>JARHVA010000848.1:3620000-4247500 GCA_037957365.1 Torreya grandis | reverse complement strand
TTATGGTTTTGGTTTGGAGATTTAACAAGGGATTAAAGAAAGGTGGTTTGGTTGGTTGATAAATGGTTAAGGTAATAAAAATTTAAAGGTTAAAATTAGATAAATGGGTGAATTGTTGATGAGGTAAGATGGTAAGTAGTTAAGATGGCAAAAGAGGAAGAAGATAAGGAGGGTAAAAGTGGCAAAGGTGTGAATGGATAAAAGATGGCAAGGGATCAAATGGATTGATATAATGAAATAACAAAGGGAGAAAATAGATAAGTGGGGATGAAGAGATTAAAAATACAAGGGGATGATAAAATGAAATTGAAGAAACAAAATCAAATGTTACCTTCGAAGATTGAAGAAGAATGTTGTAGTAGTTGATGATGCTGTTGAAGATGTCTTGAGGTAATTTCAGTAGAGCTTTGTTTCTTTGAATTATTTTCCTCCAAGATTTGGATGACCTCCAAAATGATGACCTAATTTAAAGACCTATAACAAGATGCTAATAACCAAATACTAACTTCCAACTTAATCTTGGGTGAAGGAGAGTGGGGTATTTATAGCATTTGTTGTCAAGAACCATGCTAAAAGAGGGAATAGTAGAAGTATGGAACCATTTCCCATGTGGTTTAGAAATGAGTCAAATATGAGGTTGGTGGGGATTCCCATTTGGGTTGGTGAGTCTCCCACCTTACACATGAGTCCAATTTTGAATAAGAATCATGCACATGGGTCTAAATGAGGTTAAAGACTTTTTACCACCTTTTCTTGTCTTCATCCAAGAACTTAAAGAGATGGCACAAAAATGTGGCACAATTTTCCATGTTGTGCATGAATGAGTCAAATATGAGGTTGGTGTGGATTCCCATTTGGGTTGGTGAGTCTCCCATTTAGGTTAAAAAGTCAAAAATGGGTGCCCTTTATCTTTCCCAAAGCACTAAAGAGGTAGGTATCTCATTTTGAATGCCACTTTCATGTGTGAAAGCAAAATACATGTTGAATGATGGCCCCTTAAGGGCAAATTTTTGATATTTTAAGGGGGGGCTTATGATGCTTAAATGAGGTCATTAAGCACCTTAGGAAAGGGTCCCAAGTGGGGTATGATGTCCTACATCAAGACACCTCACTTATAAGCCATGTCACCTACCATATCACCTTCCATGTCACTTTCCATATCACATGCCATGTCACTTTCCATGTCATTTTCCATGTCACATGCTATGTCATCATGAATAGTGATAATGGGTCCCACAATGAATAGTGATAGTGAATAGTAATTTTAAATAGTATTTTTTAATAGGAGAATAATGATTTGGTTAGGTTATGAATGGTTGGTTAAGGGTTAAGAAGGTTTAGGTGGTCTTTATGGGGTCTTGAGTCATTTAGTTATCAAAAACTACAAGTGTGCAATTTTCTAGTGTCTATATTTTGTCCTTTTTGTCATGTGGCTTTGAATTAACAAGCTAAAAAACAAAAATGAATCACTTGGTTGAAGGTCAAGGTACCTCAAGTATGGGAGGAGGTGTTCCCCCTCAAATTGAGAGTCAATGAGGAAAGGTTGAATCAGGTGTAGGTTTGATAAGTAGTTGATGGGAAGCCACTAGGTAGTGTCACAAGGTACTTAGGCATGTAAAATGCCAATGGGTTCACAAAATGTGACAAAGTTTAATAGTCAAGATTGTGTAGAGACTAAAGTTGCACATGTTGATAAAAAGAAGGTCAGGTTCTAGATGGACATATGATAAGATAACCAGTCTAAAATGTTAGTCATAGTTGATTAGATTAAGCTTATCAAGTCATCTACATAAGGTCAGTGTTGTTCATAGGTATCCAGGGTAGGAAGTGCTCTTATAGAATAATATAAATGGTCTGGTTTTAGATGAGGTGGGGCATAAAAAGGGAAACACAACAAGTGTAGTTAGTGTATTCAAAAGGACCAAGGCAAGGTCATCACAAAACATGTGAAGAGGTCAGGTAAAAAATGGCTTACATCAAGGTGGATATGGGCAAGTGGGTTGGTTGGTTGAAATGAGATGGTTGATCAGACTCCATATACCCTAGGCAAGTTGAAGCTACCTACATAGTTCCATGGATATAATGTCCAAAATAAACTTCAAGCCTAATATAGTTCTTCTGAGGTGGGGATTAGTGTTTAACTTGTTTGCCCCAATTTGATATATCATGCAGTTAGGTCTAGTTAAAGGATGTTGGAGAAAGGGAAGTTCCAAAGGGTGGAAAAGATGGATATCAAATAGTTTTATAATTGGTTTGGTATAAATGGTGGATGAGATTACCTAGGAGGCAATTAGATGATTTCTTCAACTATGCAAAATGAATCTATAGCCATGGATAATCAAGTTCAAGCATGAAATTTATACCACCATTTGTTAAAAAAGGGAGAAATATACTTTACCAGGATTTAGAAAATTTGACACTACTGGAATTACCATAGTGACCCAATAGGTTCTTTAATCACCATCCAAATAAGCTATCATTATGCACACTCTAGAATAATGTCATTAATAGGATATGGAAAGTTATTATTTAATTATTTAGGGATATAAAGTATCAAAGTGGGTAAATGAGAAGTAGTGAAGATTTGAACCCTTGACCCTAGAGCTAATGGGGCCCCCAAATAAGTAAGTGTTGAGTTTTGAGAGAATTTAGAGAAAGACTCTGAGGGGTTTTTAAATATAGAGTGAGGTGAAAAATAATAATAATAATATTAATTAACTAAGGGAGCAAGTTTAAATAAGAAGGAAACTAAATAGTATAAATAGAAAATAGAGAGGGAAAATAGAAGAAGAATGTATGAAGATAGATAGATTAGAGAGTTGAAAAAGGTGGGAGAAATAGGTCTAAAAGAGACCAAGGAGGAAAATAGTTTGGTGGAAGAGGGGGATCCTCTAATAGGTTATTGGGTGGAATGTGATTAAATAGTAGGGCTATTACAGTGCATAAGAAGATGTAGGATGGGTAGGGAGAATTAAGGGAAATTATTGGTTGGGAGGTATGTCATGTGAGAGGGTATAGCTAGCATCCACATGTGGGTACCCCAAATCTGCTAGTTGAAGGTGGTTTTAGTTTTGATTCTAACATATTCTAAGGTTAGATTAAATGGGATTTTAAATATGTAAGATGAGAGGGGGTGGGGAAGGAATCTTCATCTTGATGGCTTAGTGATGTTTAGGCTTTCTTGTTGGTTGTATGAGCTTACAGGCTTGGCCAATTATGTTATATAGTCATAAGATTAGTATATATCCCAAAGTCAAATAGAATACCTATAAGGCTATAGAATTTTATGTGTTTTGATCATATAAGATAAAAATGGGTAGAGGTTTTAAAAGGGAAGAAGGTGATAAGTAGGGTGAAGGGAGTAGCTAGAGAGGGACAAAAAAGAGGATCTAGGCTCAACATGCAAAGGAATTAAAGGAAAAAATGGATACACCTAAAGTAATAAACTTGACAAGATTTTATGCATTAAGGCAAGGGAATGGAGGACATGAAGAAGTAGACAAGGATATGTACGTAAAAGTGGTACAATTGGTCATTGCACTCTGAGGAGATGGAGGTTGAATTGGAAAAAATAAGGGAGATCCAACAAGGGATGAGGTGAAGGCAGACCAAGATGAAGAGATAGGTAGATAAAATAATGAGGTCACTGATAAAGATGAAGGTGGAGAAGGATGGTAAGAGTCAGGCATGGACATATAGGTTAGGAAGAACAAGGAATGTCATCAAAGGAGACAAAAAAATGAAATGAAATGGAGAAAAGAGAAGAAAAATAAAAGGTAAAAGATGGGGGGTGAGATATGCACAAAAGAATGATATATTGGATAATTGAAAAAGATGGGGAGACAAGTGTAACAATCATGAAGGGTAAGGGGAGGATGAGAAATATGGGAGGCCATGAAAGGTTTGAGAAAAAGACCAAGGAGAAAATAGTTTGGTGATTAAAATGAAAAACAAGGAGATACATGGAATAAATGGAAACAAGAGAAGAAAAGAGTGAAATGAGGACACAAATAAGATGATATGAGAGTGAAGAAGTAGGTGGTATCTTTACTAAGTAAGCATGGATGATGATAATCAAAGAGAGGAATAACAAATAAATATAGATGGTGGTTTTGGAGATGAGAACAAGATGGGAATGGGAAAGGGGTTAAGAAAAACAAGGGGAAGCAAAGGATGGGTGAATAAGAATCTAAAGATATAAGCTATATGTCAATCAATTTGTTGGAATAGGTTGATTGGCCAAAAATGGGTGAGGTGATGAAGAAATAGGGGAACACAATGAAAGAGCATGAGATGAAAATAAGGGATGAAAATCAGGGATGATAAGAAGAAATATGAAAAATTAAATTAGGGATATAAAGCATAGACACTCACAAAGATGCAAAAGACAAGTGATTACCAAGAGGAATGAAAAAGGAAAAAGGAAACTACTAATAAGAAGAAAAGGGGTAATTATTGAAGGCTTCTTAAAGGATAAATAACCAGGTAGAAACTAGTTGTGGAGAAAAAAACAAGACAAAAGAGATGAAAGGATGAAAATAAAGCAAACAAGAAGAATGGCAAATGGGAAAGGTGGGAAGAGTGGTGAAATGATAGAGAATAGTGGTACACATAAATAAAAAGTATAGCAATAGAAGAAATAGAAAGCTTACAAGATGCACAATATGATGTGGAATTGGTGAGGAAAAGAGAGTAATAAAGAGGGTACAATGAATAGCCAAGGATAAGGGGAGATGATGAGGATGGTCAAAGAAGATGAAGGGGATAAAGGGTAAGGTTTGTAATAATTGGAGAGAGAGACAAAAAACATGAAACGTGGGTGAGAGAGAAAGTTGTAGAGAATTTAAAAGGAAAGGTGATGGGGAGATTACTGAAGTAGAGTAGGTGGTGGATTTATGGGAGATAAGAGGGGATAATGAATAAGGGTGTCAATCCTTGTGTTAAAAGAGATTGATAAGATGGAAAAGTGGTTAAAAGAGATTGACAAGCTAAATGGAGGGAGGTGGTGAAGAAATAGGTAGAAAAGTGGAGGAAGATATTTTAGGTGAGAAGGGAAAACAAAATAAAGGATGCAATCGAGTTGACCTCAGTAACTAAGTGCTACTTACATAGTCCAAAAAGACCTCAAACTAATTTAGTTCTCCCAACAATTGGGGAAAAATAAAGAGGAATAATTAGGTGATGTTAAAATACAAGGATGATAGGAAAAATCCAAAGCTTCCCTGATATAGGATGCCCTAGGTAAGAGGGCATTGTTAGAAATAGAAGTTAATGAGAAAGAAAAGGGAAGGGTAATTATTTGTTAGTAGCCAAATTGCCCTTAGAAATCAAGAGGTGCCTACATAGTCAATAGACATGATGCCAATGTAGTTCAACTAGGGTTGCAAAAATGGTGCTCAAATTGGTTTCCCTAATTTGATGGACTACATGGGTTGGTTTGTGTTAATGGAGAAGGTTTCATAAAATAGAGGTTTTGGGTTTTGGTGAAGGTGATGTTGAAGGTACATGGTGTAGATTGGTGAATGTTACCATAATGTTCCCACATTTAGTAGGATGAGAGATATGAATGGGTAAGGTAGGATAAGTTAGAAGGGAACACAATGTTAAGCACCATAAATGAACTTCAATGGAGCAAATCCAAAGAAGAGGTGCCTCTTTAAGGAGGTGGAACCTTATAAAATTATGTGAGGATATAAGTATAGTGTTGACATCGATTGATATGAACTAAGTTTTAGGAGGTGGATGTCTATCAAGATCTGCATAGTCACTTTGGCCAAGGTTCATCACCATTGTGAGCCAAGTTTTAAGGGTATTAGTGAAGATGACCTATAAAGAATTTATTTGATAGCTAAGTATATTATATGAGTAATAAAGTTGGCAACATGGTGAGTGATAGAGGATGGACCTTGCCTAACCCAACAGTTGCATGGGTAGGCTAGACAAATGGTGTCCATGTCTGCATCCTCTATCCCATTACCTTAGAGCTAATGACTTAGGATTCCACTTAGAAGAGGCCCTGGTAGTAGGGAGCTACATGGTCCAAGATATTGGTTATACAATTGGATTAGATGGGGGAGCTTCTATAATGGCGAGCATTTGGGAGTTACCACCACTAGTAATAGTAGCAATTTTAAATGCATGACCATTATAGTAGCACATGGCTAGAAGCCAATTTACGTCAATCAAGGTAAAGGTGAGAATGATCAGGCCCATAAGAATCTCAAGATGCAAAATAATCAAAGACATCAGTTATGGATTAGATGACAAAGGTGAAAAATGGAAATCATGATGATGCATGATAACTTTATCAAAATAGCTAGCTAGATCAAGGGGTACATGTTTATGCAAAAATGAAAGTAGGCATGACCATTTCAAGTGGGAAGACTATTCAAGGAAATCAATGACATGATATGACCTTCCCCATCGGTGGAATGGAGAATCATGTCAATGAAGAAGAATGGTTAGGTATTCTATTTAAATAATCATGATAAGGATGAATGTCTATCATTAAGTTATTTGGTTTTTTAGGTTATAAAGAGTGCAGAGAACTACACAAGGTTGAATATGGTGAATAATTAGAATAATGGTGGAGATAATCAATGACCCCTGTAACCCAAAATAATCAATATGGTGAATGTGTGGATCTACCAGATACTGTAACATATAATGGTGATAATGAAAGTATTATTAGATCAATAACAATAAAAAAGGTACCCATAACCTAAGCTTGAGCCTAAACTCTTATCTCTATAGCATTGAATAAGGCAAGAATTTCACTACAAAAGATGTAGGGCTATAGAATATGACCATCAACCTATCTATGGAGGGAACCCTCACTATCCAAGGGGATGTGCGCAAAGGAAATAATCAATGGTACCTATGTGAGTAGAAAAACCAAAGTAGAGGGATGTAATGGCTAAAATAAGTGAACAAAAGGAAAGACCCAGAGTGGAATATGATTATTGCTCTATGGGGATGAATGCAGAAGAGGAGAATATATTACAGCCTTTAGCAACTATTGAGATAGGGAATGTTACGGATGTTAGTTCCAAGAGTAATCAAGTAGAAGGATGCTTGAACACAAATCCAGAGTCACCAGATAATCAACCTAGTGCTTAGGTAGGAAAATAATGTATGTAGGGTCCTTAGGTGAAGTGTGGATAATATGATAAATTTGTATGTGTTGTGTGAATCCTCGTACCCTAAATAAAATATAACATAGTTTGTTATAAACATGTACAAAATGTGTTGAATGTCATTGGTCAAATGTTATCATGCTTAAGGTTGTGTGGATACTTATGAATATTATGGTTATGATTGTTATAGTTATGGTTATTTTAATATTGCTTAATGTAGAAAGAATGATTATTATTTTTATAACACTGGATGGTAAAAGTCACGATGAAAACATCAACCAAGCACATTAAGATAAGAATAGGGCACAATGATTTATTTTTGACAAGGACTAAAAATAGACCCAAAGTGGGATCAACTTAATGAATATAATCCCTTCAAATGTTGTACATGAGCAATCATTAGTTGATAAAAAAAATTATTGATCATAGGGTGTCAAGTAAGCTCTAAATCCCTTGATTTATAGATAGTCTAAATGGAAGATGAGTGATAGGTGGTGTGAAGGGTAATGGGTGATATGTATGATAACTTCATGTGAATTAGTTTTACCCTTCTATAGGTAACCTAAGAATGGTAATAGATAGGTCTATGTTGTATGTTAGATGTAGATTAATCAATATGGGAAGTCTACGTGTAAAATCCGATTATAGCTTCCAACTTATTATGTTTCTTGAGAGCCGATTGTGGCTTTAAATTTTGTTGTGATAGTGGATCTTTTTATTTATTAATGTATATCAGAAGCTGAATGATGTAGAAAGCTTCCAAGAAATTTCTCTATTGTTAACAAAATTAACTTAATCATCCTTCAAGGGAGTGGTCTAAGCTTATTGGATTTGTTTAATTCTCTTGATAGCTATCCTTCAAGGGATAAATCTACCTTGTATTTGGAAATTTTTATTTTGTTTTTTGGTAGTTGTTCTTTGAGGGAGAAATCTTTAATTCTTAAGATATTGACCCAAATAATGTTTTGGTATATAAAGTGTTTCAAGATTCAATGTGTTTAGACATGGACAAGTATAATTAGGTTTAGAGGTTTACCTTTATGAGGGAAAAAATTTAACATAAGAAGGTCAATGATATGTGAAAGGGTGTGGTTTTGAGAGACAATGACCATGGAATTCCATCTTGTTAGAGATAAAAAGTATCCATGAGACTCATGCTATGGGTAGAGCCATGGTACCCACATTTAGGATTAGGATATGACTGTGATGGTTAATCACATGGTTCTATGTTGTAATCAATTGTCCTCAAAAGGAGAGGAGAAAGATTGGTGAAGGTTAAAATCTAGTAATCAAGGGATGAGCTTAAGTTAGACAAAAGAAGTGAGCCTAATCTTTCTTTAACAAAAAATGGATGTAGATGTGAAGCATTGAGAGGCTCAAGTTCTAGTTTGCCTTCGAGAGAGGATAAATAATGAGCTCTTGATCCTTACTTATGGGTAATGATGTAGGTTCCAAGATAATTGAAGGAAAAATTTCCTTGTTTAATTTTCTACATGTTAGTCACATGTCAATTTTAATTTAGGATGAGGTCTCCAATATTGAAGTCTTAAGGTTTTAGGTAAGGTTGGTTTTTGATGGAGAAGGGTAATCTCTAATTATTTGATTGGATAATTTGAATCCTAAATAGGTTGGGTAGCATCCAAATGGGTTTCCCCAATTTTATATACCACTTGGTTCAAGTTGGGTTAATGGATAGGTTTGGTTAATAGGTTGAGGAAAAAAATCTAAGGGTTAGTTAAGTTAATGGTTAAGGTATGGTTGAAGTTAATAAATGGTTAAAGCCTTATGGAAGGAAAGTCCCCCAATTTACTCTTTTCATGGGTGGGAAAAGATCCTAAAGTGAAGGTGTTTGTGGTTGGGTTCAGTTAGAATGTTGAGGGTTTGAAGGGTATGTCCATGGAATGGACACTTTAGTCTTTCCCTTATCCTTTTGTTAGACCTGAGAGTGGGTAACCCTATGGATGGTGTGGATAAAATGAAGTGTTGGTTTAGCTTATTTCTTTAGTTCTTCCTCACTCTTAGGTGAGAATGGGGTAATAAGCAAGTGTTGGGTGTGTTTGGTTGATGTTTGGGTTGGTAATGGGCTCAAAGGAGGTTTATTTGATAATATATTATCCTTGTCATAAATCTAATGGATAATGGTTTCAATATCCTTGTAGTGATCCATATCATGTCCAAGTATCCTATGGTAAGATCACACATGGTGGTCATTGTACCATGACAGTTTTGGGCATGAAGGGTTAAGAGTTTTGATAGGGTCAAAAGGTTTTATAAGTGGTAAGGTTAAGGAAGAGGTTTGAAATAAACTTTGTAAAATGGTTGAATATGATTCGTTCAAAAGTTTTGGAGGTGATAGGTTTTTAATTTTGGGAACCTTCCTAAAATTACTTTCTATTTTAAAAGTTATGGGTGGTGGAGTCATTTTGGTTTATCAGTTAGGTTGGGATGGCTTGGTTAAGGGAGGTTCATCTAATAACAAATTATCCTCATAGAAGTTGTGGATGAGTTCTTGGAGAGATTTTCAATTCTCTATGTCATGTCCAAGTGTCCTATGATATGCATAAACTAAGTTGGCATTAAACCATTTTGGTTGAGGATGTGAAGGGTCAAAAGTTTTGATAGGTTTAAAAAATTTGAGATGTGGTAAGGTTAAGGAGGAAGTTTTTAATAAACTTTGTAAAATGGTTGAATAAGATTCAATTAAAGGCATTGGGGGTGATGGATTTTTGGGATTTGGAGTGGGAACCTTCTTAAGAGTAGGCTTCACCCTTGAAGTTGTTGCTTGTGGAATGGTTTTAGTAGACTAGTTAAGTTATGGTTGCTTGGTTGGTTTGGAAGTAGAATATTTAAGAGAAGGGGGGGACATGACTCTATTTTGAGATGGTTTAAGAAAATCCACCCTTTTAATAGGTTTAGTCAAAGTTTTATTTGATGGACTTGATAGATTTAGGTATAATTTGAAATATTGGTGAGATATTATAGTATAAGAAGTATTCCTAGATTTTTTATGGGATTGGTCAAAGAGGTGTAAGGATATTTAACAATTTTAGATGGAAGTGGGTTGGATGGTTCCCCTACAATTTTGGAGGATGGAGTATCTGAAGATGGGGTTGAGGTAGTGATAGGTTTGAGTGTGGATTCAAGTAAAGCTAGGGGTTCTTGTTTGTTTTGATAGGGGAGGCCAAGATGATGCTATAAAGTGGCTCTATCAAGATTGGGTGGAAAAATGAACTCTAGGCTTTGTACTAGCCTAGAAAAGGGCTTGTAGATAGGTTTGGTTACTTGATCATTGATTTCAAAGCTTAAAACCTTGGGTGGAGAAGAGGGAATGGTTTTCCCATCTATTTTTTTAGTGGAAGGTTTAAAATTTAGAGAAGATTTTTCTTCCATGGATGGAGTGGATAAGGTGACCTCTTCTAAAGGAATGATTTCCAAAGGAAGAGTAGGTGAGCCTGTGGTGGGTAAGAAAGGTGTAATGGTGTCAAGTGAAAGGAAGGAAGTGGTTAATTCCTTTGTTTGTTCATTCAAAGGAATGGGAAGTGACTCCCCCACATAAATGAGTGTGGTGGAAGAAGTAGTAGTAATAGGTTTATCAATAACAACATTGATCATGTGTACCTCATAAGTGTGAGAAGATTCTGGTTGGCTTTGATTTACTAAAAGTGGAAGTGGAAAAGATTGTTTGGTTTCCTCAATTATGGTTTATAAGGAAATTTTTAAAGTTTTTAATTGGTCAATTGGATTTGTTAAGGTTCATGTTATTATATTTTCTTTAGTTATAGGTTTACTAAGGGATAGAAGAGGGTGTACCAATGTCCCAATTATCACATTAGGGTGTGAAACTATTTGTAAGTTATTTGTTTGGCTTGAAGAGGATAGTTGGTTTGATAGGTTAATAAATTGGTTGGGTTGATAGGTTGTTTTATCAGTTAGGGGTGGTGAAATTGATTGGGTTAATAAGGTGGTTTGAGGTTGATATGATGGTTGGGGGAAATGGCCTAAGCTTTGACAAGGTTGGGGTGATTGAGATGATAGATGTTGATAGGTTAGTGGTTGGGCATGATAATAATTAAATGTTTGATTATAGGACATTATTTGTTTTTAAGTGAGGTTTTATTGATTATGGATGACAAAAATAGATGGCCTAAGTTTTGACTCTAATCTAGCTATCTAATATGTTATCACTGTAACAAACTCAATTGGTAGTTCAGGTGAAGGTTGATAATTTTTAGGTTGGTTGAATTTGGATTTTGATGAGTCATAGGTAAGGTTATGTTTATTTTAGATAGGGTTGGGTTGGTTATAGACAAGTTTGGGTTAGTTGTAGACAAGATTGGGTTGGTTGTTGATAAGGAATTATAAGTGGCTTACAGTGCAAGGTACCACTTTAAGGTGAAAGAATTTTTCTCCAAGATCCTAGAATAGTTAGGATCTCCAAGAGAGAAAATAGTAAAGATATATATTAAACAAGTTAGTGGAGATGAGGTATTGGAAAATAGTTTCTTGGTTGGTTTGATTCTCCAATTTATGGTCAGGTAAAGACTATTTGAAGAATAGGAGAAATAAAGCTCACACCTCAAAAAATAAGTAAGAAAAAAAAATTATTCAAGGAAATAAAATAATACACTAAGATAAGTTAAATCCTATAGTTTTAATTATATCTCTTTTGGCTTATGCCTTAGAAAATGTCAAGAAGAAATATGGTTTGTAGAACAAGTCCTAAACAAGGTACTCTATGTTTGGTTTTGGGTTGTGTTTAGACACTCAAGAAGAAGTCTATATTAGATTTTAGTACATGTATTGGTACTTGGGGATTTATCCCATAAATTTATGATCCCATAGCTTGTTTCAATCATTATATAATATATACTAATTTCCAAGACTTATACTCAGTGATAGAACTAAGTTGGTTATCTCCTTGGTGATCAAATCTAAGTACGATAGTCAGGAAGGGGTAAGGTGATATGTTAGGTGGTGAAATACTAGTTGGGCCTTATCTCAAGCATTTTTTATGTTTAGTTGTGAAATTGGTTTTTTTTTTGTAACATTTGTGATGCTATGATTAATGTGCTTGATTAATTAAACTATGTGAGATAAACAACACAAGCAAACAATAGATGCAGTTAATTTTAACCAAAAGGAAATTCTTTGATTTATTTTTAATGAAAAAAAAACTAAAATGTTCATAAATTCAATATGAAAATTCAATCCTAATCCTATAATGAATTATATTTTTTATTTTAGAAATGCAAGAAGAAAAAAATAATGATAATTTTCTTGTTTTAATTTTTAGAAAGAAAAAGAGGCTAAAACTTACATTTTTAGAAGGGAAAAAGAAACATTTAAATTTAAAAAATTAAATGTGAATATAAATGATATTTTAATAATTTAATTAAATTTCCTAAACATCTATGAACCCTAAAAAAACTCAAGGGTCCCACCGGGCGTGCCAAAATGTTTTTATCTAATTCTCGCTTTTTCTTAAGTGTGGAAATAAGAAAGTAGCTAAGAAGGGTGTGTAAAATAATACCTATTAAATGCACATGTGTTGAATATATGATTTTTGATAACTCCTATTTATATATAAAATAATTACCTAAAATAATAAATCACTACCACAAAACTTGTTGGTTAGACAAGTAGTTGGGTGGATTACCTAGCATGAGCTAGATCCTAGAAGTGAAATCTTTCTAAGAGGATGTAAATCCACCTGATTTTAACACTTAAGTTTTTGAATAAAAATTAAATATACTTGTATTTAAAACATAAAATAACTAAAATAAAAAATAATTAAATAACTAAATTAAGACAAAAAAGTTAAGTGATATTAAAACAATGACTAAATAAAGCAACTAATGCTGAAAATTAGTCAAAACAAGGTTATGGTTTTGGTTTGGAAATTTAACAAGGGATTTAAAAAAGGTGGTTTATTTGTTTGATAAATGGTTAATTTAATAAAAATTTAAATTTTAAAATGGGATAAATATTTGAATGTTTGATGAGTTAAGAAGGTAAGTAGTTAAGATGACAAAAGGGGAAGAGGATAAGGAGGGTAAAAGTGGCAAAGGTGTGAATGGATAAAAGATGGCAAGGGAGAAAATGGATTGAGATAATGAAATTAAAAAGGGATAAAATCGTTAATTGGGTATGAAGATATTAAAAATATAATAGGATGATAAAATGAAATTTAAGAAACAAAATCAAATGTTACCTTCCAAGCTTGAAGAAGAATGTTGTTGTTGTTGTTGTTGTTGTTGTTGATGATGATGATGATGATGATGATGATGATGATGATGATGATGATGATGATGATGTCTTGAGGCAATTTCAGCATAGATTCATTTCTTTGAATTTTTTTTTTTTGAATATTTGGATGACCTCCAACATGATGACCTCCTTTAAATACCTGAAACAAGATGTTAATAACCAAATACTAACTTCCAACTTAACCTTGGGTGAAGGAGGGGGTATTTATAACATTTGTTGTCAAGAACCATTCTAAAAGAGGTAATAGTATAAGTATGGCACCATTTTACATGTGGTGTATGAATGATTCAAATACAAGGTTTGTATGGATTCCCATTTTTGTTGGTGAGTCTCCCACTTTGCACATGAGTCCAATTTTGAATAAGAATGATGCACATGGGTCTAAATTAGGCTAAAGACTTTTTACCACCCTTTCTTGTCTTCATCCAAGCACTTAAAGAGACGGAACACAAAATGTGGCAGAATTTTCTATGTGGTGTATTAATGAGTCAAAGATGAGGTTGATGGGGATTCAAATTTGGATTGGTGAGTCTCCCATTTGAGTTAAAAGGTCAAAAATGGGTGATGGGTGCCCTTTTTCTTTCCCAAAGCACTAAAGAGGTAGGTATCTCATTTTAAAGGCCACTTTCATGTGTGAAGGAAAAATGCACTTTGAATGATGGAACCTTAATGGTTAATTCACCATATTTTAATGGGGGGGCTTGTGATGCTTAAATGAGGTCATTAAGCACCTTGGGAAAGGGTCCCAGGTGGGGTATGATGTCCCACATCAAGCCACCTCACTTCTAAGCCATGTCACTTGCCATATAACCTTACATGTTACTTTCCATGTCACTTTACATGTCACATGCCATGTTACTTGCCATTTCACTTGTCATGTCACATGCCATGTCATCATGAATAGTGATAGTGGGTCCCATAGTGAATAGTGATAGTGAATAGTAATTTTGAATAGTAATTTAAAATAGTATTTTTGAATAGGAGAATAATGCTTTGGTTAGGTTAAGAAGTGTTGGTTAAGGGTTACAAAGGTTTAGGTGGTATTTAGTGGGTCTTGAGGAATTTAGTCATTGAAAACTATAAGTCTGCATTTTTCTAGTGTCTACAATTATGGTTATGACTTTATGTTATATGATGAAATAATGTGGTGGATATATGTTCTTATGAGGTTGTAAAATGGATTTATATGATTTTCTGATATCATAGTGATGATGTTATGATTTAGATAGGTGAGTGATAGTGTTGATGTGTCATTATGACGTATTTTTATTGTCATTTATTTTAATAATGATGTGATGGATGTTTTGTGGAAATTATTAAATTTATATGATGAGATGGTATGAATTTAGATAAATATATGATGGTGATTGGAAATATAAATTATTTTACTAATAAAATATTAATCCCCTTTTTGATGTCTCATAATATGGGTTCGGATAAAAACCCTCCTACACCATGTAGATAGGTTAATTATTGGTTGGGTTTAATTAGGTTAGTTAGGGTAAATATAGGTTATAAGGGATGGGGATAGTTATGGTGGGACAAGGGATATGATTAGGGGGAATAGGAGTGTTGATTTTGGAATCCATTAAAATGTTTGCAATCCATTTTTATATTGCACCATTGAAACATATAACAATGACATGAGAATCCAAAGGCACATCAAAATAGGTGCATGAAGAGGAACTCCATTTGATAAGTGATCTTTCCTAAGAAAACATTTGGGGGACAATTAGATCATCCTTGTTCCCATAAAAGTTAAAAAATAAAACATATATGAACTACAAATAGAACATGATTAAATAAGCAAGACATTAATATATACATTATTATAAATCACACATATGCAAAACACACACAATCACACAAGACAATGGGACAATAATATATGTTAAGGATTTAGAAGTGGATAATGATGTAATCATAAAATTATTATAAACAATGGGCTTTAATGATGAGTAGAGGTTATGTACGTAGGGTATGTCATGACCAATTTTTTTTACATGTTAAGATAATATTCCAACCAAGTTTAAAATTAATTATGAATAGGGTTTAACATGACCCCTCAAGATTCGATATCATAATGTATGCTAAATCTTGGAAGTAAAAACTTATGCTTTTTTACCCTTCCATAATGAAAATAATAGTGGGAAGGTGTGAACCATGCTATTAGGGACAACAAGAGACAAATAAAGATAAAATTTGGCTTGAGGGTAGAAGGAGACATGGTTTTTAGAAAGAATATTATGGGGTGATAGGATAGGGGATGGTGATAAGGATGTGATGGGACTTTGGGGACATATATATGTTAGATATGGATAAGTGACTCTATAAGACATCCCTAACAAATATTCTCATCACTCAAAAAGCAATGTCATTTACCTTGTTCTATAACATTTGTCTCCTATTGTTTTATAAGAACCTATGATGGATTCCCACTATTGAGACCAAGGTCAGAGTATTTTACCAAGACACTAAAAATTGGTTTTCATCAAGGTACTTGCCCAAGGTGCCAGAGAATTGGTTTTCACCATTGGATGGATGTTTGTTTATTTTTTTAACTTATTATATTATTTGGGAGATGTGATGGAGTGGATGGACTGGATAAGGATATTCCCCTAAGAGTGGGGACTCATAGATAGAGGAAAATAGAGCTTATTAGGTGTAGAAATACTTCAATTACATGATATTCATTGGATCATCAAGCTCTTCACCATCTAATGTGGATAATTTATAGGCTCTAGATTCAAAATTGGCAATGATGATATAAAACATGAGCCAATTAAATTAAAAATTTCCCATCTTATTTCTATTTGAATTATCATTTTTTTGTTCTCCTTTAGGACTAGGTCATTGACCTTGAATTCTTAGAACTGGATCTTTTTCTGATATTGGCATTTTAGTCTACTTTGATAAGATTGTAATTGAGCAAGGGCCTTTTAGATTATCTCATCAAGAATTTCCTATTATTTTAGGATTTCCTTTCTACAATTATGGTCAATGATGATGCCCTTTTATGAGATTCTAAGGGAGGGGAGCTCTATTTCTACTGGCAAGATTGCTTCTGTCCCATAGACCAAGGCATATGGAGTGACCTTAGTAAGTGCACATATGCTTGTGTAATAAGACCAAAGATATATATATATATATATATATATATATATATATATATAATTATAGGTGAAAATTTCTACCTACATAATTAATTATATTCTTAAAGATCTTGATAAGGGTCTTGTTGGTTTCCTCAGCTTGTCCATTCCCCTAAGGGTAGTATGGAGAAGAAAAATGTTGCTTGATGTGATATCATTGATATAAGGCCTCAACTTCCTAATTTTTGAATGATTTTCCATTATCAAAGATAATTTTGGTAGGGATGCCAAAATAGAAAATGATTTGATTAAGAATGAATTTAGAAATTTGGAGGCTTTTAGTATAAGTGAACGACATCACCTCTACCCATTTAGTGAAGTACTCTATTGTCAAGATGATAAACTTGTAACCATCTGATGAAGTTGTATTAATCTTACCAATAAAATCAAGGCCTCATATGGAAAATTAGCATGGACTCATAATGGGTTGTAATTCATGTGCTGGTGCATGAATAAAATTCCCATGTTTTTGACAAGCAACACCTTTCTACACATACTAGTAGTATTCTTGTTCTATGGTTTACCAATAATATCCATTCCAGAGTAGTTTCTTGGCTAGATCCATTCCACTAATGTAAAGACCACAAATACCATCATGAACCTCATTGATAATGTAAGAGGCATCTTTTGATTTCAAGCATCTCAATAGAATCTGATCATATCCCTATGATAGAGTGTGTTGGTCAGGATTGTGTAATGGGAGGTGTGATGAATGAAGGATTTATATTGGTGGTGATAAGGTTGGGGGGAAGATGTTATTATGGAGGTACTTGTAGATGTCATGGTACTAGGGAAGGTTGGGATCATTTATTACATAAATTTGAAAATGACCCATAGATTTATATGTTGGGATAATTAGATGTTTAATTAAAAAATTCCTTTCTAAAACATCTTCAGGGAGGTTAATAAGAGATCCAATGGTGGCCATTGAATTAGTAATTTTGTTACTCCCTCATGATACTTGTTCAAATGTGATAGTTTTAAAATTATACTTTAATTGATTAAATAATTTCTTATAAGAGAGTAACTTCTCATCCTTTATCTAGAACTAATCATTGACTTGCTTTATTATAAGTTATGAATCACCAAATACTTTTAAATGTTGGATATTCCACTATATGGCTAGATGAAGGCTAGTGATCAAAGCCTTATACTCAGAAATATTGTTGGTGAATGGGAAGGTAAGGTAGAAGGATTTGGGAATGGGGTCACCCTATTGGGTGATGAAGAGGATGCCTACCCATAATCCATGCATAGTGAATAAGCCATCAAAATATAATTTCTAGACACTTGATTCTGAAGTAATCATTATAGACTTGTCTGGGAAGTTTGTCATAAGGGGGTACAGTCACTTCAAGTGGTGATTCAGTTAATTGATTTGTCATGACTTGTCCTTTAATAGCATTTTGATTAACATATTCAATTTAAAATTCATTGAGTAACATGATCCATTTGGCCATTATTCTAGTAAGTGATTATTTAGACATTAAATACTTAAGAGGATCAAACTTGGTGATGAGTTGGACTTGATTATTGAGCACATAGTGCTGGAGATTTTGTGAGTCAAAGACCACGAATAAGCATGCCTTCTTAATTAGACTATATTTCAACTCATAAGATATTAGTGTGCAACTGAGAGAATATATTACATGTTCTTTGACCTATTCATTATGTTGTATTAGGAGGGCACCTATTTCACATGACATATATAAAATATAAAAGAGAAAGGACCTTCCCAAAATAGGAGGTGATAACATAGGCAAGTTGGCCAAATATTGTTTGAGATTATTAAAAGCCTATTGACACTCAGAGTTCCAGTTAAAATTAGTCCCCTTATTTAATATATAGGTAAAGGGGTGACACTTATCTACAAGATGAGAGATAAAGCACTGAATGGCTTGTAATTTTCCCTAAAGACTTATAAGCTACTTTAGATTGTGAGGTGGAGGCATTTCCATAATTTCTTTTACTTTATCTAGGTCTACTTCTATGCTTCTTCTAGAAACTATGAATCCTAATAATTTTCTTGAAGTAACACCAAATATAGACTTTTTAGGATTTAGTCCAAATTTATACTCTCACAATCAATCAAAGATTCTCTATAAGATAAGGTGATGTTTTGACCTCATTCATGACTTCCCCAAGATATCATCCACATAATATTCAACTATATCATGCATCATGTCATGTAAAATGATGGTCAAGTCCCATTGATAAGTTGTACCAAAAATTTTAAGGTTGAAGGGCATGAACTGATAGTAAGTGGTCCCCCATGGAGTGATGAAATTTGTTTTGTGTGGTCCTTAAGAATAATTTTAATTTGATTATAACTTGAAAATCCATCCATGAGAGATAACATTTCATAGCCCATTGTTGAGTCCACAATCATGTTAATATTTAGAATGGGGATGTCATCCTTGGGACATGCCTTATTTACATCTCAAAATTTCATGTAAATTTAAATTCCTCTTTTTGTCTTAACCATAAGAATGATTTTAGAGATCCAATCATAATAATCAATTGGTCAGATGAAGCTGACTTACAATAACTTTTGTAATTTCTCCTTGATTAACAAGGCTACTTTGGGGTGCATCTTCTATTAATTTTTTTTGATCATTTAGAATTAGTATGCATGACCAAATCATGTACTACTAATGATGGGTCTATTCTATGCATATCTACATAGCTCTATGTAAATATGTATATGAATCATTTAAGCATCTCAATGATAACTTCACATTCCTCAAGTGTTAAAGATGCCCCTAGTTTGACAATTTTGGGATATTGTTTAGTCCCAATGTTTACTTCTATGACTTATTCTATAAGAGAGTATGATTTATCTTGTAGATAGAGAGGAAATGATACTTTTGAAACATCTAAGGCAAAATAATATGGGAGTTTTATATCAATGTCAAGGTATTCTTATGATTTGAAGGAGACATGTCAGAGTTCATCCAAATTTTTAGGAGGATCTTCTTCTTTAGATTTCTCTTTGTCACTTTGATCATGGGTTTCTTTTTGTTCCCCAAAAAATGTACGTTAACAAATATTTATGAAAAAGCCTTTTTTGTGGTATCCAAAAGGCATAGAATCTTGAGCTCCTAAGAATTCCAAAATTGATTCATCATTTTGAAATGTATTAAATGATGGCTCTTGATTATGATACTAGTCTATGAGTGAAGGGTAGTGAAGAGAGATGTTGATGGTGGAGATGGTAGTGTCAGGGAAGAGATTGGTAGCAATAAGCTCCTCAAAATGACTACAAATACAACTTGTCTCAATGTCTTCATCAAGGAGAAACTAATTAGAAATTGGAGGAGTATCCATAATAATATTATTCAGATCATCATCAAATAGTTTATACCCTATACCAAGATATTGTGGAAATTATTGAACCATGATGGGTTTAATCCTTATTTGATCTTATTTACCTAGTCATTTCCCTTTATAATGCATATTTTCCATCATTTATATATGGAGGGGTATTGCTTACTTAGAGATATAAGAGCTTCATCATCTAGAGTGAACCATGAGTTATATAATTCTTCAATACATTCTTTAAATAATAATCCCACACTTGAGAAGGCCATTTATCTAACATTATATTTGATTGGATCAACCTTTCACATGGATAGGGACCCATAGCTGCATGGGGAGAGCGGTATATCACCTATGCAAAATATTTTATATTTATACTCTCCATAACCCATGGATGTGATTTTTAAGTGGGTAACCTTAGGTATTGGATCTAATGTGGATACAAGTTGATTGGGGGATATATACTTGGTATTTGTTGGACTTAGGATGGAATTGTATATGCCAAGATAATGATATGATGATTAGGATTGGTCTATTTGACAACTATGAAAGTGATCAATTTCTCTAGGAATGGTGACTTCATACCAAAGTGGGGGAATTTGAGATAATGATGTAAATTAGATTGAATATCTTACATTTCATGGATCCATGAACATCTAAGTAACATGTTATAAGGAAAATATACATCCATAACATGGAGTAATGCTTAGTATACTACATGCCCCATGATAATGGGAAGGTAGATAGTCCCTTTAGATTGCCTCTCATTGTCATCATAAGCCTTTATCATAATTAAGGTAGGCCTTAAATATGATTTAAAATACCCTAGTTTCTTTAGGAGGTTTAGATTACATAAATTTAATATTGATCCTATGTATATGAGAACTTGAGATATGTGATGGTGGGAAATAGAGACTTCAATGAATAATGGATAATTGTGGTGGGGCCAATTGGAGGCATGTCTTGGGCACCAAAAATAATCTATTGTGAAGGGTATAAATGTACTACTAATTCTTGGAATATATTGGTATCCAAGTCACTAGGGACTTTGAGATCATTTAAAACTTGATTAAGCATCCCTTAATGTAAAGTGGAGGTTTTGAGAAGCTCCATTAATGAAATTTGTGATGGAATATTCTATAGCTACTAAATGTTGTCATAAGACTTATCAAAATAATTTGAATATTTCTTGGAAATATTCCCCTTTTGATCAGTAGATGAAGTAGATGGGTCTTTGGGTGGTGTTGTAGGAATGACAATTTTACTGTGTCTAGTGGTAACCACATAATCAATAGTGGCCCAATTAATTTTTAAGATGGTGGTTGAAGGTGGAGTAGACTCTTGGGGGTTAAAATTTTAATATTTTTGATATAATGGTATGACATGGCATGGTATTTGGTATAATTTGAGGAAGAAGCCTAAACCTGGTCTCTTGGTGGTCTCGTAATTCTTTGATCATTCTTGGGAAGCAAGTCCTTATAAATGCCAAGATACCCATTTGAAGATTGATTTTAAGGATTTTCTCCTTCCATTTCAATGTCACCTCTTTCAATTAGGTCTTGAATATAGATCTTTAATTACATACATATTTCCATGTCATGACCTTTAACCCTATGGTATTTACAAAATCCATATTCATGGCACCAATCTAGTTTTGGTTGTTGATCATCCACATGTCTAATTTTAGGAAGGGTGATCATATTAACAATAATTAATTGATTAAGGACTATTTCAATTGGTACTCCCAAGCTAGTGAGTGGTCTTTTTCTAGTTTGAGGCTTTGGATTTCCTCATGTTATGAAGATAGAAGAGACATTTGATTATTCTATGGGGTTTTTATTTTATACTATTTGTGCATGCTACTATTTAGAATTAGTTACCCCATCTCCCACAACATTATTATTTTTGTTGATGACTTTTTTACTAAAAAATAGTTGTCTTGATTTTGTCTATGCTCATTTTGGGAATATAACTTAATTTTCCCTTTCTCAATAAGGGCCTTTTCAATTTGGATCCCTTTCTTAATTATTTCATTGAAGGTGTCTAAACACACTATAGTTTTAGCTAATATTTGAGCTCAATATTAAGGTTATAAACAAAGATATTGGTTAACTCTTTTTTAGGTATTATACACCTCAATCAACTTGCTAAACTTCTCCATCTTTGCAAGAAGTATGCCAAACTTTCCCCACTTTATTGCTTGGTATTATAGAGGTCTATTATAGAGATGTAACGTTCAATATAAAATGAATAGTGTCTAAAAAATTATTCTATTAATTGTTTGATGATAGATATAAAACCATTGGGTAGGTGTATAAACCATTTTTAAGTGGGTCCAATAAGACTTTTTGGAAAAAGTCTCAATAAATAGGCATCTTCATATGATACTTCATGGCATGCCACATAAAACCCTTGCACATGATCTCAGGGATAACCTTTTCCTCAATATTTTTCAAATTTTGGTACTTCAAAGTGGGGAGGGAAAGGTATTTGTAATATGCTCATGTTCAAGGGTGAGGAGAAAAAATATTCATATTTAAATTTGAAATCTTGTGAGCGTGGGTCTATTTGTTTCACAGTCTCCTTTATTGATTTCCACTCTTGTGTGAATGTGGGGTCCCCAAGAGGATTAGTGGTTTGATTTTGTCTATTTTATGGGATATGGGTGTTATGAGTGTTGTGAGTGTTTTGAGTATTATGGACATTTTGGATATTTTGGGAATTTTGAGTGTTTTGGGTGTTATTTTGATAGGGTGATGGTGGATGTTGATTTTGAGAATCAATTAAGAAATTAATTTGCTATGTTAGTTGGTATGATCAGTCTTCTAAGTCAACTTATCTCTGATTAGCCTCAATATGATTATTATAGAGGGGTGCTGGGCATTCCTCATTTTTAAATCTATTGTCCACACTTTCCTCTTCTTTCATTATTTGATTGGTATGTACATTTTTATGGGGTATGTTTTGATGAGTGGGAGTATGGACTATATTTTTTAGGAGGCTTTAGTCAAAGGTGGAGGGTAGTGTGCCACTTATTTCAATGGCATGAGATAAAACATGATCATGGTGTGTGTGTGTGTGTGTGTGTGTGTGTGTGTGTGTGTGTGTGTGTGTGTGTGTGTGTGTGTGTGTGTGTGTGTGTGTGTGTGTGTGTGTGTGTGTGTGTGTGTGTGTGTGTGTGTGTGTGTGTGTGTGTGTGTGTGTGTGTTTGTGTGTGTGTGTGTGTGTGTGAGAGTGAGTGTGTGTGTATGTGTTTGTGTGTGTGTGTGTGTGTGAGTGAGTGTGTGTGTATTATTCAATTAGGTTCCTAACATCATCATTAAGGAGGGGATTAAACCTAGCTCTTTTTCACATTAATATATCCCTTTATGTTTATAGATGGTACAACCATGAGAGAGAAAATCAAGGTCTAGAATCTTGAGCAAAGGAAGGCATACAAGAGATATTCCATCTTTGGAAATTGGTTTTTAGTTTCTATCTCTCTCTTTCATGACCCATCCTTAACAAGCTAAGACACTCACTATGTCTTCTTCATTCAAATAAGCAACTAATTTTTTGAGATTTCTCCTCTACTGGGCATCATAACAAAAAAAATGAAAGTTTTTGGAGCTTTTCATGAGTATGATTCACCTTTCCATGGCATTATTCAACTTATTTTCACATGTGTGAGGTCATATATATCTCAACAAATCAAATTAATGCAAAATTTATATTCTATAGGTAGTTTAAGAGGTTGTATGGTTCATGGTGGTTTCAATATGTCAAAACAAAGTTGGTGATTGTATAAGAGGTCTCTTTGATGTTCATATGTTCTTATTTAAATATTATCAAATATTCCTCAAGGTAATATTATTACCAAATATTTCACCCTAGAGGAGGTTGTTCAAGTCTACTCTTAGATTTGGACAACATTGGAATACCTTTAGGCATGTGGGTTGCTTATAGTAGAGGTAGAACTTTAGGATTAATGGCTAGATCCTTAAATTTACCTTAAAGTAATTATCACCTAATATATCTAATTGCTTATGGGAAAATGGGAAGAAATATGCATTCAATAAATATATTCTAAAAAGGTGATAGACCATGAATATTTCCACCAGGCTATCATAATTCTTTCACTAAGAAACAAGACCTGTAAACTAGCTTCAAAGTCTTAAGATGTTTTAACATTAGTTTTTTAATATAGAGGTGATATGCATGAGAAAACTCAAGGTAGTTGGACCAGAGGTCATATTATAGACTCTAAGGACACTTTCAAACTTTAAAGGAGCCAAACACACTAGATACAATCTATATGACCTGTTAGAATGAAAACTTCTTGCACTAGACATGAAAGGACAAGGAGAAGCAAGGATATAAGCTTATCACTAAACCTCACCATTCATCAATTTGTAAACTTAGAAAAAAAAATTATGAACTTAAAGAAATTTTTCATATATTACTCAAAGTCAAAGTAAAACATCAAACCAATAGGGCTTTGTCATACATGGTGTGGAATTATGAAACAAGAACCAAAATGGCTACTACTTATAGAATGTGAGAGAGAAGAGAGAATAATGAAGTCTAAGAGTTTTAATAATAAGTTTCAAGCTTTGATAAGGAGTTAAATCTATATAGGAATGAAGTATGAGAAAGACCATACAATGTCTCTTTGGACAAATGTCCCTTTAAGAATGAAACTCCTCAAATATGGCATAGGACTCTTCAATTGCTTGTTTAGAAACTACCTTCATAGTTTAGCCTTACTTAAAAACTCCATAGAAGAATAGTAATACATTTCATCATTTAAATATGATGGGGGGATATAATTAGGCTCCAACATTCATTGGATGTATCCTTAATCGTCAATATTCTTTTGGATAAGTATTCTCGTTATTTGTAGTCATAATCACCCTTCTTTAGACCTATCTTCACAATTGGCACTAATATGATCATCATTTTTTCAATTCAATCTATACATGTGATGTTATGACACTTTTTTATGGTCCTAAAGTCTCTAGATCCATTAGGAATACCTTATAAGTCCTCCCAATTGAATTTGTCACCTTATCACTTGATGATCATTCTCTATTCACTATGCCAGTTTGGATTGGTTGAAGTGAAGGTAATATAAGAGGTACTTATGTGATTTTTTGAAGAAATAAATAGAAATAATGAGTTATATTAGGTCTCACTCTATCTCATAAAGTGATCATCATCTTTTGAAACCCCTTTATAACTAAACAACATCAAAATTTATCAAGAAATGCCATTTTACACCCTGTCTATACAATTAGGGTAAAATCCAACTTGATGGGAAGGATCCCTGGCTTTTCCTCTACAATTCCAATATCATTTCCCAATAAAAATATCCCTCTTATATTCCTTTCCTTCCACTTCTTCCACATCAGGTCATGAACAAGGGTTTTAGAGGGTTTTAAGAAGTTTTGCCCCTTAAGGATATTTTATAGAATTGTGATGTCAGTACTTAAACAAATTTCACAAAATTCAAGTTCAGTACCCTCTCCAACATTTCATATATCCTTATCTTCCCATTCTAATCATTCATATTTATGTGAGCTTCCAAAGTTGGCCTCTCGATCTCTTCAAGGTATTCTGCATACCCTATCATGTTCTTGAGCCAATAAATGACTCATTCATGGTTTTATATTAAAATATAGGGTTAAAACTAACCTTATAACTCCAAATTGAGTTCCTTAAATTCATTATAATTCTCATATATCCCTAGAAGTGATATTAGACCCCTTTTAGAAATTAGGCCTAGTTAAGACCTAGTAGGCTTAGTCTATATACTTATCAGTTTGGGACACTATGTTGGACTCCTCAGTACTCTGAGACATTCATCACATTAATTAATGTCTAACATAAATTTCTACATATCCTTGAAATGTTTCAACACCTTCCAACTCACTTATTGTTTTTTAGTTACTAAACCTATAGTATTTATTTCCTTGGTAGTGCCCTCTGTCTAAGACAGAATAGAGAAAACTTCCCTTATTATCTCAAGTAAAATAAATGTGTGAGGAGATTGGTCAAGTAATGTGGATCCTATCCTAAAATCATTAGGTTTGTATCACATCAATAACATCCCTAATTCAAGGTAGATTATTCAAACTATTGACTATGTAGGGTTCATGTGTTGATTACAAGTTGTGTGTTAGAACCCTTCCATGTTTTATTTATAGTTGATGAGAATTAGGTGAAGTGTGTATAATAATCATTGAGGTATTATCACACATTTCAACACTCATAATTTCTATTAGATTTCAAATTTATCCAAACTACACTCACCTCAACCTAACTATAGCCAACTATGTGTTGTGTTCTTGCTAAAAAAACATGCCTATAGGTGTATACTATAGGGTTAGATCTTGTTTCATTGCCTAAAGAGCTTCTTGAAGTCCCCAAGTATAATTCATAGTCATTTGGAGTTTCTCACCTCATTTATATGCTAATCCAACACTTCAACCATCATACTCTAGTACATAATCACTTTAGCATCAGGTTGTAGATGGTTATTTTAAGAGCAAACAACACTTATAGGTTGTATTTAAACCCTAAGACCTTGTGTTTAACCTCATATGATTTATTTTAATTATTTAACCAATCCCAATTATCAAGTGTTCATGTTTTTAGGATTACTTACCAAGGTTCATCTTATGAGACTGTAAGTACCTACAGTCAGGTTGTAGGTGAATTTTTTGAGGGTAAAGTACACTTGTATATGATGATATAGGTCAATACCTTGAAATTCAATCTGTCTTCAAGTTAGTTGAATCAATAGTGTGTCTGTCACCTTCATAGGACCACTTTACATGAATGTATTCTCTTTTTACGCCATATTGGACTATGATACCATTTGAATTTCAAGATACTATAGAGAACACTAACCTTATATATTGAAAGAATGTAAGATTTTGAAACCTTCCAACATCACCTACTAGGACTAAACACTCACTCTATTTGGTCAAGTCATATCCTATATGATATTAATTCATGATGGAGGCATTAAACTTCATCTAAGCTCCATGTTACACTATTATATGGCAACATCAAAAGTGGATAAGGCTCTATTTTGGAGTTTTTAAGGTAATGGATCCCTAAACTCTCCTTCATATGTGAACATGACCCTCAATTTTACCTACAAATTAATACCTTCACTATTTGTTTCCATGGCATTATTAAACTTCTTAATATTATATTGAACTCTTAAAACATGTTAACTCTTTATGAAACATCTTCAGTCCTCTATGAGAGCCACTTGTAAGTGCACATGCAGGTCATAGGGTAGTAAAGATGAGACATGGATAATGTATATAGTGTACAGCCTTATAACTAGTATTAGACCTTATAAAGGTCTCTAAATGGATACTATCCACCTTAAATTACTTTAAACAAGTCAAATTCTTCACTTAAATTTGATTAACCAAACTATGGGGCACTTTTAGTGTCCATCAATGGTGCAAGACTATGTATATAGTCTGTGTTAGTTGTCACAATCAATCATATGCCATTTGGAGAGCTTAGCTTTATTTTTATTATTTAATAATATTTTCAAAACTTCTTATAACTATTCATTACATCTCCATGGATGTTAGGTAATCTTTCATATGCTTGACTTAATTGATTGTATGCAAGAAACTTGACTATGTGAAGCATGACTATATTCTTCATTTATATTGACATTTAGGAGTGAGATTTGTAAGGATGGATATTACCATAAATTTTTATCAAAATTAATAATCAATATATCTATTCTTGAAACCACTACAATAAATGACAATCTCTATAGTTGATGATCATGCCTATAATTCCACTAGTATACACAACCTACATCTTGAGAATTTTGAGCTCATAAAATCACCTCTAAACATGAAAAAATATATTTAAACCATGAAATAATTAAGTAAACATCCTCTAAAAATAATTACATCAGGTGGTTTATATGGAAAATCTCAGATAAGGAGAAAACCTAAAGGATATGGGGATTAACATGCAAAAAGAGATAGTCAAGTTCTAAAGGATGGTTCATAAATCATAGGCAACCAATACTTGGAATCCTACCATGAATTTGAATTAAACAAATGTTTTTATCATCCCTTGAATTAATTTCACTTGAAACAACTCCTGATGTTCATACCATGAAGAAACATGTTAACCATTTTTATATGCCTAGTGGAGCATTAGAGAAGAGAAATGGTTTAGGACCATTTTTGAGACTTATAAAGTAGATAAAATGTATAAATTAATTCATATAAGTTTAATATTAATTTCATAAGCTTTCCACACTGCTTTAGAGGTTGTACAACATCCAAAACCTCTTCTTTTCTATTTTTTTCTTGATTTTAGTTGGGAACATATACATTTTTAGTTATAACTAACAATAATGACAATATTATAACATATTTGGAATTAAAGGAAAATTTGGAACACTTTTATACTAATAAAATTCATATAACTTCCATTAATGACTCAAATATGACCCTTAAGTGACATGATATGACTTATAACTAGATTTAACTATGATCAAGATTAATAGAACATTAAATAACATAAAAAGAATCATGAAACACCCTATTACATCTTAATATACCCCTATATCAATTTTTCTACTATAGGGGGTTGACCTATTTTGACTTGTGGTAAAAATAGTCAACATTCTTGGTGATTTCCTAGGGGTGGTATGCTTTTTATGCCAGGACTAGTAGCCTAACCTATCCATTGGGCCATGGAGTCACCCATGCACACGTTTTACACTCAATTTGACTTTTAAACCACACAAAACACAAATAAAAGATACACATAACAAGATAAACCAAAGGAAACAAACATGTGTTCTTAATAACACTTATGGAATACATACACAACTAATCTAATATTTACAAGACCTCACCCTTGAGGTGAAAAACATCTTAACATACTTTAACTAGGGTAAAATATGGTTACTCTTTCATCTTTTTCACTTTATGAAGGTATTATATCATGTGAAGTATGTTCATCATTAATCACTTGACTAGGTAGATCCTTAAATGACTTACCATACTTATATCTTCCCATGCCTGCAAGTAGCTTACTTTGAAATTTCATGAATGCTTTCTCTTTCCTTCCCAATACCTTGAATGGATTTGAAACCTATTTGATCTTTATCATATCCACTTGATATTCTTTAAACTATAGATTAAAAGGTATAACAACTACCTCAACCTTTTGATTATCTTGGGCATGATGTGCTTGATGTGTATGATCATCAAGTTCCTCTTATTTATTCTCCAACACCTCTACAAATGATTCTAACATAGGCTAAAGTGTTGAATATTCATCAATCACAAGTATATCTATCTTGGACTCATGAGACTCTTATTATATTTCAACCTTTTGAATAACAATATTCCATTCACTTTCATGTTTAGAAAGTAATGCTCTTTCATGTTTAGTGAGACTTTCAAAAACCTACTCATTAGGCTCATTAGCAAACTTGACATTAGATATGTAATCTTTTGGGAGAGGAGTCTTATATAACTGATCAAACTCTTAGCATATGGCATTGAAACTTTGCCATAAGTCATCTTCTTCCTCATGAACACCATCTTCAAGGGATGCTTCATCAAGTGTAGGAATAATTACATGGTTATTCTCATCATGATGATTTATCATAATCTTCAGTCTATCATCATCATATATATGAATCAATTAGTTACCTTTAGCATCTTGTGATAAATAATGCTCAATGTTTACCTTACCTTTTTCAAATTCTCCTTTAGGGATGATATAGGTTCCCAGGTTAGTTTTCTCAAAGTATATATAAGGATCATGTTCATAATCATCTACACCATACTCATCTATATGAAAATCAGATATGCCTTAAATTTTAGAAGTTCCATCATCCACAATTGACTCTTCTTTCTCATTGATAACACAATTGAATTTGGAGCTTGATTCTACATAGGGCTTAATGTGGAATCTATCAAGTGGTTGAGTTATTATGGTCACCTTTTTTTCATATCTTATCTCAAAGGCTAAGAAGGACCAATAAACCTAGAGGTATCCTCCTATCTTATTTATGCAATATCTTAAAATATATATTTAAAAATGAGCAGGCAAGTCCATAATAATAATGTGTTAGAGGATGGGGAAACTAGGACAATCATGTAAGAAAACCTTCATCCCTTTGATAAATCATATTGTATTGGTAGGTGTACCATCTAATTGAATCACTAATTTACTATGTGGTTTATACTTTAGTCCCAATTTATCAGCTAAAACCTTGGGCATCACTGATGTAGAGACTCCACTATCAACTATGCAATTATGAACTAGTTTATCACCCATAATGAGAGTGAGATAGAAGGTGGAGGCTTTTCAAATCTGGTAGATGGTTCCAAAATGTTATTAGGGGTATTATTAATAACAACATGAACATGACCATTTCTTTAATATGGAGGGATAACATGGATAGTGGACAGTTGTTTTTCCAAAAGCTCATTTTGGCTAGGCATATGAGGGACATCCCAAAGGGAAATAGATGCATTGGCACTTTTTAATGAATTCACTATGTATAGGGTGGAAGTGCTTACCTTTTATTAAGTATTATATGAAATTAAGTTCTTGGAACTTGAGGTATTTTGTTATTTTTAATATACTTTCCAACATCTTGATTTGGAGAAGGTGTAGGAATATTAGGGACTGACATGTTTGCAGTCATGCCTTGCTACCTTAGAGGAGGATTAGATGAAATTTTAGGCACACCATTAACATCCCCTATAAAATTTATCTTATAATTTATATTTTCTTAAATATAATTTCCTTGGTTAATCACATAAATGTCTTCAACTAATAATTTTTTGAAGCTTTTTCCTTAAGGCTACCAACCTTCACTTGCTTGCATTAGGACTTCATCTTATGATGATATTAGAGGAGTCACTCCTGCTTGAGGAAATAAATATTGATATCCACCACCCTCATTTGAATCCATGAATTGGCATTATTTCCATTCCTATCATTGGGTTATATTGATATGCACTGTTACCATTTCCCTTGTGTTGGTTGTTGAAGTGGAATTATATGCATTGGTAGGCCTATTGAAATTAGGCTACCCTTGAATTATCCCTTAACCATATTTTTGTCCATATTATTTTTGATAGGGATAGGTATTTTTATTCAAACCATTTTGAATTCTCACTCTCTTAAGCTCAATTTCTAATAATTGAATGTGTGCATCTTTATCCATGGCATCATCTGCCTTCTTAGGAGTAGTTCTAGGCTTGGGATTTACAATTAGAACTTGAGAAAAATTTGTAAAAGTAGAAAAAACATTAGGTAAAAAATGAATAAAAACTTTTGAAGTCAACTTCCCTACTTGAATGAGGCCATTGTAAGCTCTAATGACAAGGTCATATGCTTCAATATGAGTGAAACCACCCATGGATTGAGTATGATGGCAATATCAGTACTAATGGATCTCAAGTATGTAGGAAAGACAAAGATAGAAAGTGGTCTCATGGGAGGATGAAACATATACCAATTATTTTGGAACCTCTCATTGAATTCATGCATTATTTACTTGGGGGCTCTTTGGATCACATTGAGTTTGTGAATGAGTGAAGTGTGGTCACTCTCATCTTCAAATCTTGAAGTTAGTAACACTCCAAAGTCATCCCATGTTGTGATACATCCACCAAGAAAAGTCCTATACCAATCAAGTGATTTCCCTCTAAGGGGCATAGTAAGGAGTCTAATGGTAATGTTAACCTTGGTGACATTGTGAAAACTAAAAAAAATGGATATATCCTTGATGTGTTCACTAGGAGTAACATAGCCTTCACCATTGAATATAAGAACACTCTTTGTAACATTATGGAGAATGCCATCATAGGCATCAAGATGGATTAGATTTTTAGTATTAGAGGCTAGGAAGGCATGTTATTTACTAATGTTTTATTCAATCTATTCCTTACTCTCTTGGTCTTCTTAGCTAGTAAAGCCCTCTTGCTCTTCAAAGGGCAGAATGGGCTGAGGGTGTTGAAATTCAAGAGGAAGTTCAACTTGAAGAGGTGGATTTGTGGGATTAAAAACTCTATTAGAAGATTATCTAGTAAGTACCATAAATTATGAGCACAAATATATGACAAAAAATGGTCTAAAAAAATATTTTACCTTGAATGGACTTTCCAAATGCTAAGTAGCACACCAATATATAGTTAATGTTGTCATGACCAGCATTTACCTTGACAATTTATCTTTAGGACAATGTGTCCCACTGGGCATGCCAGAACTATTGCCACCAAATATTTCACCCAAAATAAGGTTTTTCAAGACTAATATAAGATTTGGGAAACATTGTAATACTTCTAGGCCTTTAGGTTTCCTATAGTAGAGGTAGACCTCTAGGTTTAAGGGCTAGCTCCTTGAATTTATCTTGAAGTGTTTATCACCTATTCTAACTCATTGCTTATGGTAAAAGGGGAATAAATATTCATGAAATAAATATATTATATGTAGGTGATATGACACTAATATTTTCAAAAACCTATCATAATTATTTCACTAAGAAATAAGACCTACAAACTAGCTTCAAAGTCCTAAGATGTTCTAACATTAGTATTTCAATATAGAGGTGGTGTGCATGAGACAACTCAATGTAGTTACACCATAGGTCATATTAAAGAATATAAGGACACTTTCACACTTGAAAGGATCTAAACACACTAGTTACACTCTATATAACCTATTAGAATGAGAATTTCTTGCACCAAACATGAAAGAACAAGGAGAAGCAAGGATAGAAGCTTATCACTAAACCTCACCATTCATCACTTTGAAAGCATATAAAATATTTTTATGAACTCAAAGTAATATTTAATATATTATTCAAAGGCAAAGTACAAAATCAAACCAATATAATTTCACCATACATGGTGTGTAATTATGAAACAAGAGCCAAAATGGCTACTACTTATAGAATGTGAGAGAGAAGGGAGAATAATGAAGGCTAAGAGTCACAAGAACAAGTATAAAGATAATATAATGAGTTACATATATATAGGAATGAATTATGAGATATAACATATAATGTCTCTTTGGAAAAATGTCCTTCCAAGCATGAAACTCCTCAAATCTCACATATGACTCTTCAATTGCTTGTTTGGACATTACCTTCACCATTTGGCCTTCCTCAAACACTCCAAAATATATTAAGAATATATAAAATCATTTCAATATGTTATGGATTATAAATAGGATTCAACATGAATTATATGTGTCCCTAATCATTGATATCCTTCTAAACAAGTGTTCTCATTGTCTGCAATCATAATCACCCTTATTTAGACCTATATTCACACTTGGCACCAAGATGCTCATCAAATTTTAAATAAAATCTATAAAAGTGAGGTTATAAAACTTTTAAATGGTACTAAAGTCTCTAGATCCATTTTTTATACCTTAAAATGCCTCCCAATTGAAGTTATCACCTTCTCACTTGATGATCATTCTCTATTCACTATGCTAGTTTGGACTGGCTAAAGTGAAGGTGCTAGTAGAGGTACTTATGTGCTTTTTTGAAGTAATAAATGGATATGGGGAGTTTTATTAGGTCTCAATATATATACCAAAGCTATCCTCATATTTTTAAATCCTTATGTACCTATAAAACATCAAAATTTATTAATAAAATCTTTTTTGTACCCTATGTATACAAGTAGGGTAAAAGCCAACTTGATGGGAAGGAGACATGTGGATTCCTCTAAAATTACAATCTCATTTAACAATTAGAATAAACCTAATATATGCCTTTTATTCAACTTAATCCACATCAGGTCATGAACAAGGGTTTTAGAGGGGTTTAGAGGGTTTTACCTCTTAAGGATAGTTCATAAAATTATGGCATCCAATCCTTAGAAAAATTCCATAATATGCAATTTAAATGCACTCTCAAAAATTCCTAGATCCTTAGGTTCCCATTCCTAGCATCTATATTGATGTGAGCTTCCAAACTTGGCCTCTCAATCTCTTCAAGGCATTTTTCATACCCTATCATGTTCTTGAAATAATAAATGACTCATTCATGGATTTATCAATAAATCAAAGGTTCAAACTCATCTTATAGCTCCTCATGGAGGTCATTTAATGTATTATAATGCTCACCTAACCCTATAAGTGATATTAGACCCCTTTTAGGCATTAGGCCTAGTTAAGACCTAGTAGGCTTAATGTATATACCTATGAGTTTGGGCCACTATGTTGGACTCATCAGTAATATGAGACCTTTATCATGTTTATTCATGTCCAACATAGCTTTATACATATCCTTGTAAGGTTTCAACACCTTTAAACTAACTTATTACTTTTTAATTACTAAAATTATAGTCTTTATTTCTATGGGAGTGACCTCTATCTGAGTTAGAATAGAGGTAACTTCCCCTATTCTCTCAATTAAAACAAAGGTATGAGGGGATTGGGTAAGTTATGGGAATTATATATTAAAAACCTTAGGGTTTTATCACATCAATAACATCCCCAATTCTTCAAAACTACAAATCAGACTATTTAAACTCACTGACTATGTAGGGTTCATATGTTGACTACAAGTTGTGTTAAAACCCCTCCATGTTTTGTTTCTAGTTGATAAGCATAAAGTGGGGTTTATATCATAATTATTGAGGTTTTCTCACAAATTTAAATACTCATTATTTATATTATATTTTCACATCTCTCCAAACTACACTCACCTCAACCTAACTATAGTAAACTATGTGTCGTGTTCTTGCTCTAAAAAACATGCCTATAGGTGTGTAATTTAGGGTTAGATATTGTTTCATTACATAAATACCTTATTTAAGTCCTCAAGGTCTATTAAAAATCATTTTGACTTGATCACCCCATGTATATGCTAGGCCAACACTTCAACCATCATACTCTAGTGCATAATCACTTTACCATCAGGCTATAAATGGTCATTTTAAGATCAAAAGACACATTTAGGTTGTATTTCAACCCTAGGACCTTGTGTTTCACCTAGTAGGATCTCTTTAAAGTCTTATAACCAAATATAATTAGCAAGTGTTAATGTTTGTAGGACTAATCACCAAGGTTCATCTTATGAGAATGTAGGTACCTATAGTCAAGCTATAGGTAACTTTCTTAAGAGTAAAGTACACCTTTAGATGATGATATAGGTCAATACCTTACAATTCAATCCCTCTTCAATTTCATTTAATCATTAGTTTTCCTCTCACATTCATAGGACCACTTTCCATGAATATATTCTCTTGTTATGCCACCTCAGACTATGAGACCATTTGAAGTTCAAGATACTGCAGAGAACACTGACCTTTTACAGTGAAAGAATGCATGATTTTGAAACCTTCTAACATCACCTATTAGGACCAAAAAATCACTCTATTTGGTAAAGACATCTCCTCTATGATATTAATTCATGATGGAGGTATTAAACTTCATATAGAATCCATGTTACACTATTATATGGCATCACCAAAAGTGGACAAGGCTCTATTTTAGAGTTTTTATTGTAATGGATCCTTAAACTCTCCATATGTGAACATGAACCTCAAGTCTACCTACCACTTAATAGATTCACTATTGGTTTCCATGGCATTATTAAACTTATTAATATTCTATTAATGTCTCAAAACATGTTCAAAATCTATATGTAACATCTTCATGTCTATGTGAGAGACACCTATAAGTGCACATGTAGGTCATAGGGTAGTAATAATGAGATATGGATAGTGTACATAGTGTATGGCCTGATAACCAGTTTTAGACATTCTCAAGTTCTCCAAATTGATCATATTCACCTTGAATTAATTTAAATAAGTCAAATTAATTTAATGTGATTGACCAAACTATGGGGTACCTATAGGTGTCCATCAATGGTGCAGGACTATGTATATAGTTTGCATTAAATATCATAGTTAGTCATATGCCATTTAGAGAGATTAGACTGATTTATTATATTAAATAATATGTTAAAATTTTATTAGAACTCTTGATTATATCTCTATGGATGTTATGTAGGCTTTCATACACCTAACTCAACTGACTGCATGTAAAAAACTTGATTGTGTGAAGCATGACTATATTCTTAATTGATATTGGCCTTTAGAAGTTATATTTTTAAGGAGGAATATTACCATAAATTATGATAAACATTAATAATCAATATATCTCTACTTGAAATGACCACAAGAAATGACAACCTCTTTAGTTGATGATCATGCCTATAATTGCATTAATATACTCAACCTGCATCTTGAGAAGTTTGATCTCATAAAATCACCTCCAAACATGACAAAAAAATGGAAACCATGATTTAATGAATTAAATATCATTTTTAAATAATACCATTAATTTTTTTGTAAAAACAAGCTCAGATAAGGAGAAAACGAATAGGGTATAGAGATTAGCATGCAAAATGAGACAGTCAACTTCTAATGGATGGTTCATAAATAATAGGCAACCAATAATTGGAATAATTCCATGAATGATAATTATACCAAATTTTATATCATCTCTCAAAGTTATTTGACCTGAAACAACTCTTATTATCCATACCATGAGGAAACCTATTTACCATTTTTGCATGCCTAGTAGAGAGATGGAGAAGAGAAATTGTTTTAGACCATTTTTGACACTTATAAAGCATATTAAACATATAAATGGAGTCAAGGAATTTTAAGAGTCATTCCAAAATCTTGACACACATTCCACACTCCTTTATAGGTCATACAACTTCTAAAAGCTCCTCTTTTCTAATTGTTTTCTTGATTTCAATTGAAAACCTACACATTTTCAATTAGAACTAACAAGACTAACAATATTATTACATATTGGATATTGAAAGAAAATTTGAAACACTTTTATACCAAGGAATGTTGTATAACTTCCATTAATGACTAAAATATGACCTTTACATGACATGAATTAAATTAGGAGTAGATTTCAATATGACTAATGTTAATTGTTAGGATATTGATGGTAGATGTGTTATCATTGATGTCAAGTGGCATTGGTGATGAAAAAGTGGTATAATAGGTCAAAGTGATGGAACATAGTGTCTAATGTACTTTGAGTAATGTCATACTTATAAGGGTGTGCATGGGTGTCCTAGATGGATGTTATACGGCTGAATGGAGCTTGGTATGATGATATTTGACTTCTTCTTGATGTGTTTTATGCTCAAGGGTTGACTTCATGTGGCCTTCATGAGGTATGCAGGTTAATTTGTGCCTTGTAGGCTTGATCATTTATGGTTCCATATAGTTTTTGAGTCTTATGGATTGTATGTCATGGTATGGATCTCAGTGTGCTTGGCATATGCATGTTAAACATGTATAGGATGCTGAGAGGTCAAATAGATGATTTTAAAAAGGTGGCTAGTGGTCTGAAAGATAGTTTGGCTCTTGGCCTAGTTGCCCTAGGTGGGTTTGTGAGGCTTTGTGAAGGGTCAAAGGGTGTTTTTAGGTTGGTGAAGCTTGTCTTTCCATAAGAGATGATCAAAGAGGTGTGTTTAAGTTTATTGACCAAGTCAGAGGTTAATAGATGATAGAGAAAGTCAAAAATGACTTCATGTGCTTTAGAGGTTACTTGAATGGTTGATTTTAATCTGGAGAGGATAATTCTCATGTTCATCAGATCATATAGATCTTTCATGAGGAGTTGAGACTTTTGAAGAAGTTGAGTAGGGTTCTTAAGAAGGTTTTTTAAGCATTAGTTCATGGATTAATGTCATTCTTTATGAATGATTGCTAAGAAGGCAAGCATGTTTTTATGTGCAAAAACCATAGTATTAGACCCGATTAGAAATATTTTTCTTGTAGGTGATCAAAAATAAATTGGATGTCCATAATGATTTTTGGTAAAACTTGACTATTTGTGGGTCCCATATAAAAGTACTTAATAGTATTTTTGATATTGTGAGAGATTTATGAAAGTAACTAGGGTAACAAATAGGTGTGTGATAAATATTATAACTTGATTAAAAACTTCATGGAAATTTTTAGGAAGATTCATTTCTCTATGTCAAATTTCTAGGTCCTCAAAGTTGTCTATTCGATATGAAGGAAAGGGTGCTATAACTGAGAAAAACCAATTAGAGTGAGAAGTGGAATTGGAAGGACTATTTAGTGAGTAGGGATGGGTTTGAGATATTAGAGGTGATTTATGGGATGTATTCCCTCTATTCATGTAATTTTTATTGTTCCTAGTCACTTGGAGTTTAGTTAATGGTTGACTCATAGTTAACCATGATGGTTTTGCTAGCAAAAGGAACTTAGTTTGAGTGATTAAGTTTGATTATAGGATAGATGGTTAGATCAAGTGTTCTTGATGGTTGAAGAGTGTTGAGGAATAGTTGAATATATTTTTAAGTGATTTTTAAGGTTTTAACAATCTCTTATTGGTCAAAATTAGTCTTACAAAGTGAAGCTATGCTTCATTTGTAAGGAGTATGAGACATGGGCTCACTACATGAACTAAAAAGTTGTTACAAAGGTTCATGGTAGACCTTGGAAGACATAAGCGATTGTTCATAATATATCCTAAGGATAAATATCCAACCATAATTGATAATGGTATTTATTCAAGATGTTTTCATTCTCTTTGTGTGTGTGTCAAGCTAGATAAGCAAGTATTTGTTGATGTTTGAAGACCTTGTGTGAAGGTTGTTGGGGGTCTTGGTGACCAATGTTTGTATTAGATTGAGTTGAGAAAAATTTAATTAGACTTACCATAATTTTTTGATTTTATTGATTATTTTTAGTAGATTTATGAGTGCATATTTTAATATGAGCAAAAGATTTGTGAAAGGGTTATTTTATTGTGTTGAAGAGATAGCTTAGTTTTGATGACTTGTGTGGAGTTACAGACTTGGAAAAGAGATTTATTTCAGGGTTTCTCTATTATATTAATAATAAATCAAAGTTTAATAATTATTAATTTTATAGGTGTTTTGTTTGTGCTAAACATATTAGGAAAGTTGGTGCTTGTCAACTTTAGGGGTTGGTGCTCCTTATGAAGTGGGTGATTCACTAAAGCCTCATGTTTGTGATCATATTATAAGACTATAGTCCATTTTTTGTAGACTTGACAGTGGGTTTTCTCCCCCATGAGGGTTCCCACATAAATATTTGTGTAATGGTTACATTCATGTTTGTTCTTTGATTCATCTATCTTGCATATTGATGTGATTGATTAAGTAGCTTGAAGAGTTGGGAATTAAATTAAATTATTGTTAAAAAATGATTCACCCCCCCCTCTTAGTGGTGTGTACCTCTATCAATTGGTATCAGAGTTAGACATTTGAAGAAGGCATAATAGCCTATAGGTGATCCTAATCATCTTGGAGGTGGTCTTGTGAATAGCTTGGTCATCTTGTTGTTAGAATTGGTGATGATCAGTATGGTAGCCTAGTTGATGTCATAGTTCTTCATTATGATTTCAACACTAATGAATTTTTAAAGTTTCTCTAAGATGGAAAAGGATGTCAAGGTAGGGATTGTTATTTGCTCAAGCCAAGGTGAGTTTTTTGCTATTATAGGTGGTTTTTTAAGCATGAGGGTTTGTCAAATAAGGCATATGGAAATTAATAATGTTAGGATTAAGAGCACAATTGATTACCTTTGTATAAGCAACTAAACACATAATTAAACTAGAAGTAATATGTAACTAGAATTCACAAAAAACATAGAATATGAGAGACCTACAATCTTGTATTAACACTCTTCCAGAAGGAAATACAATGAAGAAATCACACTCTTCCCACACCTCTTGGGCATACCAGTAATTCTCTCTCAAGAGTTCTCTCTCTCAACCAATTACAACCACAAATCAATAACTGAGTTGTTGTTTCCACTAGTCAGTAACAATACTGCCAATACCACCAAGTACTCCAAGTAGATCTCCCTGATCTTGCTCCTTGTTGTGTTGTAGATCTCCTTGATCTTGCTACCCCATAGATCTCCTTTGACCTTGCACACACACCTACAAATCAACTGACCTTACTTACCATGTAGATCTCCCTGATACCAATTGTCAAGATCCTACTCCTTAAGAGTATACTTGATTACCTTTGTATAAGCAACTAAACACAGAATTAAACTAGAAGTAATATGTAACTAGAATTCAGAAACAACACAGAATATGAGAGACAATACAATCTTGTATTATCTCTCATATTCTGTGTTGTTTTTGAATTCTAGTTACATATTACTTCTAGTTTAATTTCATGTTTAGTTGCTTATACAAAGGTAATCAAGTATACTCTTAAGGAGTAGGATCCTAAAAATTGGTATCAGAGCCTGGTTCAGAGCAGGTTAGTGTTTGTTGATTACAGGTCACTCTCAGGGGTTTTTGATTGAGTGGGAGTAAAGTAATGGTAGAAGAAAGTACACTAAGAATGGAGAAATTCAATGGCAAGAATTATCAATTATGGAGGATGCGGATAGAGGATTATCTCTATCAAAAAGATCTGTACTTACCATTGGGTGGGAGTAAGCCCACATGTATGCAAGATGAAGAATGGAAGGTTCTTGACAGAAAGGCTCTAGGAGCTATAAGGCTGACCTTGGCACCTTTTGTGGTTTCCAACTTATCTCAGGCAAGGACAACGATAGAGTTAATGGAATTTTTGGCAAATTTATATGAAAAACCCTCAGCTTTGAATAAGGTATTTCTTATGAATCAATTATTTAATTTGTAAATGCTGGAAGGTGGATCGGTATATAGTCATCTTAGTGATTTCCATGGTTTGGTAAACTAGTTAAATTCAGTCAAAATAGTTTTTGATTATGAAATTAAGGCTCTCTTAATCTTATGCTCTTTACTGGAAAGTTGGCATAGTTTGGTAATGGTAGTTAGTAATACTATGTTTGCTTCAAATATCTTGAAAGTTGATGATGTTGTTAGTGTAATTTTGAATGAAGAAATTCATAGGAAAATCACAGGTGAGACATCAGGTAATGATTTAAGTGTTGAAAGCAGGGGATGGCAAAGAGAGAAGGGCAAGCAAGGGAAATCAAGGTCAAAGATAGGTAGTGGATCCAAATCTAGGTATGGCAGTATAATCTGCTAGAATTATGGAAAGAAAGGACATGCAAAGAAAGATTTTTGGTTGAAAGAAGATCAGCATGAAGGTAATGAAGAAGCAAAAGATGTAGGTATTGTTGCACAGGATGCTCTCATTTTTCTTTGGATAGTCAGGTAGAATCTTAGGTTTTAGATTTTGGTGCCTCTTTCCATGCAACCCCAAATAGAGAATTTTTTCATGATTATGTCCATGGAGACTTTAGAAAGATTTATTTAGGGGTTGGTGAGCCTTGTCAAATTATTGGAAAAGAGGAAGTGCGACTGAAATTGTAGACGGGCAACACATGGGTGTTGAAGGATGTCATGCATGTCCCAGTCCTGAAGAGGAGTCTAATTTCTATAGGAAAGTTGGGTGATGAGGGTTGCATAGTTACTCTCACCGTGGAATCTTGGAAAGTTTCTAAGGGTGCACTTGTATTAGCAAGAAGTAAGAAAGTAGGTACACTTTATCTATCTACTTGTATTACTGTTTCTCCTTCTATTTTATCTACTTTAGATGTAGATGTAAAGATGTGGCTACGTAGGCTTGGTCACATGAGTAAGAAGGGAATGCATGTTCTTAAATCAAATGGTAGGAGTTCAAATTCGGAAAGCATAGATCGAGATTTTTATAAGCAACAGAAGAAAGTGAGGTTTCTTGAAACTAGGTCAACAAAGAAGGGAGCTTCTATTGGAGGATCACAGTGTTATGCTACAAGAAAAGATTGGGTCTATTTCATAAAGATGAAATCTGATGTTTTTGACAAAGTTAAGAACTAAAAAGCCTTGGTTTTCAAGGAGAAGATGATGGATAGAGATCAGCTCAAGGGGCTAAATAATTTTGATCAGGGCAGTGTTGATTTGGATAAGGTTATGATCCAAAATGAGTTTATGGGTAAAAATCATCACTCACAGGAAAACATAGTTACCAATGTTGATCAAGTGAGAACTAACATCGATCAGGTAGGAACCAACATCAGTCATGTGCAGACTGAAGTTAGTGATGTCAGGCAGGTGGAAACTAATGTTGGTAAGGGAACTAATGTCGGTAGTCAGGTCAGTTGCATAGAACTAATGTTAGTTGGATGCAAACTGAGAGATGACCAGGATCGGTCACTGGTAGAATGGAATTTGGGTGGATAGCAAGCTGTCAAGGAGTCTCAAATGCCCATGAGAAGGACTAAAAGGGTAAGTAAGCCTCAAATTCATTATTCCCCTTCTTTATACTACTTGTTGCTCACTGATGGTGGAAAACCAAGAAGTTTTGAAGAGGCAATGTAGGTAGAATCCAAGAAATAGTGGGAGCATGGCATGAATGAGGAAATTGATTCCTTGAAGAAGAACCAAATGGGAGATTTGGTAGAGTTGCTAGCTAGGATGAAAACACTAAAAGATGAATGGATTTACAGGTTAAAGAAATGAGAGAATGGATAGGTGAGACAGAAGGCCAAGTTATATGGTCTTGAGCAAGCTGTAAGACAATGGTGTTTAAGGTTTGACAGGTGTATGACAAAGCATGGCTTTAGTCAATGTCAATGTGACCATTGTGTTTATTTTACCAGGTTGGATAATATTAGCTACATTATCCTATTACTGTATGTCCTATTACTGTATGTTGTGTATATGCTTGTTGTAGGGTCACACATGTAGGATATTGTTGAGCTAAAGGTAAAAGTAGCTCAGAGGTGTGCCAGGAAGGATTTAGGAGGAGCAAAGAAAATCCTTGGCATGAGTATTTTTAGAGACAGGGAAAGTCATAGGTTGATTTTGTCTCTAGAGGATTATGTGAATAAGGTAGTGGAGAGGTTCAATATGTAGGATGTAGAACCAGTTAGCACACCTATGGTTGGACAGTTCACTAAACAGTGTCCTGAATCACATGATAAGGTTGAGTACATGAGTACTAGACCTGATATTACCCAAGTAGTGGGAGTTGTTAGCAAGTTTATGGCCAATTCAAGAAAGGAGCACTAGAAAGAAGTTCAGTGGATTCTCAGGTATCTAAGAGGGACCAACAACAGGTATTCATGCTATGTAGGGTCAAGCACTTCTCTACATGGGTATGTAGATTCGGATATGGCTGGTGACTTGGATGATAGGAGAAGCACCATAGGATATGTGTTCATTGTTGGTGGAATGGTAGTTATCTAGATTTTAGAGCTGTAGAAGGTTGTTATAGTCATGGTGGCTAGCAAGGAAATGATATGGATGACTTGGTTCATGGAAGAGTTGGGAAAGGAGAAAGAGAGTTGTAGATTATATAGTGATAGTCAAAGAGCAATTAATTTTGCAAAGGATTCAGCCTTTCATTCAAGAGCTAGATATATACAGCTTAAGTACCACTTCATTAGATAGGTATTGGAGGATGGTGAGTTGAAGCTAGAATGGATCCATACGGATAGGAACCCTGTAGGTATGTTAACAAAGCCAAAAACAAAAGAGAATTTGAATCTTCATTCAACTTTTTTTGGTCTTCAAGATTGAACTTGAAGAGGGATACAAGCTAGGAAACAAAATTAGAGGATGTATAGGTATAGGTATAGGTGCAGCTATTCATCTCCAAGTGGGAGATTGTTAGGTTGTGGAGCTAAAAGCTTCACTGATGCAAACGGAGGAGGTTACTGAGTTGCAAAGCAACCAACATCAGTCAGGCCAACCAACATTGGTCATATTTAGTGTGTAGAGTAATCGACATCAGTTAGGGGTCGGTCGACATCGGTCAGACAGGAACCGATGTCGGCAACCTGTGTGTGTGTGTGTTTGCATGTGCTTCTAGAATTGGTCTAATTTTAGATGGATAGTCATTTTGCATGTAAAAGACTAATTTTAGTCTTGAGTCTATGTTTCTAATTATTGTAATTAGGAAGTCTAATTATTGTTTGTATGGGATCTATTTAAGAGACCCATGGGGTTGTATTGTAAAGTGTGAAAGATCAATGATCAAAAGGACTTGTCAAGGACAAGGGTTCTTCCAGGTGTGTAAGATCAGTTGATCTACAAGTAGCAAGATCAGGGGAGATCTACATGGTAATTAAGGTCAGTTGATCTACAAGTTTGTGTGTGTAAGGTCAAAGGATATCTATAACACAATAAGGAGCAAGATCAAGGAGATCTACTTGGAGTACTTTGAGTACTTGGTGGACTGGCAGTATTGTTACTGACTGATGGAGGGAAAAATTTGGTTATTGAGTTATGTTTGTAATTGGTTGAGAGAGAGAACTCTTGAGGGAGAATTACTGTATGCCCAAGAGGTGTGGGAAGAGTGTGATTTCTTCATTGTATTTCCTTCTAGAAGAGTGTTAATACAAGATTGTATTGTCTCTCATATTTTGTGTTGTTTCTGAATTCTAGTTACATATTACTTCTAGTTTAATTCTATGTTTAGTTGCTTATACAAAGGTAATCAATTGTGCTCTTAATCCTAACAAATAAGGATTATATTGAAGCTAAATCTAAGATCAAACCTATTTTGATAGAAAAAGGGGGAGCTTATTTCAATGATTCTCAAGTAACAATGGTCTGAGAAGGAGCTATTTTGATTTCCTAGTGGTCAAGTCCAAGGGTATTATAGGTCTTATGGAGCTATGACTTGAGTTATTTTTTGAAGGGAGCTTGGTCTAAGGGGGAGCACTATGGTTGCTTTGTTATCTAATCTTGATAGTTGATGTACTCTAAGTTTCAAAGGATGAAAGATTACATGGTATGCCCATGTGGTTGATTGTGAAATTAAAGCCTAATAGGGCTCTTCAGGTGGAGGCAAATGACTTAGATTATGGGTTTGAGGTCTTCATAAGAGCTAATGAAGAATATCAGGCTTAAAGTTGTTGTGAGACTCTAAACAAGTGTTTGGTGAGCTATTGAGGTTTGTTTGAGCCATCATAAGGTATAAAGGTATGAAAATACATTCTTGTTTGTATGGTGATTAAAAATTTAAGCTTTAGGTTATCAAATAGATCTACAGGTCTAAAATAATGTTGATAAAGCATGTGTGATGCCTCAAGATTTTTATGGAGTAACCGTTGGAATTCAAATTTAAATGATTGTGTAAGTGGATTTGAGAACCAAGAGCAAAGTTTGGCATGTAAACATCATGAAAGTGATCAGATAAAGTTGGTATAACAAGTAAAATTAAAGTATAATGTGTGAGGATCATCCTCAAAATGACCAAGAGTTATGACAATCCATATAATTGCAGTATATATGGGTCAAAGTCAACTTTTGTTGATTGTGTTGTACCAGTGAGCCTAAAAGAAGAAAAAGTGGATTAGAACTTATCTAAATAACTTGGTTTGATATTATAAGGATTGGATCATGTTGATAAATAATTATTGTCCTATTATATACATTGAATAAGACTAGTTAGTGTGATTTTTTTCATGAAATTCATTCATAAAAGTGACTATATATGCAGGTTTGTGTTCTTGGCAGACTTGAGTGACTTGCAAAGCTATGTGGAGCTTTCAGCCATTAAGAATGGTTGTTAAAAGTTATTGGTTATGATCTCAAGGTTTTATCTCTCATGTTAATACTCTATGCATGTTTAGTTTTGATCCCTGAAAGGAATATATAGCTTAAGAGGTGAAAGGTAGAGGATTGAGGGTTTCAAGGTTCTTTGTCTCTTCAAAACCCTAAGTGTGTGTTTGCAAGGTAAATGAACTCATTCATGTTATTTGGAATATTTGTGAATGATGTATGGATTAAGTGAAAGGATTATTTTATTAGTGTCCATGCTTAGAATGTATTTTTGATCTCAAGGAGGTGTATAAGGTACAAGATCAGATTAGTGGTTCATGAGAGTTTAAGTATGGTCTACAAGGCTAGTATTATTCAAGGATAAAGTGGTCTTTCACAAGTTTTATGGTTTGAATATGATTATAAAGAGTGAGTTTAAATGTTTTATATATCTTGAGATTGTTCATAGTTCTTATAAAAGGTGTTATTTCTATTAAAGCTTCACACATTTCTTGTGAGCTTGAAGGAGAGTGTAATAGTGTTATTAAAGGTTGCATTGCAAGGTGTCATGATTCTTTTATATCAAGTTAAACTCATAAGGTCATATAAGTGTATGATGTCATGTTTTTTATGTCATAAATAAAGTTTGAGTAATCTCAAGTTGATCTTTATATGTGAGTGAAGATAGTGAAAGGGTTAAAGAAGACATGATCATCATGATTGTGTCTTGAGTCAGATTGACTACTCCAGGTATGCTAGGTGAGATGAAGAGTTTGAGACTCTTTTAATTGAGTTAAAGAATAAAAATAATTTTAATATGTTTATAATTTCCATAAGGTTCATATTAATTTAATGAGAGTCATTGAAAGTGCTCAAGATAGTATTGGTGGTCAAAGATGTTTGACTATGTTTTTGAGATTTCTGGTAAAACTAAGTGAGCCTATTGCAAAGGTGTTTTTGGGTGTTTAGAGCTTGAGTGAAGGTTTCAAATGGAAATGGTAGGGTTTTTGAGGTCATGAATGATCTATTAATGTGATTTTTTTATATGGTTACTCGGTAAAGTTGACTGTGTGCTTCAATTTCATGAGACAAACTTTTATGTGTTTTAAGGCCTAATGGCAAATAGGCTAGAATGGTTGTTCATGAGGTGAGTTAGTGTTACAAGTAGCATGAATATTTTTTGGATTGAGAAATGGCATATTGGTAAAAATTTTGATGTTTTTTAATCTTGAAATATTGAAGGTCTCTGTCTATGCTTCACAAGAGACTCCTATAAATGAAGAAGTAAGATTGTTTGTTCAAGAGGTATGTTTAGGTCTTTTGGTCCTAAAGTCCATTTTTGATCAATTTTTTATGCCTTGGTTGAGTGGTGATTTGAAGTATAAGTATGAATATTTTTATATGAGTTCAATAGGAAGATATTCATGAGTCATTCCCTGGTGGTTTGAGTCCTTGATAAGCTTAGACATGAGTTTTGTGGTCAAAACTAAGAGTTGACCAATTTTGGCAATAATGATTACCTAGAAGGTGCCCAAGGTGATTTTATGGTGTTATAAGGTGAAAATAAAATTTAAAATTGGTGATTAAAGTTTTATTTTTTATTTCAAAGGAGTTAATATGGTTTGGAGATGTTGATGAGGTACTTAAATGTGATTTTGACCATTGGTCAAGGTGCCTACTATAGATAATGAACCTGCGTACCTAATTTGCTTGGTTTCAAATGTCAATTGAATAATAAAGATGTATCATGAATTTTTTTATGTTAAATAAGGTTTTCAAATGTTTTTTAGACATGTTCCATGTGGTTTCATAGGTTTTTGAATCCTTTTGTGCTAGGTGGAGCATTTTGAGTGGTCATTGGCTTCTCTTCTCAAGAGCATGTGTTTGGTGGCTTAGAGGAAGTCAATGTCACCAAAGGTTTGGAGGATTTAAATTTGTAATGAAATTTATTTTTTATGGTCTCCAAGTGTGGTATCTAGCTTAGGTATTTTCTTTGATTGGAGGTTGACTTTTGACCAATTGTTGCTTTGAAGGCCTAGTGTTTTGGGCATGTTTGGAAAAGTGTTAAAATTTGGATTTGGAGGTTAGAAGCTTCAAAATAAGTTGAATGGGAAAAATGGGTATCTTAATTAACTTTTACAGTGGTCTGGAAGTGAGTATAATTCATTTTATTCAAGTTTTAGCTCACTAAGAGGCCTAATTGGCTAGTAGGCTAAAGAAGGAAGTATGATAAGAAGGATGATTTGGAAGATCATTATTGGCATGTCTAATGGGGCATAGTATTGGACTTTATAAATGAAATTTAATGGTTTTAAATTATCATGGTAGATATTTATGAGGTATGTAGTGGCCAAATAGGGCTACAAGGAGTCCAAGTAGGCTTAGTGAAGAAAATGAAGACTTTTGAGAAAGTTTTCAAAATAAAGTTGGCATTTTTGGTTTTAGTTGAGAATTTTGGCCTATTATATGTATGTTTCAGGTATGGTGGTGTGATTTAAGTGCCTTTGGTGGTCTATAGGGTGCCTTGAGTGTAATGATAAGTGAGTTTGCATGATATTGTGATGATATTGTTGTTGTTTGAGTTGATGGTAGCTATTATTGAAGGTCCTAAAATGATTCATGGTTTGTGTAGACTGAGGGGAATCCTTCAAAGTGGATCAAGGTCCTAGGGGGTGTTGTGTTACCATGTAATTAGTGATAAGTCCAAGGATCTTGATGGTTCAAGAGTAGTTTTTAAGTGAGAGAATCTTCCAAGGGGTCATTATGCCTATTTGAGGTCTAAATGGTCCATTTTCAAAAGATTTTTTATAGGTGAGCATGTTTTCATGAGTTTCCTATAACTCATTTTCTTGTTTTCTATGGTGCCTAGTGTTGAAAAGAGTACACTTTATCATTTTGGCAAAGGGGGAGAGAGAAAAGGAGTGTTGCATCAATGAAAAAGGGAGAGATTATTGGGATATTGATGGTAGTTTTTTTTTTCAATTATTTTAAGTGGCATTGGTGATGACAAAGTGGTCTAACATGTCAGAGTGATGGAACATGGTGGTCTAATATACTTAGAGCAATGTGATACTTGTAAAGGTGTGCATGGGTGTCCTAAGTGGATGTTGTATGGCTGAATGGAGCTTGGTATGATGATTGTTGACTTGTTATTGATTTTTTATATTCTAAAGGGTTGACTTCATGTGGCCTTCGTGAGGTATGCAGGTCAGTTTGTACCTTGTAGGCTTGATCATGCATGGTTGCATATAATTTTTGAGTCCTATGGCTTGTATGCCATGGTATGTATCTTAGTTTGATTTTAATATGCATGTTAGACATGTATAGGATTTTTAGAGGTCAGATATATTATTTTCAAAATGTGTCTAGTAGTCTACAAGATAGTTTGGCTCTTGGCCTAGTTGGCCTAGGTGGGCTTATGAGGCCTTGTGAAGGGTCAAAAAGTGTTTTTAGGTTGGTGAAGCTTGTATTTGCATAATATATGATCATATAGGTGTTTTTAAGTTTATTTACCAAATAATAGTTTATAAAATGAGAGAAAAATTCAAAAATTACTTCATGTGCTTCAGAGGGTACTCGAATGGTGCATTTTGAGCTTGAAAGGATAATTCTCATATTCATCAGCTCATATAGATTTTTTATGGGGAGTTTATCCTTTTGGATAAGTTTATTAGGGTTACTAATAAGGTTTTTTAATAATTATTTCATGGATTAAGGTCATATTATTTATGAATAATTACTAAGAAGGTAAGTAAGTTTTTATGTGCAAAAACCCTAGTCTTAGACCCAATTGGAAAGATTTTTCTTGTAGGTGCTCAAAAATATGGTGGATGGTCATAATGATGTTTTAATGTTGTATATTACTCCTCTAGTATTTTTATGATGTGTTTTTTCAACTTAACTCTTTATGGGTCCCATAAAAAAGTGCTTCTTAACAGTATTTTTGATATTGTGAGAGATTTATGAAAGTAACCAAGGGAAAAAATGAGTTTGTGATAAATAATATAAATTGATTCAAAAATTAATGGATTTTTATTAATATTAATTTATTTATTTCAAATTTATATGTCTTCAAATTTTTCTAGTCGATATGAAGGAAAGGGTGCCATAAGTGAGAAAAACTAGTTAGAGTGAGAAGTGGAATTAGAAGGCCTATTTAGTGAGTAGGGATGGATTTGATCTCTTGGAGGTGATGTAGGGGATTTATTTCATCTATTAATTCAAGTTTTATTTTTCCTATTCACTTTTATTTGATTGAATGGTTGACTCATAGTTGACCATGATGGTTTTTTTAGCAAAAGGAACTCAGTTTGAGTGATTGAGTTTGATTACAGGGCAGATGGTTAGATCAAATTTTATTGATGGTTGGAGAGTGTTTATGAATCATTTAATATATTATTTAGTGATTTTAAAGGTTTTAAAAATCTTTTATTTGTCAAAAATAATCTTAAAAAGTGAATCTATGCTTTGTTTGTAAGGAATATGAGACATGGGCTCACTACATGAACTAAAAAGTTATTATAGAGGTTCATGGCCAACCTTGGAAGACATAAGTGATTATTTATAAGATATATAAGGATAAATATCTTACCATAATTGATAATTGTATATATACAATATGTTTTTATGCTCTTTATGTGTGTCTCAAGCTAGACAAGCAAGTATGTGTTGATGTTTGAATACCTTATGTGAAGGTTGTTGGGGGTCTTGGTGACTAATGTTTGTATTAGATTGAGTAGAGAAAAATTTAATTATACTAAACATAATTTTATAATTCTATTGATTATTTTTACTAGATTTATGAGTGAATATTTGAATATGAGCAAAATATTTGTGAAGGGGTTATTTGCTTGTGTTGAAGAGATAGCTTAGTGTTGGTGACTTGTGTGGAGTTGTAGACTTAGATAAGAGTGTTATTTCAAGTTTTATTGATTATATTGATAATAAATCAAATTTTAATAATTTTTCATTTGATATGTGTTATGTTGGTGCTCAACATATTAGGCAAGTTGGTGCTTGTCAACTTTAGGGGTTAGTGCTCCTTGTGAAGTGGGTGATTCACTAAAGCCTCATGTTTGTGATCATATTATAGGATTGTAGTCCATTTTTTTTCAAACTAGAGAGTGGGTTTTCTCCCCCATGAGGATTTTCCACATAAATATTTGTGTAATGGTTACATTCATGTTTGTTCTTTGATTCATCTATCTTGCATATTGATGTGATTGGTTAAGTAGCTTGAATATTTGGGAATTGAATTGCATTATTTTTAAACACTAATTCAACCCCCACTCTTAGTTTTGTGTACCTATATCATTAATAACACATTAAATGGAATCAAAATTATCATGACACACCCTATTACATCCTAATATACCCATATATCAAGTTTTTTACTAGATGGGGTTGACCTATTTTGAATTATGGTTAAGATAGTCAATAGGTACCATAGTAAGGAAGAAAAAGATCATCTTCAAACCTTCTCATAGTCTTATTTTATCAAAATTTAATGAAACTTAGCATTGGTTAAGGTTTTTTATGATTCCTAGGTTTCCATTTTAGAAGTGTATACTCCTTCAAAAACCTTCAAAGTGGGATGTGTGATTGGTTTATATGCCTATGCTCCCTAAGATTCTTTATGAATAGCAAGGTATTGGATTCATGATTCTTTACACTCTTCATCATGTTTATCCCATTTCAAAGACTTTCATATTGTCTTCCATCACTATTATAAGCTTTCCACTCTATCTCCATTCTGATTTCCCGTCATTCATTAACATCATAGCACCTTACATTCACTTACACCTCATTGATCCATTTTAAAATAAGATTTAAGAATATTTGAATCATTATTGTCATTAATATAGGTATAAAAACCTCAAAACCTTGCTTAACAGAGCTTAAAGATCATCTATAGCCAAAGGAAGAACATCAACAATATATTTTTGAGGTTAATTTCTAGGAATTTTTGTGGTTTGAGGTCCCCAAGAAAGGTTTACACTCTCATTGAGTTGTAAAATATCATATAAATGTCAATAGCTTCATCAATATCCTCTATCACCCAATCCTTGTCTCAGTTCGTATAAGTAACAAAGGAATCTCCACCTATAGCCATGTTAGAAATAAGTGAGATTAAAGATGAAAACAAGGAGAGATTTTAATGTTTGAAGGGATAATTAAGGAAGAAAAAAAATTAAATAAATGGAAATATAATTTGAGTGACCTTGGAGGTCTATTTATATCAAGTTCAAGACCTAGAAACTATGCACAGTCCATACAAGGATCAAGTGTTCACACATAGTCAAGTATATGATGAAGAAAGGTCTATTATCAAGAGGTAGAGTAATGATTATTAATAAAAAGTGTTAAAAATTGGTGGGTATTATATTTTCATCAAATTTATACCATTATTAAGTATAAAACTTATAATAGGATACATTTCCATGTGAATCTTCACCTATAACAGGGTTTGAAAGCTCTTGAGGTATGTCAGTACTAGGTCACATCAAGACTATGAGGAAGTTTATTGTGAGGAAATTAATATAAATAAGTTTTTATTTACAAGGTTTAGTTTCAATTAAGATGGTGATAATGATCATACTCAGGTCCAAATTTCAAAAAATTATCTTAATCTGTACAAGACATAGTCAACTATTACCACAACCTTCTCAAGACAAATATATCTTCAAGATTGTGAAGAAGATGGGAGTAGACTGGTCTAATGAAAGAGTCTCATGTAATATAGAGTATTAATAATAATTATTAAGTTTTAAATAGATAAATAATATTAATAATGTTTCCCAATAAAGATTCATTCTAAACTCAACCTTGAAATGTTCACCTATAGCTATAATAGTGTAAATTATATTATTATATCTATATACCCTAGATAGTTGAAATTCAAGATAAAATTAATTAAAGGAGTAAAATTATGAAGTTAAATATGAAATAAAATTAAAATTTATTTATTTATACTTTCACCAAAATCATATGTCCTCTACTACCACTGCCAACTCATGAAAGTATAGTACAAAGGCTTGTGTAAGGAATAGATACTGTAAGAGCTTGAGAACACTATTTGAAGAGAAAATATACTAAAGGAAGAGTTGAAAGGGAGGTTTAAAATAAATTTTAATTTATAAAATTGAAAAATCATGATGAAATATATATCAAACACTTATATTTCCTCAATCATCATCTATAACAGTGTTAGCAAGATAATCACATTGAGGTTTATGAAGAGAAATGGTGTAGTGATGGGTTGCATAGATTATATAAGTGACTAAAGAAGAGATGGATAATTTAAATAGTTATTTTTAATTAATAATAAAATCCTATTAAATATTATTATACATATTTAAAAATGTGAAAAGAGGAAAACTCAGTCATATGCCTATTCGAAACATAGGGAGCTCAAGCTAGTTTTAATAAAAATGCATATACATGCCTCTAGAGGCAAGATCTAACTATGAAACTTGGTACATGTGGTGATAATGAGTGGTTATAAATTAAATTTTATTATTTGGGTAAAATTAATAGTATAATCATCCACTATTTTGTCGCAGTCACATGTTTATCTGTTAACAGTCACCAATAGAGCTCAGAGGGCTTTTTTTAAAGAGTTATAGGTATGCAAAAGTGTTTTGAAATCATGAGAGGGTTTTAAAGGAAATTAATGTTATTTTAAGTATTACCACACTTTTTTAGATTAATCACACTCATAATTTCATGTAAATCATTCCCTTGAGGCCTAACATAGGCAAACAGGCTTTAAATCTGTAGGACCCTACCACCATATTCAACTGATCTATGGGCTTTATTTTCACTTTATGAGAGTTATAATGAGGTAAAATTTCATTTAAAACCTTTAAGGAGGTGTTGTATTGGATGGAATATAGTATAATTTCCATTTTTTGAACTTAACCTTCCTTTTTACTTGCATAGTATAAGATAACTAGTTGAGGCACAACTTCATCATGTACCTATCTTTACACATATTTTTCATGGGAGCTTGAGATTTTCATGGTTGTTAAGGGGGTAAATTTAATTCATATCTATGTAAAGAGGTTTTCCATTAGGTTTCAGTACTCTATGAACTATTTCTAAGAATTTTAGACCCATAAAAACCCTTACAAAACCCTGAAACCTACTTGATGGAGTAAAAAGGCCTAAATGTACATTAAAATGATGTGTTTGAGATATGAAATGGTCTTTATGGTCTTATCAACTCTCTTGATCCTCTCCACAACCTATTGGTTGGCACATGTAGGACTCTTACTATATGAACTAAGCTAAATAAGGTTGTTTTGATCTTATAAAAAAGAAAATGAAGGGTAATTACACATTAAATGAGTTGTATAAGAAATATTGGGTCATAAACTTCATAAAAAACCTTGATATATCCATATATTTAGGTTTAAATGATTATTTCTATAGGTAGATAGGTCTGGTGGTCTAAATTAGAAGTTTTGTGCTTGTACATTAAGGGTGAATGGCTTAATCAAGCCAACACCACAATTATAAAAGACCTAATATAGGTTATTCATGTTATATATAGTTTATATTATCTCTAAAACTAATCATAAGGTTAAAATACTGAATAGCATTGCATACACATACGCCTAACTATTAGATTCACTAGATAGTGCTATCAAGGAGAGGTAGCAGGAGGAAAATTAAGGTCATAAATGAAATTAAAACCTCCATGAACATCATCATCAGGTTTTGAGAGAATTTTATGTTATATTTAAGCCATAATATAAGCATTATTAGTGATCATCTTGGCCTTATAATACCAAACACTACCTAGAAAGCCTGTTTTCCACTCTAAGAGGTGACTTCACATGCTCACCATGGTATTTATCTTTTGCATGGCAAGATGAGTAATTTGGGATAGCTATAAGGCCTAATACAATAATGTTTTGTGGATTTTTTTATAGATATAATGTCTCAGTATTTGAATCATCATTAAGAGTCCTGAGTACTCTTAAACCCTCCCAAAACCCTACTACAAACCTAATTGAGAATATTTTAAATAAAAGACACAAAAATAGATTAAAATCAATTTAATACCACCTATATAATATAATAAACTCTGATAGCTTCATGTCCATGGTAATTGGTTATACAGATGGTATACAGGTATGGCAAAAAATAGGATTTTAAGATGAAAAAGTGCAAAAGGAGAGGTAAAAGGTAGTTTAAGGAAGTTTAAATTATTGGAGAGTGATAATAAAAAAAATTATACCTAAAAAAATATTTATATGATCATAACCATTCTTTCACATTCCCTTTGGAGTTTATTCAAAATAGACAGTTAGTAAGATTGAAGGATAAGGTGACCTAGTCACCCAATTTGACAAGTTTGCAAGTGTTTCTTTCTAAAGAGGACCTATTTTATGATGTGAGTAATTTATTCAGGTATAAAAATCACTATTTAATATGTTTATAATGTTTAATATATTTTCATTTCCATTGGGTACTAATAATGAGGATATCGGGCCTAATTGGCCTAATAGACGTACTTAGTCAAGCATGTAAAATGAAGAATGTCATAGAAGGTTATTAATGATAGTTAGTGTGGATTAATAATGAAATAAATGATAATTAATATTTAATAACAAATCCATTCATTTATATTAATTTCCATTCCATTCATAACTATAACTAAGTGGAAATCAATGCAAAAGAGGGCTAAAGAATGAGTTAACTGATCTTAAGTGTGAATCATGAGTTAAATAATCCTTGACTAAAAATCAATGCATGTTCTAAATCTTAATGTAATAATTATTTTCTATTTACTTAATTCATAAGCCAAAAATAAGGAAAATTATTTATACACTTGTGATGTCCCACCACCTTATTTCCAATGCCAAACAGCTCATGCAAGGCACCAAATATGGAGATATTCTTAAAGGACTATATGCAACTAGTTGGAATTGAGTTGTACTTGAGTTAATGATTAGATGACCTCTTATTATATCCTATATGCCATGTTATCTTATTTTCTATATTTATTTAGGATTTTAGGCCTTATTTTAGGATCCCTCTCTTGGGCATGATGAAACTCTACCAAGATTGAGCTTTGTAACCTCTTAAGTGAATAAAATGACTATTTTTAGATTATTTGATATAGGTTTAGTATGTTATGTTAGTTTAATTTTAACATATGGTATTATTTTATCCCTTGTAAGGTCCTAATCTCACATAGTTACTTGTATGTCATCTTATGAAGGTCATATATAGTGTTTGATGTTGAGTGACTAAGCTAACAATTGAATTATTGACTGATTAGTGCCTTAATTCAAGCCTTCCATCATTTCCCTCATGATTTGATCACTTGACGGAACATTTTGCATATGAGTCCCTTGGACTTGTAAGATTCATTGATTTTCATTGCTTATTAGTGTTAGTTGGAGTTCAAATTGAGTGAATGAACTGACATTATAGGTGTATCACCATCACTAGAATAGGATTTCCATTTTAGTTATCTTTATAACTATTTTCACCCCAAAATCATAATATATTTTAGGAAAATAATTAAAATTAGATATATTAGAGGAGTTAGCCTCATAATCTATAGGTTTGGTCTAAGTACAGGTATCCCATAGCTTATAGAGCAATCTAATGTTAGTCCAGGTTTGAAGGAGATCTGAGCATTCTACTTCAACAGGGTGCAACTTGGGTTGATAATAATAGTGTATTTCTCACTTAATATGTACTTTTTGACAGCTAAGATGGATATAATTGATCTCTAGGAAGGATTTCATTAAGTTTAACACATTGGATAAGTATATAAAACTCATTTTATTGACCTCTAGTGTCAATAATGCTAGTTTGAATACAAACCCTCAGTGGTGAAATAGGTGTTTTGGACATGTACGAGAGATAAATTACTATATATAATAATTATGTATCATTAAATAAATGTTTTAGACATATTTTTGGTTATTTAAGTGAGTTTTAAGGCCTTAAACCCAAGATGGCCTTCCTCACCTTAACACAGTCACATGCCTCTAGTCAATCATGGGAGAAGATGGTGTTTTGAGGGTTCTATGGGCACAATTACACCTTTTGATTTGGTACATGATATTATTATGAGTTTAACAAGATTCAATTCCCTACTAACAACATGCATAGTCACTATTTTGTCTCAAACCTTGCCCACTCCTTTGGCAAGGGGCAGTCATGAAGTTAAGGTGTTTTTTGGTCTTAAATCACAAAATAAGCATTCTATACCTCATGAAGGGACGTTCAAGAAATAAATAGGCATTAAAATGTTTTAAATACACTCTTAGGAAGCATCAACACTCACGTGTCAATCCAAATACCCTTGAAGGCTAGTAATAAGGAGACAAACCTAAACCCCAAGACCCCTAACTAGTATACCAAATGCATTTAATGGGGTCATGAGAACTACCAATAAATTTTTAATCAAGTATATGAATTTTTTTTTAGGTTTATGAACCTCTCCTAGTAGTGATAATGAATTTTGAGACATAAAAATCAGATTAGACCTCTCTCAAGTCTAAAGAAAGTAAAGCATGCCACCTGAGGAGTAAATTTACATACTCATACCATCTCTTACACTTTTCCTAAGAGGATTATCCTTTTTTAATATTTTAATAGGTCATTCAATAATGTTTTACAATTTGAATTAGATAAGTTGACAATCTATTCTTTATGAACAAACATTCAGACCCCAAACAGGTCTTAAACCCTTTTAAAACCTTGGGTTGTGACCAATCAAGGGAAATGGACCTCAAATGAACATATGATGCCATATTTTATTCCTATAACATATTATTTATTTTTTATTACTTCAATTATGTTATCCATATGTACTTGTTCCATACTTGAAATTGTATAGATTATCATAAATACCTTATTTTTTCATGTTTTTGATGTTTTTTAAGTGTTATGAGAAGAGGAACAATTAAAAATAATTGTATGATGTAATTTTGTATTTATAATAACTATTAAATATAAAAAAATTTAATATGAGATTCTATAGGTGATTAAACTATACCCATTTTCCAAGGCAGACCCAAATAGGCTCAAAATAAGACTAGGTAACAAGGTGATTTCATGTTTTGCATACTTCCACAGGGTCTCAAGTCCCCAAAATTGACATTAATTTTTGTGATATAAAATATAAATTTAATCAATTGTTTTTTGATGATTCCACTTGTGTGTTAACTCTTTGGAGCAAGATTTCTACTTTATAGGCTTAAAAGGCCTAATTAAGCCTGATTGGAGAAGAAAATGAATGAAAAAGAGTACTTACACTTTGATTTGGATCATTAATTTTTTTTTGGAGATGTAATGGGATATATTTTAATCAAAAATGCTCCAAATAATCTAATTTTATTTGTACAATCTCATAGACAAGGATATTTATAGGTTTTTAGGGTTATAAGGAATGTGAAGGAAAGCATGCTATATGAGAAAAAATGAATGTTTTGAGATACTTTAAGGTTATAAATTAATTTTTTCAAGTATGATGTCATGTTGAGAATCCATCCATGGTTTAATTTTTCCTAGAACAATGAAATAACCAATTTTATCTCTCCTACACCACTTTTGCATAAGAATCAAGTGAGCAAAGCACCAAATGGATGCATGAAAACATTTCCAAAAGTTTTATTAAGGTTGATACTTATTTCCAAGACAATTTAAGGTTATAAAAAAGTCATATTTTATTAGAATGATATTTATAGGTTTGAAATGGTCTCAAAGACTCCTAGTAAGAACTTCCTCCTTTCCAATGCCTAACAAAGACACAAAGTCAAATTTTCACTCAAAGAGATTATAATATCCTAAGAATGATGGAGGGACATCATAAATCATGGGATAAGGTTTCAAATGAGAGATTAAGGAAGACTTGACTAAGCCTTTAAGGCCTATTTTCAAGGAAATTACTTCTTGACCAAGGATATATGGGTGTGTAAGCAAAAATTTAAGAGGTTATGCTGGTAAAACATCATTTATCAATGCCCAAAGATTCCTTCAAATCTTAAATACATGTCTTAACTCAAAATCTATGACATTTTCCAAAGTTTTATGAGATATTAATAATAAAATGCTATGTTGGGTTTGGAGTAGGACTAAATGAATGTTACATTTCCTAATTTTGTGGCTCTTGTCTTTCTCTTTCTCCTCTCTCTCATTCTCTCTATATGTAAGCCTATGCTTGGAATTTGAAACAATAATTAAACTAAGTTTTGGAAATACCATGATATAAAAACTTGTACTTGCCTATTTTTAATGAATAAGATTGAATCATGCCTCCTCAAAGCTTGTGTTTAGTATATGTTAATAATTAGTTGATGAATGACACTAATAGTACATGCTTCCTCTCATCTTTTCCTTTCGTCATTACCTATTTTTAGGTGTTATACCACCTTATAGGTTTCATAATGTTCTTCAATCATCTTGTATATATGGAAAGTGTGAGCTCTCTTAATGTCCTTGATATACCTATTGACTAGCTACCTTAGATCATGCATTAAGTTGAGCCTCTCTATGAAACATTGATGTTTACAGACTTTGTTTTTGAAAGTTAAATTAGGTTTACATTCTTATTCATCCTTATTAGTGAATATTATACAAGTAAAGGTCACATTTTGGTGTATCACCCTAGTTAGATAGGTTTTCCTTTTAGTTTACCTTCTTCTCTTTTCCCTTACAAGTTGGTAGTTTAGAGTAGAGGTCCTAACTGATACAATAAGGGGAGAAAGCCCTTATAATCTCAAGATTAAATCCATATATTATACTACTCAAAACCAGGATTGTCTCCATGTTACTTTAGACTATGAAGGCCTAAAATTATCTTCATAAAGGTGGAAGTCTAATAGTCAATATTTTTTAGCATACCTAGTGGGATAAATTGGTGTTGGTCTTAGTTAGGTTGTAGTTTTATCATCATTATTCATGAATTATTTGGTGACCCAAGGCTCAATAAACCTCTTTTAACAATCCAAATATAGTTTCCTAGTAAGTTTTTCTTCATTACACTATCCTAATGTTGTTTCTATGGTTGTGTATGAGGAAAATTCTTATGCTATAGTTCCTTATCAGCCTTATAATGAGTTATACCAGCCTATTCATGATCCATATGAACTTGGTTATGAGCCTAATTAGCATTACCAAGAGTATTATCAGCCCTATGGCCAATCTTGTCAAGATTATGATGATTTATATCAATTTTATAGTGACCCGTATCAGCTTCACTATGACCCTAACTATATGCCTCAATATCCTTATCAATACTTTTAGTAGTCATACTCACCTCATCCTACTCCATCTCCAACTTAGAATCATGTTTCCCCTACCATATTCTTGTTGGCATTAAAGCCAAATATGTTGAAGTGTAAAGGGGTGATGAGATTATGGGATAGATAGTTGGATGTGATTCCTTTTAACCTCATAGAGAATATGATGAAAATAGTACAAATGTTGACAAGTAGGTTGTCATTAGTTGGAGAGGAAAATCAAAATATCATGACTTATGAGTTGCATGAAATGAAAACCATGATCTAATGGTAGGTATAAAGTTTAATAAGGTGGGAGAATCAAGAAACTCAACCCTAACAACCTCATCCATCTCTTCCTACCCCTAATCAAATTTCTTATGTTCCAATTTTATTCTAGCTATACCTACCCTTCTTCAAGAAAACAAGTTTATACCATCTTAAGGGCCTTATTGGGATATCACTCTTAGTTATGCCATGCCAAGTATTATAGATTAATCTCCTTCTATCACTCTTCAATAACCCTCATGTTTACCATAATAGTATATTGTACTCATTATCCTCATGAAGCCATTAAACATTCTTATATGGGGGCTCCAAGAGAGCTAATTCAACTTCCAACTGAACCTACTAATATAAAAGTCCTACCTTAGAACCAAGTAGTTAAGTCTTGGGAGAAATAGGATGAGGTGAGTGTTATAGAGTTTGAGCCCATAAAAGACCCTTTTACTATAGTTTTTCCCTCATGGAAGTCAATTCAGTAAAACATCCAAAGGAAGAAAGAAGTGATTGTTGAAGAGGGAAAAATTTAGGTTACATATGAAATTGATGAAGTGAATCATGAGGGTGAGGAATGAAATGGTGAGTTAGAAAACCAATCATCCATAGCTCAATTCAACTTACTCTTTCCCCAATCATTCATACATGAATCTTTTGTTCCCAAGACCTCAAAATTCAAAGGTACTCCCTTGATCCCGAAATAGACTCATGAGCTTCTTCATTTCCTTCCCAACATATCCATTTTTTAAGAGGATACTATTATATGGATGATAAATGAATAATTTGCATCTATAAGTTATTTTCAAGGTGAGTGTGGTGAATATGATAAAAGCATGCAAGAGGAAGAAATCTTTATTGGTACTCCCTTGGGTGAGAGCAAAGGAATTTTATCTTTCAAACTATATGAAGTTATATCAAAAGATTAAGGAGATGTTTAATTTTTTTAGGATCTTATTTTTTATGTGATTAATCATGAATAATATAATTTAAATCCTTGCTTTGATTTCCTTTGTACCATTCAAGAGCATAGTGCAGAATTTTGTGAAGTTTTAGAATCAAGTTATTTTTGGAAGCACAACCACTGAGAGGGGTAGGGGGGTGAATTAGTGATGCAAGTAAATCAAATTTAAATACAATTAATCAAAATACTAAACATTCAACCACAATAAATCATTAATCACGTATACCATTAATTCCAATGAACAAAGAGACAATGTAAGATCAAAGCACATAACACATAAATTATGCGAGAAACCATTATGGGGAATAAACTCACTCTCAATCCTATAAACACATGGAGTAATTTTCCTATAATATTATAAAAAACATGAGACTTTATTTAATTACCCACTCACAAGGAACACCAACTCCTAAAGATGAAAAGAACCAACTTGCCTTTGACCTAGCACCAACTAGCAAGGAGGCTACAACCCCCTAGGTGATCAAGAACCAACTCAAACACCTCTAAACTGATCTCCACCTATAATATGATGTATTAAATACCTGATTATGGTCTTATATAATGTTATAAACCCTCTTTCACTTATTCATACTCATAAAAACCCTCATTCCAATCATTTCATCCAAAACATGCAATTCAAACCTTCAAATGTCTTTCGTTTGCTTTCACAAAGACACCTCCAAAAATCATAGAAAAACATGAAATCACATCAAAAATTTATGATGAGATGATTGTAACATATCTCAGCTCAAAAAAATCTAAAAAAATCTCTCACCATGTCCTCTTCTACTTCACCCATTTCTTAAATTAATTACTCATGCATCTCTACACAAACAATTCTCATACACAACACATGAGCTTGAATCCACTCAAAATATGCTCATTACCTTTAGTATGGTTGCAGGAACTAAAACAATATATTTATTATATCATTATAATTCCTTTCATCCCATATTTAATCTCTAAAAATCACTCTATGATTCACTCCACTCTTCCATTTTCACAGCCACTCAACCACATTCACACACTTACTTGCATGTTTTAGTTGATACACAAAAAGGACATAAAAATTCTTGCATATATACCACACACTTTCATGGTCAGACAATATATATTTTAAAAACATTTATAAACTCAAAATATCATTATATAAACGAATCATACATTGCATATTCATCCATTAGGTCAGTCATGCTTCAAAGGGCTCAAACCCCACACATAGTCTAACCTTCACCTTTGAATTTGCTATTTTGAAGAATCTACAAGATCACCATCTTCTTGGTCAAACAAGATATAGTTATAAAAAATTTAAGGATTATAACCCACTTATAAAAATATCAAATTCACATCCATACATCATCCAAAACATTTGATAGCTCACCCTTAAGTAACCATACCTTTTTATTAGGCCTAAGTGGCCCTTTTAGGTCTCATGAAGACCTATTCATGTTTTCAACATTACAATGATCCAAGTAGAAAAACAAGACAATTTACAAGAAAATTTATCCATTAAATATGAACCTTAATACATACTCAAGTGATAATATCCATCACTACAAACTTTTGAAACATTTTCTCACCTTAGGAACCTCCATTAGGTCTTAAAGACCTATTAGGTTTAACTAGCCCAAAAACATTATCTTCATTAAAAAGGCTAAGAATAATTTAATATATACTTTAAATTTACAATCCACATATATATGGAAATATTAATGCCTAATAAACATCATAAAATTAATGAGACACCTTCATTCAGCCTCCTAAGGCTCATAAACACCTCTTAAAGAAGCTCACTCAGATCTGAAATAAATACAGTCAACAATAGTCAACTTTGATCTAAAATAAATTGAATTTTACTAAATTTAAATACCCCAAATCACTTTTATAGTGATATATATTTATTATAATTCATATTTTATTTTTATACTAACTTCTTTGCACTCTGGTTTATTCAAAAAAAACATAGCCAACAATAGTTAACTTTGGTCAAACATATATGAATATGTAAAAACATTAGAGACCTTAAATTTAATTTTTTATAACCCCATTAGAGTCCTATATCAATATTTTTTACGCAATATTTAAATTATTCCTTCATAAAAAGATATGATCCAAATATTGCTGACTGGTTCACTAGATCATGCAAATTTGGCTAAGTATAAAAACAACAAAATATGCCAATTTTTCACTATCATAAATTTTGACTCACACATAGTAAATGATTTAAAATTGGAACATATAAACTATGTATAAGTTTTAACTCACTCATATAACCATATTACTCTTAATCATCTATATGCACAAATTCTAATGTAATTAATCTGCCTACTCAACACAAATCTGTCACAAGACCACATATGCCTAGATGAACACAATGAAGCACCATATGAATTCCACACATCAAAATTATGATATAAATAATTTAATACCTCTGATATTACCCATAACACATGATAAATACCTCTGAGTCATCCCTACCCACTGATTAGGCCTTCCAATTCCACTTCTCACTCTGATTAATTTTTCTCAGTCATGACACCCTTTCCTTCATATCGACTAGGCAACTTTGAGGGCCTAGATATTTCACATAGATAAATTAATATTATTAAAAAATTTAATTAATGTTTGATTCAAGTCATTAAATTCATCTCACACCCTTTTTTCCCCTAGTCACTTTTACAAATTTCTCTCAAAAATGAAAACACTCTTAAGAAGCACTTTTCTATGGGACCGACAAATAGTCAAGTCTAACCAAACACATAATCAGAAGACTAGAGGTGTAATTTTAAACCTAAAACAATCATTCTATCCATCCACCACCTTATTTATCATCTATAATAAATATATTTCATATCGGGTCCAAGGCTAGCCTTTTTGCACATAAAACCTACTTACCTTCTTAGCAATTGTTCATAAAGAATAGAACCTTAATCCATGAAATAATGCTTGGAAAAACTTATTATAAAAATTCTTCAACATCCCCAAAAGTATCATATCCACATTCAAAGTATACGTGAGTTGATGAACATAATAAATTTCCTCTCAGGGTCATAATGCACCATTCGAGCACCCTCTAAAGCACATGAAGACATGTATGACTTTCTCACTCATCCTCTAACCTGATAGACCACTTTGTCATTTATAATTCCTCTTAGAAATCAATGACAAAACTTACCATTAATATCCCAATATGTACTCACTTCTCCTAGGTGATTATGTGTTGAGTAAGGTAATAGGAGGTAGTTTTGGTGAGCCAATCAACAAACTAGAGAGTAACGATCTTGAAAATTTACCTTTTTAAGAGGAAACCTCACTATATTATGATTTTTTTGACATTATCAACATGGTTTATCATCCTCTAACCTCATTTTTAGACATTAATGTACTCTTCAAAGATCGTGATGATCTCTTTTGTCTATAATTTCTCAAAAGATAAGAAACTCTCTCTTCTAGAGATAATGATGGACAAGTTTAAACCCTTCAAGATAATACTAAGGACTAGATATGTTACTTTAATTAGTCACATGAGGTTCATTATGTAGTTGATCTTAAAAACTAATGTTTGGCCATCTTGGAGACCATTACCAAAAAAGAGAAATTATATAAGGTAGAGGTTGAGATTCTAGACTAGTATGTGTTCATTGGAGATATTTTTGCATATGTAGACTTATTACAAGGTATGTCAAATGTATTGGCATTAAATAAAAAGGCTCATCCAAGTAAGAAGTCAATAAAATGTGATTTCACATTCCATTGCATACCTCATGAAGTAAGTAATCCAAAAAAAAATCCTTTTGATCCTAGAGGAGGATTATTTGAAGGTTAATTGTAGTCACTTTAGATTTCCTCCAAGTGATATCAAGCACATTAATTTTATTATATTTTGTTTCAATAATTTCTTTGATAGCGCATGTATTTTGTGGGTTTAGTTTCTTTGCTTTGTTGTCTTTTCTTTCCTATCTTTGAGGAGCAAACACCTATCTTATCTTGAGTCAAGAGTAGTGTTCATTGATCAAGGTATAATAATGATTGTTTTAAAGTGTAAGAATGATCTTATGAACTTTAAGAGATGTCAATGGTCTAGTTTTCAAGCATATCAGACATGTTTCCCTATTGAGTTGATAAAATAATGACAATTTTGACTTCATAGGTCAAACTGTCACCCCTACCACTTGAAAACTTTATTTGAAAGACATGGTATAATTTTTTAGGCCTAAAAATATTCAATGGATATATTTTGAATCATTTTCAACATGATTCTCAAGTGATTCTAGTACTTTTATTGCCAAATATAACTTTTTGAGGCTATCCATATAGTTCTTCATGGTGAAATTGATCTTAAAGCATCTTAATGACCTTATTTATCCATTAAAAGGTCAAAAAAATGATTTTGAAGAAGTTTTAGGTTTTAAAATGAATAAAACTAATTTATCTCTCATATCGACCTCTTTAGTAGCTCTAAAAGGGCCATCAGTTTTTGCTCAGTATAGAAAAGAGAGAGAGAGAGAGAGATTCAGGTCCAAATATCTTGGATAATGATAAGGACCTTAATGAAATTTAATTTAGTGACATTGTTTTTCATATTCATTCCTCCATCTTTATGAATAATCGCTAAGAGTGTAGGGCATCTAATTGGCCTATTCATCCAGACAGGGTCCAAGTTTGTCTCCATTTATTTAGTTCAAGATTTTATGGGGAATTATTTTTATAATGAAGTTATTTTAGGGTCAAATAGGACCTCTTCCATGTGTATCCATCACTTAACTCCTTCCAAGAAGGTACATATGGCACAAAACTAGTTTCCTATAGTGTCTTTGTAAATGGTATGTTTGATCAATTTTAGAGCATGATTTGAGTTGTCAAGAAATTATATTCATATTCAAGTATTATAAATTAAATATAAAATTCATTTCACACCTCATTCATCCAATCAAAGGTTCATAGGTATACATCTTGAGTACACTCTCATTTGAGATGGTTTTGGGTGAGTTAGTCTCTCAAAAAGGTACATTTGTAGTTAATGAGCTTAATGTTAGTGGTAAAGGGGTTATGGAGTAATTAAGGAGATGTGGAATAAAATAAGATAACTATAATAATTATCTAATGGGTTAATATGGATAGAGACACTCTTGAGAGAAAAAGTCTATTTTAAGCCTAGAATACCTAAATAACACAAAAATAATATATATGGCTTTTTTGTCAACTTAAGAGACCTTACAAAGGACTTTAAACTCTTATGAATGTTTTATGAGGGTGATAAATGATTTTTTAGGGTGATCTAGGTCCTTAAAATAGATGTGAGTGCTCACAAGGTTACCAGGTACTAGATAAAATCATAAATGAAGACCTCAAAACTCAGTTTAGCAGAGTTTAAGGCAAGTTAGCATTTTTTAAGGTAAATCAAAAAAAATTATCTCCATATATATCAAATTATTTTAATCTCTTAAATTTGATTCAAGTTATATCAAGCACATTAAATGGTTTAGGTGTCATATGTTGATTTATATGTTTACTAAGCTCTTCCAATAATGTGTACAAAGGCCTAAAAGTGAGTTAATAACTACCTACATTAGTTAAGTATAATAGGGTTATGGTGAAGTAAGTATCAATGTTATAAGAAGAGTTATTAAGCTAATGGTTGGTATTAGGAGTCCTAAATTTATGTCAATGATCACATGGTATTTTTAGAGAATGAGGTAAGTGTTGTGATGTTTTAGTCAACAATTCACCAAATGGTCATCAATAGCTCAACCATGAGGTTTTGATATGTAATTAATAGTTTATATGTAGTGTGAACTTCTTATCTAAAGGTCATAAGACTTGTAAGAGGCATATTAGGTTTGAATAGAGTATAAATAATGGAGAGAGTGTTCTTACTTGAGGGCTAAAGAGGATTATACAAATTGAAGAGAAACACTAAAATCATCACCTTGATTTAACAATTTTGGGAATATTGGTGTATTACTCTTAATTTAGTTAAAGGGTATGAGTAGTAAAATTAGTAAATAAATATTCAATAATTAAGATACTAATTTGTGTAAATTACATTGCAATTTTAACCTTTCTAAAAATAGTAATAAGACAGAGAAAATAAGATAGCTAAAAACTGACTAATATGGCTGAGATAGGGTCTGAGATTTATTATGTAGGACTGGGATAGTATCATAGACTAGGATTTGACCTTCATTTTATAGTCAGATAGGAGAACCAAAAGTGGATAGGAGTGGTACTAGTGTTTTAGTCCACCTCTACCACTATTGTCCAAGAGATTTGAGCTTTTTGGGTTTTATTTGCTATGCTTATGTGACCCTATCTATGAAGTTTGGTAGTTAGAAGTATGTATATCTCCTGATAGAGTAGATTTTATCTTCAAAGCCTATACTCCATTATACTTTAACCAATTTTGAGAAAGAGGGAGGGGGTGTTAGTGTGTGTAAGATTCACTGAATGTGTATCTATACCCCTTGTGTGGGCACACTACCTGCATACCAATACTCTAAAGATGGATCAAGCCATATGTAGTTCTCCCACTTGATGTGATTTATATAGTAGAGTGTATGAATATGAAAAATAATAAATTGGATGTGTTTGAAGTGGTTATGGACTAGTGTAAGGATTTTTTAGGAACCCGTGCCTTACCCTTCTCTTTGCAGTATTAGTGTAATAATTGTGATGGTTGCATATGCTTTGTAAGTCATCCCTTAGAGCATATTTGAATTATCCCACATACAAGGGAAGTAGTAGTTTTTATAATAGAGTTAGTATATAATTAAGTGTTGAGGCCAATGAAGGCATCCATGAATTTATTGTATTGAGCTTGCTCAAAGGAGGTTGCCCCCTCGAAGTGGCCTGTAATCAATATAAGCTTTATATGTTTCTGTTATTCATAAGAGTTATTTTATTTTTTCATATTTCGATTAAATCTATTGTAAGAGGTAATCTACTATAGGAGGTTCTTCACATCTGCTATCAGAGCACTTTCTTGTCTTTATGGGTAGATTTGGAGTAATTTTTTTCACGGCAGGGCTTTCTAAGACCTACGCCAGTTTTGGCAAGAATTTTTTTCATTATAGGTTTTGTCATTTTAGATTGGGTAAATACCCATCCACTTAAATGTGGGAAGTGCTTGGGCATAAGCCCTAAAACTCATTGTGAGGACTACCATAGGAACCTCAAAGTAGCTGGCCCATTGAGAGGACCTGCTAGTGAAAAGGGCAATGGCCCCATCCTAATTGACTAGTTCCCACCCATGAGGTAAACCAAAAGCTATCATTAAGGGGTAAACCCACAGCCAATAATTTCTAGAGAGTGGTACTCGATCAGACAGCTTTGGTGTCCAGAGAGAATTTAAAAAAATCCTTTAGGCAGCCAAACAAACTTGGGGTCCATATCCAACTTATTAGGTTCAGAGAGCAAGCAATAGCATATCCACAGTTGAGGATATTTCCAACTACACAATTGTAGACAATCCATTTCTAAAATAGTTATAAAAAAAAGCAAAAACAATAGATCCTCCAAAAAAAATTTATGGTTATGGTCACCACTCATGCAGGCACAAAAATCATGGAGGAAGAAATCACCACATTGAAATCTCAGGTTACAGAGTTAACTAATATGATGCATGGCTTGAATCAATAGAATAGCATCTTGCTCAATAGAGTGCAAAAGGAGGAGTCTTCTTCAGAGCATCACTCCTTTGCTTCTAACTTCTTATGTGGACCTAAGCTAGACTTTCCACAGTTCAATGGTATAGATCCTAAAGGATGGATATATCAAGCTAAATAATTCTTCAACCTCCACAATACTTATTCTACAAACAAAGTTCCAATTGCTTCTTTTCATCTAGAACAAGAAGCACTTCAGTGGTATTGTTGGTATCTCAAGACAAATGATGAACCCGATTGGTCAAATTTTGCATCCTTAATTTTGGGCAGGTTTAGTCCCTTAGCATTCAAGGATTTCATAAGATCTCTCACCAAACTCTGTCAAATAGGTACTATTCATGAATATCAGATTGAATTTGAAAAACTCACTAATCACACTGAAGGGTTGTCAGATGACTTCTTCAAAAGCTACTTTATTAGTGGCCTCAAAGAGCTGATCCACTTGGAGGTAAAAATGTTTTAACCTAAAAATATGATGGACACTTTGGGTCTGGCTAAGTTAGCAGAAGATAAAATCTCTACACAACATCAACCTCCCACCTTTTCACCAGTGAAGAACACAGTGAATCAGTGGACAACCATAACCACACCAATCAAGCACTTGACTGAGGTAGAGATGTGGGCTCACAAAGAGAAAGGATTATGTTACAATTGTGATGAAAAATGGGTTAAGGGTCATAGGTGCATCCAATAAAAACTTTACTTGTTAGATGTGGAGTCACCACCAGAGCAGGATAGCAAGCCTGATATTCGAGAATTTAAAGATGCTCAAGAAGAACCTAACACTGAAGAGGACCCAGTGGTTTAAGAGACTCAACCTAAGATCTCAGTGCATGCACTAGCAAGTGTCACCACTCCCCAAACCATGAAGGTTAAAGGGTGCTTCAAAAGGATCCCTCTCACAATCCTCATTGACTCAGGTAGTAACCATAATTTCATCGATCCTCGCATTGCTAAGGTGGTAGACTACTTTATATACACTTATTCTAGCTTTGAATTCATGATTGCTAATGGGGGCACATTTCCATGTAAAGGGAAGTGTCAAAATTTGCGTATTACAATGGGAAATTATAATTTTTGCTCTGATATGTTTTCCCTACCTTTAAGAGGGTGTGATGTGGTTTTAGGGACACAGTGGCTTCACACATTAGGACCTATTTCATGTAACTTCTCTGAGCTTTGGATGTAGTTCATAGATAATGGCCAGAAGCACACCTTAAAAGGGTTATTATTAGTATTTACTAGCATCATCAGTTCTCATCGCATGGAATAACTTTTGAAGAAAGGCTCACATGGGGTCATTGCATAGCTGCATTCCATTCAACTCCAGTCCCCCATTGCTACTAACCACCCTAAAGATTTACAAGCCATACTCGACAAGCATGCAACCATTTTTTTAGAACTAGTAGGTTTGCCCCCTTCACGACTTGAAGATCACCACATTCCTCTCCTTTTAGGAAGCATCCCACCCAACATCCAACATACCATTACCCCCATCTGCAAAAGATTGAAGTTGAGAACTTAGTCTAGGAACTCCTCAAGTCTGGAGTTATTCACCATAGCACCAGCCCATATTCCTCCTCAGTGCTTCTTGTCCACAAAAAAGATGGGTCGTGGTGCCTTTGCATTGACTTTTGAGCCCTTAACCACCTCACTATCAAGGATAAATTCCTAATTCCTGTCATTGATGAGCTCCATGGAGCCAAATTCTTCTCCAAGTTGGATCTACATTTTGGCTATCATCAAATCTAAGTGCATCTTGATGACATTCCCAAGACAACCTTCCATATGCATGAAGGTCACTATGAGTTCATTATCATGCCATTTGGCCTTACAAATGCCCCTTCCACTTTTCAAGCACTCATGAATAAAATCTTTTGGCCTTTTCACCATCAATTTATTTTAGTTTTCTTTGATGACATTTTGATCTACAGCCACACATGGGCTAAGCATCTACAACATATTGATAGGGTATTACAACTATTAGCATACAATCAATTATGTGCCAAGCAATCCAAGTGTTCATTCAGTCAAGAGGAAATTGACTATCTGGGGCACATTGTTTCAGCCAATGGGGTTTGCATGGACCCAAAAAAAATTAGTGCTATGCAAAATTAGCCTCGACCAACCACCTTCAAGAGCCTTCATGGTTTCTTAGGCCTGACAGGATACTATCACAAGTTCATCAAAGATTATGGAAATATTGTGGCTCTTTTGACTTCTTTATTGAAGAAAGATGCTTTCACCTGGTGTGCAACAACTGATCAGGCATTCATTAAACTCAAATAGGCTATGTGTAGCACACCAATTTTGGCACTACCAAACTTCACCAAAACTTTCACCATCAAAAGTGATGCATGTGGCATCAGCTTGGGTGTTGTTCTTCTCCAAGAGGGCTGACCAATTGCCTTCACTAGTAAAGCCCTTTTTGGCCACAATTTAGCTTTGTCTACATATGAAAAGGAAATGATGGCAATTTTACATGCCATACAAAAATGGAGACCCTACTTATTGGGAAATCACTTTTGCATCAAAACTAATAATCAAAGTTTGAAATATTTCTTGGAATAATGGGTCTCATCCCCAACTTAGCAAAAATGGGTTAGAAAACTCATGGGTTATGATTATGAGATCACCTATAAGAAGGGAAAAGACAATGTTGTGGCTGATGCTCTCTCAAGAACCTTTGAGGAATAGCCTTCTCTCTCTACCATTTCCATGCCCATTCTAAAATGGTTGGAATCTGTCCAACAAGGGTATGCAAATGATCCCTCCTTATGCCACCTCATTCATCAATTGGCCACTAACCCCTCTACAATACCGCATTATTCATGGGACGGTGCTTCTCTATGATACAAGGTTTGTCTAGTGCTTTCCCAAAGTCCAGACCTGCATCAGGCCATCTTCTATGAAATCCATGCTTCCCCCTTAGTAGGGCACTTATAATTTCTCAAAACCTATGAGCAGGCACATCAACATTTCTTTTGGAAAGGCATGAAAGCTGAAATTAAATAGATGGTGGCCGAATGTGATACCTGCCAACAAAACAAAGGTGAAACCACATTGACTCCCAGTTTGCTAGAGCCTTTTCCAATTTCTACTAGGATCTAGATAGATATTTCCATGGATTTCTTTAAGGGCCTCCCTAAATATAGGGGAAAGACAGTGATCCTAGTCATAGTCAACTGCCTCTCTAAATATAGTCATTTTTGCGCACTCAGCCACCCATACACACCCTCCACAATCACATAGGTTTTCTTGGATAAAATTTTCCATCTTCATGGCATTCCTTCTTCAATTGTCTCAAATCATGATGCCACTTTCACCAGCCATTTTTGGATGGAACTATTTCATCACATAGGCACACAGTTGAGAATGAGCTCTGGGTACCACCCACAAATAAATGGCCAGATAGAAATAGTCAACAAATGCTTGGAGACCTTCCTTCATTGCTTTGCTTCAGAACAACAACATCAATGGGCCAAGTGGCTTCCCCTAATTGAATGGTGGTATAATACCTCATACCACACTTCCACCAAAATGACTCCCTATGAAGCAATTTATGGTTAAGCACCGCCACCACTTCTTCCATATAATCCTAGCAGCTCACTAGTTTAGGCAGTTGACACTACTCTCTAAAACTGAGATCAAATTATCCACACCTTGTGGTATAATCTCCACATGGCACAGAATTGAATGAAGTAGTAGGCTAATCAGCACCACTCTGAGCATACCTTTCAACCTAATGATATGGTCTTTCTTCATCTATAGCCATACAAGCAATCATCATTGAAACTAAAAGGGTGCCAAAATCTTGCTCTAGAGTTTTATGGGCCATATAAGGTTCTCCAAAATATTGGGTCAGTTGCGTACAAGTTAGAGATTCCACCTTCCTCCCAAGTTCATCCCATCTTTCATTTCTCCTTTTTGAAGCAAGTTCTTGGATCCAACATTCGAGTGCAGACAATTTTACTAGCACTTGATAATGAAGGCTCCATCCTTCTCAAGCCAGAAGCAATCCTGGACAGGTGTACCTACCAAGTTTGATCCCACTCCATCACAGAGGTCTTAATTTAATGGTATGGCATGTAACCAAAAGATGCAACATGGGAACCCCTCTTCTAGCTTCAATAATAATTCCCACATCTGAAGCTTTGAGGGCAAAGCTTTTTCTAAGGGGGAGGGGATGTTAGGAACCCGTGCCTTACCCTTCTCTTTGCAGTATTAGTGTAATAATTTATATGGATGCATATGCTTTGTAAGTCATCCCTTAGATCATATTTGAATTATCCCACATACAAGGGAAGTAGTAGTTGTTATAATAGAGTTAGTATATAAGTAAGTGTTGAGGCCAATGAAGGCATCCATGAATTTATTGTATTGAGCTTGCTCAAAGGAGGTTTCCCCCTCAAAGTGGTCTGTGATCAATATAATATTTCTATGTTTTTGTTATTCGTAAGAGTTATTTTTTTTCACATATTTTGATTAAATATGTTGTAGGAGGTAATCTGCTGTAGGAGGTTCTTCACAGGATTTGAATAAGCTTGTAAGTGTATTTGCTAGTTGTACATTGAGAATAGGGAAGATTAATTGAGTAGTCTTGCTTGTATTCTTTCTTACTTATTGATATTTGCCAACCCTTTCCAAATGATATTTGAATGGGATTTTATATGGATTTATTATTCATGGGTTGAATGTGCTTTCATTAGTCTGACAAGGAGAAGGATGTGGAATTGGAAGAATCTGATCATTGGGGCCAAAAATGCATTTAGATAGGAGTGTCAAAAGCATACAGGAGTGACACTAGTGTTGTAGTCCAAGTGTGGCACTATTGTCTTGAGCTAATGAGGCCTAGGGGGATGGATTAGTCATTGAAAGAGTAGTTTGGATGAGTTAGGATTAAGTTTGGAGGGCTATAAATGACTAAGAATCAGTGAAAATATGCCTATGAAGGCCATGAGAGAAAGCAAGAGGGACCTATGGGTTGGGTGTCATAAGTCACACTCAAGTTAACAATTTTTGTATTCTATATGACTATGTTTACCCCCCCTTTATTCTAGTGATGTAGCAAAGCAAAATACTAGGATAAAGGAAAAATAGAAAGCATACCTGAACTTACCTATAAGGGTAAAGCTCATGAATTTGTGTGATGTTAGGTGTGTATAGAAAGAGCATGTTGTGAAGTATGAATCTATAATAAAAATAAAGAGTAGATCAATTTTTATTAGATACATTATTTCTAAAATAAAAATGTACAAATCTAGGCAAGAGAGAGAGGAAGAGAAAGGAATGAATACACCTCATAATGTATGTGAATCAATACAAAACCTATTGTAATTTTGAGTGATGTTAGATATGCTATATATGCTAGGTATGTTAGACCAAGAGTGATATTATGAATGGAGTTGAGTGCTTAATTCCTCAAGAGTGGCTCAAAAATGCAAAGGATGGCCCTTTGGCTCAATCATCTCCCACTAAGTGAAGTAAGGTGGTCATCTGTGTGTTAATATATGTTTGGTATATGTGTCTAATCCTTTTGAATAGGTGGCTCAAGAATACTAAGGCCAACTAGTCCTTTGGCTCCATCATTGTCCCATGAAGTGAAGCTATAAATTGAGACCAATATGAAATTTATGTCATATGAGATGGCTACTAAAGCCCATGAATGTTATGTAATCTAATAATATTGACATGGATATATTATTTTATGTTGGAAACTAGGCCACTCTTAGCCACTCTGAAAGATGGAGATTAGGCTTGTATGAAAGCCACTCTGAAACTAGGCACTAGGCTTGTATGAAATCCATTAAAAAATTTAGAGGTTAGGCTTGTATGAAAGCCGCTCTGAAATGATGCCAACCACCTAAAGATGGAGTAAGGCATTAAATTTTTGAGAATTCCTAGGTAATACTAAACTCAAAAAGAAAAGAAAATAAATATAACATGTACATTACCCCTAATCACTGGTGTTTAGAACATGGATTTTGATCTGGAAGTTATACCAATTGTCATATCTAAAATTAGAAGTGAGAGCCATAATATGATGCATAATTCCCCTATTTCTAATTTCTTCAAGTAAAAGTGTACTAAAAACTACTAATTCTACACTAGTTTGATTATGCAAAACTATAGATGAACCTATTTTTTTGCCTGCTTCTAGAAAGTCTAGTTTTTTTTTTTGTTTGGACAAGAGCATCGAAAATGGACAATAGTGTCATAGGCACTATATTCCAATCTTGGTGATATTGTCTTAGGTAAATATAATGAGTATTATAACATTTTAACTATCTACCTAGTCTGTTCTGACTGGTTTGATCTCTGGTTATTGTTTTGGGTTTGTTGAAAGTTGGATTTTTGACTGTTATGAGTTTTGGTCTCTATGACAAAATCCATATTTATTTCCCCCTCTTAAAATGGTAGGAATGAATACCCTACAATGACTACCCTCATAAAAAATATCCCTACAAGTGTGTTATGCTAAAAAGATATATGATATAACAATGAAAATTGACAAGATATCTCAAGATGTAACATGGTTTGTATTGAGAGATTATTAGATCAATAGGGGTATGCCTAGATACATATAAAAATGTAATAGCATGTGTAAAGTAATAAACTAGAACTAGAAGTGTTAGTTGTTGGTTATTAGTTATCATGGAGGGTGGAGCATGATGTCCATCATGTCATCTAAAAAATAAAGATAATGCATGTTGTGGATCATGGCATTGCAAACAATGGAGAAGAAACAAGCAATCAAGCATACAAGGCAAGAAACAAGAAACATATAAGAGTGGCCAAGGGTAAAATCAAAAAAGGGACATGGGCACATGTCACTCAAACTATAAATCAAGCATACAAGGCATGTTCAAATGCCACATATACATATAACTGAACTAAGTAAGGTTGGCATGAAATCCACAATCACATAGAAGAGTACAAGCAAAGGATAGTGGCAAATGCCCTAAGGCACACACATGAATAGAAGAAAAGGACATTGGTAAATGTCCTAAGGTATATATAGGAGATAAAATAGGAATTGAGGAATGTAATTAGTCTTGCTACATAAATTAAGAAAGGAAAGCATGTAAAAATTTGAAATATAATCACATCTAACTAATCAAATAAAGAATGTTAAAGTATGCAAGATATGGTAATACAAGACTAGGTATATGCTAAGAAATACACAAGTGTTATATACTAGTGAAATTTTGATAGAGTAATATGTGTAAGCTAGTAAATAACGTATATCAACATGATAATTAGAGTGTGTGGTGTAGGAATGACATAACTTGGATGGTGTAGTCATGTATAAGATGCCCCCAGTGGGTAAATGTATCGATGTATGTCTCAAATGTAGAATAGGATGCCCACTCAATGGGTAGAGTGAATAAATCAAGGAGATGGATGTCACTGCACACACTCAAAGAAGATCAAGTGAAGCATGGTAATCTATAAAAATTGACAAAAAATAGCATAAAATAGTAAATGTAAGTCTAGAATTTTAATAGAAATGTAAAGCATGGATAATGCATACAATCAAAATATTTTTAGTGTTGTGATATATTTGAATGTTTTTGGAATTTTTGATATATTTGAATTTTTTTGTGTATTTTTGATATTATTTGAATGTTTTTGAATTTTGTAGATATGCTATGCATAATCAATCATGAGGAAATTAGGTACAAGAAATCTTGGAATCTATGTACAAGTAAGCAAAAAGAAAATATGTACAAGCAAAACTAAGAATAAATTATACTAACCAATGAATCTCATGATAAACTCCCTATCATGGTGTCTTGTATCAAAAAAAGGAATCATGATTGTTTGTGAATCATGAGGGAATGGTTATGAATATAACTCTAAATATTTGTATTCATTGTCAATATCTTATAAATCATAATAACTTGTATTGTTTCACTCATCATTATCATCTTGATTTTGAACCAATGGAATGCTAGTGTTGGCTTTTATTGTATCTAGATATTTTCCTTTAATAAATATTGTTTGTGAATTAATTTCTTTAGGACTTTCAATAAATCCCAAATCTTGGTGAAAAATACTATCAAATTCTAGAATAAGAGTAGTGATTCCTTGAACATGCTTGCCCAACCCTTGACCTTGATAGTCAAACTATTATAGATATTATTGACTAAACCCATACTAATTTTAAATTTGAGCCTCATTTTGGAGAGGTATATTTTAATATATTTCATGCTTTATTTATTCTTGTGGTATTTTTTATTTCTCTAATTTTACTTTTTGATCCTTTATTGTTCTAAGTTATGCTTTGGTAACCACTTTTGTAATGTTTCTGAATTTGACCCTTTATGAATGTGTTCCTATGTCACTATGGATTTCTTGATTGATTTACCTTGTATATGGTCCACATTAGCCATTATCTATTGTATATGTTGTTTCAATGTAAAACATGAATTTGTGTGATATCTATGCATTCTATGATATGCACAATAATATCTATATCTTCTCACTAGATGCAGAGGAGGTAGTTTGATCAACTTAGATTTAATAATTTCCATGAGTACCTCACGTAACCTCTTATTTCATATTTAATTTTTTTTTGAATCACTAGTTGTAGATTTACTTTGTTGTGATTTCTTGTTTTGATACATAACATTGTTTGCAACCAATTGACTAGGTAAAGGTACATGTACATAATTGACACTGGGGTTCCTTTGAGGCTTTTGTATTATAATATAATTTTCTAATTTTTTGATATTTTCATGTAATATCTGATTCTAAATTTGTAAATATGAAAATAATTTACTCATACTGGTGATTTTATCCCTTAGAGTCTCACAAGTGCAAACCCTAGTTATTTCTGATTTAAACATGTAAGAACATATGTTGAAGAAGTTTTCAAGAATTTATAAGATGAATGTATGAATTAGGAACATTAGTATGGGATGCCTCACCTTTTGGATGGGTGATAGCATGGACCTAGTTAGAAGGAAAGTATTTATCACCCTCTTGGGAGAGAGGAGGAGAAGGAAATTCTTTCATGTGCATAAGATATGACATTGAAACTTGATAGGTGGTTGTTAACATATGCAAGGGATCCTCTAAGTATGTAAGTATTTTATTATTAATTGAATTAAAAAAAAATAGAGAGATAACATGTGAAAGAGGTATATGCATCTAGGTAGAAACCATCTATATGGAATGACATGCATGTAATTAGAGTTATGAGTTGTATAGAAATATGATTATAAAAAGCATTCCACATGAGAGATAATAAACAAGGGATAGAGAGCGTGTAACTTTACACTAATTTATAAAAAAAATTGACTTGTACTATGACATTTGTAAGGTATTTATCATGATAAACTTGAAAAAAATTCCATATGAGAGATATAAAGTAAGAGATGAAACCTTGTATTAAAGACAAGTAAACTTTACTTTGAAGGAGAGGTATCTTACTATGTTTAACAATGAATTTCTTAATATCATCTCATATTATGAAAATTATGCATGAAAATCAAAGATTGAATATTTGTATTAGCATATGATAAACTTCATCATTCATGTACATGATAGGACCAAGTATGTTCTCCTTATTATTTGCTAATAATGCAAGAACTATTTGAATATAAGTGAGATCCATTTTTGAAATCTGATTTTATATGTAACATGACACATCAAGAAGTAGATATGAGCTAGTACATGAAACTAGGGGTTTGAATGAAATTATTTTTAAAATTACTAAGGAGTTTTAAAATTTGATGCAAATTTCTTATTTAAATATGCAAGTAAAAATTCAAAAAATTATTGGAAAATTTGTGATGTAAAGAGATCTAGTGTATACAACTAAGGTTTGGAAGAAAAATATTTTTTTAAAATTACTATAGAATTTTGAAATTTGAATAGAATTTTTTATTTTAATATGCTAGTAAAAATTTAAAAAATTATAGGAAAAATACTAGGACCTAGTATGGGCAACTAGGGTTTGAAATAAAATTATTTTAAAATTACTAAAAAAAATTAAAATTCAATGCTAATTCTTTATTTTATTATGTAATTAAAAAAATATAAAAAAATACAAAAAATTAGTAGGAAATTTACCCTAGGGTTTCTAAGGTTTTTATGCACTAATGAAGTAAGTTGGGGTCACCAAATGATTAAACCTATTTGGGAATATTGATGTGTTATTCTTAATTTAGTTAAAGGGTCTAATTATTAAAATTATTAAATAAATATGAAATAATTAAGCTAATGATTTTTTTTAAATTATATTTTAATTTTGACCTTTCTAAAAATAATAATAAGAGGGATAAAATAAGACTTAGCTAAAAACTGACTAATACGATTAAGACAGGGTCTAAGATTCACTGTGTAGGACTGGGACACTATCACAGACCAAGATTTGACCTTCATTTTATGATTGGATAGGAGCATCAAAATTGGATAGGAGTGGTATCAATGTTGTAGTCCACCTTTTCTACTATTTTCTAGGAGATATGAGCTTTCTAAGTTTTGTTCCCTATGCCTGTGTGACCCTCTCTATGAAGTTTCAAAAGCTATAAGTCTATAGAGATCTATGTAGAGAAAATTTTCTCTTCAAACCTTATATTCCATTGTTCTTTAACCAATTTTTAGAAAGATGGGGGCGGGGGGGTTAGTACATATAAGATTCACTAAACATGTATCCACACCCCTTGTGTGGGCATGCTACCTACATACCAATACTCCAAAGAGGTATCAATCCATATGTATTTCTCCCACTTGATGTGATTTATACAATAGAGTGTATGAATATGAAAATTATTAAACGGGTATACTTGAGGTGGCTAGGGACTAGTGTAAGGATTTTGAATAAGACTGTAAGTGTATTGGTTGGTTGTATGTAGAGAAGAGGGAAGATTTCTTAAGTAGTCTTGCTTGTATTCTTGTTTGCTTAGTGATATTTTCCAACCCTTTATAAATGATATTTTAATGGGATTTTATAGGGATATATTGGTCATGGGTTGAATGTGCTCACATTAGGATGATAAGGAGAAGGATGGGGAATGAAAAAAAAACTAATCATTGAGGCCAAAAATGCATTTGAATAATATCACTAAAAGCAAATAGGAGTGGCATCGATGTTGTAGTTCAAGTGTGGTGTTATTGTCTTGAGATGATAGGGCCTGGGGGGGATGGATTAGTCATGGAAAGAGCAATCTAGCTAAGCTAGGATTAAATTTTTAAAGGCTATGGATGACTAGAAATTAGTGAAAAGATGCCTATGAGGGCCATGAGAGAAAACAAGAGAGACCTATGGGTTAGGTGCCACAAGCCACACTCAAGCTACCATTTTTTGTATTTTATATGACTACACACCTATAACCATATATAAGTTGACTATTAGTCAAACTTTTAGGTAGGTGAAATTATAACACTAAGTAGATGCATTATGAACTTGATAAGATGATGAGTAGGTATAATAATTATTTGAGGACCAAATAAATTTGTCAAAGTGGAGATAAACCAAGACAGTCAACTATAGTTTATACAAGTATTAATGTTGACCTACAACCATGACTACCTATAGTAGTCAATCTGTATAGATCAATTAAGTGAGTTGAAAGGGATGACATATTTTTTATCATAATATTTGAAATATTAGATGAGTTACAAGGATGTATCATAGAGTTTAGATATTTTAAATTAGTTAAGGTCAGTCAAGAAGTGGCTTTAAGCCCTGAAAATAAGTAAATGAGACCTACCAGCCTCAAGCCTATAGGTCCTATTTTGAAACCAAGATCAACCTTAGACTAAATTAAGGGAGTATAAAATATGAAGGTTCAAATTCATTATAGATAAAATTAATATATAAGCCCTTGAATAGATGTTAGGCCACTTGAAAAGTCAAGAGAATCAAAGAAACTTAGTGTATAGTCAAATAAGCACCTACAGGACCTGTACAGAATGGAGATGGTTAAAGAGTTTGATAGTCACAAGAAACCTATGAGATATAAATGGAAAATGATAATTAATGAGACTCTATTTATTTTTATATCTTAAAATATAATTTAAATATATCAAATTGGGTTTTAAGCATAGAGAACACAATCAAACACCTAATAGGCACCTACAGGCTACAAGAGAACATAAGTTGGTATTGAGACTATAAATAAACCTGATAATATGGTGAAGATAATCTAAGGCCTACCTCAGTTAGGGAAAAAGGGTCATAGGTTTATTCTAATACCAAAGGAAACAAAGCATAATACCTATAAGGAGCTCCAAATATGTACCTATAGTCAATTCAACCTACATACAACCAAGAACATGAAAGAGATTATTGGTAACATTTATGACAATGATTGTAGATGAGATGGAAAGGAGAGTTGGAGATAGGAGGTTAAATATATTTGATATATGAAAGTATAATTGGATTCCATGCCATGAATTTATCTTAATAGGTCATAAAACATAGTCCATGCCATAGAGACTAATAACCCTACATGCCCATTCACAAGTTTTAGTGTGAAATAGAGTGTTTCTCACTTGAGATGGATTATATAAAAATAAAGAGGGATATAAGTGATCTCCATGAAGTCCTAAATTATGTTTGACACAATGAATAAGTAGACTAAACTCATTTTACTAACCTCTAGGATCAATAATTCATATTTGTATACAAACCCTCAGTGGTGAAACTCAGTGTTTTGGACCTATATGAGAGATAAAAACTTATAGAAAGTCATTATGGATAACTTAAGACATTTTTTATAGTTATTTATAGTGATTTAAGTGAGTTTTAAGGTTTTAAACCCAAGATGACCTTCCTCATCTTAACACAGTGATAGGCCTATAGCTAGTCATGGGACAAGATGGTGTTTTGAGGGTTTTATGGGCATAATCACACCTTGTGATTTGGTATAGGATATTAATATGAGTTGAATAAGACAATTATGGTCACTTAAAGTATGTACTAATATTATACATAGTCAATTTTTTGTCTCAAACCTTGCCCACTCCTTTGGTAAGGGGCAATCATGACACTAAGGCATCTTTTTGCTCTCAAAACATAAAAAAAGCATTCCATACCTCGTTAAGGGACCTTGAAGCAACAAATAGACATTATAATGGTCTCAAGACACTCTCAAGAGACATCAACACTCAATTTTCAATCCAAGTTCCCTTGAGGGCTAAGAAGGAGACAAGCCTAAACCCTAAGAACCTTGACTAGTGTAAAAAATGCATATATTGAGGTAATGAACACTAACAAGACATGTGAAATCATGGAGAGTATTTTTTTGAGGTGTGTGAACTCTCCTAGTAGTGAGAATAATTTTTGAGACCCAAAACTTAGATTAGACCTCTCTTAAGTCCAAAGAGAGCTAAGCATGCCACCCAAGGATTAAATTTACGCACTTGTACCATCTCTCACAATTTACATGGGAGGCTAAAAATTTTGGTATAGTTGAGAAGGTAATTAAATAATTTTTTACAAGTGTAAATAGGTCAATTGGTGGTCTTTTATATATGAATAATTGTTAAGACCCCAAATAGGTCTTAAACCCTTCTAAAACCCTAATTATGATTGGTCAAGGTAAATGGACCTCAAATGCACATCTGATTCCATAGTTTTTACTAAAACCTCTTGAATGTTTTTTATGACTCCAGGGAGGTTCTCCAAATGTACCTAGTATATACTTGTAATTTTATATATTGTTATAAATACCCTATGTTTGCATGGTTTTGATGTTTTTTAGGTGTTATGAAAAGGGGAACAATTCCCAATCATTGGATGATGTCATTTTTTATGTCTAATAAATATTCAAGCCTAGAAAGTTTCATAGGAGATTATGGAGGTGATAAAACTAAGACCATTTTCCAGGTCAATCCTAAATAGGCTTAAAACAAGACTAGGTAGCAATGTGTTTTCATGGTTTACATACTTCCATAGGGTCTCAAGAGCCCAAAATTGACATGGAGGTTTTTGATAGCCTATTAAAATTGAATCACATTATTTTTGGTGATTTCCCATGTGTGGGAACTCTCTGGAGAAATATTTATATTTTTTAGGCCTAAGAGGCCTAATTGAGGAAAAATGAAGGAAAAGGAGTACTTACAATTTGATTTGGATCATTAAATTTGGTGTGGAGATATAAGGGGATAGATGGTACTAAAAAATGTGAGGTTTCCAAGGTGATCCATAAAATCTTCTAGACAATGAGATTTACAAGTTTTTAGGGCTACAAGGAATGTGAAGGAAAGTATGTTATATGATCAAAATTAAATATTTTGAGATAATTGAAGGTTTAAAATACATTTTTAAGGTATTATTTCATTCTAAGAAGCCATTAATAATGTAATTTTTCTTGGAAAATTCAAAATCCAATTTTCTCTCTCCTACACCACTTTTACATAAAGATGAGTCAAGTGAGCAAAACACCAAATGGATGCATAAAAATATTTCCAAAGGTTTGATTGAGGTTGATACTTGTTTCCATACCAATTTAAGTGTATTAATAAGTCAAAGTTGATTGAAATAATATTTCAAGGTTTGAAATGGTCTCAAAGACTCCTAACAAGAGCTTCATCCTTTCCAATGCCTAATAAAGAGACAAAGTCAAACTTGCACTCAAAGAGATTCTAATATCCAAATAATGATGGAGGGACCTCATAAATCATAGGAGAAGGTTTCAAAGGAAAGATTAATTAAGATTTTACTAATCCTCTAAGGCACATTTTCAAGGAAATGACTTCTTGACCAAGGATATAATGTTGTGCAAGCAAAGATTTAGGAGGTTGTATTGATCAAATATCATTTATCAATGCCCAAAGACTCCTTAAAATATTTAATACATGTCTCACGTCAACATCTAAACCATTTTATAAAGGTGGATGAGATATTAATAAGTAAATGTTATGTTGGGTTTGGAGGACTAAATGAATGTTACATTTCTTAATTTTGTGGCTTTTATCTTTCTCTCTCTCCTCTCTCTCATTCTCTCTATATGTAATCCTATGTTTGGAATTTTAAATGATCCTTAACTTAGGTTGTGGCAAGTCCATGATCAGAGAAACACTTGTACTTATTTTTTTTGAATGAATAATATTGAATTCATGCCTCCTCAAAACTTGTGTTTAGTGTATGTTAATGGTTAGAAGATGAATGACAATGATAGTACATATTTCCTCTCATATTATGCTATATTCATTACCTATTTGTAGGTGTTATATCATCCTTAAAAGTTTCATAATGTGTTTCAATCATCTTGTATGTATGGAAAGTGTGAGCTCTCTTTGGTGTCCTTGATAAACCTATTGACTAGTTATCTTGGATCAAGCATCAAGCTTAAGCCTCTATGCAAAAAATTAATGTTTTAAGGTTTTCATTTGATAATTTTAATTAGGTTTATTTTATTATTCAATATTATTAGTTAATACTACACAAGTGGAAGACAAATTTTAGTGTATCACCTCAATTACATAGGTTTTCCTTTCAATTTACCTTCTTCTCTTTTCCTTTGCAAGCTAGTAGTGTAGAGTAGAGATCCTAACTAATACATAAATGGGAGATATCCCTTAAAATATAGAGATTAAATCCACTTATTAGTCCACTCATAGTCTAGGATTTTCTTTATGTTACTTTAGATGGTGAAGGCCTAAAACTACCTTCACAAGGGTGCAAGTCTAGTAGTTAACATGCCTTATAAGGCATTTTTATAATACCTCAGCCATTTTTAGCTTAATTCCTTGGACACACTTTAAAATCCATTGCATTATCCATATGAAATATATTTTTAGGCCATGCTCTAATTTATATCTTATGTAACTACATCAATCAAGATAATAACATCACGTAACCACATATATCTACTTATTGTTCCTAAAATTTTCATGTTTTTTAAATGAAATTATAGCACCTACCCATTATCTATCTATTTTATCTCTTCCTTTAGATTCCTTTAGGGGAAAAATTGTCTAGATGAATTTTCAAAAGCACTAAGTTTTATCAATATATCATAACTAACCTTCCCAAAATTAAATATAAAATCTACCTTAATTATCATTTTAGTGGCTCCTCGATACATTCCCCTTAATTTGCCTATGTTTCCCATTGTTGTCTCTCTATGCATAAAATTTGGTCACACATAGCTCTTCTACACTCAAAATATAAAAATAAAAATTATAAAATGAATATACTTGACACATATTTATATGTTTTAGAATAGAAAGTAATAATAATTATCCTTTATATTTTATATCTTGGCCATATATAACTTTTTAGGCCTAATAAATCCATTGTAATACGAATTTATAACCTTACCTTAGAAATTTTATGCACCTTCCCTACTAGAGTTTTATTAGCAACACTTTTTCACTAAATATTATTACTCTATGTTTAAATAGGTAATTGAAGGTATGAATATATATTTTTTTACTTTCATTTATATCATATTTATTTTTGATTTATTACATGAGTTGATTTTATTTTATGTTGCTAGTTATTTCTTAAATCACCATCTTGTGTTACATCATTGTGTTATGTGATGATCTTTGGGTAGGACATATGTTTACACCTCTATTTTTTTCTTTCTAATGATTTATCTAGGAAAACCCTAATACTAATATAAAGATATATAAATGATCATATGACATAGTTAAAGGTTATTCTAGCCATAATTTGGCCATACATATATCAATACACATTATATTTTAAGGGTGTAGCATTACCCTCCACATCAAACCAGTATGGCCCCCAATGTTGACAAAATTTAGATTCTTATACACAAATGCTTCATCCTACAATGTTACATATTTACTATCCATATTATTAAAATATATCAAATACTTGGAAATTACTCTCATCCTTAACCCACTAGTCTACATCTTAAGGATTTCTTCAAGTTATAAAATGGCTATGCCCTCCTCATGAATATCTAATAAATTTTTCTTGGTGGAAACCTTTTTTCCAAGAATATTCTTCAAATAATAAACATGGAAGCTCAGAATTATTTTCAATAACTAAGGTAACTCCAATTTGTATGCTACACTAAAATATTTGATGTTTTCATAGTCCATATAATGAATTAAAGAATATTTTTGGAAAATAACGTGTAAAATTATTTTAAAGACTCAACATTTAGGATCACCAACCATGGTCCATCATTAAGATAACAAGAATTAATTTTATCCTAGTAATGAATCATAGGTGGTGATTCAAAACACCAAGGCTTAAAAATACTTTTACACAATTTTCTCCAAAAAGATTCTCTAATTTGTATGTTACACTTCCAAGCTTATTCAAAAATTGATAAGAGTCATAACACTTATCTTGATATCATTTTTATTTTTTTCATATATATTTTATTATATGGTTGTAATCATATAAAATCCTAATCTCTAACTTTAAAATATATTTCATTGTGATGTTGGTCAACTTGTTGCTTCATGCAGTTCATTACCATTTCTAAGTTCTCTTTAAAACTAGGTAATAACTCCTACTAGTCTTAAATTTTCTCTTTTAATTATCAAACATTTATCTATACTTTAAAAAATGAGGTGATGGATGATGTATGTTACCCATACAATGCCAAAAATGGAAACATTTTGGATGAGTTTTGGAAAGAAGTGTAGTTGATATAAGAGGAAATATTACAAAATATTAAATCAAGACTAATCTTGAGTAGCCATGTGTTGTGGCCAACATGCCCCCTTTTCCTTTGAAATGGGGGACCCCTCTAAAATTTCATGAACTAGAACTTTAGAGTCCTTTTTGTTCTTATCAGTGACACCTACTCAAATCTTCAAAATATGCACCACCTTGATTTCTTCAAGAAGTAACTGACCTCTTTTATATCTCTTTAAAACTAAAGAATGGTTATCCTCTTTGTAGATCATGGCACTAAAATTGTATGTTGATTTTCACTTGAATATTTCAAAGTCTAGTTCCCTTCCCAGATCAATAGACTCATTATCCTCTATGGAAAATCAATAACTTCATATCTAAAAAGTATTTTTTATTGTATCATTTTATTTTTATCTTCCTTACTTGGTCATTTTGTGAATTTCATAGAGTTCAGCTGAATGGAAAGGAATCATGTTATCTTGAGTCAGAGCAATCAGTCCCTTAGACCTATCAGATATGTTAGAGCTTGGGAGAGCCTGATTGAATGGAAAGAAGACATATCACTTAGTACGTAGATAAACTAGTTACCACCTACAAGCCTCAAAAGCTCAAAATGAAGTATGGATGAGATTTTAAGGCCAATTAATGTTAGAGTTGGTTTTCATATTTGCTAGGTTCTATATATAGTTTTCCTGGTTTTGGTTTTTGTAAATTTATCCCACATTGGATAGTTTAACTTACTTCTTGTTTGTCCTTGCCTATACATGAAAGGATTCTCATTTTTGACATATAGAAGTTATTTTATGGATATTATATGATACTGCCTCTGTCTTTACATATCATCTTTACAACTCTTATTTTAATGATTTTGTTGTTAATGTTTTAGATCTTGGGCTTGGAACAATCTTGTTGACATTTATTTCATGGTATTAGAGCTAGATATGTTGTAGCCATCTATTTACGAGTTTGTTGTTGTAAGGGTTTATCAATTTATCAAAATTTCTTCTTGGTGTAGTGGGGGTATTTTATATGGATCTTTGAGATTTTCTTTGGCCATTGGCATTTTTTTGGAAAAAAATGAAAATTATTTTTGTATAAAATTGTGACTCTCTTGTAGATCATTTTTCACCTCACAAAGGTATCTAATTCAAAAAAATATTTTACTATTGAAAAAAGGACTTTGAGATATTTCCATAAATTGGTCACAATAATGATTCTAAGTAGTATCAAAGGAGATATTGGGATCTAAAGTTAACCCTATGAATCTAATTTTGTGCATTTTTTTAATGCATGACCAAAAAATAAATAAATTAGATCTTGTATTTAAATTGAAAAATCAACATGGAAGATTGATCTATGTGGAAGATTGTTATTTTAATTTGCTAAAAAATTCTTTCAAATTTATTTTTTACAGATTTGGTAGAAATAATTTAATTTTTCTCTAAGCATTTAATTTTTTGTGCAATGTTTTACTTATTTAACCAATTTTAATAATGGTAAACTTGTAAAAACTATAAATTTTGAATTGTGACTCAAAATTGAGTACTATTTTTTTCAAAAGTGTGTTTTTTTATTCTCCATCTATTGGGTTCATTTATCTTGTAAAACACTCTAAATTATAAAGTGTCAAATTTAGGGCCCTTAAATGTTTTTAAGGTGTTCATATTTTCATTGGGAGACATTAAATTGTCATGGGGGGATTTGTCTTTTTGAGAGGGTTATTATTATTCTTAAATTTATCCTTATTTTTTGGCAATGGATTCTCTATTCTTTGAACCCTTAAATACCTTCAACTAATTTATTTAGAAGATCAAAGTGAAGATTCACGTATAGATAAAAGGCATGTGGATAATGGTGCATGGTGACATTCCCCACTTTATAGATGAGGAATATCTTACCTAGATTGCATCTATGAAAGATGAGGCTCTTTGTTTGATTCACCTTCATATTTCAAATAGTTTGTAGTGCTATGTCACATGTGACACATCACCAAAGGAATCTTGGGATGCTATTTTAACCTTATTTAAAAAGTATACTGAGTCTTCTGGGTCTTTTGTACCCTCTTTTACTCCACCTCCTTTTATTCCACTTCTTTCTTCTTTTGTTAGCAAGGATTTATTTTTTGATGATGACAATAATGTTGTTCAAGATTTGAGTCTTGATAGTAACATGGGTGAGGCACTATTGGTACTTCCTTCTTTTCCTCCTAGTGAGGATTCACTCTTTACTAGTGACATAAATCAAGATTCCTCTTTATTTTATGAGTACATACTTCTTGATGGTGATATATATGAGGAATTATTACCTCCTACACCTCTCACTATTCAACCTTATTCATTTATTAGTTATGACTTGTATTTTGATGATGGTTATCTTGAGGTACCTATTACTCCTCATATAGTTTGTATTCTTATTATTTTCATTGATTAAGAGGACATGATTATTGAGGATGTGGAACCTTCACCATTAATTTTGGAGATCATGGATGAGACACCATCATGAATTCCTGAGGATGAATTTTATTGTGACACAATTGTTGTTCCTTCATCACCTACACCTCCTTTTCCTGAGGGTATATGTTTTAACAGTGATTTTCATGAGAAACCTATTATTATTGCACATTTTGATTTAGATCTTGTTGATACTCCTACTATTACATGTGTTGTTATTCTCACTTTCAATCCATCAGCTAATGTGCTTGGTTCCTTTGAGAAACAGATGCTTAGATTTGGATCTTGTATACTTCAGTCTATGGGCTATACTCATGGAGGTATTTGTAGAATCTTACAGGGTATTATATATTGTATTGGCATTTATATTTATATAAGAGATGTGTCTTTTTGGGACATATTATTTGCATCACTTAGAAGGAAGGTACATTAATTGGAAGAATGTTTTATTTTTGGGACTATCTCACCACCTATGTAGATGTTTCCTTATTTCCTTTCCATCCATGCAAGATATATAGTATTGATCTTCATGTGGGATGAAGGAAGTTGTACTTAGGGGGATTCCACATGAAGTCCTTCCTTCCTTTCATTCTTTTATTTATTTTACATCATTTTGGGAGGGAGTTTTATTCCTATGGGTTTTTTCCTTTCTCCATTTCATGGATATATATTATACATGAGTACCTCATCAGGCCTTGTTGTCGAGACTTATATTATGGATATGTCACTTTATTTTTTGGATATTTTTATCCCATAGCTTCATTTGAGGGGGTTAATTAGAGTTGGTTCTCATGTTTATAGGTTTTATAGATAGTTTTTTTTGTATATTTCATAGTTTTTCCTTTTGTATATTTATCCCACACTGGTTAGTTTGACTTATTTCTTGTTTTTTCATGTCTATATATACAATTTTTCTCATTTGTAACATATAGAAGTTATTTTATGGATATTATATGATATTACCTTTGTCATTACATATCATCCTTACATCTCTTAAAACTCTTATTTTGATGATTTTATGTTTAACTCTTTATATCTTGGGCTTGGAATGATCTTGCTAATGTTCCTTTCAATTAAGGTATGCCACATATTCCCAAGTGACACATCACCTAGCCTAGGAGAATGATATGGAGTATAGAACCATGCCTAGATGTTGACCATTAATGTGAGGACTAATAAATAGATGACATGTGTTAGAAAGTAGGAGTTAGCTAAGGAGCCTCTAAGAGATGTGAATGCATGCCTACCACATGTTGGGCATTAACAGATAGGGAAGATAGACCTGATTGGATAGTTTTAAAAACATCCCATTACCTATACTATATCTGAATAGGAATGGAGGATCATGGGATTTGAATTCAACTATGGATTTAGAAATAAAGGGAGAAAATCTATCCACCAACTCAAATTCAAATTCAAAATAAGTGAGCCACTAAATTCCATTAATATAGGAGAATGTATGTATGTTGTTATAAAGTCTAAGGGAATTTCATTAATAGTTACCATTGTAGACTATGACAAATATATAACTCCTTGCTTACATAATTCCATAAATCCCTGACATCTCATGACTCATACACTTAAAGCTCCTTAAATTTCCCCCCCATCCTACTCTAATGATTTCTACATCCTCAAACCTGAAGGCCAAACCCAAGTAGTAAGACACAACCTTCCCTACTAGTTTAACTAAGTATAGGTATTATAATGATATATTTAAGGTAATTAAGTCCCCAAAGATTATACCAATGTTAATGACCAACTGGATGAGTATGAGGATGCCTTTAGTTTGATGTAGAGCCCATACTCAAATCACACAAAATTATGTAAATGGAATATTCATATACTTAATTGGTTCCTCCATCTATATCTACTATCTAATAACTAGCTCTAATTCTTGATTTACTACTTTCCTTCAAGTAGTCCTTAAGACTTGTCTACACCCTTCCTTGGTTAATTATCACAAAACTCTAATAGCACTTTATAAAGACCTCCACTCACCATGAATATCCTCTCATAATCATATTAGACTACACACAACTCAATTTTATCACTTATAGATTATCCAACACACTTAACTCACCTAAATCTTATATAAGCCTGTCATTCCTTATATCCCTCAAAACATGTAAATATCCTTGGTTTACACACTTGACAGGGTTTCATAATAAACTAAACATAGTTATAGATACCCTTTACCCTCTAAAAACTCCATGACAAAGTTTTAGGACACAACTCATAAGGGAGACCACTTAACTATTAGTTTTAGCTAGAACCTTTGAAGATCTTGCACCAGTTGGTAGGCATTTGCTTAGAACCTAGGTTTGAATGAGAATTTCTTGAGTGCTTACACATGGAATTTGGAGAAAATGGGTGTTATATTAGTAAATTCGATGGCCTAATGACCCCTAGTGATAGCTTAGCACCCAGTGTCCACCCATCTAACCTAGTAAGAAGATACTCCACCTATAAAAATGAGTTTAAACCTAAAGAAGAAGAGGTAACATTAATGCAGTGAAGTTATGTAGGATTAGTAATAGGATTATACATGTAATTTTGCTTAAAAACTAGCATGAATAATTTGAATAATCATCATGTATTTCTCAAGATCACCTATAGCCACTAGAATTGTAGTAGTACTTAGATGAGCATGTGCTCTATTTATATAAACTATAGTTTATGTTGACAAATTTTGAGTTAACATAAATGGTGTTACATATCTTCTTGGTTATTGATTATTTTTATATAATTTAGCACTATTGAATGTTTATGACCTAAGTTTTATGTGAATAATTTTATAGTTTCCATTAGTGTAATGTATTGTAACATAAAGGTCTACTCTAGGTTGTTAATGGCATCATTATGCCATATAACAACTTTGATATACTTATGAAATAAACTAAGTGTTGAAACCAACATACACTAAGGCCCTAATACCCATGCCTAAAGTGCTATCTTGAATAATGATCACTTGAGTATAAGCCATTCCCATGACTCAACTAAGTGACTGAATGACCCTTAACTTGTTATCCCCATATCTTGTGCTATTAAGAGCTATGTCTAGCAAAACATGAACTCAAGCCAAAAGACTTGTGCCCTTAAATAGGGTTTTACTTCCTGATCTTATTTAAGGTGGCATGTGCTGATAGATTTCCTAATCTCATTTGGCTAATGACTAAGTCCCATTGAGACTAAAGTTGTGCCATGTTCTAACTATCCAAATACGAGCCCTAGTCCCTTCACTGTTGCACTTCAAGTGAGCACACAAGGTTTACACATTGTGTGAAATTGATGTCAGCTTAGTTATGTGTTTAAATTTTGTGCATCATAGACTTTAATATGCTCACACCTAGTTGTATCAAGTATAGAACTAACTTATCTTGACTGTTAAGCACATGAATAAGCAATAAATCTAAACAAGAGATTTTTCTACAACATTTTGGTTCTGTTACCAATACCTATGTCAAATTTTATTACTATAATGGTGTAATAGAGTGATGATATGACTTTCACTTGAGAACATCAAACACTATCTAGAGTAAGTGAAAGATAATTTCATGCAAAATCATCTAACATGCCAAGCATATAAGCCAACCTATATGATGTTCTATATGAGGTGTTTTTTTATGAACTACCTAAGCACATGTATGAATGGTTGGTTTCATATACAACCTATGGAATATGAAGCTATGAATAGTGCCTCAAGTGGAAAAAGGAAAACATAGAGAGGCTTGAAATCCTAAATGATGTTTAGATGCATGTTGTAGATAAATGGTAGAGTGGTGTGTTAAATAACTACATGTTAAAATATGTAGTGTCAACCTTCTCTTGCCTTGAATAAGTAGAATATGAGTTATTTCATGAACCAATGAGTGCATTCAGAAAAGGGCTTGATACTAAACTATATAAATTATAAGTGGATTATAGTATTGAAACCATAAGAATGGAAGGCTAAAATGCTTGTGCATATGAACAAGAATAGAAGGTAAGTAGGGAAGTGTAGGTGAGGCATGATGGAAAAGGATGATCGACTTGACACCTAAAATTTATAAAGGTAGATATATAAAAATATAAGGCACAAGATGATAGAGGATCTAGAACTTGAAAGTGTCAAGAGGACCCATAGTGATTGGGAAGGGCATGGGGAAAGATTACTTGAATTATAATAGTCCAATGAGATAGAGGAGGAAGTAAGAGACCAAGCTCAGTCATTGGGTGTAGAATTCCTGGGTTTCCTATAAGATGTGGTGAATGAGGATGCGATGGAAGTTTTTATGCCCTTTGAACCTAAAGTTCAAGCTCATGTGCTAGATTCTCCACCAAAAGATAGAAGAACAATAACTAACATGTTATCGATATTGACTTTGATAGAATTCAAGATTTGAACCAAGACTTTGTAATCAAACAAGTGATACTTTATGAGGAATTGAATTAAAATACCATGAATCTAGTGAGTGGAAATGAAAGAGTCTATAAAAAATCACAAGTATTCATATTCAGAGGAAGTTATTTATGCTGACAGGGCAATAGCCCATAGGTAGTACCATACCATCAAGCTCGATGGTGAAACCTACACCAAAAAGGTCAACACTCAACCCAAAATTGAGGCATTAAGGGACCACCTCCAATATAGATGTTAAAGGGGGTAAATGCCTTAGACTCTATTACCACCCCCTCAGCATATTTATTATGAAATGGTGATACACTTAGTCGAGTATCATGATGTAGAGAATGCCATAGATCATGTGCTTAAATGTGAAATTCAATGGCACACTTAGGGAATTACCTAATTAGCGCACAAGGTGACTTATTTTATGACCACCTTACTGGATCATGCCCATACCTAGTATCAAAAATTGATTTGAACCAGGTTATAGTTGATTATGATATACTGAAGGAGGCCTTCTTGAAGGAATTTGATATTTCTAAGTTTGACCAATAAAGCATCACATTGATCAAGGAAATTATCCATAGGCTATTTGAGATCATCTACTCTAGTAATGTAAAATTCAAAATTTTACAACTTTAGTATGGTTAAGACACATAATCCATAGGTTCTCCTATTGGCTCACATAACCCTTCTAGGCTATTTCTTCACTAATTCCTAGTCATCCAAAGCTTTTCATACTTAGTCCTTTCAAACCCAAACAACCATTTTAGGCCCAAATCCATCCCCCCCGGGTCTCATCCCCTTAGGACAATGGTGCCCAAATAGGATAAGAGCATCAGAACCCAGGGTGTCTTTTTTTTGGCACTATTTTCCATGTTCACTTTTGTTTCCAATGGTCAGATTCTTCTAGTTCCTTATCTTTTTCCTTGTTGACCTCATGTAAATTCATTTAACCCGTGATCAGTAGTTTCCCTATAAAATACCATTCAAATTCCATTTAGAAGGGTTGGCACTCATTTTAAAGAGAGATGCAAGTACACTTAAGTACTCCTCCCTATTCTTTGCATACAACCTTAAAATATTAATCAAAGCCTACTCAAGTCATTGTACTATTCCCTAGCCATCTGAAGCACATCCAATTTTTCATTCTAATTGCATTGATCATACACAAATTACACCAAACACTTCAATGGAAGAACTACATTAGCTTGATCCCTCTTTAGAGTATTGGTATGTAGGCAACATGCCCACACATGGGGTTTAAAGTGCGTCCAATGTATTCTTCACACACTAATCCCTTATCTCTCTTTCCCAAGTTTGCATTCAAGTTCAAGCACTAGGAACTCCTAAGTTTTTTGAAGATTAAAATAGGCACACAACAAGCTCTGTGAGGTCCTAGAACCTAAAATTTTAGTGATAGGGTAACACAAGCATTCTAAATAGAACCCAAAAAGCTTTTAGCCTCAAGATACTAGCACTAGAATAGGACTATATCACCAGATAGTAGGGTGTCTTATTTTTGGTTCTCCTATCCAATAAAGAAATGAAGTCCAAAGACCTTTTTATGACTATTTCATAGTCCTACTCCTCCAGTATCAAATCTTGTCTCAGTCTAGATCAGCTACTATAAGTTAAGTTCTATTATTTCTCACATCCTACTATATTTAGAAAGGTAAAAATAAAATCTATTTACATAAATTAGTAGGTTAATTCTTGCATATTTATTTACTAATTTACATTGCTTAGCACCTTTATTATTTATGAATATAATTCCTATATTTTGAAAATAATAAAATATTTAGTGCCTTACTTAAAATTTTTGCACAAAAACCCTAAGGATAATTATTTTAAATTTTTTATAATAATTTTTTGATTTTTCATAAATTTAAAAATTATAAAACTAAAAATTAATTTAAATATTTTTAATAAATTCACCCAAACCCTAGTTTTCACATATTATGTCCTATTTGCATACAAACACTTTCAAACCACTAGGAAAAATATATTGCTAATTTTAGAAATATTTTTTCAAAATTTTCCTAAATTTTTCAAGCTAAATTCTAAAAATTCATAACAATTTTTTGAAATTATTATATTAACTTTTAAAAAAAATCTTTTCAAACCCTAGTTGCATCAACTAGTTCCTAGTTATTTATTCCAAGTTTTCTTTCAATCATTTTTTTGTATTTTACTTAAATATTTAAATTAAAAAATCAATTTTAAAATTAAAATTTCATAGTATTTTGCACAAGTACTTTTGAAAATCTTAAGTTTCATATACTATCACCTTTTTTATTCTTACAATATCACCTTACATGTTTTGAAGCTTCGTATCCTTTCTATGCATATTTAAGTTCCTTGTTTAGATTATATTAGCTTAATATTTTCTACTTTTATCCAAGTTATTTTCCTTATGCCACCTAAGTTCCTTGCATCTCTTCCCTAAATATGAAGTGCAATACTTAGTGGTAATCCTCTTGAATTCACTCAAATTATTTCAACTTGACCATATACCATGGATAAACAACCAAATCAAATTCTTGTCATAAATTCTACACATCCAAATTATACAAATTTCTATGAGGATAAATCTGATCATGAGTAGTATGAAAATACTAATGATGATGTACACACCAATGCTCCTATTCCACCACATGGGACTATCGATCCACTACCACCTATTATTGATAATGAAGTAATCCTCAATAAATATTTGGTTTTAAAAAAAATTAGAGAAAGAATTAAGGAACAACCTAAAGATCATACACTAATTTTAATTTCTATCATGGAAATAAAAAAGGCTAAGAAAAATGAGTCTTCCAGTCATTTAGAGTAGCCAATTACAAATGACCCTATAGGGGCAACTATATCTCAACCACCCCTATAGTAGCCCAACCTTCTATGCCACCAACTATAGCTAGTACATCCCTATATTTTGATGTGGTAGCCCTTATGTAAGAGATCTGATCTCTTCAATCCAAGGTACAACATTTTGAGCAAGGTACCACTAGACCTACATAGGATTTGGATTCCTTTGCTCTTCTACATACACCATTAGTATGTCATATTGATTTTACACCCTTTCCACAAGGTTTTATTCAACCCAAGCTTACTCTTTATGATGGTAAGGGTGATCCAAAGACACATTTGAGTGATTTTCATGCATCAAGATTGGATTATGTACCTAATGACTGGCTACTTACCAAAAAATTTCTATAGAGCCTAAATTATTATGCCTTACAATGGTTTTATAGTCTATCAAATCAGTCGGTCACAATATTTAATACTTTAGCAGACATGTTCCTAGCACATTTTAGTATCAACATTGGCAATAAGGTTTCATATGCATAGATTGCACAACAAAAACAAAGGTCAAATGAGCATCTCATAGATTATGTTCTTAAATACAAGACTATTCTAGCTAAGTTAACTAGCCCCATGGTTGATCAAGAACAATAAGACATCTTCAAATAGAGCCTTCTACCAGCACTGCATGAATTTATTCTATTCAAAATATTCTCTTCCTTTACTGAATTATGTCATAGACTCAAAGGAAGAAAATTCAAGCTAATTTCAATGGGAAAACTCAAGTATTCAAGTATCCCAGACACAACTAATAAGAGTAACAACAAAATCCCATACAAGATCAAAATCAATGATAATAAGAATCATAATCAACCAATAATTAATGTAACTTCTAATCCCCCTCAATGTATGGTTCTATCAACACCTCCTTGTCATGCATTTACTAATCTACCAGTTTTTTGACCTAGGGTTTTAAAGTAGTTGGAATTTAACATCATTACTCTCCCTCCTATCCAAAAAGTAGATCTAGTAAAGCCTCTTCCATGGGGATATGATCAACATGCAACCTAAAATTTTCATAGGGCACTAGGCCATACAGTAAATAGATGCATCAGTTTATGACATAATATATAGGATTTGATTGATGATAATCTACTTGATTTGGGCACTTTAGTTGAGCCTCCAAAGGAAAAACCAACACATTATAAAGCTTTGAAAATTTATTATATCTATTTCCACAACATTCTAAACAAGAATAAGGGGACACATTAGGTGTTCACCATACATACCAAGTACCTTCAGTGGAATCACATCCTTTGAGTGGTATGATAGGGGTGTGTGAGTCCAAAGTTCCAGCTAGGCCATTGATATATTTTTTAGATCATGAGATTGTGGAGGATAATATATGTCATAATCCATTATTTATTAGATCACATATTCAGAATCAACCTATTCATAGTGTACTCATCAACAATGGTTCCAATCTTAACATGTGCACTTTCACACTTATACAGCATTTAGATTATTCAAAGCAAGATATCACTCTGACAGACATAATTATTAGTGGTTTTAGTGGGCATATATAGAGTTCATTGGGTGAGATAGTACTTCCATTATAGGTTGGTCTTACATATGTGGACACACCATTCACTATAGTTCCCAGTGCAGGAGTTTTTGGCATATCACTTGATGAACCATAGATTCAAAAACTTAGGGTAGTACCTTCTACAATTCATATATGCATGAAATTAATTCATGCTAATTAGGTTATTATAGTTGGTAGAGTTCTTTATGAGTCACCACTCCCCACTTCAAAGCCATCTACCAGCTTCTAGTCACCAGCTCCAGTTCTCTCATCAATTTTAGCTTCTCCTCTAGTTTCAGTATAGCTTCCACTTCTGATCCAGTGACAGTTACAACATCCATCACTAGTATAGAGGGTTAATACACCCCCATAGTTTTAGTATTTTAGATAGCTTCTAGTTATAGTGTTCACACCTAAAATAACTACATTTTAGTCTCATATAGCTACACAGAGAGCACATGTTCATAGAGCTTCTTCTCCTACTTTCATATGGGTCCCTAAGATCCCTATTGTTACATTCACTTCTTAGAGTCATAGGGAGACCCCACATTTATTTTCCACTTTAGATATTTTAGAATAGTTACAACATACACAAATTTTAGCTGTATAATCTCAGACACTCCATCATGCCTAACAATCATGCATGATACCATTATTTAATATAAGACACCATGACAGGTGGTCTCATATGAGACTCATCAGTTAGTATCATTTATTTATAGTTGATTTTACATATTATATCTTGCTTGATTGTACATAGTTCAAATATTTTCAAAAATACAAAAATAATATAACACTTCAAAATACAAAAACATTCAAAAAATTGCAAAAAACCAAAAATATTATTTAATTGTATGCATAATCCATGTCTACATTACTACTATCATGCTATGACTTACATTTTCTATTCCATGATATTGTACGTCAATTTATCTACATTACCATGCTTCACTTTATCTTCTTTGAGTGTGTGTAGTGACATCTAGTTATTTGATTGCTTCATTATACCCATTGAGGGGGCATTCTTACTTCTACATTTGTGACATACATCAATATACACGCCCACTGAGGGCATCTTCTACATGATTACACCATCTAGGTTATGTCATTCCTACACTACACACTCTGAGTTATCATACTAATGGACATTCCTTGCTAGATTACATAGATTACTACATTGACATTTCACTAGTACCTAGTACTTGTGTATTTATTAGCATATACCTAGTCTTGTACTACACATGTTTTGAATACTTTCACATTTACTTTGATTATTTCAATGTGTTTTTATCTTCTAGTTCTTACTCTTTCTTTCATTCCTTGCTTAGCATAGCTTGTGTGATTATATTTCTAATTATAACATGTCTCCTACTTGTGCCTTAGGACATTTGCCAATGTACTTTGCTTCTATTCATGTGTGTGCCTTAGGACATCTAACAATGTCCTTTGTTTATAATCTTTCATATTCTTGTGGCCCTTGTTCCAACTTTGCTTTTTCACTTATATGTGTATGTGAAATTTGAACATGCCTTGTATGCTTACTTTCCAGTTTGAGGGATATGTGCCCATGTATTTTGTTTGTATGACCCCTTGGTTACCCTTGTATGATTCTTGCTTCATATTCTTTTTTGCTTGTTTTATCCTCACTATGTGCAATTCCATGATTCCAATCATGCATTTATCTTTCTTCTTGGATGCCATGATGGATATCATGCTCTATCCCTCCATGCTTACTAACAAACTAACAACTAAAAACTAATATCTAACATTACCAGTCCATTTCAGTATCATGTGCATGCTTTCACATTGTTATATCTATGTAGGCATACCCATTTTTATATAATAATATATCAATTCAAATATTACTATATATTGAAATATCTTGTCAAATATTCAATGATATATCTTGCATCTATACAGTTTAACACACTTGTAGGACTCATTTCTTCTGAGGGTATTCATTACAAGTCCATCATTCCTAAAATTAGAATAAGGGGCATCAAATAAGGGTTTTTCATAGAGATAAAACCTCTTAACAGTCAAAATAGTATAATTCAAAACACTTGGTATAGAATATAGAGGTTAAATCGATCAAACTAGAGATAAAAAATAATGATAGTTTTAGATCAGTAGTCATTTTTCACACCAAAAAATAGTGCCAAAAATGGATATTAGCAACAAACACATGGGTTTCCATATTTTTTTGCTTCTATCCAAGTAGGAAAACACTCAAGGTTTCCAAAAATAGGCAAAAAGATCAGTTTAAGGATAGTTTTTGCACTTCTAGATTAGTCAAATTTAGTAGTTTCAGTACAATTTTATTAGAGAATCTAAATACATGGGGATTATCATGCATGGCATGATATTTATTACTTTCAATTTAGATAAGGTAGTTGGCATAACTTCTAAATTAGAATCCATGTTTTAGACATCAATGATTAGGGTCAATGTATGTGGCACATTGATCTTCTTTTCTTTCTGAGTTTAATTTTATTCTAAGCATTCTTAGAAGTTACATGCCTTATTCCATCTAGAGGTGGTTCACATCACATTTGATTTAAAAATTAATACAATTTTATCTTTCTAACTACATAATTTTTTGAGTTGGCTTTCACATAAATATTTTTCATCAATTTTAGAGAGGCTTTCATACAAGCCTATCCTCCATCTTTTGAAATGGCTAAGAATGGCATAGTTTATAACATCTATTCAGGCTATCCATTCCACATTGTTAGATTTTTATAACATCCATGGGCTCCATGAGTCATCTCATATGACATCTATTCTATATTAGTAGCACTTCATAACTTCACTTCACATGGCAATGATGGAGCCAAAACTCTAGCTAACCTTTGTATTTTTGAGACACCTATTTAGAGGGATTAGACACATAGTCTAGACATAAACTAGTAGATGCATGATTCATTAACTTCACATAGTTGGTTATGATGGAGCCAAAGGGATAGCCTTTGAATTCTTGAGCCACTTTTTGAGGAATTGAGCATTCAACTCCATTTGTGATGTTACTCTTAATTCAACACCCACTCAGCATCATCTAGCACATTCCATCATCACAATAGGTTTTATATTGGTTCATGTACCTGATGAAGTGTATTTGTTCCTTTCTCTTCCTCTTACTTAGCTCTTGTACGTTCTTATTTTAGATATAGTGTATCTAGTAAGAACTAATCTACTTTATGTTTTCATTATAAATTCATAATTCATAGTGTACTCTCTTTAGGCACATCCAACATCACATATCTTCATTAGCTTCAACCTTATAGGTAAGTTTAGGTATGCTTCTTATTTTCCTTTGTCTTAGTATTTCACTTTTCTGGATTACTAGAATAAAGGGGGGGAAATATAATCATGTAAAATGCAAATTTTGACAACTTTAGTATGGCTAAGACACCTAATCCATAGGTCTTCTTGTTGGCTCACAAAAACCTTCTAGGCTACTACTTTCACTGATTCCTAGTCATCCAAAGCTTTTTAAACTTAGCCCTTTTTGACCCAGGTAGCCCTTTCAAGCCCAGATCCATCCCCCTAGGTCTCATCCCCTTAGGAAAATAATACCCAAATAGGATAGAAGCACTAAAATCTAGGGTGTCCTATTTTTGATGCTATTGTCCAAGTTCACTTTTGCCTCTAATGGTCAGATTATTAAAGTTATTTATCTTTTTCCCTATCGACCTCATGTAAATTCATTTAACTCATGATCATTAATTTCCATATAAAATGCCATTTAAAGTCCATTTAGAAGGGTTGGCACTCATTTTCAAGGGTGATACAAGAATATAAGTAAGTACACTCAAGTAATCCTCCCTATTCTTTGCATATATCCTTATAATAACCTACTCAAGTCATTGCACTAGTACCTAGCTAGCTGAAGCACATCTAATTTTGCATTCTAGTTACATTGATCATAAAAAAATTACACCAAACACTTAAATGGGAGAATTATATTAGCTTTATCCCTCTTCAGAGTATTGGTATGTAGGTAGTATGCCCACATATGAGGTGTGAAGTAAATCTAGAATATCCTTTACACACTAACCCCTTCTCTCTATTTCCCAAGTTTGCATTCAAGTTCAAGCACTAAGAGCTCCTAAGAGTTTTAAATATTTAAATAGACACACAATGAGCTCCATAAAGTCCCAAACCTTAAAATTTTAATGACAGGGTAACATAGGAATTTTGAATAGAACCCAAAAAGCTTTTAGTCTCAAGACAATAGTGTCATAATAGGATTGTAGTGATGGACAATAGGGTGTCCTATTTTTGATGCTCCTATCTAATCAAGAAATGAATTCTAGAGACCTATTTTTGACTATTTTTAGTCTTAATCCTCTAGTATCAAACCTTTTCTCAATCTAGATCAGCTAGAATAAGCTAAGTTTCTAATTTCTCTCACTTCCTACTATAGTTAGAAAAGGTAAAAATATAATTTATTAACACAAATTAGTAGGTTAATTCTTGCATAATTATTTATTGATTTACATTGCTTAGCCCCTTTATTATTTAGGAATATAAATCCAATATTTTGAAAACAATAAAACATTTACCTACATGATGTGTCATTTAAAACCTTCCTTTCTAAGCTTCCATATGATATCCACCCCTCCCAACATGTGCAATGGCTTGTTGGGGGGCTACTAGTACTTTTTAGAAGAGTGATGTCTATGAAGTCCTTCACAGACCCTTATGAAGCACTTGAATCCATGCTCTAATTTGAGGTAGTAGGCAGCATCAACATTGATATTAGCCCATTTATGGAGGCATAGATCATGTCAATGGCCTCCTATTTATAAAAGTTAACTACTAGTTTAGCACATGATAATTTCATCATATTGTGGTGTACTGACTATGAGATGGAAGGGAATAACAAGAATAATTATACATTAAAAAAAATTGCACCTTGCTTCTAAGTTGTGAAGTTTTTCATGGGCTACATGACTCTTAAAACTATCCCCTATTACAACATGACAGTCAAGGAAACACTACCATCTATTGCAAGATGTGTGATACCTATAATCATTCAATAGCAAATTATTGAGTCATTAATGAGATGTACCAAAACATGGAGAGGTTTGAGGTAGGAAATGACCATAATTAGTAGGCAAGTAGGCTAAGGAAATGAGGGTGATGGATAGCAAAATACTAGTTATGGTAATCAACAAGGTGTGCATGGGCAAGGTGGAGGATGTTGTGGAGGAATATTCCCACTATGATCATGTTACAAGTGTGATTTTAATAAATACTATCAGTGTTATTACCACACACACCCAATGTGTGGGTATTGTTAAGGACCACATGCAGGTGAGGATTACCCAAAATTATACAAAAATGTTGACTCAAGATTGGCCTAACATATATAAGGGTGCCACCATGGTCAAGCATGAGTAAAAAGAAGAGAAGTGGGCTCCCAAACCATAATAGACTCATAAAGATCCACCTAAGTTATAGGTCACAACCTAGAGTGGGTTCACCACACAGTCACCTATTACATCGATAAAAGAACTACACTTGGAGTATGATGAGCCAAGCCGTATTGAGCACATATCATGACATGAACTAAAAGACACACCCTACTTTGACTTGACACGATAGAAGGATGTCCTACAATAATCCATGAGCATAATACAAAATTTATAGGGATAAATCCAACATGTTAGAGACTAGAGGCATACGCAAGCACCTCATGTAGGAAAAAAGATCTCTGAGAGGTTAAATTATAGGACTTGAGTAAGATCCCGCACCTCTTATAATCTGAAGGGATGTTGCCTTTGCTAAAAAAATTGCTTTTTGAGCATGCAAAAAAGAGACCAGAAGAAGAGGCCATGCCTTAAATGATTGAAGTTATTGTACCACATATGGAGTGGGTATGTGAAGTACAACATACTCAGAACATAGAGTCTGATAAAGAACTACTAATAAATTCCACCATCAATGGGTGGTTTATTTGTGAAGTCCTTGTGGACATAAGCATTGAGGTTAACATTCTAACCAAAACTTCTTGGGAGAAGATGGGATGGCAACCCTATAAGCCCTCTCATCATATTATGTTTATGGACAACAAAACCCAAGTGTAACCCAGTGGGATCCTAAAGGGCACCATTGTAGATATCATGGGCACCAATTTTTGAGTTGATTTCAAGGTAATCAAATTGGTAGATCATGAAAACTATTTATCACTCTTAGGTAGGCCATGGTGTTATGCCAACAATGTGGACATACACTTTAAGAAGCACTACATGAATTTCAAGAATGGAAGAGAGAGGGTGGTGATCCCACTATCAAGTGATCAAAGGCCTCCATATGTGGAAAGCGTTGATCTTGAATATGAGATCAACCACATTTATAAAATCATGGTGTGGGGCATCAAGAATCTTAACCCAAGTGACCAAGGAGTGCTCAAATTGGAGGATATATTATCAAATTTTGATATAACTGATGTAACTTATGATCTATGGGTCAAAGAAGCTTATGAAGTGACTAGCTGAAGGTGCCACCTAGTGTGTAAAATTAAGAAAAGACTATCCAAAATGGGATTGATTAATATTTAGTGTACTTAGAAGAGATGGGTTCCTGATGTAGATCCTATCGAAGTCTATCACATTTATCCTTGTTTCTTAACCCACTATCTTTGATAATGACTTCTATGGTCATCTTTCTTGCTATGGTTTAAAAATTCTCCTTATTCTTTTAATTTAAAATTATTTGATTTGGTTTATCAATTTCTTTAATATATCATGGATCTCTCAATATATTATTAACATCTCTTCTAACACTTTACAAACTTATTTCATCCCTTTACAAACTTTTATGAATACACTCTTTGTTTTATGATCATGCCATGTAACTAAGGTCCTCTTGTCTATATTTTGGTTCCAATAGCATTCAAAATTCTTAGGTGGTTTTCAACAACCCTCTCTATCCTTTCACAAAATCACAAACACTATTCAACTCTTAGCTCCTTCCTTGACACAGTTTTGTCCTCTTTTTGCAAATAGTCCTTCTAGCCCTTTTATAGGAATTAAATTGTTAGTACATAAAATTAATCTCACTCTTGAAAATCCAAATCTTATTTCTTTCTTCTCATGTAATAACATACATGTGTATGAACTTTGGAGTTCTATCTCTTTATACAAGCTCATTTACTCTCTTTAGGCCTAAAGTATTAGGTCTCTATTAGGCTTATTACCCCTTAGTCCCTAAGAAACCATACCTAAAAATCCATAAACCCTATAAAACTATTAAAATATTTTAGATCATATTTAAAATAGGTATAATATAAACTTTTGTACATTTTCCACTATTAGAAATCGTTTTATGCTCTAAACCCTAAATCCAGGGTTTTAAGACCATTGTATAGGCCAAAAGCCTATAAATTTGTATATATTTTGCTATATGAAATTTAAAATGTTAAAATTTTCTTTTTTTGGTCTGTATAAGCCCTATACAACTTCATCAATCCTTATAAGTCATTGTTCAATACATTGTCTTTATTTTCAACTCAAGACTCCCTTGACTGTGACAATCAAAGGACTAGCTACAGGTATGAAAACCCTATCTAGATGAGTAAAGAATAAAAAAAGGTAACAAAAATGTCTAAGAAAATTCTTCCACTCCTAATAGCTTTCCTCAATGTCTTCAAGTCTTTTATCACTAATGTTAAGACCACATTCTTCCAAGTATCTCCTAAAGCACTCAATTTTAGCAAACACTATCTACTACAATAATAGGGGTTTATATTACAACTATCTCAGCATTGGATTATTTTGTCACTCTTTATTCATACATTTCAAAAAAATTAAACTTCACTTCATGTATTAAAATGAACCATACAATCTTTTCTTGCTTGACAATAATGCCCACACATAGGTTATTAACTATGTTTATCAAAAAAGGCATAAACATAATTGAAAACACTCATCTTTTAGGTTATATGATTCATTAAACAAATTATCAAGTGTGTCACCAAGGAATTCACAATATTTATATAAAATTTACCACTTCATGCATGGATAGATTACAAACACACATAATTCTATTGATCATCATGACACAATAAATTATATACAGTGTAGGGTCTAGTCATACTCAATTCCAAAACTAGAACAACTTCTTATTAAGGAAAGATTATCAAAATATTACTAGACACAAGTCCTTCAAATATAAACTAAAAACAAATCATCTATTACCATTTGTAATTCATATGCAGCTTTAGTGCATTACAAAATGAATCACGGTCATACATTTACTTTTGCAGACCTTCTTTCATTCACCATCATATCTACCCTATTTCTTCACATGTTCTTATTCCTAAAGACTATTACACACTCTACCACTTTTATACCATCAAATAGACTCAAAATCAAGACTCTTATAACCATTTCTTGAAACTAGAAACTTTTATTTACTCTAAAACCCATGTAGGGTGATCAACATTATGAATGTCACCTCATTATTTTAACTTGACACATACATTCAAACTAACTTAAGACCTTCATGAGACCATAAATGGTCTAATATAACATTATTCAATAATTACATAGCACCAAAACTTGTATATACTCACTATAACTCTCACAATCCTTCTTATACATTTAAAATTTTAAATCAATAAAAAGTCAGGAAAATTGAATATTCAAATTTGACTCATTGTCATGGCTCTAAATCACATCCAAGTTTTCTTTTTGGGAATTAATAAAATGCCCTTGCATCATACTCCTAAGGGGAAAAAATAACTTTACCTTTATCTTCTTTTTCATTCAAGTGTTCATACAAATGTATGTGTTCCTTATTACCACACCTATGCCTTTGCTTATTCATCCATATTGTCTTTTGTTTTATCTCTTTCTACTGCTCATATTGTTGCTTAAACTTGCAATCATTCTTCTTTATTTTCTCTCTTATGATATTATTCAATCTTCATGGTATTGAATATGAATTACCATTCTCTTTCAATGACCTCCTCTATCATTGTTATTTCTACCTCTTCATCTGCATACCTGGTCCAATGCACACTCTCTTTCTCTTTTGACCATTCCAAAGACTTTAGCTTGTTCATAAGCATGTCATCCACATCTTCTATCCTATTGTCCTTCATTTCAATTACTCCTTTGACTATCCATTCATCTAACTTACCAACCAGCATATTCTCTTCATGGACTATTATCTTAGTCTCATCTTCTTTTACATATTCATTACTTTCCTCAATCACTACATGTGCTTCCTAATTTTTAATTAACCCTATGAATTCTTTAAAAAATCCTATGGTGTCTTTGTATAACACTTTATCTTCATCTCAAAATATTTATCAAAAACCACATTCAATTCATTACCTATCATGTCTTTGCTTTCTCGATCACTTGACGTTTATTTTTCTTCATTTCTCCATTATTATCCATCAAATAACTCTCCATCTTCAAGGTGACAAAATGCTTCACCTCTAGGTGTACCTGCACTTTTCCATTCATCCATTTATTCTTTATGTAATATTGTCTATTCATCTTCCTCATGCCAATCATACTCCTCACTTTCTTTGTCTTTACCTACATTTAACCATGACACATTATTATTAGAATAAATATTTTGAAGCTCTATTACCTCTCTTTCCTTTTTCTCCATGGTAAATTATGTTATCATCTCCTTTAGATAAACCTCCAAATATTACATCACCTATTAGTTCTCTCTCTTATAACCTTTCTATTAAGCTTCACTTAAATATTTTCCTAATCTTGATTCCACACTACAATCTATACACATTCCACATCTATATCAACTCTCTTTCCATCTTGGCCAATGTCTCTTTCATCTCCTTTATCTATTTTTCCATCATTCTTTCTTTGTGGCTATCAAATTCAACCATGTTTCTCGCTTTTCTTTCTACCTCTCCCTTAAACTTCCTCTTAAGTACCTCACTTGGGTACATTATCTCTCTTCTCTATTTTGGTCTCACTTAAATCTCTTCTTTGGTTCACACCTAGAACCTTCTTTCTTCATTAGACCTCATTTGGGCCTTTAATCTCCTTGTCCTTCACACTAGGACTATCTCTCTTTATGAGCTTGTCTCTTCCTTAATCTTCTTAATAATTATTATTGTTTTAGGGATGCCACTTTACCATTTACTATTTTTTATCAATAATATATTAAAATCACTAAATCAATTAAAAACCATACCTTCTTTATCTGCCTTCTCAACAAGACTCTTTTCCACTTCTTCCTTCCTTGTGTACCTCCAAGATCTTGATCAACATGCAACATGCATTAATCAAAACATTCATACCTATATGTACCTATTCCTAGAGCATATATATGGATATGATACTAAATGATGTAGATCCTATCCAATCTATCACACTTATCCTTATTTCTTAACCCACTATCTTTGACAATGACTTATATGGTCAGCTTTCTTGCTATGGTTTGAAAATTCTCCATGTTCTTGTACTTTCAAAAGCTTTGATATGGTTTATAAAGTTATTTAATATCTCATAAATCTCTTAGTATTTTATTAACATCTCTTCTAACACTTTACAAACCTCATTTCATCCCTTTAAAAGCTTTTATCAATACTTTCAATAATAGACACACTCTTTGTTTTATGATCATGCTATGCAACTAAGGTCCTCTTGTCTACATTATATTTCCAATAGTATTCAACATGCCTAGGTGGTTTTAAATAACCCTCTCTATCCTCTCATAAAATCACAAACACTATTCAAGTCTCAGATCCTTCCTTGACATAGTTTTGTCCTCTCTTTACAAACAGTCCTTCTAGCCCTTTTATGGGCATTAAATTATAATTACAAAAAAGTAATCTCACTCTTGAAAATTCAAAGCTTATTTCTGTCTTCTCATGTCATAACATACATGTGTATGAAGTTTGGATTTCTATCTCTTAATATAAGTTCAATTACTCTCTTTAGGCCTAAAGTACTATTTCTCTATTAGGCCTATTACCCCTTAATCCCCATGAAACCATACCTAAAAAATTTTACACCCTCTAAAACTATTAAAATATATTAGATCATATTTAAAATAGGTATAATAAAATTTTTTGGACATTTCTAATGGTTAAAAATCATTCTTTGCTCCAAACCCTAAATCCAAGGTTTTAAGACCACTATATAGGCCGAGAGCTTATAAATTTATATATATATATATATATATATATATATATATATATATATATATATATATATATATATATATATATATATATATATATATATATATATATATACAAGAGGTTTAAAAGATTAAAATTTTCTTTGTTTGGTCTTTATAGGCCCTATAAAACTTCATCAATCCTTAGAAGGCATTGTTCAATACACTATCTTTATTTTTAACTCAAGACTCCCTTTACTATGACAATCAAAAGAACTAGCTACATGTCTGAAAACCCTATCTAGATGAGTAAAGCATAAAGAAAGGTTAAAAAAATGTCTAAGAAAACTCTTACACTCATAATATCTTACCTTAATGTCTTCAATTCTTTGATCACCAATGTTAAGACCACATTCTTCCAAGTATCTCCCAATGCACTCAATTTTAGCAAACACTATCTGTTACAATAATAGGGGTTTATATTGTAACTATATTATCATTAGATTATTTCTTCACTCTTTCTTCATATTTTGGATAAATTTTCAACTTCACTTATTGTATTAAAATGAACTATACAATATTTTTTTCTTGACAATAATGCCCACACATAGGTTATTGACTATGATTATCAAACAGGGCATAAACATAACTACAAACACTCATCCTTTGGGTTATATGATTAATTAAACAACTTACCAATCATGTCACCAAGGCATTAAAAATATTTATATAAAATTTACCACTTCATGCATGGATAGATTATAAACACATAGAATTTTATTGATCATCATGACACATAAAATTGTATATAGTACAAGGTCTGGTCATACTCAACTCTAAAACTAAAAAAAATTATTATTAAGGAGAGATAATAAAAATATTACTATAAACAACAAGTCCTTCAAATACACACTAAAAACAAATCATCCATTACCATTTGAAATTCATATGCTGCTTTATTGCATTATAAAATGACTCATAGTCATGCATTTGCTTTGGTAGACTTTATTTCATTTACCATCATGTATGCCTTATTTCTTCACATGTTCTTATTCCTATGGAATACTACACACTATATCACTTTTATAACATCAAATATACTCAAAATCAAGACTCCTATAACCATTTCTTGAAACAAGAAACTTCTATTTACTCTAAAACCCACATAGGGTGATCAATATTATGAATGTCACCTCATTATTTTAACTTGAAACATACATTCAAACCAACTTAGGACCTTTATGATACCATAAAATTTATAATATAACATTATTAAATAATTATATAGCACCAATACTTGTATATACTCACTAGTACTCTCAAAATCCTTATATATTTAAATTTTTAAATTAAGAAAAAGACAAGAAAAATGAATATTCAAATTTGACTCATTGTCATGGCTCCAAATCACATCCAAGTTCTATTTTTGGGCATTCCTAAGATGCCTCTGCATCAGTTCCCCATGCCAAAAAGGTAGGGAAAAAGGTGTTTTTATTGAGTAAAGGGAAGCTTACAGTGCTCCCAAAATATGAAGGGATCTAGATTGTAGAGAACTATGTCCATGACATTGAAGTATACATTCTCAAGGAAGTAGATAGAATGGGCACACTATTGCATACCCTAAAGATCACTACTACTCATTGGTGGGTAGTTCAAAGGCCTAGCTTTCCAACATGGCAAGATGTAAAGAAAGAAATATGCATGAGGTTTAGAAAGAGTAATGAGAACTTAGACATCCCTACTTATTTAGGTGATTCCAACCCAATCACGCATGTGTGATTGTGTGAATAAACCTAGACTATCTACAATAAGAACACACCCAAAGGCTTATGGGTGCATGCCTTATATATGACTTTGAAAACATGGGTGCAAGTGTCATATGTTGTAAATGAAATGCATCAAGAGACAAGAGACTGAGAGGTACCCAAGGAGAGGTTCATATACAACTTCTCCTTCTCTTCATAGAACTTAGAGATACTAGAGCCACTACAAGTCATATGCAGGGTAGTGTTTGAGAACATTTTTATTCTAAAAGAGTGCCTTAGAGACATGTTCTAAGAGAAATGACTAGTACTCTTGATGTTTTTTGAAAAAAAGGCACTCAAAAATGACTCTAGTGAAGAGGATGATGAAACCTAGAAGGAATGCAATTGGAAGACTCTAATAAAAAGAAAAAAAGGTGTGCCCTTTGTGGATGATAGTACCCTAGATGAATAAGATCCAACTCATCTATGAATTAAAATAATAGAGGGGATAAGTCAAGTTAAAGACTCTCATATGGAGAGGAATGAACACTACTATATGCCATTCAAGACAACTAAAGTAGACATTAGCATATAAGGTGAGCCAAATAATGCCACCATAGGTTCCTAATGGTCTAAAGCAAAGATGGTTCACATCATAGACCTCTTGAATGAGTTTCAAGACTTGTTCCTATGAACCTACTAAGACATGAAGGGCACCCACCCTTCACTTAGAAAAATGAGATTCAAGTTGGTAGATAGTGTCAGGACTATTAAGAAGCACCCAATAGAATGAACCCCAACCTTTACACCAAAGTAAAAATAGATATTGATGAAATTTTAGCTATTGGCATCATCTACCCTATACAAGTGTCTAAATGGGTGAGCTCAATGGTCATAAGCATCAAGAACAATGGGCACATATAGATCTATGTCAACTATAGACTTTTAAATGCCACCTGCATCACTGATCTCATTCACTGATGAGTTCTTGGATGGCATCATAGGTTGTGAAATCTATACTTTCATTGATGGTTTCCTGGGCTACCATCAGGGGTAGATTGAGGAGGAGGATAAGCCCGAACCAAACTTTATGATTGAATGGGGTTATTTTTCTTATAATGGGATGCCCTTTGGGATAAAAATACACCAACCATATTCTTTTATTGGTGATCACTATTTTCAATGACTTCATCCATATGTTTCTCCAAGTCAATCTCAATGGCTAGATTGTGTATGGCCTTATAAAGGACCACTATGACAATATGTGCCTCATGTGTGAGAGGTGTAGGCAGATCTAGATATATTTAAACCTAAATAAGTGCATCTTTATAACCCCCTTTATAACAATACTCAGGCACATCATCTACAAGGATGGTTTTTTTATTGAACCTACAAAGATAGTCATCATAATTTGGCTCTAGATTCCTTCAATGAAAAAAGAGATCCATGCCTTTCTAGGCCATTGTGGCTACTACATGAAGTTTATATAGAGATATGTGAATATTTTATTTCCTCTAGAGGATATATTGTGAAAATATGGTCTATTTTATTAGGGAAAGGTATAAGAGGAGGCTTTTGAAAAATTGAAGCTAAAATTGGCTAGTGTGCCAATTCTACAATTCATGGACTAGACTACTCTTTTTCACATCCATGTTGATGCTTCAAGCTCTGTAATTAGTTCCATATTATCATAACTAGGAGAGAGAAAGATGGACCACCCCATCTCCTTCACAAGGAGGAAATTGATGCAAGTATAATATAATTACACCACCATTGAGTGAGAGGTGCTAGCAATGGTCTATGCCGTATATAAATTTAGGAAATATATATTAGTAACCCCATTCATCTTTTTCACTAATCAAAAGGTAATCAAATACATCATGAACAAGCCTATCTTACATGAACACATATGTAGATGGATATTTATATTCTAGGAGTTCCATTTCTCCATTATTGTTAAACCTAAAAAGTAGAACTTGGGGCTAAAACATTTATCCTATAAAAATTCTAGTGATATAGTGGCACCAATTAAGGATGACATACCGAACATGTAACTATATCGATTCCATCACATACCTAAAGACTTAGTGGAGATTCCACTTTCCTAATGTCTAGTTATTCACCCTAGACCATGTCCAAAAAGGAGAAGAAGCAACTTGTGGTTTTCACTACCCCCTTCTAGCTCATTGATGGGAAGATGTACAAGCTAAGTAGAGATGAAGTCCTACACTAGTGTGTTCTAGAACATGAAATGGATTCCATCTTATAGGAAGTGCATGAGGGAATCATAAGAGGCCATTACATTTGAGATGCAATGGCACACAAGATATTATATTCAATCTTATGGTGGCCAAGTCTATTCCAAGATGTAAAGGAGTGCACCAAGGCATATGACATATTACAATGTATTAGGAATCCCAACCATTGAGATGATATTCATCTCATCCCCATTATTTCCTAGGTGCCATTCTATAAATGGGCCATTGATTTTATTAGATCGATAACTCCCATAGCATGGCACATAGGTACAAGGTATATCTTGGTGCCTACTGACTATTTCACTAAGTGGGCCAAGGCCATGTTAATAAAAGACTCTACAGCCACAATAGTTATGTGGTTCATTTGGGAGAACATAATAAGTCAATATGGGTGCCCATTAATTTTGAATAGTGATAAGGGCACTCATTTCATCAATGAGATGGTGCATATACTCTTAACTAAGTACATGGTGGTGTAACATAAGACCACCCCATATCATCCCTAGGCATATGGCATAGTTGAAGCATTTAACAAGATATTGGGAATGTACTTGACAAAGATATGTGATGTTGGTTTCAAGGATTGGGATGATCACATTTAAGTGGTGTTATGGGTATATTGCATGATATATAAGTGCCTAAATAAAGCTACACCCTTTCAACTGGTATTTGGCACTAAAACAGTTCTCCCCATATAATTCACAGTGCCATACTTTTGCATTACATGGATTGGTAACTTAGATGACCAAGAATATTTGAGCCCAAGGTTGGAACACTTGGAGTGCTTAGATGAAAATCATGCCCAAGTAATATAGAGTTATCAAATCAAAAAAGTATGCCAGAAGCTCTAGCATGACAAGCACATCAATTGTAAGGAGCTAACTAAAAGAGCATTGGTGCTACTCTATGACTTAAAATACCTTAAACACCTAGGAAAATTGAAAATAAGGTGTTTGGGACCCTACATCATCCACCACATATTGGAGATAGGCACATTAAAGTTGTGTATATTATTTGGTGAAATGCTCCTAGGGTATTTCATTGATAACTGATTAAAGCCATATCAATAGTAGGATGGCAATTATAGAACTAGGATATTGACTTCTTGGTCACTAGTCGATTTGATTTGAGTGAACCAAAAGATAGTTTCGTGAAAGCCAAACCATCTTATTTATTTATTTATTTTCTCCTTGTATATTATAAAGATGTAATAAGCAGTGCGTGGAGACTACAAGGACTAATTGGCTAGTACTTCATGCATAATTTCAATTAGGTGAATTGAGTACTTTTTTTTTAAGAACATAAGGCCATGATACCTAAACTATGGGCACATGAATCTAATCTAGCTATAGTGAATTCATTTGTCCTCTCATGCATAATTCCAACTAAGTGATTCAAGAACTTATGCCATCTAAATACATGAGGCCAAACATCTAAGTGATGGGCATGTAAGACTTACTAGACATAAGCAAAAGATGCAGAAGATCCATGTGTACAAGGTGAACATTACAGGGCTCTTGTAATCCCAAGCATGAACTATGTGATTAATTTCACACATAATACCAGTTAGATGAGTCGAGCCCATTTACTTTCTTATCACCTAGGGCTAGATGCCTAATTTCTTAAGCATGAGGAAGTTATTAAACTTTAAATATTTGAGAATAAAATGATAACATACATAAGCATAAGGATAACCTTTACACCATAGTTTAAAATGGGTACATAAATTGATCATGCACTAAAGACCAAAGAACAAGTTGAAGATACTCAACAAGGTTAGGTGCAAAAAAGAAATTGAAGATGCGCAATTTAACTATACGTAAGAAAACTAGAAAAAAAGACAAATCATTAAAGGGATAGTGTAAGGGATTTGTACGGGGTAAGATAGGCCAAAGCAAGATGAAGCTAAAAAAAACTAACCAAAATAGAGAATCACACTTGAAATGAGAGCATACCGAGAAGATAAAGTGGAACTAAGGAGGTTAAATCATGTGCATGTGAGATTTTATGCCCAAGTTACCACAAAAAAGGCAAAGATCACACCAAGTGAATAAGCACAAGAGAGAAATCATCTAAGATAGCTAGCATCCACCCAAGTTTGAGTGGGAAGTGACCATTTGAACTAAACATTACTTCACTAAATTACCATTAGAGAGCATTTAATGAAGTGATAGTGAAGGCACAAATATATGCAATTAATGCATTGATGACTAAGGATTTTAAAATGTTTCACAAAATTTTGCATTTTCCAAGAAATTAAGGCACCACCACACCATAAATCACCTACATTAATTATGGTAGATAGGGAAAGAGTATAAAAAGGCATCAAAATGAAAATCTTAGGTTACAAACCTTAAGCTAAATTGAGACTAAGTGTATAAACTAGAGATTCAAAGTGTGCAAACCAAAGAGCCAAAGGTGAAAACCTTATACTAAGTAAGAATTTGAACACCCCAAAGCACCAAAAGTGAAAATTTGAGTAATAGAAGAATTGTATTCACATTGAAATTGGTCTAAAGGGGGGTTGAGAGAGAATTGTGTAAAAAATAGATAGTTTGAATAAGAATTTGTCACCTAAGCCACCATTAATAGCTAATAAAGCTTAGGAGCTGAAGGTGCAGTCATAGATCTCATGACTATAGAAGCATCGACCACCATTTGAGTATTTGACAACCTTTACCTTCTAAGGTTTAACACAAGCAGATTTAGGATAGTGAAGAATCATAAGGCATCAATATCTATGCAAGCACAATAAGAACCCAGGTGGGTTAAGATTGTGGAAGAAATGATGGTCACCAAAACAAAGTCAAAAAGTTTTGAAGTAGTTAACATCATAAAAATTGACACTAAGGTGCTAACAAATATGTCTTATCAATATATGCAATTTCCTCAAAAGTTTTCAATGGCGGAAGATTGGTGCTCATTTTCATACACTTATCAAATAAATTATTATAACCACCACATGTCAAGTCACTTACAATACCTATCAAAATATTGGATGGTGGACATAGGGTGCAAGTCAAAGCAAGGTGCAACCTTATTCAATGTCTCAATTTGAGATAGATTTTGGTGTAACTCAAATCTATGAGTTTTCTTGCTTCAAGAAGCTAGAGGAACTTGTATAGTTACTACTCTCATGTTTCCCTAAGGATCACATCTATTTTGTAGGAAGGTGCATGAAAATTTTGGCATAGTTAATAAGGAGAATAATTGAGCTCCAAAATGCTGGCTAAAAAATCCACCAATTAATGAATGATGATGAAGTGGAGAACTTTACAAATATTTTGAGTTACAAAAAGTGGGGTTTTGTATTCCCCATCAAAGATTACAAAGACCCCAACATGAGGGTACTGTCATGCTTTGTGAGCTCAAAATTGTGCCCTGATAGTCGATAGGCCAATGTGACAAAGGCATACCTATGCATCACCTAGCACATGGCATAGGGCATGAAATTCAACATTACAAAGTTCATCACCAAAGAGGTGGTGAAAAATGTACTAGAGTGCCATAGTGTAAAGGGGACCTTCAAGTGGGCATCCATCCTTATATTAGTTATCATGGAAAAAATTGGAGTTCTAGATGGGGATGAGGATAACTTCTAGGTTTTTCCAAAACACAATGATTCCCTAGCTCAAAAGTATAAATACTTAACTTTCCCCACCTCTTTTAGAACCAAATACAAAACATGCATGATGTGATGGTGTGAGAAATACATAGAAGCCTTCAAACTGAAGTGGCACATTCCTTAGGAGCTCTCCAAGAGCCTATATAAAATAAGAATCTTTATCATGATGCCACACTATTATGTAGTACACTTGCTACTACTAGATGGGAATAGATCAAGCTAGATGAAGATTACCTACACCTTCTCAACAAGGTACTTTAGGGAGGGACTACACTATATTCCTAATGCATAATAGATAGACATCCTAATAAAGTAACTAGATGTGGAGAGGTTCTAGATGAGGCACTAAATTACTCATGTAGATAGGAAGGCCATAGAGGATGAAGAAGATACATCAGATCACCTAGAAATTGATACCATCTAAGAGGTCACTATATTAGGATACATCTATAGATTTTACTATAAGATAAAGCCAAAAAATAAGGATCCAGTAGTGAGCAGAGTGAAGACCCCTAATCTAAATTAGGGATGAAGGGATGCCCTTACCAATAAATAAGAAGAAGTCTCCCAAGAAGAAGAGGGGGGAGACTTTAGAAGAGATATAAAAACACCTAAGGCTAAATATATCCTTAGAAGGAGAAGAATATACTTTAGACTCCTTAAGTAAGTGCATTAAATTTGTGGCAAAGGCTTCTCCTAGTGTAAAGAAGAAGGGGAATGTACATATCTCAGTGCCCAAGGCAATCTTATCTGACATAGAGGAAGAAGAGGATATGGAGGAAAAAATAGTTATGAGGGGTATATACATCATGCCTGAGGAATATGACTCCTCATAAAGTGAATTGACCCCCTATCCATCCCCTCAGACTGGATTGGATAAGAAGATATGAAGATGGAAGAAACTCGACCTCAGTGAAGCCAACATACAAAAGGTGCTAGAGATGGAGCAATGGAGAGAAGAAATGAAAAATATTGGGATGTTAAAGGAATATGTCAAGAGGTTGAGGTTGAGAAGTCAAGGGAAAAATAGGATAAGTGTAAGGTGTTAGATATGAAGGGGAATAAATTATAAGGAGGAAGGAAGGAAAAATAGGTGAAGAGCCTAGAGAGGTAAAAGCACATGAAGAAGCAATACCCTCAAATGCACCAACTAAGGAATAAAGTGTAAATGGGAGGACATGGGCATAGACCAAGATAAAATAAATGTAGAATTAGAACTACACCACAAGATAGAGGCCATGAGGGCTAGGGTCATGTCCCAAGTAGAAATTGACTGAGTAGAGGTCAAAGAGATAAAGGTAGAAGAAAATAAATGCAGAGTGCAGGCCAAAAAAAGGAAAGATGAGAAGGAAAATTCCAAGAAGAAATAAATATAAAAGAAGGTGGCCCAAGAAGAGAGGAATATAATGAAGGAGAGAGAGGAAAAGGTTTACACTAGTGTGTAACCTTGAAGGGAGAAGATAGCCAAGGAGGCGTTGAGCACCCACTCCAGCCTAGCAGAATAAGCTACACAATAGGCATGCCCTAGTCTTGAAAGGGTTGATTAAAGATTAAAAAAGGTGATGTTGGCACCTCAAAATAATAAAAAAATAAGGAATTAGAGATCCCATTGGGGAATGAGGAAGGTAAGGATGATGTTAAGGAGGATTGCACCAAAGAGACATAATGAGAAGAAATGGCCAAAGGGTTAAGTCTGAAGAAGAACCCCTATAGGAATAAGATGGTGAAACTAGCACTGAGGAAAGGGAAGAGATGGACCAAGGGGATAATTCTAATGAATAACCCCTAGTAGAGTTAGAAGAATAAGAATAAGGCACTGAAGGAAGCACCAGTGTTAGTAGTGAAGAGAAGAAGGTGATCAAGGAAGAAGAGTATGAGTCGAGTTATAGGGAGAAAGTGCTGAGGGAGTTCATCAAGGATGAGGAATTTTACATATTGGAGTACATTCACCCCAAAACTACCATTAACTCAACATTCCATCAAATTTCTTGGGCTCTCAATTGCTACATGGATGAACCTTAGTTTGAGGTTCTAAAGAAATTAATCCAAAGTGCCAAAAAATTAAAAGAGGGGCATGACTACCAGCTTGTAAATCCTAAGGACATGAATATTATAAGATCAAAAAACATATTCCTCAAGATGGCATCATCATTATCATGTAATCACATAATCAATGATGTTTGTTCTAACAAATAAAAACAAATCATGTAAGAGGTAAAGGAAGAATTGAAGGTAATGAATCTCAAAGTTTGGTAGTTAGTTGAGTGCATCAAAGAGGTGAAGTCATCCCTTTTGGATGGTATGGATACCTTGGAAATGAAAGAGGTTGATCATTTTTGTGCATTGTTAGATCAAATTCTTTCCCAAATGAAGATGGTGCTAGAGGAGCAAGAATACTCTATCAAATCCATTAGAAGAGAGCTGAACAAAAAGCTTGATGTGGTGGAGGACCTCTTTACCAAATTGGAAGAGGGAATAGAAGAAGTGGATTCCATATTTTGTAACTTCACCACTAAATCATCAATCATCAACATGTTCCTTCAAAATTCAAAAGAGAAGAAATATGCTTTGGTGAAGTATGTGTTTATTATGAGAAGGACCAAATGTGTCTAGGTTATGGTGTAGTTCAATACCTTAAGCACCCAGTTAAAGACCCAAGAGAAAGACCTATAGGCTCTCTTATATGCCTTTCAAATAAAGGCAAGTGAACAAGGGGATATTTTAAATGGTAGGTTGGGGAGAGATATAGAAGGAGTGGAAGCCTTCAAAAAAAATAGAGAGCTAAGGAAGGATTGGAATATTTCAAAAAAGAAATGGAGAGCATGGATGTATCTATACATGAGGCCATATTGATAAATGTAGATGGTGCCTTCGAAGAGATCAATCTCACCATTTATATTTTTCATAACTGCAAGGTGGAGCTATAGTAGAGTGCACCTAAATTTTGTGTAATGAAGGTGCTAAAAGACTAGTCTGAGGGAGGACTAGTAATTTTATATGGGGTAATATTTGGCCCCTTTTTATGATATTTAGTAGATCATGCAAAATCAGCACATCCCAGTGCATGAAAATCATTAAAAATGATTTATTTTTTTATATCATTAGTGCTAACTAGAAGAGCCTTCGAAGATCTTATGCCAATTAGCAGGCAGTTACTTAGTGCCTAGGTTTGAAGGAGAATCTCTTGAGTGCTTACACATGGCAATTAGAGAGCACAGGTATCAAAGTAGTATATTTAATGGCCTAATGAATCTTAGTGATATCTTAGTTCCCAACATGTTCCCATCCAACCTGGTAAGAAGATTCTCCTCCACCTATAAAAATGAGTTTGAACCTAAAGAAGAGGAAGTGACATTAATGCATCAAAGCCCTGTAAGATTAATGCTAGGATTATACATGCAATTTGGCTTAAAAACCAACATGAATACTTTGAATAATTAACATGTATCACCCAATCTCACATGTGAGCCACTAGACTTATATTAGGACTTAGATGAGCACATGCTCTATCTATATAAATTATCCTTTGTGTTGACAAAATTTGAGTTAATAGAAATGGTTTTGCATATTTTCTTAGTTGTTGATTCTTTTTATATAGTTTAACACTGTTAAATGTTTATGACCTAAGTTTTATGTGAATAATTCTATAGTTTACATTAGTGTAATGTATTAAAATTTAAAGTTCTAATATAGGTCATTAATGGTGTTATTATGTCATATAGTGACTTTTGTATACTTATGAGATCAACTAAATGTTGAAACCAACATGTGTTGAGGCCATAATACTCATGCCTAGAGTGATAACTTGAAGTATTATAACTTGAGAATAATCCATTCCCATGACTTGGCTAAGTGCCTGAATGACCCTTAACAAGCTATCCTCACATCTTGCACCATTAAGAGTTATGTCTATCCATACATGAACTCAAGCCAAAATACTTATGCCCCTGAATAGGCTTGTGCTTCCTAATCTTATCCAAGGTGGCACACCTAATAGAATACATAAGTTCATTTTTCCAATGACTAAGTCCCATTGGGACTAATATTTCACCATGTTCTAACTAGCCTAATGTGAGCCTCAGTCTCTTTAATGTTGTGCTTCAGGTGAGTGCATAAAGCTTGCACCTTGTGTGAAATTGATGCTAGCATAGTAGTGTGTTTAAATATTTTGATCCATAGACTTTACTATGATCCTACCTATTTGTATCAAGTATAAAATTGAATTTTCTTGACTTATAAGTGCATGACTAAGCACAAAATTTAAGTGTGATATTTTTATACAATAGGGATAGATTGTGGAAATTGGTTGAGCTATTTCTACATGCATTTATACAGTCATTTGAAGTGGTCATTAATGGTGGAGAGTAAGACAATGAAAAAAATATGGTGGGGGATGTGAATGGGATAGTACATAACCTATAGGAGAGAGTTACAAAAAGAGAATAAGGTGATAGTGAAGAAAGTTGAAAGAATTATACACAGATCTTTAACATTCATACATTTACAGGTACATTTTGAAATTTAATTCATGTGTGTAATATTGAATGTGTTTTTGAAATATTTGGTTACTGTGTTTCATTTTTAAAACAATAGAAAAAATGGGTTGTATGCAGGGCCATGTGGAAGGCTCAGCCTCCATAGAACCCCACATTCAACTCAGAATGTGAGGGTTTTGTGTAAATCCATAAAATTGCCATGACTATTTTAGGATTCTATGAAATCTTGTCTTAAACTCCTCTATTAGTTCTAATACTCTATTCATAAATAGGAAGCTATTCTTGATGGGTATATAATTGTGGCTTGAACTAAATTTTTTGAAACAGTTTGTATATATTAATTTATGGGTATTTAGAAAATGGAGAGAAACTATTGAAAAATTTATGGGTTTGACTATGTATACACCTATTTATACTTTAGGTATTAAATGTGAACTTCATTATATAAAATGGGTCTGTGAATATATACATAGATATATGTTTAAATTTAATGATATATATACATATACTTATATATATACTTGTTATATATAAATATATGTATACATGTAAATTTATTCATAGGGCTTTAATGGGTGATTGTGTACATATACATTTATATATATATATATATATATATATATATATATATATATATATATATATATATATATAACCCTATATTTTGAAACTATCAGGCTTTAATAGATGATAGTATGTATTATATTTTGAATTTACTTGTATAGGTGAATTGGAGGTTATGGTTTCATTTGGGGTATGTTGATTTTAGTATCAAGTGAATACACACACACACACATACACAAAGTAAGTATAAATTTATACTCTCGACTATCTTATGAATACCTGTATTATGCATACTTATTTATATATAAAATTGGGAACTTTCAATTTAGTCTTATTATATATCAGAGAATGGATAAATGAATAAATGACTGTAGATATACACTCAGCCTTGTACAATGAAATATACCCAATTTTGTTAAATCTATAAGGTTGAGTTAAGATTTATATTATGTTGATAATATATATAAACTATGCATAAATTTGGATGTGACTACGTATTATGTCATTTAGATTTATCTTGAATTGTAAAAGACTTTTCTCAGTCAATAGAGGGATTGGGTATACGGGTTTAAATTGTATATTTTGCATAGTTTATTTGAAAAAATTATGTTATTTTATTGGAAACCTGTGTGGAGTATAATCGATTATGTGTTTTTATATGCTCATTATAATCAATTTAAATGGAAAAATTAAATCGATATATATGGTATATTTGATTTAACAATTTGAAATATAAAGGAATAATTGTGAATGATGATATTATTGTGTGTGTTTATTTATTAAAGACATTGAGAATTCTCAGTTTAAAGAAAAAGGTTAATGTGGCCTTTTTTTATGAACAGACTGTATACTTAGTGTATATAGTATAATATAAGAAGAAAGATAGTGGATGTCATCTTAGGAGTGTACTATATAAAAATGAATTATTTATAATGTATTAATGTATTACATTTGTATGAAAGAATACACACACACACACACACACATAAATGGTATATTTTATATGATTATTTATTGAGAAATAAAATGGGAAAGAAATACACCATATATATATATATATATATATATATATATATATATATATATATATATATATATATATATATATATATATATATATATATATATATATATATAATTGTGTTATGTATATAAGTGTTATTATCATAACAATGTGTAATTGATGCTTATTTATATTTATATGTTTAAATATACAATATTAAATTAATGTGTTTATGATTTTAAATCTAAAACATAAAAGTATACTTAGATTGGATTTTTTTATATGTGGAATATTAACAATTTATGAGCTTGTGATGTAATATTTATTCATGGAAAAATAACATTATAAGTTACTTAGTATTATAGGTAACTAACAGTTTTGATGTGATCATATTTAGATGGTATGTTTAAGACTATTTTTAGATTATGTTTATTATATGTAATAATCTAGATAAATGAATTCATTTCACTTTATTTGATAGACTAAATGAATGTGTGTGATATTTTTGTGCTTTGCATAATTTTAATTTGCTAAAGATGAATAGTTTTGAATGAATCTATTGTTCTTAATATTATTATTTATTTTACTAAATCTTGCATTCATGACCCTAATTAAGTAGTGGATGGATTCCATTGGCTTAACTAGATCCATCAATGCAAGATGAAGTGTAATCTGATCGAGTGGTGTATATGAATTTAACTGATCATAAAGACCATTTATTATTGAAAACTTTGGTCAACGTAATGTTTGATAAATATTGTCATTTCATATGTTGATATAATTTTAATATTTTTGTGATATCATATTAGAATATATTTTTTTATGGTACATATAATGTATTAGATATCGTCAACACACGGGTTCTACTTTATTACTCTAAATTTTTGCACCATCATTATCTACCCATCCATGAAGGGAGGGCCATCCCATTTTTTGAGAGATAGTGAGGGGAATCTATGGTTTTTGGTTGGTGTAAAAAAGCATTTAGATGGTGCTCTCCCTCCTAACTAGTGTATTATACTTGAGACTACACTTGATATTAAATATTGATACTTGAGTCGTGGAGTCTCTTGAGTCATGGAGACTCTTCTCAGAGGAATTTTGTATCATGTTTTATCATTTGAGATATTTTTATATATTACTGAAAACTATAACATTTCTACATTATACCTATATAGCAGTATCTATAATATTGTATCAACAGTGGTTGAATATATACTATTTCATTTATGATGATATGCAGTATTTATTTTTTATTTCAGTATTGTCTATGATTTCTATTCATGGTGATCCTTAGCTAAATGGATTAGCTATAATATTTCTGGTTATCTAAATTAATATATTTAGTTAAATATCACTAGTTAGGTTTATCATGGTGAAATCTATATGTTGAACATGTGTATTCAATTTTATTAAAAAAATTATAATATTCTGGTAAAACCCAGTGGGGCTATTACATTGTGGTATTATAACTAAGGCTCAAACTCTAGGACTTAATGGGTCTTCTAATGCAAACTTATTCTCTTGATAAATAATAATAACAAAGGTATGCTTTAGACTAAGAGGTGAGAGTATTTCAAAAACCAAACCCTCTATTGATCTAAATTAATTTGCCACTAAGTAAGTTACAAAGTTAGAACAAATCCTTGCAACCATACAAGAGACTAGGGACCGAATCATAACCCTATAATATGAATTGCATGTCTATGAAGAGGAAAATTCTTAGGAATGACATAAAGAGCATCATAATTACCAAGAACATATTTAATATTAGAGGCATGAGAATGTTATATAGGTTGTGATAGCTTAAGTAGTTACAGAGTTGACACACAATATGAAAAAGGTGAATCTACTCAAGTTTGATGGAACTATTTTGGGGGATAGAGCTAAAGCATGGCTAACAAAAATAGAGAAATATTTCAATATTTGAAATTATTTCAAAGTCATGAAATCCATTTGGGTATCTTATTAGCTTGTTAGTGAAGAAGTGACTTGGAGTGCAAACAAGAAGCTCCAGATGAACCTTTACTCAACCACCACTAGTTGGGAATAATTTGTGATACTATTTAAATCACAATAAATTCCATAGTTGTACTTATATTAAAATCTTATAGATTTTTAAAATCTTAAGCAAAGGGATTTAGGATAAATGAATACTGGGAGAAAGTCACCAAGATTTTTAAATAAGTACCTCAATATCAAGTAGATGAGAGGCTCATAATCAAGAAATTCATCATGGTATTGAAACCCCAAATTGGGTGTGAAGTATATGTGCATGGTCCATATACCATGGATCAGGTGTTTGATAAGGAGATCAAGTAGGAATAAAAACTAAAATATCTTGCCCAAGTTAGAGATAATTTATTAAGTAGGAATAAAAACTAAAATATCTTGCCCAAGCTAAAGATAATTTCAAAAATAAATTTGGAAGTTCTAAACCAACTTTTAATAAGAATAACTAGAAGCAAAGGGGTGAAGATCTCAAGGGTCTTTTCAAGAATCAGAATACCAAGTTCAATAGTGGTTTGGGTAATAAGAAATTTGGTAATGGTTTCAAGGGTGGTTTCAATAAAAACCAATAGTCTAAGAGGAAAGGACTAGTTAGAGGTTACTTCATATGTGGAGGTGACCATTTTGATTGAGAATGTCCTTAAAGAAAAACAAAGAACAAGCAGTCATCTTCTTAGTAAGGTACATTTTAGCAATGGATTCATGCAGTTGTTGATAATCAATAGGCTAAATATCAAGCTTTACCCATAGAATTATTAGGTATTTTGTTTGACCATCCAATTTCTATTTTGATTAATATAGGAGATATATAACATTTTATTGATTTAGGATGCTTATTAAATTGTCTAGAAAGGCTAGAGTAATGGAAAATACATGGTTGGTACAATATGGGAACGAAGCAAAGGTTAAAGTTGACAAATGTCTAGTTGAATTCAATTGGGATCATTATCATAAAAAATGCATGACATGATCTTAGTTATAGTTGAAAAACTAACCAAGGTAGCCCACTTCATATTGGGTGACTTGACAGATGATGCACCTATGCTTCCAAGGAGATTCATAAAGGAAGTGTATTGATTTAATGGTTTTTTAAAGAAGATCATTTTGGATCAAGATATGAGGATGAATTATAGGTTTTGGTTAACTCTAAATTCATCTTTGGGTACATATTTAAACTTTAGAACTGCTTATCATCCATAAACTAATGAATAAACATAGTGAGTTAAGCAAGTTTTAGAAGGTCTCCTTCATATGTATTACATAGATCAATAATAAAAGTAGGAGTACCTTCCATTGATTTATTTTTCTTATAGAAAATCATACTAATCAACATTAAAGATGGATCTATTTGAGACATTATATGGAAGGAGGTGTAGAACACCAACTAATTGGGATAGGTTAGAAGATAAGGTAGTCTTTGGACCTGAGATGCTTTTAGAAAAGGAAGAACAAGTAAGGACAATCAAGTAGAGGTTTCTTGAGGCCAATGATAGATGGAAAAGTTATGTTGATCTAAAAATAACAACTAAACATTTTTTTGTGGGTGATAAAGTGTTTCTAAGGGTTAAGCCATAGAAAATCTCATTTAAATTTGGGAAGTTAGTTAAACTTTCATTAAAATATATGGGACCCTTCGAGGTTTTGGAAGTGGTCAATATTATAGTGTATAGGCTTGCATTACCACTATCTCTAGCTCTTCTGCATATGCCTTCTATGCGTATTATCTTAAAAAGTATGTGGTTGATCCTTCAGACATATTGGATTAGAATGCTTTGTAGGTTCTAGATCCCATATTGGTCATGGTAGAACTAATAAGAGTAATTGACACTCATAAACTCCATTTGCATAATAGATAAGTGTCATAGTGTAAGGTCCTGTGGGACCAATATTATGAAGATAGTGCCACTTGGGGGGAACTATGATGAGTTTTATAGGTTGTTTCCAATTTTTTTTTCTTGATTTGTTGTTGCATATTATATTATTTTTCTTATTAAATAATGTTTTTAATTTATAACTTATGTTTGAATAAATATCATTAAGACAATTACTAGCTTTAGGGGGGAAGGATGTCACATTTTAATTTCTCCCTAAGCTAAATAACCCATTAGATCTATAGATTATTATGGTTGATTAGTTTATTAGTTAACATTTGATAAAAATTGATGACATATGCTAATCATAGGATAGTTTATGTTACTTGATTTACATGATTAGTTTGTTATGAGTTAGCATTACTTTTACTATCTATATATTATGATCATGTTTGATTATTATACTACATTATTTTATGGATATAATCATGTTTCTGGCTAACTACCTTCATTATTTTGAGGTGGATGCAAGATAAATTCTTCCCTCACAGTGTGATGGAGGGAGAGAATCATCAGAGAGGGTGTATTAGATGGAGACATTAGGGAATGATAGAGAATGAATCTAGAAACCCTTGCACACACCATATTTGTATTTCATGATTGTGTTATTTTTTTCAATAAAAATGGGTAAAAATAATATTAATAAGAAAAGAGCATTACAAGAAGAACGGGGGGTAGAAACTCCTAGAAGAAAACAACAAAAATAGAAAAACTAGGCAGTCGCCCATTCATGATTGTGTTATTTGATATATATTTATAGTATGTTTTATTTTATGTTTAAATGAATGTTTTGTTCTTTTACATTTTTTCTAATTTAGTTGTTATTAATGATCATGTTTATTTGTTTATTTAGTGATTTCATTAAAATAGTGATCATATGTAGCTTATCTTGTTTAACAAAGTGTTTAGTTGAATGAGTGGAATTGTATATGTTGTGCTTACCTTACTACTTTGTTGAGTATGTATAGTGTTATGATATGATGACTTATTCCATTTTTTTATTCATCTAGAAGGTGTAGATAATAATAATTAAAGATTATTATTGTGATATTAAATAGGTTTGATTTAAATTTTTGAAAAATAAACAACATTTATTTAAAAGATATTATATTTGATTAAATGTTTGATCAAAGGTCTCATATTCAAAGTATGTTAGACATTATTTATTATTATTAAATGATTTGATAAAATCATTGTGTTACAAAGTGTTTTTAGGTTGACATGGTAATGGAAACTACAATCTTTGAATACATTGTCATACTATTTAGTTTATAAGTTAAAATAATGGTCAAATTTACATGGAAATTTGAGTTGACTAAGTCGATCGATGATGCATGGTATATCATGAAGGTTATATTATTATTTATTTGATTGTTTTGTCAATTTTGGAAGTCGATAAGGAAGTAACTTAAGTCAAATGGCATGAAATTATATTTGGGATTATAAAATGATTATTTCAATCAATGAAAAAAAAATTAGAGTGATTATGGTTACTAACCACTCGTTAACTTAGATTTAATCATAATTTAGAGAAAATAATAGAGTTTATTGTGTAGTGCATGGTGATGGATTGTGGAAATTGATTGAGCTATTTCTACATGTATTTATACAATCAGTTGAAGTGGTCATTAATGGTGGAGAGTAAGATAATGAAAAAGAATACGGTGGGGATATGGATGAGATGGTACATGACATAAAGGAGAGATTTATAGAAAAAGAATGAGGTGATAGTGAAGAAAGGTGAAATGATTATGCATAGCTTATTGGCATTCATAATGTATAGGTAGGTTTTGTAATTCAATTCCTATGTGTAATGTTGAATGGATTTTTGAAATGTTTGGTTACTGGGTTTCATTGTTACAAAAAAATTAAAAATGGGTTGCATGTAGGGCCCTGTAGAAGGCTCAACCTTCACATAATCCCACATTTGACTCAGGGTAACCTGAGGATTTTGTATAAAGCCATATAATTTATATGACTATTTTAAGCTTTTATGAAATGTTGTGTTAAACTCCTCTATCATTTTGAAAACTCTATTCATAAATAGGAAGCTATTCTTGATGGGTATATACTTTTGGCTTGAGATAAATTGTTTGAATGTGTGTGTGTGTGTGTGTGTACATATATACATGCATACATACATACATACATATATATATATATATATATATATATATATATATATATATATATATATATATATATATATATATATGTATGTATGTATGTATGTATGCATGTATATATGTACACACACACACACACACACACATATATATATATATATATATATATATATATATATATATATATATATATATATATATATATATATATATATATTCATTTTTGGGTATTTAGAAAATGGAGAGAAACTATTCAAAAATTTATGGGTTTGACTGTGTATAGACCTATTTGGACTTTAGGTATAAAATGTGAAAGGTATTATACAAAATGGGTCTATAAATATACACATAGATATATATAAGTATATATATATATGGTTAAATCTGATATGTGTGTGTGTGTGTTTATATATAAATATATTTATATATGTAACTTGATTTATAGGGTTTTAATGGGTGATTGTGTACATATACATTTATGTATAACCTTGTATTTTGAAACTATCAGGCTTTAATAGATGATAGTATGTATTACATTTTGAAGTTACCTATATAGGTGAATTGAAGGTTATGGTTTCATTTGGGTTATGTTGATTTTAGTATCAAATGAATTTATATACATATAAAAAAAAGAAATATAAATTTATACTCTCGACTATATTATAAATCTCTGTATTATGCATACTTGTTTATATATAAAATTGGGAACTTTTGATTTAGTCTTATTATGTACCCTGTAATGGGTAGATGAATAAATGACTATAGATATACACTCGGCCATATACAGTAAAATATACCCAATTTTGTTAAATATATATGGTTTAGTTAAGTTTTAAAATGTGTTCATAATATATATGAACTATGCATAAATTTGGATGTGACTACGTATTATGTCATTTGGATTTGTCCTAAATTGTGAAAGACTTTTTCTCAGTCAATAGAGGGACTAGGTATATAGGTTTAAATTGTATATTTTATATAGTTTATTTGGAAAATTTATTTATTTTTATTAGAAACCCATGCAGAATATAGTTGATTGTGTGTTTTTATATGCTCATTGTAATCAATTTAAGTGACAAACTTAAATCGATTGATCAGATATGTTTGATTTAATAGTTTGAAAGACAAAGAGATAGTTGTGAATGATGATAGTATTATGTGTTTTTATTTATTAAGTACAATGGAAATTATTAGTTTAAAGAAAAATATTAAGGGAGCATTTTGTTTATGAGCTTAATACATACTTACTATATATAATATACTCTAAAAAGAAAGATAGTGGATGTCATCTTAGGAGTATACTATAAAAAAATGAAACATTTGTAATGTATTAAATTTGTATGAAAGAATAAATATATACATATAAATGATTTATTTTATATGATTGTTTATCGAGAAACAAAATGGGAAAGAAATACACCATTCACACACACACACACATACATATAGTTGCGTTATGTATATAAGTGTTATTATCATACCAATGTGTAATTGATGCTTGTTTATATTTTAATGTTTAAATATAAAGCATTAATTTAATGTATTTATGAGTTTAAATATAAAACATAATATCATGTTTGCACTGAATTTTTTTATATGTGGAATATGAATAATTTATGAGCCTATGATATAATGTTGATTCATGAAGAAATAATATTATAAGTTAGTATTATAGGTAACTGATAATTTTTATGTGATCATATCCAAGTGGTATGTTTAATATTATTTTTAGATTTTGTTTATTATATGTAATAAACTAGACAAAAGGATTCATTTCACTTTATTTGATGGACTAAATGAATTTGTGTGATATTTTTGTACTAGACATAATTTTGATTTACTAAAAAGAAATATTTTTGAATGAATATTGGTTTTAATATTAATATTATTATTTTTATCAAATCTTGCATTCATGACCTTAACTAAGTAGTGGATAGATTCCACTAGATTAATTAGTGCCATCAATTCAAAATGATGTGTAATCTAATCAAGTGGTGTGTATGAATTTGACTGATACTAAAGATCATTTATTATTGAAAACTTTCATCAAAGTAATGTTTGATAAACATTATCATTTCATATGTTGATATAGTTTTTATATTTGTGTGATATCATATTAAAATAGATTTATTTATGGTACACATTATGTATTAGATATCTTCAACACATAAGTTTTGGTTTGTTACTCTATATTAATGCATCATCATTATCTACCCATCCATGAAGGGAGGGCCATTCCCTTATTTAGGAAATAGTGTGGGGGATTTATGGTTCTTGGTTGGTGTGGAAAGGAATCAAATGATGCTCTCCGTCCCAGGTGGAGTACTATACTTGAGACTACACTTGAGATTACATATTCATGTTTGAGTCATGGAGAATTTTCTCAGAGGAGATTTGTATCATGTTTTATCATTTGAGATTTTTTTATTTATTGTTAAATATTGTAACATTTATACATTATGCCTCTACATTAGTAGTTGTAATGTTGTATCAGTCTGGTTGAATTTGTACTTTTTAATTTATGATGATAAATAGTATTTATTGATGTTTCATTATTATTCATGATTTATACATCTATTTATGGTGATCCTTAGATAAGTGGATTAGTTATAACCTTTTTTATCTAAATTAATATAGTTAGTTAAAAATCACTAGTTAGGTTTCTCATGGTGAAATCTATATGTTGAATATGTGTATTTAATTTTTAAGTAAAAATTATTGCAATATAATGTTAAAACCTAGGGGGGTTGTTACAAGAGTTAATATATATTAAAATTTCTTTCTCAAAACCCTAGCTCAGGGTTGCAAAGGCTTGTATAAGGTCAAGAATAAACAAATTAGGTTTCTTTGAAATTTAGGTGATTGCTAACATATCTAATCACTGAATGAGGTTTGTCTTACCTTTTTATACTTTCTCTAACAACTTTTGGTCTTTTAACAATCTTATTTAACCTCTTACTAATGTTTTATTAGGGTTATATGCTTAGTTACCAATTGTACTAACTAAGATAGGGTTTTTAGAATTGAATTCTCCATGTAATCAATCATCAAAAGAAGTCTCCTTAATCACCTAGAGACTCCCTATCACATTATAAAATATTCTATTAATTAAAATGACACTCTATACTATCTATTTTTATTTTATTCTTGACTCTAAGTAAATATAAAATATGGGAACTTGGATTTGCCACGTTATACCTAAGGATTCATAATCAAATATCAGTCTTATTAAAGACAACAATAACATTAAATGTATTACATATTAATGAATATTGGATACCCACGGTCACCCTTTAAAAAATGTTTTCTTTCTTGAATGTCTTCTCACTTAAATACCTCAAAAAAATTTGTCTCTCATATGGGTGATTGAATAGTGTGTTCTCTTATTAAGGTATCCTCCTTATTTTGTTCTCTTTTTCCCTTATTCATGCATTCATCAACATCCAACATTTATCCCAAATTTTAATTTTGTTAACAATCATCAAGATGGTATACAAAATATTATTCCTAGATAAAATCTAGATTGCATATATAATTCTTATATTCTATAGGTCTGCAACTAACTAACAGTCATGATTATCACAAAAAAAGGAAATTTAGAACAATAATGCACTATAATCAACTATGATATAACCACATCCAATAGTTACATATAAGTAACATTCTCTATATTTATTCCACAATGGAAACATACATATACTTTATTATCATACTATGGCCACTCATGGGCCAACATAGATCTCTCCTCTCGTCTTCATGTTTCTTATGTTATATATGCATTATACCCCATAACTAATAACTCTCTCTACTTTATTACATGATTTTTATCTTTATATAATGTTTTATTTGCATGAAATCTCTTATCAAAACTAAATTCCACGTAGGAGTGGTCATTATAATGCATTCTTTCTTGGATTTTCTTCAGCTTATCTTTCTTGTCATGATATCCATGTTGAGTAACCTCTTGACCACCTCATAGGACCTACCTAGGACTATTACTAATAATATCCAACCATTTCTAATCACACTATACCTATAAAACCATTCTAAGGCTTATTTAAAAATTTGAATTTCAAATTCCCCCTTTTGGTGGGAAATACCATATAGGATAATACACTCACTTAAATGACACTAAACCTCCTAGAGGATCCTACCTAACCCATTACACACTCACAATACCATAAATGGTCATCTAATACACAATAACCATATTAGCACTTATGCTCTTTGAGATGATCCTGCATCATACTCCCTAGGTGGGAGAAATTTGGACTCTTATTCAAATGCAACTTCATGACATCTTTATTCTTCTTGGTCTTCTATTTCATGCTTCTTGGGTTATCTCCTTTTATGGTTCTACAACTATCCATCTTCTCATTGGCTCCTTTATGCTTTATTTTTTAAAAAACTATGTAATTTTATTGAATCAATATAAATCTTCCTTATTCCTTGTTATTGTCTAGTCCTCTTCATATTCCTACACCTTGTCTACTCTTTCATGCACTTCTCCTCCCAAATGAGGACCTTTACTACTATTACTTGAATATTTTCTTATTGAACTCTCTAAATATATTCCTTCACCATGTTCATAATCACCTTCATGAGCAAACTTGCCCATACCAAGCCAATCAAAGTAAAACCTACATAAATTTGAGAGTCTTGAGTCCTAATAGCTACCTCTTTCATCCATTCTTCTCTCTATCTTGTAATCATCTTCTTTCATACTTTTGTCTCTCTCTCTTTCTTCTTTTTTTGATGGCACACTCTCTTACTCTTATTTACCTTTATCAAAGTCAACTCTACCTTATTTCATCTATGGATTAACTATAATACTTTTCACCTGATGTGATTCCATCTCTTATTCTTTTCCTCTATCATATGGCCAATTTATGGTCCAAAACTCTATTGGTCCATTTGGACTTTCACTTCTCCATGCTTTCAATTGTATGCCTCTAAACGCCATCTCATAATTTTCTTTCTGAACCATTATAACTAAACTCAAATAATTTTTGGCACCCTAATGGTGACCTATATCCTCTAAAAATTAAAAAAATCAATCATTTCCTTTTCTTTATTCTCCACCTCAGTTGTAACCTTGTTTGCCTCTTCACATGCTTGTTTGTCTTCAACTTGTTTATCCACATCAACACTCTTGCTTAACTATAACTCACGTTGTTCAACCTATTTTATCACTTTCAACTCTTTGATTCTCCTTTTTTAATTTTCTTATTTCATATTTAGATTCCTATCATCCTCCTTCAATCTCTCTCTTGCCCTAATAACCATCTCTTCATAGCATGCATCTATCTCCTACTTTTTAGCTTGTTTCTAGCTCTCTAAGTCATCTTTTCCATTATGAAAATTAGAAGTCTTATCATTAGTTTTACCTAAAAACATACACAAATTATTATTTTTAAAAATTAGAGGCTCATATACCTATTTTTATGTCTCAAACATTGGCATTTTTTTTTCTTGTTGCCCTTCATCTTTTGCCTCATCTTATTCTTCCTCACTAATAATTGGTCCTTCCTCTGAATAGAAAATAGACCATTCTTAAACCTTATACATATTCATTCCATCTTTCCCAAGGTGTTTATTACCTTCATTCTCATACTTTATAGGCTATTTACTCATCCAAAACCTCTTCATCTCTTTCTTGAGTTGCTTTTAAAACAGCTTCTTCTTTTTTTATTCTCATAGCTTTCCTCTTTCTCCTCTCAAGAAGTAGCCTTACAGGTCATTGATTTTATTTCCATTCAATATCCATCCATACCATGAGTTATCTTATTGTTGCATTTGATCTATCATTAGCATCAACTTGTCTAACTTCCATAGACTTTACCTCAAATCTCTTATTTGTTCTTCATACTCTATCTCTCTCTTCTTCTAATCATCTTTAATATTCTCCTTGGGGAAACTCTTCTTATTCATGTCTTTCATTTTTATCTTCTCATTATCCATCACCTCATTACAAGTCTTTCTAGGTTGCCTTTTTATTCTTGGCACCTAAATTGGATACCCCATTGGTCTTCACTTGAGACCTTCTTTTACCTTGTCCTCACTTGGGACTTTATTTATACTTATCCATACTTTGGAATTTTATCTTGATTATTAATCCACCCTAGGATATTCTCACATCTAAAATTAATCTCTCTTCTTTCTTATTTATCCCTCTCTTGGGTTCCAGTAATACTCATTTACTTGGAAGGCCTAAACCTGCTCTAGTTCTTATAATTCCCAAAACAAAAAATTTAAACTCTTGAAAATATTTCACAAAATAGAAAAAAAAAATTACCTTATAATCTCAACTACTTCTTTGCCCAACTATGATTATTTTCTCTTGTTTCTTGCTCTCAACTCTCTATCATGTACCTATAGGTTGTTTGTATTCTTCATTCAACATTATCTTTTCCCAAAGAACTCACTAATCTAATACCAAATTGATAGAAATACCATATTAAAATCACACAAAATGATATAAATGGGACATTAATATACTTACTTGGTTCTTCCATCTAGCTCTACTCTCTAACAACTGGCATTGATTCTTGATTTGTTACTTTTCCTTCAAATAGTTCTTAAGAGTTATCTACACCCTTCCTTGGTCAATAATCCCAAAGCTATAATAGAAATTTATAAATACCTCCACTAATCATTAATGGCCTCTCATAATAATATTATACTAGACACAACTCACTTTGATCATTTATATATTCTCTAACACACTTAACTCACCTAATGTTTATATAAGCCTACCATTCCTTGTAGCTCTCAATACATGTAAAGATCCTTGGTTTTCATAGTTGATAGAGTTTAGTAAAAAATTAAACATAGTTATAGATACCCTTTACCCTATAACAACTCCACATAATGTTTTAGGACATAACTCATAAGGGAGGCCACTTAATGATACACCCCATACCACTAATTAGGTCTCCTAAGCCTAATTCCATGCCATAGAATTAAATACCATATAAGGCCATACCATATCAACTCAAAACCCCAAAATATTGAAAAAAAATGTTCAACAACATCAGATTACCAAGTTTTAATATTTTTGTGTGGTGGAGTTAATAGATATTCAAATTTATTTCTCAAAACCCTAGGTCAAGGTTGCATAGGCATGTGTAAGGATGAGAACAAACAAATTAGGTTTCTTTTAAATTTAGGTGATTACTAACACTTATAATAATTTAATGAGGTTTTTATTACATTTATCTAATTTCTCCAATAACTTATTGTCTTTTAGCAATCTTATTTAACCTCTTGCTCGTGTTTTAGCATTATTTTATGCTTAGTTACCAACTATACTAGCTAAGATAGGGTTTTTAGAATTGAATTATCCATGTAATATATCATCAAAATAAGTATCCTTCATCACATATACCTCCATATCACATTCTCAACTCTTTTATTACTTAAAATGACACTTTATCCTATCTTTATTTCTTTCATTCTTGACTGTGAGTAAAGACAGAGTATGGGAACTTGGATTTGCCACCTTATACCTGAGGATTCATAATAAGATGCCAATATTATTAAATAAAATAATAAAATTAAATGTGTTACATGCCAATGATTATTGTATACCCACATTCACCCTTTAAAACATGTTTTCTTTCCTAAATGTCTTTGAACACAAATACCTCATAAAATTATGTCTCTTATATGGGTGATTGAATAGTGTGTTCTCTTCTAGAGGTCTTCTCCTTATTTTATTCTATTTTCCCCTTCTTCATGAATTAATCCGCATCCAACATTTATCCTAGATTATACTTTTTTCAACAATCATCAAGATGGCATACAGAATCTTATTCTTGGATAAAACCTAGATTGCATATACATAGTCTTGTATTATATAGGTCTACAACTAACTAAAAGTCATGATTTTCACAAAAAAAGTAACTTTATAACTATGACATAACCACAAAAATATATTACATAAAATTAACATTATCTATATTAATTCCACAATTGATATGTACATATACTTTACTATCATATTATGGCCATTCATACACCAACATGGACCTCTACTCTCTTCTTCATGTTTATTCTCTTTTTTACACATTCTACCCCATAACTACAAACTCTCTCTAATTTATTACTTGTTTTTTTAATCTTTTTATAACATTTTATTTTCATGTAACTCTCTCACACAAACTAACTTCTATGTAGGAGTGATAGTTATAATGTATTCTTTCTTGGATTTTCCTTAACTTACCTTTATTGTCATGATCTACACATTGAGTAACCTTCTTAACCACCTCATAGGACCTTCCTAGGCCCATTACCAACATTATCCAACATTTATAATCACATTGTACCTCTAAAACCATTTTAAGGCTTATTTATGAATTTGAATTTCAAATTTCCCCATTTTGGTAGGAAACACCATATAGGTTGATGCACTCATTTCAATGAATATAAACCTCTTAGGGGATACTAAATGACCTCTTACACACTCATAAGACCATTAATGGTCATCTAATACACACTCACACTATTCTCATGTATGGTCTTTTAGATTTTCCTACATCATAGGTCATATAATAAGTGTAGACTCCATAGAGTTATAGCCAAACCAGAGGGGTTTCCCTACACTAACTTATTGGGTAACATCCTCCATAAATCTATTTTCATGTAGGATGTTGGTAATGACTAGGTATTCTCACCCACCTCTCACCACTATATTTATATTATATCTAGGAATGCCTCTAAGGTGTAATACTCCCTTTCGAACTTATCTTTCTCATATGATGTAATTACAGTGTCAGTTTGGATGAACACCGTCTATATCTATGATGTCCTCCATGACTAGGATGAGAACCCCAACTTTAAGTGGTTTCATAATTAGAAGATAAATACCTACATAGTTCCCACCTTCTAGGAGGAGGTTTGAGTAGGCATGATCCTACTAAACTAGCTATTTAGGGACCCAAACTTTCATCATGTCAATGAGTTATGGGTGCCCATTATGTATATGATCCTAACTCACTCAAAAATCCTAGATATAGGAGGCTTGATCAACTTTAATTTTTTCCATGCCATTACAAATGATTGAGATGGTAGTTAACTTTTACATGATGAGCTACTTTATAGATGCAATTTTTGAGATGATCTCATTCAAGCCTTCAGCATTTCTTATGTGGGTTCCATGTGTTATGACCATCCACATGGTCTTTTATAAGTTATAAAACCACTAGTTATAATTTAATGTTTATGTAATCTATTACCACTTTTCCTACTGGTCTACTAGGCATTCAATGAAGCTCCAATACCCCAAATATCAAAATCAATCTATGACTCTTACAAGATATCTCACCACCTTTTCCTCCATGATTTATATCCCTATCTCTAGCTATGATTCTATTAATATCTCTATTTCCTAAAAATCCATATCTACTTATACCTCCTTTAATTACTCCTCTTGCTTTGCCTCTATATCATTTGGTAGTGCTAGTGATTAGGCCACGATAAAGTTGACCCTAGACTACATAGTGCCAAGTATCCCAAGCACAACCTACTCAATTATTGACACCATGGCCTATGATATTTGATGTAGTTATAATCTCAAAAGTGAGCCCAAAATGAAGCACCTAATAGTCACCCATCCAAGTTACCCCACTCACTCCTCTATCTCCTCCCATTTCCCCTCTACCCCTTGCTCCCACCACATTCTAACTCCTAATTCTGGTGCCCACTAATTTGACTCTACCCTCTATATTTTTCATTTATTCCCTTCCATATTTCACCCAAGAACCTTTGGCTTTAGCCCTTTTGAGTGTCCTTTATTCTTCATTCCATTATACTCCTACCATCTCACATCTTAGAGTCCTTTTAGTTCCTCCCTTGGGCATGCTTTTAGTAATGAGAATGACTATAGCCTTCATAATCATACCACTCTAAGTAAGGACCCTCTTAGACCCCAATTTAGTAAGCTTGGTACTCCCCTCGATAGTTATAAGTCCTCTTTTATCCCCTTTGGCCCCTATCATCCTAGTTAGACCATCTATTATAACACCTAAATCTGACCTAGGAAAGAGGTCAAAGAAGAAACATAAGTGAACCATACTCTATCTCTAGCCTAAAGGCATTCTTCCCTAATTCCCCCTCCTCCATAAGTCTCAATAATTCCCTAGGGTTCAATATCAGCAACTCAATTATTAGCTCCATGGCTTCCTCTCTCCCTTACCCAAGGTCCCATTGGACTCCCTTCAACCAACCCATCTCATCCATGTTGTTTCATGACCCATTCCTAGGGGTGATTATACCTTAGGTGAACCTCACTTAGGAAAAATGGTGAGATCAAATGTTCTCATAGGACTCCCTTTTTATTCTCCCTCATTTTGTTCCCATTCCCCCTCTACCTCCAATATTTCCTCTTTCACTCCTTCCACTTTTTCCATCTCCCTTCCACCTCATCCTTTGCCCTTGACCACCATTTTAGATGCCTCAACCTAAGGGATAGTCTTAGGGTCATAATCATTGAAAATTTATGTATAGGGTGACCCAAATGTATAGTGGAGTTTTGATCAAACCTTTAGGAGTATGGGAAGGATGCTCATGCAAATATTTGTCTAAGAGGGGAACTTGGTGATAGGGTAAACCCATCAAGATCTATTTTCCCTCATAAAGGTGAGGACTATAATTAGAGAGGAGAGTATGGCCTAGAACCCACTTTACATCCTTTGAGATACCCATGACATATCTGATAATCTCCTTAAGAACATGCAAAGCCAAGTTCAAACTCTTGAAACCCAAGTAAAGAGCACATTCACAATCAAACTAATAAAGTAGGTCAAATAACCCTCTTATAACTTTTCTCAATCCTTGAGAAATTAGTGGATATTTAGGCTAAGACTAATGTAATATACATCAAACTTAGGCCTATATGGAAAGGATCACATAAATTTATTGGAAGTGTCAAAAGCCATAGGTGGTGGTCAACATAGGAATGTTCCTAGAGCTTAAACTCATGCCAAACTTAAACTTTGAGTTATACCAAACTTATGCTAGGAATATGAGAGAAATAATGGAGGAGTGGCTAGCCTTGGCCTACACTAAAATAAGACCCTTAGAATAGGGTGAGAAGAATATATTGACCTAATTCAATGAGGTTAATATCTCTATATTATTCCACATAAATGTCACCTTACTTGACCAAAGGGAATTTGGTGTCTACTAGGTCCATTTAATCAAGTTACAAGGGAAAAAGTGAACAAGGTAGACTAGGAAGGAGCCCAAGAAATTTTGGACCTATCAACTCAGTCTATGGTGAGCATTAAACACATCTCTTGAGTCCAAGCATCAATGGAAGTAACTTTCCAAATCTCCAAAAGACTAAAAGCTTACGCCAAGGTGATCTTCAGGGAGCCTCAAATGAACTTGGCCAAGCTAGATACTGAGTTTGACCTTGTGATAGCTTCTTGGAAGTTGGGAGTGCCCAATCAAAGTAGTTAGCATTCGGTCCCTATTAGTCACATCTGCATGTTAATTAGTGGTCCCCCATAGATTTTTTATGGGCTTGTAGGGATTTTTTTGGTTTAACTTTTGAAATATGGTTATAACTATAATGAGTGGCAATGATGGATCAAGATGGGATCCTCATACTTTTTATAGGTGAGCCCCAATATTTATCTATTTAAAGAAGATTCACAGTGTATTTTAAAAGTCAATTAAAATTTTATTGAAAGTGTTGTATTATTTCCAAGATTTCACCTGTGTTTACTTCATCACTTTAGATTTTAAAAGTAGCCTAGATTGATTATTATAGTAGCATTTCATTTTTTTAATAAATACAATCTCTATTTTCTACAAGAGAGCCTATTCTATATTTCAATTTTCTTTCATCTTCATGTTTTAATGATCATCAGTAATAGGTTAATTAGATTAACACTTTGTTACTTTATGTATGTCATGGTTATGATGTGCTTAGATATTATAATCTTTGTTTGAGTTATTTTGTTTCCCTTTTGGTAGTGTTGATAATTTGTGTGCCTTACTACAAATTCTCATATGGTGTTTATGTTTTTTTTACAATAAACCCCTAGTAATCATCATTAGTAAGAACTAGCATTGAAGGCATAGTTTCAATTCACTCAAACTCTCCCACTATATGTTCTTTGAGGCATAACTCTAGTGAGACTTGGTCTATAGTGGTATAACTTTGGCAGAGTCACTTGGTTCATTGACCATTGCATTGATTTCATTTTAGATATGGAGGATTCCTTTATTTGTATTACCCTTCCCTCTCTTTTGTGTTTTTTTATTATAATTTAAATCCCCCTTCCCCTTATGTTTATAAATTATAAACCCAACACTCAAGTATCTATAATTATCCTTAACCTATGTGAAGTATAGTGTATTGAATTTATGGTGGTAATAGTGCATCTCTTGGAGACTATTCATGTATACTCCATTTATGAAGTCCAATACCCATAACCATGTCTTGGGTTGATCCTAGATCAGTCCTAAAATGGAAGACAAAAGTATGTAGTTGTCCCCACCTTCCCTTTTTCAAGGAATACCCAATCTCATGGGCATCTCATTATAAGGAGCAAATTAGAGAAAACAACATCTTGCTCTAGAAGGAGGACCCAAAATACTTCATGATTGTTTTTTATTTTAGTTCATTTTATGAATATTTTGAATTTGATTTAGTATAAATAAAGTGTTAACTATTTTTTGATTGTGAAGCATCATGGAGACTAGATCACCTATTATCAAGGATAAGTCCCATCAAGGTAGATTGGTAATTTCCCCTTGATTTTCCATAGAAAACCTAAGTCCAATTAACCTAAACCTACCATGATTCTTCATATTCTATATCTACAAAATATCCCAAATGCACATCCTAAAATAGCCTAGTTAGCTAGCTAAGCCATTAATGTCCTAGGAGTCATCCATGATCTACCTAAGAACCCTGAGAAGTATCTTTCTTATTTCACCCCTGGTGTGGGATGAACCATGGTGGAACATATAACCTTCTATAAAAACACCATAAGACTCTTGAATGTAGAATATGAGGATGTGGCATGTAGGGTGTTCCCTTTTACCCTAATGAAATATACCTATGAATGGTTCCCAAACCTTCTTGAAGACTCTATATTAAGTTGAGACCATTTTAGTTATGCTTTCCTTAGCCAATTTTTCCAATTAATAAACCCCAACATCTTATACCAATAGTTTTCTTATATCAAAAGAGATCCAAATGAGCCCATTAGAAATTTTAATGCTAAGTTCCAAAAGATGTATAGCTAGGTATCTGTACTTTACCAATCCAACCCTCAACTATCACTTGAAACGTATAATAATGAATTGTACCCTTCGATGGCCATGTTCTTAAGAAGGGACACATCTATAATAGACTTGTCTTTAGTATATGCAGTGACCATCAAAGTGGATAAGAAACTAAACCCCCAAGGTCAAACCATGGCCCTCACTCTTAGCATGCTACCAAAAATTATTACATTGAACTTCTTACCTAGAGTTAACCAAAATTCACATATGCCTCATTCACTCCCTATAATGCATCAACTCCTATTGGTTAATCCCACTTCAAACCAACAACTTTTTTTCCTCAACCTAGGGGGTCTAGATCTGATTCCAAAACTCAACATTCAACAATGTTAATTGTGGCTTAAAACACTTAGATCATGCCTCAAGGTTCCAATAAAACTAATCTAGATGTCATTCAATAAATAATACAAAATATCAATAATGAATTTCTAGGGCTATAGATTTAGATGATCAACTCTAAAGCATAACCTCCAAAAAAAATTATGTATCAAAGACTAAATAAGAGCTAAAACCTCCCTCACAACACCCTAGAACCTTCACCTAATAGGCTCCCCAAAATAAATATCTTTGAGATAGCCTTACCTAACTGGTGTCGAGTTCATAACATAATAGCACATGGGGAATTGGACTACATGGATTTTAGTTCTAATTTTGAGATCTTTCAAACAAAAATGGAATAATATGAGGTAGTTCCCAATCATCCAAAATCTTCTAACTTAGGCAAACCCCCTAATACTTATATGGTATTAGAAACCTTGGATTTCCATAGCTAAGAATAAAATGAGCCAAAATAAGGTATTAGAGAGGTGCAAGAATTTTAAAATTTCCAAAGTAGTAATTATGCCTTGAAAGTAGGAAGCAATAATAACCCCTTACTGCTTCAACACCCCTAAATAATGGTATAGCCCCACTAGACCAAAATGGTAGGAATGATCCTCCACCTCCAAGAGATGAAGAACCTAAGGCACCTATGGTAACCCCACTAGTCCAAATCAAAGGGGGTTACAACATATTCAAGGATATGAATAATATCAAGGCTAACATTACCCTTCATGAGCTTGGTCAAATCATAGAGCAATGAGACCTCCTATTAAATCCTTTGACTCAAAATCTAACCCCATAAGCCCAACCAAAACTAAGAGAAACACACACCAATGTACTTATTCACAAGAATAAAATGGATTTTTCCCATTCTTTTTTACTATCTAGTTATTTTTAATGAATCTACATAAATTCTTAGTAGATTTTAGAGCCTCAACCAATGTGATTCTAATAGGCGTATGTGAGAAACTTGGTCATAGCCCAATAAAATTAGATAAGGTATTAGTCTAATTAGACAATTTAAAGGTGAAAGTGATAGGTGAGATACTAAATGTCCACATCCAATTGGAATTGGAGCCTATAATTCAACACTTTATAGACATTCAAGTGGTTGATATCTTAGAAGCCTATAATATGTTCCTCAATAGATATTGGTCCAAAGCCCTAAATGGGTATATGGACATAGATTTTTCCCATATTTGGTTGCCTTAGAGATGGGTATCTAAAAAAATAAGAGTGGACAAGGAACCACACATGAATCATATGATCACTAAATACAATGCCATTAAAAATATTATAAACCTAGTTTTATCAGATCTAGGTACTTACATTCTAAGCACCAAGCCTTTGAAAAACCAAACTAGTCATAACCCAAGTCTACTTATCATGTGGTCTATTTATATAGATCGATGTCACTCTAAACAAGGTAGTAGGGCTAGTGTTTTGATTATATATCCCATAAGGAGGAAACATATAGAATCTTATAGGATACAATTGTCTTACATGAATAACCCAGTAGAGTATGAATCTATAATCTTGGGATTAGAATTTGAATTGAGACACGAGGAAAATAAACTAAGAGTATATAGTGAATCTAAACTAGTGGTCAACTAGATCAAAAAAAAGTTTCAATGCAAACTATTATACCTCATAAGGTATAAACATAGATCTTGGGACCTAATCAAAATGTTCAATGTATTCAATATCATCCCTATTCATCAAGAGAAAAACTAGGTAGCATAATCACTAGCATCAAATAAAAAAAACCCAAACCCTTTAGATGACATTGAGTTACACAATTTATCTATGGAAATCATCCTCTATCCTTTTATTCTAAATAATATGACTACCTTTTAAGTATTTGAAGATGACCAACAAATCATCCAATTCCTTGGTAATGAGTGGATATTTTAGGCCCAAATCATAGATGAAAAGGACAAAGATAACCTTGAGACTGAGTTAGATAAGGATTTGATCCTAAAAATTCATGGGAACCAATCCCTAAAGGGATGATTTTTATATAAAGAGCATTTGATGCGTTAGACCCAACCTTCTAATCTAGTAGGCCTAAGTTCAAAGACCAAAAGTTCCCACTCATTAATCTCAACCCTATAGAGAATCCATAGATGGTTAATATGGTTTTGGTGTGGATGAACTACAAATTAAAATAATTACAAAGGTTACTAGTGAGGTAAAAGTGTTGAGCATTTCTCTTGTTGTTGAGGTTTGGTATTAATGTTATCATTGATGTTAAAGGTTCTTGAGAAGGTCTTCATAAGGTCATTAAATAATGTAGTAATGAGAAATTATATTTATCATTATTTTAGTGATTCTAAGAGTGTAAAATATGTTTGGCATATGTTATTATGACTACATAAGTTATGTGAAGATCAGAATGAAAGGTCCTTATTGTCAAAGTTGTCAAGTACTTGAGCCTTATAGTATCTTGAAAAGGTATGTGTATAGGATGCCTAGTCATATGCATGAAGGAGTATGATGGCTTAGTGAAACATCTTCACATAGGCATGAGAAAATTTATGAGGTTAATTTAGCATGTATATGAGGCATTGGATCACTCATGAGAGTCTCAGGGTAATCTTACAAGGATAAGACCTTCATACCAAGTCTAGACCTAGACCACTCCTAGACCTTGCTTGTCCTAATGAGGCATCATGATCTATTATCAAGGAATATGAAGGATGTATGACAATTTTTAAGCATGTATAATGTGTATACACATAATATTTTTAAACTTATATTGATTAATAACACTTTGTATCTTATAGAAACCTATTGAGTCTTAATCTCTCTAAGTGCATGCCTTAAGGGGTGCATCAAGAAAGGGGTGGGAAAACCATTAGTGATTCATAATATTTTTCTCCCTTTTTCCACTTTCCATTTACACACTCATCTCTTAAAAACCATTAACCCTAAGCTTATTCTTCTCATCTTTACCTATTCCAGTCATTTTCCTCTTTCCATCCTCCTTTTCTTATCTTAATTCCCTTTTGGATTATTGATTGTACTAGGCTGACCCTGTACAATTTAGGGGTATTTTTCACTTTTTGGGTTTGTTATCCTTTCAACTGACCTAGTTTAAACCTAGTGAATTATCCCTAAAACATACTAGGTTCACCATGGCTAACCCTGTATAGCCAACATTTATGGGAGGATTTAGGGCAAGATCCACCTATATATACAAGTTCATTTCCAACCATTTAATAAAAGAGAAGTGAAGAATAATAAGTGAGAATGAACATATGATTATTGACCATTATAATTCAGGAATAAAGTTAGGGTTTCATACTTTCTTTGGAGATATAGATCTTATCTTGTGGAGAAGTATTTTGGATGCATAGATATGTTGTATAACCTAGAGCTAATTTGTCTTTGTTATCCTTACATACCACAGCAATCTCTTTTTAATCACCTTAGCCAAGGGAAATATTGAGGCTCAATGGGTTTGTCTTCAAGGTAAGTATTCCTAACTTTATTTCTCCTTTATAAGAGTAGATAGATAATGCAGTTGTGCTTCTCTCTTTTATGCATTAGGATTTTATATGAATTGATGTGAGTATATTTTTTCTATGCATGTTTAGTTTATTTATTTATTTTGTTTCTAACCCCCACTTTGTGCCACAATATTTTTTGTGCACTATATTATATTTACTTTCTTATTTATTAGACATAAGGGAAATATCAAACCTTAGGACTCTTTTAGGGTTATTACATGATTGTGTTAGACTGTAGGCTTTAGAACCCTAACTCACATGGTGTATTATGAGAATTTATCCCCTAATTAATTCTAGAAGATCCCCATATTGGTCATGCTTTCACTTAACAAATGTATTCCTAATAATAAGTGTAGGTATGCTCTATCTTCTCTGAGCTAGGATTGATTTATAGACATGATGCATTTTTGATTTCATACATTCTAGTGAAATCAATGTGAAACTAACCCTTGAAATATTTATTTCACTTTCTTTCATTACTTTTAAAATTATTTTTATCATATATCTATCATACTAGATTGATTCTATGAACCTAGTTCTAATCTTTGTGCGTAGGTTTTTAGAATTAGGCAACTGGATCAACTTAGACAATCTAGTATAAGTTTCTAGATTTCTAAACTTCTAGTTCAGACTACTAGGTTGACCTAGTCAACCATATACACATTAAATCATCTAGTTCAACATACTAGATTAACCCTAGTTGACCTTGTACTTCCATAGTACAAGTTTAACCTTATTGACATTATTCTATATTTTATGCATATAGTGTTGGCACTATACCTTGTTTCAAGTTGGAATTAATCTCTATATTCTAGTAATTAGTTCACACCTTTCTTTTCTTGTTGCTTGCAAGCTTAGAATATATAACATAGTCTAATTAGGGCATTTTTAATTAATTATTTAGTTTCACTATTTATATTTTATGCATGCATGGCCAAATAACATAATCTAAATAAGTAATTTAACATTTGTCTACCCAAAGCCAACCTACTTCAATTTCATCACCAAGGGGGAAATCGACTTGATATTACGGTCAAGTATAAAGAATGGTTAATGGTATTATTGTCCATTTTGGCCCACATACTAGCTTCTGTCTGGTTTAAATAGTTGATCAGGGTCCCAATAGTTGATGAATGGATCAGGTTATTTTGAATTAGGATCAACTTTTCAAATGGAGAGGATCCAATAGCAATGTTTAAGGATAAGCTTGTAAACCAAAATCTAAGTGCAAAATCTTTTATTGAGCTAAGTATTTACTTTTTCATTCTTTCAGACTTTGTGGGGACTAAGTGTTCATACCTATTAGGGATTTTCTTCAAATAAAAATTACAAAACAAATTTTTTGAAAGGTATTTTGGCAAATCAAGTGCCCAAACCTTTTTTTTAATGGTCTATTTCAAGAAATCCTGAAGGAATTGATCTTTTAGCAACATTATCCTCAAAAACATTATGGACTAAACAAATATTAGCTACATTTTAGATATGATCAATAGGGATTTTTTGATTTTTTTCCTAAGAATAATGAGATGCTCTTGGGGGTAGACATTAGAATGTCATCAAACTGGGCTAAATTTAGTGGGTTACCTCTATTGAGCAGAATAAACACCTAGTTTTTTATGGCCATTTAGATAGTGGGGGTTGTAGTGATTAGAATAGTATGATAAGAAAGAGATGAATATTGTTTTAGAGGATATGTATTTTTCTTAATAAACCTTAATATTTTATATGATGTAGAAGATAACTCAATGAATTCAAAATGAATACCTTTGCTAACTGGCCTTGTAGTAACCTTGGGCATGAAAAAATTGCCTAAATGATGTTATGAACTCTGCAACCTAAAGAATCTTTAGCTTGTGATGAAGATAGATATTTTCCTCTATTGTACATGCTTCTCCTCAGCTCCAAAATTTAGCTATGCCAAGGAGTAAGTGTCCCACCGAGCGTGCCAAAAATTATTGTCAATCAGACTCACACCTTTATGAAGGTAGCTTCAGGCCCTCACAATTTGTTGAAACATGGAAAAAATCCTAGGTTGTGGGTGGCCTAATTATTGGATTGAATCTATAGATTCTAAAGGATAGCTCCCTTTGGTGTATCAATTAGGATCTCTACTCTATGCTACAAAATAATACGAAAATGGAAGAGGAAAAAGTTAAGAAATAAAATTGAAAGGAAATTCTATCTAATGATGGTGATACACATGTATTTTGGTTTCTCTACTAAATTTGAGATTCTAAAACATTGATTAGACAAGAAAAGTCTAAAATTTCAACTCCAATTAACTCCTATGCATTGGTATTTCATGAAAAGATTTTATCTAGTGATCAAAGATTGAGGGAAATAATGGAATAGGCCTGATTCAAGGCACTAACCAACCACTTACATCCACTATAACTTTAGCCAAAAGACATCAAACATAGAACATGACCTACATAATCTGATCAACTAATAACTAGATAAGAATCAAGACTTGACAAGGAAGAAAATTCTATAACATATACAAATCACTAACATAAATACACTATACCAGCATCTTGGAAACTAAAAATATCTTTATATTTATCTAAAAAGGTTAAAAAACTTGATCTTGATAGAGTCTGGTCTTATCAAGAGAGGGATCTTTAAAATGGTTGAAAAGCCAACTTATATAGTAAAATCATACCAAAGAAAAGAAATTGGCATTGAAAATAAGAGAGGAGATCAACTCCCACATCACCCAAGTCCCACTTGAGCTATCAAAAGATAACCAAGCCTTCAAATAATATCCTTTTTCCCTATGTCTTGCATGAAATAGCTCTTTGGCATTGAAAAAGGATGGTGGGTCCATCTTGGACTAATCTCCTTCATTTATGGAAAGATACATCAATTCTTAAAATATAAAATCCACGTGATATGTTTGGAAGTTGAGTTTAAACAAAAGAAAATCCTTCTTTACATGAAAAATAATGAAAATGCATGATAAGCCTTGTCTAGTCAACTCTAAGTAACTCTATCCTCCATGAGATGATGTTACATCAATCCTTAGGTGAAAAAATTTAGTTTGATCAAGTTAGAAGTGTTGAAACCCTTCAATTAACAAGATAAATTAGAATAGATGTGACACTTTGACAAAAACTCAACTCAAACTCGAGTCCAATCAATTCCAAATGGCCTCCACCTACATGAAAAGGAGCTTTGAAAACTAAAACATGTATGAAATATCATGTTAAGATCAGATATGCAGTATTTGAAACTCCATGTTAGATCCTTAAATATCCTTAGCCTTTTTCTCTCAGGATCTTCATTTCTACATGTATTCCTTTGGGCTATTATTTAGCTACTTTTATATGGAAAAAGGTCTTCAAAACTTTCTACCTCTATCTACTTCTTTCAGACAATTTGTCTGTAGCTTATTCCTTCAGAGGAATTTTTTATTTTAGAACTTATTTCCATGGAATTATTTCTCTAAAATAAATCATTCCTTTTCTTCTACCTTATTTCCCTAAAAGAATTATTTTAGACTTTTTTCATAAAATAATATTTTTGGGCTTTTTGCTTTCCTCTTTTCTACAGAGTTATTTCTCCAAAAGAATTTTTTTAGCATTTTTAAAATGGTCTTTTCTTTCAAACAATTTGTCTACCCTTTAGAAACCTTGAATTGGACTTTCCTGAAAGGAAATTATCTTTTAGAGGTTTTACAACTGCCCTTTAAAAACACTAAAATACCCCTTCAGACTTCTGAAAATGACCTTTAAAAAAAATTGAAATGGCCCACAAAAATTTGAAATGACCCCTTAAAAACTTTGGAAATGGTCCTTAAATTTTTTGAAATGACCCTCGAAACTTTTGAAAATGACCTTTTTCGAAGAGAAAGTGACCCTTCAGCATTTTGAAAAGGACCAATTCCTTTAGAATTTTCTAACTGGACCATTCATAAAAAATAAAGTGCCCTTCAAAAAAGTTGTTTCAGATAAAATGTCTAAAAAAACCCTTTGGAAAGATATACTTCGATAAAATTGCAAATAAATATTTTTGAAAGAAAAAGAACCCTTCAAAACTTTGAAAAATAACCTTTCCTCTAAAAGAATTCATTGACTTTTCTTCTTCAGCCACTTTTCTAAAAGGAAAGAATCCTTCGAATTTTTGAAATGGATCGTTGGATTTTTTCAAGAGATTGGACCTTTGTATTTTGAAAAGTGCCCATTTCCTCAAAATTTAATCCTGAAGGAATTCCTTCAGGGTTGAATTATGAGGAAATGGGAAAAATTATCCTCAGAATTTAATCTTGAAGGAATTCCTTTAGGATTAAATTCTAAGGAAATGGGCACTTTTCAAAAGCCAAAGGTCCAATCTCTTCAAAAAATCCAATATTCCATCTTCAAAAAATCCAATGATCTATTTCAAAAATCCGAAGGATTCTTTCCTTTCAGGAAAGTGGCTGAAGAAGAAAAATCAATGAATTCTTTCAAAGGAAAGGTTAGTTTTCAAAATTCTAAAGGGTTATTTTTCTTTCAAAAAAGGTTATTTTAAAATTTTCTTGAAGGATATCTTTTCAAAGGGATTGTTTCAGACATTTTTTCTAAAACAAATTTTTTGAAGGGCACTTCATTTTTTTTGAATGGTCTAGTTAGAAAATTCTGAAGGAATTGGTCCTTTTCAAAAATTTGAAGGGTCACTTTCTCTTTGAAAAAGGTCATTTTCAAAAGTTTTGTGGGTCATTTTAAAAGTTCTGAGGACCATTTCAAAATTTTTGAAGGGGTCATTTCAAAGTTCTGAGGGTCATTTCAAAAGTTTTGAGGGCCATTTCAACTTTTTTTAAATGTCATTTTCAGAAGTATGAAAGGGTATTTCAGTGTTTTCAAAGGGCATTTACAAAACCTTCAAAAGATAATTTCCTTTCAGGAAGGTCTAATTCAAGGTTTCTTAAGGGTGAAAAAATTTTCCAAAAGAAAAGACCATTTTCAAAATGCCAAAAGAATTCTTTCAAAGAAATAAGTACGTGGAAAAGAGGAAAGAAAAAATCCTGAAAGAATTATTTCAAGAAATTTTTTTGAAAGAATTCTTTTGGGGAAATAAGGATGAAGAAAAGGAATGATTTATTTGAGATAAATAAGTCTATGTAAATAAGTTTTGAAATAAAAATTCCCAAAAAAATTCCTTCAAAGGAATAAGCTGTGGAAAAATTGTTTGAAAGAGGTAGAAAGAGGTAGAAAAGTTTTGAAGACCTTTTTCCATAGAAAAGTAGTTGAATAATAGCATGAAGGAATACATGAAAAAATGAAGATCCTAAGAGAAAAAGGCTGAGGAAATTCAAGGAGCTAACATGGAGTTTCAAACACTACAAATCTGATCTTAACGTGGAATTTCATGCATGTTTCAGTTTTCAAAGCCCCTTTTCATGTAAGTGGAGGCCATTTGGAGTTGATTGGTATTGAGTTTGAGTTGAATTATTGTCAAAGTGTCACACATATTCTAATTTATCTTTTTATTTGAATGCTTTCAACACTTCTAACTTGTTCAAATTGAAGTTCTTCACTTAAAGATTGGTGTAGCATCATCTCATGCAAGATAGAGTTACTTTGAGTTGACTACATAAGGTTTATCATGCATTTTCCTTATTTTCCTTACAAAGAAGGACTTTCTTTTTTTTCAACTCAACTTCCAAACATATCAAGTGTAGTTTCTCTTAGAGTATTTGGCATATATTTCCATGCATAAAGGAGATTAGTCCAAGATGGACCCACCATCCTTTTTCAATGCCAAAGAGCTATTTCATGCAAAACATAGGGAAAAAGGATATTATTTGAAGGCTTAGTTATCTTTTGATAGCTCAAGTGGAAATTTACTGATGTGGGAGTTGATCTCCTCTCTTATTTTCAATGCCAATTTCTTGGCTTTGGTATGCTTTTACTTTATAAGTTGGCTTTTCAGCCATTTTAAAGATCCCTCTCTTGATAAGACTTGACTCTGTTAAGATAAAGTTTTGTAACCTTTTCAGATAAATAGGACTATTTTTAGATTCTAAGATACTGGTATAGTGTATTTACATATGTGATAGAATTTTCTTCCTTGTCAAGTCCTGATTCTTACCTAGTTACTAGCTGATTAGATTATGTAGGTCATGTTTTGTGTTTGATGTCATTTAGTTGAAGTTATAGAGGATGTAAGTGACTAGTTAGTTCCTTAAATCAAGCCTATTCCATCATTTCCCTTAATCTTTGATCATCAAATAAAACCTTTTCATGAAATATTGATGCATACAAGTCAATTGGAGTTGAAAGTTCAGTCTTTTCTTATCTAATAAGTGTTTTAGAAGCTCAAATTGAGTGGATGAACAAAATATAGGTGTATCACCATCATTCGATAGGATTTACTTTCATTTTTCTTTCTTACCTTTTTCCTCTTCCCTTTTATTGACAATTTGTAGCATAGAGTAGGGATCCTAATTGATACACCAAATGGAGCTAGCCCTTAGAATCTAGAGATTCAATCCACTGATTAGGCCACCCATAACCTAGGATTATTTTCATGTTTTACCAAATTGTGAGGGCCTAAAACTACCTTAATAATGATGTGAGTCTAATTGATAATAGATATATTTTGGCGAATCACCTGCCACCTTTATCAGTGTGGTGTGTGAAGTGAGGGGGTAGGTCCCAATACCAAGCTTGTATCATTGCAACTACAGTCCCTTTCAGCCTAAACTGCATCAAACCATCTTTAGATTATTATCTAGTTCCTTGCTTTATATCCAACTTCCCATCACATGTAAAATCATTTCTTAATAAAATAATAAAACTTCTTAGGTTTACCAATTAGTTAGCTCTTTAATTTTCAAGTTTATTACTTTTTCTTTGTTCAATTGTGTTTGAAAAACTTGCATTAACCAATGTTAGTGAAAGGTTTTGGATTGAGTGCTTCAATTGGATTGGCTAGCATTGATCCAATTGACTTTTTTTTTCCCTTCAACTCTTACTTTCCTAGATTATCTATAGAAATTATCTTGTTTAAGTTCACAACTTGCTATCAAACTTTCTCTTTTTCCTTGTCTATTGTACTAGGTTGACCTAGTTGACCCTATACCTTTTGCATCTTTTGTGTATTGTATATGATCAACCCAATTGACCATGTACTAGCTAAAACTCATTTTTCCTCTTTTTCCTCTTTGTGCACTATACTATATTAACCCAATCAACCCTGTATAGTTTTGCAATCCCTATTTTTGTATTAGGTCAACCCAATCAACCCTATACTATTTTAGTCACTTCTTACTTCTTTGCTTTCTTATCTTTCTTACTTTCCCTTCATCACAAACTTTTTATTTGACAATGACATTGAGTTTTAATTAATATACATGATGAATATTACCAATCCTCATAGGCTCTCCCATAAATAGAGTAGAGATCCTCTCTTAGATGATAGTAATATTCACATTTCCACTCACACAATGAACTATGGGACCCTTCCTAATACCTCTTTATAACAAAATCCCCTTTTCTCATTATAAGACCAACTTGAGTTAAAGTATACTCCCAAAATGCTCTTCTTTATTTCTCAATTTCCTCAACATCAAGGAAAGGATCCTTCTACCATTTACAATCTCATGATTAGTGGTCAAGTTGAAGAGCCTTATTCATCTACTCTTATATTATTAACTATATTTGGTGGTGCCACTTTATTTTATTCTTAGCCTCTTCCTTTTATTATGAATCCTTCTCATACCATGACCTATTTTTCTCTAACTTCTTCTTCCTCCATGCCTAGTATCTCAACTAACATGGTAGGTTCTAAATCTAGTGGGCCTCTCTTAATATCCACTATCCTTAATCCATATATTAGTGATTCATTTTATACTTGAGGTAATCATGCTTCTAGTACTTCTTCCTCTCAACCATTCACTAATCCATCTTTTGTTACACAAGCAATTTTTTCCACTAGTGCATCTCATTCTCATAATTTTTCTCAAGCTCATATCAATACCAATAGTGGTACCCAAGCTATTAATACTAACACTAACGACAAAACTAATGCTTATATTAATGCTAAACAAACACATCAACTTTTATTTTAAACTCTCAATCAAATGAATACATTAAAAGATCATAACACAAATCAAATGATGAGAATGTAAAACCACCTTCTTCACCTTCAATCTCATCTACAACCAATGGATTAGGGAACACATAATCAGAATGTTCCCCCTCATACTCTTAGATATTCTCAAGTAAATCTCATCCCTCAACCTCCTTTAATCAACAAAACCATCAAGCATCTATAAAATGAGTCTCTTACTACTCAAATTGCTAACATCAACATAGGAGGTATAACACCTACAATTTCTTATAATGGATCAACCAATACTACCCTTCATCTTAAGATATTTAAAAATATTTATAAGGATTGGTTAAATATAAACACCTTTGTTACTACCAAGTTCCTTGCCAAAACCCTCACAGGTGATTCCTTAGATTGGCAAAATCAACTTAGACCTCATTCTATTACTAGTTTAGCAGATTTAGTGAATGTTTTAGCTCAAAAATTCCAAACTAGTGATCTTCCTAAAAAAATGTTGGCCCATTTCATAAATTAAAAATAAAATGAAAATTAAACTACTTAAGCCTTTGTTAAAATATGGAAGATTTTTTCAAATAAATGTGAACATAACATGGTTGATGATAATCTTTTCCATCTCTTGACCAATGCCCTCTTTCCTAAATTACAATATTGAGTCCACACTCTCTCTCTCTCTCTCTACGTACATTGAAGGATGATATTAACCAAGTTAAATGTCAAGATTTCCTAATGCATAAATTTGAACCACCCAACTTTGTATAAGTCTTTGTCTATTACTAAAGAACAAAAACTTTAATATTACCAATGATGGTGTTACATATTATTATGACACCATTCATAATGTTCAAGCTATCATTCCTAACAAATATTTAGAACCAACTCCCCCTTCTCAACAATATACTAATCCTCATTTCTTTTCACCAAATAACATTAACATTCATAAATGTCTATCTCAGTTGAATTGCTTAAGTGTTTACCCAAGCCTCTTTCATGATAGCTTGACCATACTCATCCTATAAAATATTGTTATAATCCTAATAATTTTTGTTGGTTTCATGTTAGTTGGGGTCATTCTCATGAGACCTATAGATAAATTCATAATTTAGCTATGGATTTTCTTTTTGGACCTAATTTTGATCACAATTCCATCATTTACAAGCATCAACAAGCTTATGAAATTTCTTTTAATGAATATAAATCACATGATAAAACTCAAGCCTTAAATCAAGAAAATGCTCATTTAGCTATCTATAAATATCCTCTACTTAATCATCAACTAATTCAAGACACCCAATACGATCCCACCCCTTCCACCAATAATGTAGAAATACTTATTGAACCAAATTTTAAAGAGAATTTTGTTATCATGACTAGTATGTAAAGAGTGGTGGCTTTCAGCAATTCCTAACCTATCTACACTCCATCTAAAACATATCATGTTATCCAGGATTCTCCTCTAAATCATTTAAATGAGTTAGGGCAAGATGACCTTATAACTTTTGAAGATCCAATTTATGATTCACCCTTGGATAATACTTCCCATTCTATTTATACCACTCTTGCATCATCTTCTAACACTAATGATAATCAAACTTCTACTAACACTTCTTTCAATTCTCAAAATTAGATTGAACCAACTAGTTCATCATCTCAACATGATTTACCACCTTTTTCTAAACCTTATTCTTACCAATGAAAATTATAATGTACTTTGGTTCACCCTTCTAAGGACCTCCTTAACCATTATGCACCTATATCTAACAACCTTCTTAATAAATATAATGAATGGGATCCCATTGTGGAGCTCACTAATCTCCCATCCCAAATTCCATTTCTTGAGATTATGAGGACTTATCCACATCATAGAAACCATCTTATGCAACTATTATTTGAGATGAATGTCCCTCATCCTCCTCTAGTAGGATGGGAGGCAGCTTTATCTAGATCCAAAGATAGTATTTTACAACAATATGCAGAGATGTCTATTAACATTGATGAAACTATAGACACTTCTATATCTGTAAAATTTCTCGTAGCTTCTATGATTCCCGATGAGATTATGCTTCATGTGAATGATCCTCCCTTATTTATCAATGTATAAATAGGCAATATCTAAGTCAAGTGTGCATTAATTGATGAGGGTTCTATCACGTGTGTCACTTATCTTAATTTCACTAAAACTCTTAGAAATTTAGAATCCAATCTCAAGTATATATGTATCACCTACCAAGGATATGATAGAAGGTAAATTCCTCTTCTAGGTTGTCTGTGGTTTCCCATTACCATCCCACCTATCACCATCTATGTGAAGGTGATGATCTTTAACTTTCCCCTTTCTTAAAACATCTTGCTTGGTAGGCCATGGACTAGCTGCATGAGAGATATCACTTCTTCCACCTGCTAATGCATTAAATTTCCTCAAAATAGAGCCATTTACAAAATTCAAGGTGACACTAATTCTTAGAATTTTGAATAATTCTAATATCATGGTGTCTTCAAGATTCCTACTCTTGAGACTTTACCAAGCATTCTATTTTGTGAGTATCAATGTATCAAATTTCCCATTAATTAAACCTAAGGTTACAGTGGGCATCTTGAGCTCATTGGTAACATTTTTCCTAACTTCTTATATTTTGATGATGACGAGCCTTATGACATTAACTTAAAGATCAAAATTTCTAATCTCTCATCTCATAGTTTCTTGCTTCCTTACAACCTCACTCTCATAAACCTCCTTGTGATGACATTCCTATAGTCTTGACTAATACAAGGAATTATATTCATCAGATGACAATGTTATTCCTACTTGTGTCATTGATCTTCACACCCTAGATTACGATGATGGTTATTTCTTAGATGATCCCTTATTAAGTAGTCTTGTATAGGGCCATGATGCTAAGATTTTCTATTATCATTCTTATTTACTTTAATATTTTTGTGCATCTCATCATTTTCCTTCACTTATAGTTCTTTATTTTTTTATTTTCCCCCTTTATCATAGGGTAGAGACGGTGTTGACACCTCCACTTTCTAAGGATCCATGTAGGACTATGCTCATGGATAGTGCTATGACTAGGCCTTACCATTTTTCTAGGTAACCTAACCCTCATAGATATTTTACCCTTGAGTTTAGTGTAACCCTAATTATAAATTATGTAGATATTACCCATCCCATAGTAGAGCTTACTATATTTGAGCCTCTTCCCACTCTTATTATAGTTGATCTTATTCCCACTCTTATTATTTTTGAGCCTACCTCTATTTTTGATTCCATTGCTCCTATTGAGCCTAGTTACATTCTTTTCTCATCATCACCCTCCCTTGATGATGGTTTACTTATTTTACCTAAGATGGCTCCTCTACCCACCAGGCCAATGACTATTCTCCCTCTTCTTTTACTTCTATTTTACCTCCTTCCATCAATGCTTCTACTAAAACCACTCATAACCATATATGTTACTTCCATGAGATAAATAACCATTCTTCTACCCATTATCACAAGTTGTGACAATATATTGATATCTTACATCTTTCTTCCCCATCATCAGACAAATCCATACCTCCCTTGAAGATACTTAAATATCTACCCAAGTATGGTGAGGTATATTATCTATGGCATCTATGTGGCACCCATCGTACTGATTATTATTACATCCTTTAATAACATCTTAAAGATCACCTTATAACCATTCTCAAACCTTTTACCACTCCTACCATAGGTTATCCCTAAAAAAAATCTCCTCCTTCTCCCATGGTTCCATTACCTCATGTGGTCCCTTCACCACCTTTTATGCCTCCACCTTTGATTCCTTCACCTATGGACCTTCCCTCACGTATGGATCCTTTTCCACCCATGGATCCTTATCCACCAATGATTCTTACATCTCCTTTAGATACTACTCCCATGCATTTTCCCAACCATCCCTTGCCTAACTTCCCTCCTTAGTGTGATCCATCAAGCATTCCTATTTTTTAAGTGGAGGAGATTAGAAAATAAGTATTTGCCTAGTATTCATTAAAGATTGATGAGACATTAGCAACAATTCATCTCCAACTTCATAGAGATTTATTTGATGTATTAGATAATGTGTGTAGATAGATTTATCAGTATTTATGATCACATGCATGGTAATTTCATATTTTTGTTTGGGTTGGATGTGTGCTCCAATATTATCTTTATCTACATATTGTATCATTTGACACTATGTCAAATTTTTCCTTATCATATATGGTGATTTATTACTTGTTGTACTATACCTTAATTATATTATCATTTATATTTTGCATATGATTGGCTTTCTTTATCATTTATGTCTCTCTTTTGCTTGATTTTTTCTCAAAACTCTTTCATTTCCTCTTCAAGATTGTTTGTTTTCCTATCTCCATTTTTCATAGTTAATTATCATTATGACTTGGTTATATAAACCATGTTCCCTTTAGTTTTTGTCTCCCTTTACCATGTGATTAGTTAACAAACAATCCTAATCATTACTATCTCCTTACACCAGTCCACTTTTTGGATCTCATTCTTCCCTTCTTCCTTTTTTGTAAACTAAGCATATACATAGTTGAGACTTTAGATCACATGCTAGTTCATTGTCAAGCCTAAGTATCCTAGTTAGTATTTATATTTAGTTACTTATCTCCCTTTAGCCTTATCCTACATCTCATTTATGTGTATCACCTCATCTCTCATGATTGGTCATTTTAAGTCTGTATAGAGGAGGAATCGTAAAAATCCTTAAAAAGTTAAAAACTAAATCATTTAAATAAAAGGTGATGATATCAAAAGGAAAAAATATTATTAAAATTCTAATCACACTAAAAGACATTATTTAAATCACATCTCCTTCTTCTAGTCAAAGCTCAAACTCCACAGTTGGCCTCATGATAGAGTCGAGGTCCTTTGGGGTGTGGTAGGCCAATAGATTAGAAGAGGAGAATAAAAAATTATTGTTATCTACTTTCTCATGCAAGTACCCAATCTTCATAGTAGACTGACAGCTTTGTAAGGGGTCTTGAAGAATGGGGAACAAATCATGGGAAGGTATTTCCATTTTAATTTTCTTATATCAATCTAACTTCATGATTTGATCTTAGTAACATGCCTATTTGCCTAAAAAGCTTTGTGTCTATAGTGAACATGTTTCCTTTGTACATAGATGACCACTATTAACTTAGTGTCTTCTCATGTTCTTATTATGCCTCCTATCTCCTAAGGTCTTCTCATAAGATGCCTAAGTCTTGATTTTTACATTCCCTTTTCCATTCCCTGTATTTTTCATATTTCCTCATGAGAAATATTATTTTGTCTACTGAGCACTCCCCTTGGGATTTTATTTGTGAGTTACATTATAAGACCAAGGATACAACCCATCTATCCTAAAAAATTACCATATTTTCCTTTATATTACCCACATCCTTGATTACCTAATTTTTCCTAATTATTCCACCCCAGTGATGTTCTCTTGGTGAGTTGTAGTATATGACTGTGGATAGGACCTAGCATTCCTCACAAAATTTTCCAATACCCAAGTCACAATCCAAAACTACATGTGTCAAATATGAGATAAGATTTGATTGATTATGAAGTTAAATATCATTGACATACTTCCTAGCTTGATTTAGTATGTTTTATAATTAATTCATTTCTCTTTCAATTCTATCTTCTTATTTTCTGAGTGCATGTAAGAATTCAACCATTTCTTGAATTTTTCATACTTCCCATCTTGAATTTGTGTGATCAATTTAAAACCAATCTTTGGCCAATTTATTTTATTTTATATTTTCCAACATGCTTTAGTATAATTGATTGACTTAATTCATTTGTTTTCATACCATTTTTACCCTTTTACATACCTTCTATTTTATTATTTTGTTATCATACTTCCCAATACAAATTAGTATGATTTAACTTGTTTTAGTTTGATGCAAAAATATTTCACTTTGGTTTAAAAACAAATCCTTTTTTACCATCTTGTTTTACCATTTCTTAGTTCTTTATACTTATTCATTTCTTATTATTACACATTTCCCAGCTTGAAATAGTGTGTAGTACATTTTCTTGAGTGATTATATTTTTCCAAATCCTTTTTTCCTATTTCTTTTTAACCATGAATGTGTCCTACATAATGCTAGAAAAGAACCCATATCTCATATATTTCCTTTAGAATATACAAAAAAGCTAAATACAAGTGATAGAAAAAATATATCCAAAGCATCCACACCTCAACCATAATGAATAATCATGATAAAACATAATGATAACATACACAACCAACAATAAAATACCAAAATTATCCACATATATATGTGTGTGTGTGTGTGTGTGATATATATATATATATATATATATATATATATATATATATATATATATATATATATATATATATATATATATATATATGTATATGTGTATATATATATATATATATATATATGTATATGTGTATATATATATATATATATATATATATATGTATATATACATATATATATATACACATATACATATACATATATATATATATATGTATATGTATATGTATATATATATGCATGTATTATATATATATATATATATATATATATATATGTATGTATGTATGTATAATATATCTATATGTATATATAGATATACATATAGATATACATATATATACATATATATACATACATATATATATACATATATATCATGAACTTGATACAATAAATACAACTATATATAATTCTCCAACTCTATGGTTGGGCTCCATCCTATCTATATCATGGCCTAGCCATATTGCCTAATGAGGCCTTGGTCTGACTCCTTTGAATATTACACTATATTAAGGTCATCGAGGATCTCAGTCCCTTTACATGTCCCTATAGGTGTGCTACCTACACCTGTGACTACATTAGTTGGGTCCAAATCTCTATCATTTGTGTTATTGTGTCTAGATGCACAACTATCTCCTTAACAAGTGCCTACCTTGATTGCATCTCTCCTATACCCATATCTTCTAGTGGATACATCCTCTCTCTATACCTATAACTATCTTACTACCTCCCCAACTAGTCTAAACCAACTCACCTGAGTTGGATCAGATGGTATGTTGGGGTCCTCCAATGTAGTAAGGTCATATGTTTGTAGAGTCTCATACATGATGTCAAGAGTACTCCCCTCACTAGGGACCTCCATATCTCCTCTACATCCTTAGCTACACCTAAAAAATCACACTAGATGGATATTAGATCACTATTTTATCTAAAAATATATATCTATCTCTACTTGCAAATAAAAACTTAAAGCAATAATTTAACCATCTTTTTTTATATGTTTGTGTCTCAACTACTATGGTCTCACCATCCATGTGATCACCTAAAATAGTATCCCCATTTTCATGGCCTCCTACTACCTCCTCTATAGTCTACCTCCTCAGATCAAATCTCTCTATCATAGCTCGTGTCCATCTTATCTTGCACCTAAGTGATCTCTCTATCATCCATCCCTCCTCTAACCCCTTTATTGGCTCATTAGGGATGACCTCAATATATGATATCTCCTATTGATTCCATTGCTATCATGTCCTTGATAGTCACAACTCCTCTTACTATGGAATTAATAATGGTACATTTAGTATATCTACATCTACCTCCATATCTTCTTGATCTATTCCCCATCATGCTCAACTAGTCCATGGCTACTCATGACATGTCTAAGTATCGGTCTCACTATCTATGGTACTATCCCTTTCCTCCCTCATGACTCCCTCACATGCTAAGCCCACTAATTAGGCATCAATATCGATATCACTAGATGAGGTAATCCTATCTATTATATCACCTATGCTACTAGATGTGGTTCTTTCCATCATGTGTAGTGTATAATAATCTTTATCCTCTCTATCACTGATGCAACTATGTGCTAACTCACCTATGTAGTCTCTATGTCTCCATATGGCTACTACACTATGTCTTCAAATCTCACTAACTATAGCACTATCATGTGGGTTTGATATTGCACTACCTAGTCCTCTCTCTATGTCTACACTCGAGGTGACCTATCATTAACCATATGGGGCAACCCAATTGGTCAATATATAAGAAACCTCTCATAAATCCAAGTCATCAACAATATGATCAGTCTCATAGTATTTTGCCCTCTAACCAGCATCTTATATAGATCATGTATGAGCTGGACCTAGATGATAAATCCTAGATCATATATAATTGACTCCTCTAGCATCAGCTTGCTTAAGGCTACCATGAATAGTGGTATCTTGCCATCCAACTTATAACATAACACCTATTATGTCACATGTCTTATCATAGCTCTTAAGATATTTGGAATCTATGATATATATACATTATCCATGCTGACTCTCTATCCTCCCAAAATCATATTTGAGCTTGTAACCCACATGGCTAAGGATCTTCTCTCCTCTATGATGTTTGGTATCCTTGTGGTCACTAGTTCTCCTACTATGGGCACCCCAAGGATGGCATGGACATCCTATAGTGTGATGGTCACCTCTATCATATCCCCATATACCTCCCATCTAAAGGTGTTAGTTAATAATTTATATAAATTGAGGAACATGATTAATAGATTTGAACTCATGGGGATCCTTCACATATTAGCTATGCCTCCTAAGCCTATGGATACTAGTATAGCCTTATCTCTATTTATCAATCACTCCAATAATGTTGGTAACCAAGCTGCATCCACCAATATATAGAACCTTTGTCATGTCTGCAACCAAGAAACAGAAAAGGATGTATTAGTTCTTTTATGTCATGTATAGTCAAAATACATTCTTTTTACATTTTAATCAAAAACAAGCCTAAATGCTTTTAAACTTATTCATTTTATCTATTTTATCATATTTTTTATCCTACTCAGTCCTTTTTGACCTCTTTTGGTCATTTCATGCATTATATCCCTCTTATGGCCTTCTACATGCTTTTTCATGCTTATTTTGGTTCTTTGGTCAAACTAGGTTAGCCAAAATTTCTCTTTTTTTCCCTGGTTAACTCCAAAATCTTAGTCAACCCTTTTATTTTCCCCCTTCCTAGTGTTGCATTATCAATCTGAACCTTTTGAATCAGTTGGAAAAATGTATTAGAGTGGTGTTTTGTAGAATGTATAGGGTTGACCCATACCTACTACATCAACAGTATGGATTATGCTCAGTTTCAACCTACTAGATCGATTGGCTTGACCTAGTTCATTATGCCTGTAGACCCTTTGCATTTTCCTTAAAAAGTGCATTTTCTTTCTTTCTTCATAATTCCTCTAAACCCATTTCCCATCTTCCTATTTTCTATCCCTAAAATATAATTTTTTCTCATTCTAATTTCTAGAAATACTTAAAATTCAAAATTACAAAAAATTCACTTAATTCAATATAATTTTCAAAAAATGGTTTGAGATTCTTAGCTGTAGACCTGTAGTGCACCTGTTACCACTTTTGGAGCCTCTTCCTATCTATCTTGTCATCTCCTCACAATCCTATCTCATTTGATCTCCATAGATCTCTTTTCTCTCCTTTACAAGTCAAAATAGCAAATGACTTATCTTTTCCCCTATTTAAAAACACTCTTCAAAATTTCAAATTCTATAATTATTGTCCTATAGATTCCTTGTTTTGCCTATATCTTTATTTTTATTCATTCATTTTAAAAACAATAAAATGCATTATATTCATGATGACATAGAGAATATTTTCCACTATCATATGCCTATATTCCAATTTTTTTTTATTTTTGGCTATTTTTTTCACTAACTTCTGTAGGTTCACCTAGTAGTCTTCACATTGGATGCCTTCACATTTACTACAATCTACTTATTTATCTATATCACTAAGGTAAGTAAAGGCATGTGTTTTTTAATTCTATCATTTCCTTTATCTTATTTATTGCTTAATATAGTTTACTTAACATTAGTATTGTGTGTTATCATGTTCTATCCCGAAACACCATCTTGTGTTGCACTTACATGACACATGATGAGCTTCAAGTGGGGCATATGTATATAAATAATATTTTCAAAATTTTATTGAGTACTGACATTTGATATATTGTAAGAACCTATTGAGTCTCAATATCTCTAAGTGCATGCCTTAAGGGGTGCACCAGAAAAGGGGTGGGTAGACCATCATTGCTTCATAATCCCTTTTTCCACTTACCATATACACATTCATCTCCTACAAATCATTAACCATAAGCTTATTATTCTTGGCCTTAACTATTTTAATCATTTTCTTCTTTCCATCCTCTTTTTCTTGTCTTAATTCCCTTTGGAATTTCAATTGTAATAGATCGACCATGGCTGACCCTATATAGTTTAGGGGTATTTTTCACTTTTGGGGTTTGTTAGCCTTTCAGCTAACCTAGCTCATACCTAGTGAATTATCCTTGAAAACATACTGCATAGACCATGGCTAACCCTATATAGCTAATGTTTCCACAAGAATTTAGGGAAAGATATACCTATATATATAATTTTATTTCCAACCATTAAAAAAAAGAGAAATGAAGAAGAATGAGTACGAATGAACATCTACTTATTGACCATTCTACTTGAGGAATAAATCTTAGGGTTCCATGTTTTCTTTGAAGATACAGATCTTATCTTATAAAGAAATATTTTAGATGCATAGATAGGTTGTGTATCCTAGTTTTGATTTTTATTTGTTATCCTTACATACCACACCAATCTCTTATGAATCACCTTGGCCAAGGGACAGATTGAAGCTTGGTGGGTTCATCTTCAAGGTAAGTATTCCTAACTTTATTTCTCCTTTGTAAGAATATATATATATATATATATATATATATATATATATATATATATATATATATAATGTAGTTAAGATTCTTTATTTTATGCATTAGGCTTCTATATACATTAATGTGAGTATATGTATTCTATGCATGTTTATTTTAGTTATTTTTTTTGTTTCTAACTCCCACTTTGTACTATAAGCTTTGGTGTGCACTAGATTAGATTTACTTTCTTGTTTATTAGACATAAGTGAAATATCAAACCTTAAGACTCTTTTAGGGTTATGTTATGATTGTGTTAGACTATAGGATTTATAACCCTATCTCACATGGTGTATTATGACAAGTGATCCCATAATTAGGTCTATGAGATCCCCATATTGGTCATGTTCATATTTAACAAATGTATTCCCATTCGAAAGTGTAGGTATGCTCTATCTTCTCTAAGCCAGGATTGATTTATAGATAAATGCATTTTTGATTAGATACACAATGTTTCTTGAGTATGTGAGAATGGTGTATATTGCATGGAAAAAGGAATGAAGGTTAGTTTTAAGTGTTAATATGGTTAACAAGGTAAGGTTCGAGTGAAGAGAGAGAGTGTGTGGCCTAATGGGGTATCAAGATCAATTTTCAAGGAAAATGTTAGTAGGGGAGCATTGTAAATGGTTATTCAAGTTTTTTTAAGCATGTGTATGAAGTTTGAGGTCAAATTTTGAAGTATAAGGCATGAAAATGTGTTTTAAGGTCTCTCAAATGCATAGAATGAAGGGTTCTCTACTAGAGAAAATTTTTATTTTGATCATTATCTCATTAAACCTCTACATGGAAACTTAATATATTCATGGTAGATGGGGAAGGGTTCTATCTCAAAATTATAGGGATTATTTTTTGGATTTAAGGGCTATGATTTATGAATAATAATTAATAGTGAAAATATGTTTAAACCCTCTTAGAACCCTAATAAGGACCTGATGTTGAATATGTTGATCAAAAGTGCCTAGAATGGATTGGTATGCTTAAGTGAGATATTGGATCTTGTATTCAAATATCCCAAGCACCTTCGAGTGTGTTTGAGTTGTCAAGTGTGTGAGTAGACCTGTTGACCATTTTTTTGGCCCACATAAGAAGATCTTGTATCGTCTAATGAAGCATATAGGTTCTCATGTGTTTTAAGTATTTAGAGCATGAAATATACTACATAGACCCTATGGGATATCAAAAGTGCTTGTAATGAGTGTGTAAATACAATGGATCCATCTGGTTCTTCATCAAGTTCCCCTTTATATTTTGGATCTAGTGGTAGAAAGTATAAGTAGGAATTTTGCTTAGGCTAGATCTTGCATGTATAGATGAGTCAAGAAGAATTGGTCATATGGGGTTTTTCATCTTGATCCCTAGTTTCTATGCACCAAATACCATGTCCTTTGTTGAAGCATAAATGAAGTTATAAATGTGTAAATTTATATCTTTAGTTAGTTTCCACTAAGTTTTCCATACTTATCCTAATGAGCTCAACTATCACCATGGCATCAAAATAGAGAAAATTTGGACCAATTAACTTGGGATTTCAACATATTCACCTAAAAATCTTTTATCACTATTAGATCAAATGGTTTTGTCCATTTTGACCAAAAAAGCATCTCCTAAAAGTTTGAAGCCTCCATGACATTTTGTCTTCAAGATTTAAGCCTTTGAGGATGGACCTGAAACTTAAGACATTTATGCCAATTTCAAATTAAATATTGTAAAAAAAATATCTATGCTTAAATCTAATCTTCCAAGGAATGTCAATCACAATCTATGAAACAATGAAAGATGGTCGGTGGGATGTTAACTTTAAATACATAGAAATATAAATCCTATCAAGCTTAACTTTGATGGCTACATGACCATCAATGAAAATCATATGAACATCATTTGACAAGAGCAAAGATGTAAAATTTAAGGCTATGAACTAGCCATTAACTTTCAAATAGTGGGTCCTAATAGATCGATGGTTGGCCTTTGATCGAGTATTCAGATCTAATGGGGAGTGGTGGTCAAAGAGTCAGTGAATCTCAAAGGTGAATATATACATGATAAGTTTAAAGGATGAATGAATTAAATATAATAACAATGGTCCATGGGCATTCATACAATTTGAAATAAATGGAGTGAGTTGAGTCAAATTGTCAATGAGACGAGTCATTTTTTGACAACCAAATAGATTAAAGGTGAGCCTAGGTTTTTTGACAAAGGTTGGGAAGATATTTTTGACCATGAAACATAGGGTTTTGTATGGCCCTCCAATTCTATTGGATCTATTTAAAATGTCACAAAGTGGTTCAAGTGATATAATGGGATGCAATGAACACATGTATAGATCACTAGTAAGGTTTAAATATGGACTCCTAGTTCATATTTATGCTTAAATAGAGTTATTTTTACAATATTGTTCACCATTTTTAGGAGGATCCATGTATGTGCATGTGGGTTTTGGGTTATTATATATAAAACATGGGTTTATTTGGATATATTATAATATAGGAAGGTGTTACATAATCTATAGGTCTATACTGATATGGAAACTATAGGAAAACTAATAGCCTTAAATTATTTTTATACCTATAGATATATCTATGATCCAAACCTTGAGTTAAAGTAGAGATATAATTAATAAAAAAATATCTTCATTTTACAACATGTCCATAGTCTTGACAAGTAGTCACCTAAAAGGCACTAAGCTATGATCTGGTCAGATCCATGAGCATGAGGTTTTGTCTTCAAGTGAGAGATGTTGTGAAGGATAAAAGAAAAGATATAGTATTGGGAACTATAGCTAGGAGCATTTAATACATCCTAAAAAAATTTGGGAACCTACTCACTCAACCTGCCACACATAGTGTTCATATTGATTAAAAAGGTGGAAATGTTTTCATTAGCTAAAGAGCAAAAGGTGGTGGCTTAGGTTCATTTAATGACCCAAGATAGGTGTTCTTTTTATGATAATGTGTTCTCCCATTTTTTTAGCTATCTCCTTTATTCTATATATCCTAGTCTCATTCCCTTTGAAGGGGTTCTCAGCTTTTAGATTTTAGCATTTTCTTTTCTAAGACAAAGGAACTCATTTAGACTCTTGTAAGAGTGTGCTCATTTGATAAGGTTAAACCCTATCAAATTATTATAAGAACTACCTTTTAAGTAATAGGATCAAATCTTTTCCTATCTCTTATCTTTAATTAGTGTTTAACATGCTTGTGTATGGTAAATACATGAAGGGTATTCTTCCAAGTTTGTTTTCCTTTTGTTTGCCTCTTTAAAGGTTCTTTCAAGTAATCTTGCAGGTCTAGGTTAGTGCTATATTTATAACCTTCTCCATGAAATATTTATGTAACTAGAGAGATTATGAGATTGAGTAACCCATAGTTATATTTTTTCCAATACAATGTGTTTTCAAGATTATATGAGTGTCCACTTAACTTTGGTACATCACCTTGTTAGCTTTATTAGGATCCCTTATCATCTTTCTAACCCTTTTCCCTATGAAACATTAGTTTAGCATTAGTTTTAGGTGAGCATCAAATAATAAGCTGGCCTACTCTAGAGGTTCATCCAAACCATAGGTTACCCATAGCTTTGGTTTTTCCCAATATTATATCTTAGTTGGAGAGATCCTAAAAAACCCTCTCTAAGGGTGTAAATTAAGCTTATATCAACACCCTACAATAAAATGCTAATTTCTAAAAGATTTGCTATAATAGTTAGAGTTGACCTAGTCAAGAGATGAAAATGAATGGAGGATGAATATTGAGACTCATTTTTAATTTCCATTAAGGTTTATAAACAATTAAAATTCCTCAAGTGTGCTAAACTTGTCATCCAAGTTAGCCAATCATTAACAGGCCCAATAGTGGAAACAGTAAAAAACCTAGGTAGTAGTGAGAAGAAGATTATGAATGTGTTACCATGATATAGTGATGAAACCAAGTACATGAAGATTTTTTTAAATAATTTTAATACATATTCATGTTTTTTATAAGTTTTTGAGGTCAATGATTATAATGAAAAAGTTTCTCACAAGTTGACCTATCTAGCTTAGATGAGACAATGAGATATAAGGTTATGAGATTGGTCTACAAGATTAATATTGCCATTTTAACATATTATATTTATATATAATAATGGTTTAATAATATAATATGATCATATACATTCATCATAAGTCAATTAATATTTCTATATAGGTTTTGTAGGTCTAGGTCACCACAACTGGTCTCTGAGGAAAACTGACAATTTTGAGTAAGTTACAGGAATGTCTTTGAGGCTCTATACCTTATGTGATGAAGTGTAATTAAATTTATTAAGATTTTTAGGTCTTTTATTTTATTTTTTTATGATTTATTTTCATGTTTTTGTGGATAAATATTGTGTTATCTTCAATTTTTTAAGGCATACCTTTTGTGCATGTGAAGGACTAATGCAAACAATACTAATGGTGTGCTTCAAGAGGTGGTGGGAGATAAAAAGTGTCATGGACCTAAGATTATATTATTATGTGTATATTTTAGTGTAATATTAATTTTTCCTTCCATGTATGGAGTTTTAAATGTTTTCAAGGAGTTTAAAGGGCAACGTGCACTAATGAAGGCCTAATTGGATTAGGTCTCCTTAAGGCCTAAAAGAGGTTTTAGTATTTTATGCTATGAATGACCTATTATAATGATTTATTCATGTATAAAACATATTATAAGACCTATTTTATATGTAAATCATTTGTTCAAGTTGGTTTGGCCAACCAAGATGTGTATGATCTATAGGATTGTATAATAATAAGGCCTAATAGGCCTAATTAGCTAGTTAGAGGAGGTGTGAATGCAAGTGAAGGATTTATCATATTTAAGAGATGAAGGAGATATTTTATACCATCATATGGGTGTATAAAAAAATGTCATGAAGATATAATAATGGTATTATATCTAAATATTAAGTTTATATGAATTAATCTATCTTGAAGAGACCTAGTTGAGTGAAGAAGCCTAGAAGGCAGTTTGAGAGGTATAGAACAAAGAGAAGAGACAAATAAGGTGACCATCATCTATTGTATGATAAAAAATGTTTTATTAATATGATCAAATAATTTATGTGGATGATTTTATTTTGAGTCATCTAGGGGGTTGGTGTCTCCTTGCAAGTTGGTGCTTGCTAAATCCTAGTTGGGTTGGTGTTCCATGTCAAGTTGGTGCTTTACTAAATTGTGATCTTTTAAATTGTAGGACTATATTCCATTTTCAAAGATAAGTTTGTTTTCTTCCTCTTGATTTTTTCCCACATATGTAATGTGCTTCATGATTGTGTATGATTTCATATGCTTTGCTAGATGTTCATGTTTATATGAATGGTTCATATATGCTTAAATGGAATTGAATGAATGTTTTAAAGACACCAATTCAACCCATCTCATTCATTTTTTTTCCAATAATTAGTATAATAAATTGGTCCTTTAAATCAAGTCTAATATCTTGAAGGTGATCTTAATAAGCAAAAGATGCCTAGTGATCAAAAGGAAGAAGATAACAGGTATGATGAATAAGTCTATTATGATAGTGAATAAGGAGATGCTAAAGTAAACTTTGAAGCTAAACTCATAAGTTCCCTTGATGATTTGAAGGATCAAAAAAATACTATCAAGGATCTCAAAAACTAGTTAGAAGTTGTTAATACAAGGTTTAGATCAAAATAAGTTGAGTATGACTAGTTAAAGATAGATTTAGATTCATATAAGGTTGACCATGAGAAGCTCATAGACAAGATGAGCAAGTTTAAGAGAGAGCATGAGAATTTACAACAAGTCAAGATTACCAACATGACAAGACTAGTCAAGTATCCCAATGCAATAAAGGATAATTTATCATAGGACCATGGGAAAATGAGTGATTAGTAAAGAGGTAAGTATATAAATGTTTTAGATTAAGGTAAAAATAGGTTTTGAAGGGACCCCAAAACCCTGAAACAAAGATAGAAAGATGAAGCATATACGACCATAGGCAAAACCTAAAACCTTCTACAAAGAAGTAACAAAAATAGGTTTTGTATGGCCCTGAAACCACTAGAAAGACCACAAGTCATGACCCAGGTTTTACATAGACCTGGCTACACCATAGTCAAAAGATTACAAAAAACTAGGAAACAGGACTAGATAACACTACCAACTAGAAGAACCAAGCTATTCTTCCAGTTCTAAAATCATTTTCACTGCTTCCTTACCTTTCACAGTAGTATCCTGAATGGTAGTAGCCGCTGACATGGCTCCCTCTTGCATAGCTTTCTTTCTTGAGCTCTGTCTCATCCTCTTGCTAGGCCCCTCCAAGGATTTGATCTCCTCATTAGCTCTTTTTCCAATATTAACAGCTGCAGCACATATGTTAGATGTAACTTCCTCCATTTTCATTTTTCTCTCCTTGATCAGTTCCCTTAAGTTGTTATCATAGTCTTTGAGCTTGATAGGGATGTCTCTCATCTATTTTTCCATGTTATTGATTTTGTTCCAAACTACCTTCTGGTTGTTTTCCATTATTTCCATTTTCCTTTTGAGATCCATTATCTCCTTAAACATCCATGAATTGAGTTGGAGGATAGCCTTTTCTTTGCAATTAACCCATCGCATAGGTGTGTGCCTTCCATCATTTTGCCTTTTATCACTCCACTCTTCTGTGTTCTTATTAGGACTATTCCCGCCTTCTTCAATGTGGTCCTCTCTTCCCCTTTGATTCTACTCCTTAGTTTCAGCTTGAACTCCCAAGTTCATTTCTTGGTTGTCAGCCTGAACTGTGTTTTCCCTCTCATTTATCGAAACAGGGTCCTCAACAGGGTCATCCAGGGCTTTATCATCCTCAAACACTTGCTGGTTTTCCTCATAGTCATGTTCACTATTTTCAGACTTCTCCTCTATGTTGACTCCTTCTTTCTCATTCTTCTCTTGAACTTCTTCTTCCTCATTGGAACTTGAATTCCTGCTTTCTGTTCCTCCCTCTTCCTCCAAGCTATCCTCCCCAGACTTATCAGTTCTCTCCCACTCTGTATCCTCGTCAACATTCTGAATCTTGACACTAGGGGTCTTGATTTTATCTTTCCCTTTAACAATTTCACTCGTATTACTTTGTGAATCCTTATTTTTCCCCAGATAAGGGTTCATAACCATGGCCTTTGTCTTGAACTAGCCTTCAATTATTAGAATTAATCCTTCATGCAGAATAGGACACGTGTCCTTCTTCTTGTGAGCGAATAAACTTTGGACCAAAGAGAAATGCAGATAAAAGGGAAAGGAAATTCTTACTTTGTGTCTGAAATGATTTAGGAATACAAAGTGGAATTTTTGGACTCTCTTGCTTCTTCCATCGAGTATGAAGTACTCCCGAATACATCATAAGACATAAGTATATAAATGTTGTTTCCTACATTTTTAATAATATGAGACACATTATAATATTTTGTTCTAATAGAGTTAGAAGGCCATCAAGATGTAACAAATCATATAAATATCCTAAAGTAAATGATAAGGGTCAAACCTTGGTATGGAATCCAAAGTAAGTTAGGACTAATCATATTGAACTCAAGAATCAAGATGGACTATTTAATAAGGAAGAACATACGGCTAAAGAAGAATCTATGCTAGATCAGACTACCTTTCACATTCAAGATGAAGGCATGAAATGGTATATAGATAGTGGATTTTCAAGACACATGATATGAGAAAAAAATAAGTTCATCTCATTAAATAATAATTATATAGGAAAAGTTAGGTTTGTAGACAACACAACTACCAATATAGTTGGCAAGGGTGTCTTGGGTTTGGACAATGAGAAGACCAAGACACAAAATGTGTTGTATGTGGATGGTTTGAAACATAACCTGCTTAGTGTAAGTCAAATGTTCAATCAAAGACACATAACAACCTTTCATGATAGAGGGTGTGAGATAATCAAAGTCAAATCAAAAAGGCTAATTGTTAATGCTAAGAGGACTAAGAATAATCTATATGTCTTGAATGAGATCAAGAAGGAGAGATGATTTATGATAAATATGGATGAAGTTTGGCTATGGAATATAAGGTTAAGTTACCTAAACTTTGACAATATAGTCAAGATAAACACTAAGAATTCTATGAATAACATGAATAAGATCACCAAACTTACAAACATACTTTGTAAGGCATGTCAATATGGTAAGAATAATAGAAGAAGGTTCATGTCAAAGGATTACTCTATTACAAGACCTTAGAGTTAATACACATTAATCTATGTGTGACTATAAGAATTCATATCATTCAAGGAGATATCTACTTCATGTTACTCATAGATGATTACACAATAATGACTTAGGTTACATTCTTGAAAGAAAAGTTAAAATCTCTTGACAAGTTCAAGGCATTCAAGGCTCTTATTGAGAATGAGAAGAATGTGAAGATCAAGTGCCTAATATATAATAGAGGAGAAGATTTTTGGTCCAATGAGTTTTATTAATTCTATGAGGTTCATGGAATAAGGAGACAATCCTCAATAACTAGGACACCTTAACAGAATGGTGTAGTGGAAAGAAAGAATTGGATAGTTCAAGAGATGGATAGAACTATGTTAAATGAGTCTATATTATCTTATGGATATTGGAGAGAGGTAGTAAACACTACATTATACATTTTGAATAGAGGATAGATAAGTAATAATGCAAAAAAGAATCCTTATGAACTATAGAAGAGTAGACCTACCAATGTGGAACACTTTAGAGTGTTTGGGAGAAAATATTTCATCAAAATAGATGATAAAGACTTAGGAAAGTTTGATTCCATATCTGATGAAGGTGTATATTTAGGATACTCATCAGTGAGTTCAACCTATAGATGTTATAATAAGAGGTTATATATGATAGTGAAAAGCACCAATGTGAATATTGATGAGATAAGGAAATCACACTCACATTAAAGGATACTTTAGAGAATATGGACTTCGAGAATGAAGATAAAACTATAGAGGTTGATGAGGAAGAATAAGAAGTTGAGGAGAGAGAGGAATCAAAAGGTCCCTCAATACAAATTCAAAGAGATCATCTTAAATCTCAAATCATTGGCAACAAGAATGTAGGTATGCAAACAAGGAGAAGATTGGTAAGTAATCTAAATAAAGATAATTTTTTTCTATTTTCTATTATTAAACCTAATAATCTTATACAATCAATCAAAGAAAATTTTTGGATAGGTACTATGAATGAGGATTTAGACCAAATAGAGAAGAATGAGACTTGCGACTAGTTCCTAAGCCTAAAGACAAGAATATTATTGTCACAAAATGGGTGTATAGAAATAAGTTGAATGCAGATGGATAAGTCACTAGGAACAAGGATAGATTGGTATGCAAGGGATATGAACAAGTTAAAGTGGTAGAATTTGAGGAGACCTTTACACTAGTATCAATATTAGAGGCCATCAGATTATTTCTATCATATGCAGGATTCAAAAGGTTTAATATATACTAAATGGATTCAAATTTGCCTTCTTGAATGATAATTTGGAAGACGAGGTATACATAGAGAAACCTAAAGGGTTATCACTATCAGGTGATAATAATTGTGTGTAGATTGAAAAAGGATCTTTATGGTCTAAATAAAGATCCTAGAGATTGGTATGCAAGGTTAGGCATGTATCTATTAGATCAATTATTCAAAAGAGGAGTTTTAGATAGTGATCTATACATAAAGTTAGAAGATAACCATCAATTGATAGTAGTTGTCTATGTAGATGAAATCATATTTGATGTAAACAATGAGAACATAATGAAGGGCTTTGCAGAGGTGATGAAAAAAGAGTTTAAGATGTTTATGCTTAGATAACTATCATTATTTCTTGGGTTGCAAATCACTCAATTTGGAAAATGTATATTCATTTCACAAGCCAAGTATATAAGAGAGATATTGAAGAAGTTTGAGATGTAATATTGCAAGGTAGTTAGTACACCTATGATCATAGGGTGTAAGTTGAGCAAGTAAGATGAGTCTTCAAAGGTCAATAAATTTTCATATAGGTCAATGATTGTAATTTTACTATAACCCACTTCCTATAGACCTGACATCATGTAAGCAATAGGTATTCTATGAAGTTTTTAAGTAGATCTAAAAGAAAATCATATAAAAGCATTAAAAAGGATACTCAGGTATCTCAAAGGGACTATGGAGTATGGGTTGTGGTATCCAAGGAGAGAGGAGTTCAATTTGATAGCCTCTATAGATGTATACTGCGTAGGAATTCTAGATGATAGAAAAAATACCAGTGGAGGAGCCTTCTTCTTAGGTGGGTGCCTAGTTTCATTGATAAGCAAGAAACAACCATTAGTATCATTATACACTTATGAGGATGAGTACATTTTAGTATCTTCATGTTGCACTCAGGTCATATAGATGAGATAGACCCTAAAATACTATAAGGTGGAGTATGATGGTTCTAGCCTATTGTAGACACCAATATTGTGTCAACCCCCCCTTGGTCCCCTTCTAAACACTTGCACACCTTATTAATTTAAAATAAACTACTTATTTTAAATTAATGACCTCACCTTGGACACCTCACCTTGGACACCTCACCTGGACACCTCGCCCTAAGACCTTTTCTTAACCTATGAGTCACCCTAAAACTAAGTCCTCCACATCCTAACTACCCATGACCTATTCTCACCCCCTCTTAACTCCCTAACTAACTTCCATGCCTCATAAACCCATGTTTTGACCATTCTCCAACGGAAAAAGCACTTGGCAAGTGAAAAAATGGGCAAAGAGCTAAAAATAGCCCTTTTACCTATTCTCCCTCCACCAACATCAGTCAACGGTTAGCTGATGCCGGCGGGATCACCGACGTCGGTTACATAACTTGAGCTCTAACATTGAGCTACCCCCCACCTTCTTGCAAATAGATGTGCACACTCTAAGACGAATCATCAAAATTTGACTATCACTCTCTTGGCTACTGAAGCTCTGCACAAGTCACTCTAGACATTGGATTGAAATGTTATACGAGGACCTCAACATTAGCCACAATAAGAATAAGCATTCTAACACCTCTGATTCTAACCGAATAGAGCTAAGTATTCTGTCTCATTTTAGTATTTTAGAATACATTGGTAATTAGTTTCCATTTGATAATTCTAATAACTGTTAAGAAACCTGACTTCTTCTGTGGAGAGGCTGAAAAGCCTTCCTCTTATTCTTACCCTCTCTTCACACTTATCCTCTACCTTTTGCCCTCCCTCAGACCTTATTCACTTTCCCGCAACCTTGCACAAACCTTTAAACTTCCAGACTCCTCTGTCAACCACAAAAATACCTTGAAACCCATCTAAGGCCCATTTCCCCTACCGACATCGGTAACAAAACTAACATCGACATTATTGACCCAATCAACCTCGGCAGGAATACTGACGTCGGCGACTGTGACAGACTGACTGCAGAGAAAAGGTATGCGTTATCTATTTTTCTCTTTCTTAGTCTTTCATCATTTCTTTTTATACAACACTTTTTGTTAAATAGTGGACTGGCATCCCTCAAGGAGCTTCACACTTCCATGACTGAGTGCATAGCTTGGCAGTCCACCATATCCTACTCTAACATTTTCTTTGTTTGAGTTTTTTTTCTCTTATTGCAGGTGTTTCCTCCACAGCCAAAGAGGATCTCCCACAATGCTTGGATACGGTGTGCACTTAATCCATGTAACGTTAAACCCAAGACCTTTAACTTTAGTTTCTTCTTTCTTCTGAATTTAAATAGCGAAAAATATAGATAAACATTCTGGCACGCCCGGTGGGACCCCTAGAGTTTTCCTTGGGTTCATTCTTCTTCTTCTAAAAAAACAAACTTTCATATAGGTGCATTAGGAAATTATTCTCTTCTTGCATCCCCTCTTCTATCTTTGTTTCAAAAGGAAATCATAAGTAGAAGTTAAAAAGAACATCTCTTTTTCTTCTTGTTCCTTTTTACATGCATCATAGAGTAGTGAAAAAACTCATGCTCTTAACCTCTTCTCCAATTGTTTGCATTTGAATAATATAATTTAATTTGGGTTAAAACCTACTGCATTTCATTCTTGCTTGAATGCATACTTAGCCCACTTAGTAATTAAAGCATTATGAATAAATCGTAGTGCACAAATGTTACACAACCAAACCACAATCACATCAAATCAAACATTTAAACTTACTTGAGACAAGGCCCATCTAGGATTTCATCACCTAGCAGATACCTCACCCTACTTGGTGATCCTACTTGGATTTCACCACCAAGAGGAGGACCCACTATGTTCTTTGGTAGAGTATAAACTATAGGCAAGGTATATTTTGGCTAAGTGGCCCAGCTCGGCTCTGGGTTCGTGAAGTGAAGGGAGTAAGCCCCAGCACTAGGCCACGTACTGAACCTAACATAGATCTTTGAGCACCAAAACACAACCTGAAACCAGCCATAGACTTCCTCTCTAGGACCCATTTTACAAGCCCAATTCCCAACACATTCTATTAAGGCATAAGCCAACATGACTCTAAAATTTATTCCTAGGAATCTAAAGTTTTAGAGATTGCTTGCCTATTCATCTATTCTGCTATTTTTTATCTGAGTGTTTGAGCTGGTAAGGTCACATCAATCTGAAGTCCAAAAACAACTTAGAATTTCTCCTTCTTCCAAAAACTATAAATTTTCTATGTTTTTGGAATTACATAGAAACTGACATCGGTTTTTTAACCGACGTCAGCAACTATTCTTCACCAACATTAGTTAAATTACCGATGTCAAAAACATTTTCTAACTGATATCAGTTAAAAAACTAACATCAGTAACTGTCAATAAATTTTCTTTCCAAATAGCAAGCTTAAAACTTGAATTTCTTGTTGTTAAACATAAATTTTGGTTTTTTAAAACTAAAATACACAGTTTTTTGAAACCTAAACCCATTTCACCTTTGATGGTTTTGACACACAGTCAAGTCAAATCCCTTGTTGACCATGCGAGTCAACAGCCACTCCCACCTTCACCCTTCGTGCCAAGTCATCTAATGGAGTATACTTCAGACACCGAGCATACTCCTATCCAACCTACCCCTGATCAACCTCCTATTATTCCCAAAGGGGATCAAGCTTTTGAGAGATTCCTTGACCACAACATCAAGGCTCTCCAACATTACCTTGATATAAGCCAAATGTGAGATCCTTTAGGTAACCCTATTTATGGATGCCAACTTCTTTGGCTGAAGCGACAATGATATCAATAGCATCCACTACCCAACCTATGGTCACTCAAGCCACTGCCCTGACCAGTAACCCAATCATGGCCAATGTTTAGGATTTGGCCTCTCCTTCCATCCTTTTTGGCCCTACCTCCATCAGGGTTTCCATACCCCCTCAGACTCAAATAGTTTAACCAAGTTCAACACCTTTCTAGAACTTGATTGTCTCTATCCCATTCACTCTTGCGCCTATAAACACAAGAGTGACTACCTATCCTTTAACTAGTGTCACCACCATTCAACCACCTTTGGCAATATCTAGTCAAGTTATGCCCTCCAACTTCATGACATAAGCCCCCTTTGCCTCAACCTTAGCCCCTATGATGAACTATCAGTATGTTTCACCTACACAAATGCAACCAAGTATGTCATACACCCCTCCCAACACCTTCCAGGTACCCTATAACTTAGGGGGTGCCCCTCAAGCCAATCCATCTATCGATCTAATTAAGATGTTGATGGATAAGATGTCCAACTTTGAGACATCTATTTTAGGTTCAAAGAATGTTCTTTCATATGAACAAATCTGCAACAAATCTATTCACCCTTCAGTTCCTATTCAACCATACCCTAGCCAATGGGAACTCGGATAAATTTACTCGCTTTCAAAGTAAAAAGGACCCACAACAACATTTGTGAGCATTTAGACATGTTTTTTACCTCATTGTGCATGATGATGCATTATTACTTCGTACATTCCCCATGTCACTATCTGGTGCCACCCTTGATTGGTATAGCTCCATTACCAATCATTCTCTCTTCACCTTCACTCAACTTACTTAGCTATTCCTTGACCATTTCTCAATCAACATTACCAAGAAGGTCTCCATCATAGACCTTTATTCTATTAGACAATTAGAGGATGAGTCAATAGCTAATTTCGTTGCCCATTGGAGAGGTTTGATCAACCAACTCTCCTTCTCACTACCTCAACCTGAGCTCATTGAGCTCTTTTCAAGAGCATGTGCTAAGCACATCTCATCCACTTTGTGGGTTCAAACTTTCTACACATTTGATGAATCTTTCACTATGGCCCGAAAGCTTAAACTCTATGCAATCAAAGAGGACAAGGTCAAATTGCATAGAAAAAATACCAGCACAAAATCCAATGACCCTTCTTCTTCCAAACCTTCTTCTTCCCACTCTAAGTCCAAGGGATCAGCAAACGTTGTAGTCCTTAGGTCACAATCTTCTACCACCACCAACCAATTTGAACCTTCCACATCACAAAACATCATAAAACAATTCCAACAATGGTATGCACAGTGTCAATACACTCCAATAGGAGAATCATACGCTTCCGTATTGGATAAAATAGTAAAGCAGGGAGTCCTTAACCTCCCTCAAATTTGACCTATCCAATTTGACCCCTCATGAGCCATTCCTGCATGGTATAGGGAAAATGACTTTTGTAACTATCATCGTGTCAAGGGTCATGACACAGACAATTGCAAAACCCTCAAAAATGTTGTTCAAGACATGTTAGACAAAGGGGACCTTGTTTTGGATAACCCTAATGCGCCAGCCAACCAAAACATGGATGTCTTTAGGCAACCATTTCCTAACCATCCCCCAAGTTAGAACAATGTTCAGACCATGGCCGATGACCCTCAAGAGTGCAACATACGCACGGTCGACATGGTTTCTCTTTTCATTCCTAACCAACCTCTCCCATAATCTAAAGAGGTTGATCAACCCATCTCTCCACCATGGGTAGAAGAGCCTATTTTACCCATATCACCCCCACAACATCAAACACCTCCTCTACCCATTCTTCTACCTCGTGAGGATCCTGTATTACCTATTCCTCTTGCCCCCACCTTCCCTCTTATTCTACCATTGGAAGAAGTTACCATTCATACCCCACACCCTCATGTAGAAGGGGCCATAATCCCTCTGCTTCACCATTTAGAGGAGCATTCCTCTCCTATTTGTCCTCCATCCACCCCCCTTTCACATGTAGGAGAGTCTACTTTGAACTCTCCCACATTGGAGGATGCTTTTATGGTACCAACACTGGTGGCCTAGCCCTCATCCTTCCTATTACCAATAGAGGATCATACTTTCCGCATTCCTAGACCACATGTGGAAGGCACGATCATCCCTGCGCTCTATCCTCTCAAAAAGCCAAATTCTCCAATCCCTTCTCCACCGAGAGAAGAACTCGCCACCTCACCCACTTTGGCCGAGGAAGATCTAGTGATGGTTTTCTCTCACCTTTGGCCCGTGATCACTGCGTCCAAATGTTTTCACTCTCAAAATCACCCAAATCCTCCAAAATATAGATTTTAAGACCTCATGTGACGTCATCTAAACCCTTCTCTCATTTGGTAGAAAATTTAATATTTTTCCATTGTAGGAACCTAAAACATGAGGCCTTATAAGAGTGACTTAAGGATCCTTATCTTACACATTTTGCTTCACCTTATACTACCAATCCTTCTATGATAATTCACCCCAAAGTCTCTGACGAGGATGGGGCTTCTGCTTCTAAATCATCAGAAGCTCAACCTTCCATGTCTAAAGCCAAACCCTCACAGGTGTCCACCATGCCAAAATAGATTAAATCTCTCAGTGTTCACCCGATATCAAACCTCACTCACCCACAAGTGAAGGTAGATTTAAACCTCACCTTGCACAGTAGTAGTCCTCACACCAAAATAAAGAAGGGTGTTAAACCACGTCGGAGAACTCCTCCCCCACCTTCACCATTACCCTCTATCTTGGGTCCACATCCATCTACTTTAATAGGAGTGCTCCTAACTCCAACACCTCACAAAAAAAAATCACCTCCATTACTCCCTCTACCCATCAAAAATATATTTCCTCCAAGAAATCCAAAACCTCTCATCAAGAAAGTGCCATCTACACGTGTGGCCACACCACCAACCAAAAAGGTGGTACGAAAAACTCCCCCTACAACTCCTAAATAGAAGTTGTCAGCCCTTACTACAACAATGAGCGTAGACCCATTAGTGGGTTCCTATGCTTCACTATTATGTCAATTATTGCAGTTGTCTAGCATTGTTCTCCTGCCCATTAAGCCATACTGACCTCTCAGACCAAAACCATCTTGGTTTGATGACACTCAAATCTATTGGTATCATCGCACACCTGGGCATGATACTGAGAATTGTTGCACCCTTAAGGTTGTCATTCACCAACACTTGAAAAAGGACACCCTTCTCATTGAGGATTCTCTTGACCAACTTTTTGACAAACTACTAACACCATCCCATGCCTCCCAAACCTCCTCACTTGAATCTGGATCCCAACATGAGATTATGGTCCCTCTACCACCTTTTCCCCCTTTATTCAAAATCAACACTGTTAATGTGGCCACTAGGTCCCAAACTCTAAAGGATAAAGGAAAAGATCAGGTTTCTATCCCTTGGACATATCCATTCGTCAAGCCTTCTCAACCACCAAAACCCAAGATTTCTATCTTGGATACATCTCAACCAACATCTCTGAGGGCAATTCCTCCTGACCTCTCTAGTCCACATGACATTTGTTATAAACAACTTGTTGACTACTTGACTTATTCTATCATTCCTCCTGACCTCTCTAGTAATAGACAATAGGATTTTATCAAGAGTACTACTTGATACACTATGCTAGGGGGTCTTCTTTACAAATGAGGTTTCGACAGCCTCCTTCTCCGATGCCTAACCTCCACTAAGGCATCTCATGTCATCAAACAAGTCCATGATGGGATTTGTGGAGGACATTTTAGTGGTAATGTGGTTGCAAAGCGCATCCTCTGCCCAGGCTATTATTGGCCCACTCTTAACCAAGATTGCAATAACTATGTTCGGCATTATATCAAATGCCAACAACATGCTAACTTCATGTCCAACATTGCATCAAGTGTGCCTATAACAAAAATCTTAAAGAGCGAGATTTTAAAATTGGATATCTCATCCTTAAATAAAACCAACGCGTGACCAATATGGAAAGAAGCAAATAAGGCAAGTTTGCTCTTAATTGGCTCAGACCTTACATAATAATGCACAAGTATCGATCAGGGATTTATCATCTGTCTTCTCTTAAAGGCCAACCAGAACTTGAGCCCCTTAATGCCTTACATCTATAACCATTCTATTGTTAACCAAGTAATCATTCACTTGATGTTTAACTTGAGCTCATCCTTTTAGTAACCCCTATCATCCTCATTTCTATTCCTTTCAACCCTTTTTTCCTACAAACATTAGTTAACCCTTTTTTAAGCATTTATGCTTTGACCTAATAAAAAGGGAAACCCCTAAACCTCTATAGTCTAGTCCATGACCAAAATTTTAGTCAATAAAAAAATATATATAAAACTGGGATACCTAAAAAAATATTCAAAGGTCATAAATTATCAATGTAGACTGCTCCCTTGAAGGACAGCTACATTATTTCTATAATTAGTAGACTACTCCCTTGAAGGATAGCTATTCAAAGACATTAAAGCATACAAAGTAGAATATAGACCACTCCCTTGAAGGATGGCTATGACCAAATTTTGCTACCATAACAGCACCCTCTCAGAAGTTGCCCACATCGATCAGCTTCACATGACCACAAAACAAAACAACGTCCCCAAGTAGACTTCCCGTATTGATCAGTCTACCCAAAAAAAAAACACTGATTGACAAACTATTAAGTCATGGACTTGCCTATAGTCATTCTCAAGGTCACCTATAAAAAGGGGCAAAGTTATCCCTGCTAAAAAAGGGTTACACTATCCTCACATATCACATAATCAAACCTATTACCCCAACATACCCAAGGGATTTTGAGTTCACTTAACGTCAAGTGATTCGAGTACTTCTCTAACACAAACCAATGGTTAATGATGTAATGCATGAACGGGGCTTTTGTTTGCAAAAACCCTATCTATGCTATCATTATGGTCCTTGTCAATGAAAGAGCAAAGCACCTTTCACTTCTTACACACCTTCGTCACATGCCAATAACATATAACCAAAACCTTTCCTTACCACAACATTTATCATCATGATTTATTTAATACAAATACCACTTTGTGTTATATAAATTATCATAGCCCATTCACACTAGTTTCTATGAAAAACAATACACATGGAAACTATCAACCAAACACAATTTATGTCAAGCATATACCGTCACCAATATGGAAACCTACTGAAGCATAAATAAACTCATTTCATTTTTAGCATACACCATCACCAATATGGAAAATTTCTAAGGATGAAAAACTACATAACCTATGTTACAACATACACCATCACACAATATGGAAAAGGCTATAACATCATCATATACTCATCATTTCAAACATAACCAAAACAACTATCAACCTCTTTGACTCTTTTTTCCTTTTTGGGAGAAAACTCATTTCATTTTTAGCATACACCATCACCAATATGGAAAAATGCTAAAGGTGAAAAACCACATAATCTATGTTACAGCATACACCATCACACAATATGGAAAAGGCTATAACATCATCATACACTCATCATTTCAAACATAACCAAACCAACTATCAATCTCTTTGACCCTTCTCCCTTTTTTTTGGGAGAACTACATTGGCCTAAGGCCCCTTGCATGGGTTATGTAGGTAGCACTCAGTTGACATGGGGTCTTCTGAGGTTAGCTCGGCCATTTGTTCATCTATCTACCTGATGGACTAACCATATAACCTTTAACCATGACTTAACCTAGTCAAACCCAATCTATAACCTACTCTCTTCTTCCCTTTTTGGGAGAACTACATTGGCTTGAGGCCCTTCGCATGGGCTATGTAGGCAACACTCAGTTGACATGGCATCTTCTAAGGTTAGCTCGGCCATTCGTTCATTCATTTCCCTAATGGACCAACTATCTAAACCCAAAGCTCATTACCTACCCTGAACACTAGGATCACCGCCTATCCTAAACTACCTCATTTTTGTAACCATTTAACCTTTAACCATGACCTAACCTAGTCAAACCCAATCCATAACCTACCTTCCACTTTCCCTTTTTGGGAGAACTACATTAGCCTGAGGCCCCTCACATGGGCTATGTAGGCATCACTCAATTGACATAGGGTCTTTTGTGGTTAGCTCGGCCATTTATTTGTCTGTCTACCCAATGGACCAACTATTTGACCTAAAACTACCCAAAATCATGACCAAACAACCAGCCTTGACACTGTAGAAGTCACGTAGACTTTTCATAGGGCACATTGGAGATCACATACATCTCCTTACCCACAACAAACAACCCTTGAGATCACTTTTATCTCAACCTGACTCGACAAAAGACCTCAGAGATCATGACTATCTCCTCATACCATGACCACTTTCGAGACAACTTTACCTTGGTTGTTTTTATTGCATATGCTACTTCACAAATAGTTAGCAAATTGTACGTGCCCCTCACACATATTTTCAGATTGTGACAAGTTGATCCCTAATATATGTGACATTTTTGTGTTTTCCAAGAGCACTTCCTAGCCCAAATACCTGAAACATAATGACCATTGGAGCTACAACTTTGATCGATCTAACCCAATCAGCTACCACTAATAAACTAGGGACTAGTTAGTTTGATTTTAGTCCTCCTCAACCATTGGAGCTATAACTTTGATTGATTAACCCAATCAGCTACCACGAATAAGCTGGGAACTAGTTACTTCAATTTTAGTGCTCCTTGACCTTGCCTACGACAATTTGACCTACCTATAAAGTGAAGTGACATACGCGCAATTTCAACTATTGTAGCGTTCACACTCCAACCTCACCTTACACATCCACTGTCTGTCAAATTGGTACTCAATTTTAGATTCCCTTCTCTTGACTCCCACTTTGAGGGGGGAATACCTCATCCCATACCTAGGGCAACCTACACCTATTATTGTCTTGCAGTTCATTAGGATAAACCACAAGACAAAAAAGGGCAAATGTAGACACCAATATTGTGTCAACCCCCCCTTGGTCCCATTCTTAACACTTACACACCTTATTAATTTAAAATAAACTACTTATTTTAAATTAATGACCTCACCTTAGACACCTCACCTTGAACACCTCACCCTAAGACCTTTTCTTAACCTATGAGTCACCCTAAGACTAAGTCCTCCACATCCTAACTACCCATGACCTATTCTCACCCCCTCTTAACTCCCTAACTAACTTCCACACCTCATAAACCTGTGTTTTGACCATTCTCTAATGGAAAAAGAATTTGGTGGGTGGAGAAATGGGCAAAGAGCTAAAAATAGCCCTTTTACCTATTCTCCCTCCACTAACATCGATTAACAGTCGGCCAATGCTAGTGGGATGGCCGATGTTAGTTACATAACCCAAGCTCTAACATTGAGCTGCCCTCCGCCTTCTTGTAGATAGACATGCACACTCTGAGACGAATCATCAAAATTTGACTATCACTCTCTTGGCTACTGAAGCTTTGCACAAGTCAGTCCAAACATTGGATTGAAATGTTGTACGAGGACCTCAACATCAGCCACAACAAGAATAAGCATTCTGACACCTCTGGTTTTTTATCAAATAGAGCTAAGTATTCTATCTCATTTCAGTATTTTAAAATACATTGGTAATTAGTTTCTATTTGATATTTCTAATAACTATTAAGAAATCCGACTTCTTCCATGGAGAGGCTGAAAATCCTTCCTCTTATTCTTACCCTCTCTTCACACTTATCCTCTACCTTTTGCCCTCCCTCAGACCTTATTCACTTTCCCACAACCCTATACAAACCTTTAAACTTCCAAACTCCTCTGTCAACCATAAAAATACCCTAAAACCCATCCAAGGCCCATTGCCCCTACCGACATCGGTAACAAAACTGACATCAGTATCATTGACCCAACCGACCTTGGCAGGAATACCAATGTCGGCGGGATCACCGACGTCGGTTACATAACCTGAGCTCTAACATTGAGCTACCCCCCACCTTCTTACAGATAGATGCACACACTCTAAGATGAATCATCAAAATTTAACTATCTCTTTCTTGGATACTGAAGCTCTACACAAGTCACTCCAGACATTGGATTGAAATGTTGTACGAGGACCTCAACATCAGCCACAACAAGAATAAGCATTATGACACCTCTGATTCTTTATCGAATAAAGCTAAGTATTCTATCTCATTTCAATATTTTAGAATACATTGGTGATTAGTTTCCATTTGATATTTCTAAGAACTATTGAGAAACCTGACTTCTTTCGTGGAGAGGCTAAAAAGCCTTCCTCTTATTCTTACCCTCTCTTCACACTTATCCTCTACCTTTTGCCCTCCCTCAGACCTTATTCACTTTCTCACAACCCTACACAAACCTTTAAACTTCTAGATTCCTCTATCAACCACAAAATACCCTGAAACCCATCCAAGGCCCATTACCCCTATTGACATCGGTAACAAAACTGACGTCGGCATCATTGACCCAACTGACCTTGGCAGGATTACCGATGTCGATGACTGTGACAGATTGACTGCAGAGAATAGGTATGCATTATCTCTTTTTTTTTCTTAGTCTTTCATCATTTCTTTTTATACAACACTTTTCATTAAATAGTGGACTATCATCCCTCAGGGAGCTTCACGCTTCTGTGACCGAGCACGTAGCTTGGCAGTCCACCATATCCTACTCTAACATTTTCTTTGTTTAAGTTTTTTTTCTCTTATTGCAGGTGTTTCTTCCATAGCCAAAGAGAAGCTCCCACAATGCTTGGATACGGTGCGCACTTAATCTGGGTAACGTCAAACCCAAGACTTTTAACTTTAGTTTCTTCTTTTTTCTGAATGTAAATAGCAAAAAATATAGAGAAACACCTATCTATTGTGATAATATGCATGTTATAAGTGTTTCAAATAACCCTATCATGCACTTAAGAACTAAGAACATTCTCATTAGGTATCATTTTCTAAGAGATCATGTAAGTGAACAAAGTGTTATACTTGAATATGTTTCTACATAGGATTATATTGTAGACATTTTGACCAACCCACTTCCAAAGGTAACATTTGAAAACCTAAGACAAGAATTGGTTATAATTCCTACCCCTAGAAATCATTAAAGAAGCCAAGTACTTAGGGGGAGATAATCATTTTAATTATCTCCTAGAATAGGTGAGTTGTTCCAAGAAGGTATGCATGGAAATAAGGGGAACATGTTTGTTTTATGTCTCATAAACTCATAGTCCTATGTGTTGAGTATTTTGGATGTAAGGAGTGTGGTCCAAGGAGTTGTAGATATCACTTTTTAATTTATGTCAAAGGAGGAGAAAGACCAGAATGGAGAGATAAGAATGATCAGTTTGCAATATATTTTTCCATCAATGACAAAGGGGGAGATTGTTGAGCATTTTTCCTATTGTTGAGGTTTGACATTGATGTTGTTATTGATGTCAAATGTTCTTAAGAAGGTCTTCATGAGTCCATTTGAGAATGTAGATATGAGAGAGTATATTGATTAGTATTGAAGTGATTTTTAGAGTGAAATATATGTTTTTCATATGTTATTATGATTTCATGAGTTATTTTAAATTTAGCATGAAATTTCCTTATTGTCAAAGTTGTCAAGTGCTTGATCCTTGTAGTATCTTAAGAAGGTATGTACATAGGATGCCTAGTCTTGTGCATGAAAGATAATGATGGCTTGGTGAAATTTCTACACATAAACATGAGTATTTTTATTGGGTTTTTTTAGCATGTATATGAGTAATTGGAGCACTCAAGAGAGTTTTAGGGTAAGCTTATAAGGGTAAGACCTTCAAACCAAGTCTGCACCTAGACCACTCCTAGACCTTACTAGGCATAATGAGGCATAATTATCTATTTTTAAAGCATATTAAGGATGTATGACAATGTTTAATCATGTATTATATTTCTTGAGCATGTGATAATGGTGGAGAGTGCATGGAAAGAGGCATGAAGGTCAGTGTTAATGCCTAATGTGGTTTGTAAGCCAAGGTCTAAGCAAACAAAGAGAGATTGTGTGGACTAATGGGGTATTAGGATCAGTTTTAAAAACAAGTGTAAGTAGGAGATCATTTAAAATTGTGATTCAATTTTTTTTAATCACGTGCATGAAGTTTGAGGTTAAACTTTTAAGGATAAGGCATGAAAATGTCTTTTAAGGTCTCTCAAATGCATAGAATGAAGGGTTCTCTACCTGATAAGTTTTTTTTATCATTATATCATCAAACCTATGCATGGTAACCTAAAATATTCATGGTTTATGGGGAAGGATTATATCTCAAAATTATAGCCATTATTTTTTTCACTGAAGGGCTATGCTTTATGAACAATCATTATCAGTGGAAGTGTGTTTAAACCCTCTTAGAACCTTAATAAGGACCTAATGTTAAATATGTTGATAAAAATTTCCCATAATGGATTATTATTATCATATAATATATTTTAGGTTGTATTAAACTCTCCCAATCACCTCTATGTGTGTTTTAGTTATCAGGGGTGTGAGTAGACCCTACAAGAAAGTGTTAATTTTTCAAAGATTTGCCATAACAATCAGAGTTGAAATAATAAAATTATGAAAATAGATGGAGGATGAAGATTTATACTTATGTTTCATGTCAATGAAGGGTTATGTAAAATTTAAAACCCTCAAGTCTTCCAAATTGGTCATCCAAGTTATCTAGTCACTAACACACCTAATAGTGGAAACGGTGAAAAACCCAAGTAGTAGTGAGAAGAATATTAGAAATGTGTTACCATGATATAGTGATGAAAAAAAGTGCATGAAGATGTTTTTAAATACTTTTAAGACATATTCATCTTTTTAATAAGTTTTTTAGGTCAGTGATTATAGTGCAAAAGTTGCTCACAAGTTGACCTATCTAGTTCAGATGAGATAGTGAGATATAAGGTTATGAGATTGGTCTGCAAGACTAATATTACCATTTAACCATATTATATTTATATATAATAATGATATAGTTATGTAATATTATCTTATAAATGCATTATAATTCATTTAATATGTATATACAAGTTTTATAGGTTTGAGTCACCATGACTGGTCTTTGAAGAAAACTAACAGTTCTAAGTGAGCAAGTTGTAGGAGTTTTTTTAAGGCTTTATGCCCTATGTGATTAATTATAATGAACTTGATGAAGTTTTTTAGGTATTTTAGGTTTTTTTTATATGATTTATTTTTATGTTTGTGTGGCTAAATATTGTGTTATCTTTATTTATTCAAGATACACCTTCTTGTGTGTGTGAATGCCTAATGTAAACAATACTAATGGTGTGCTTCAAGTGGTGGCTAGATATAAAAAATGTCATGGACATAATAATATATTATTATGGGTATATTAATTTGAATATGAATTTTTCTTTCCACTTATGGAGTTTTAAAGTGTTCCAAGGATTTCAAACGGTAATGTGCACTAATGAAGACCTAATTGGATTAGGTCTCCTTAAGGCCTAAAGGAGTTTTTGGTATTTTACATTATGATTGACCTATTTTAATGATTTATTCATGTATTAAAAATATTATAAGACATATTTTATGGTTAATAAATGTGTTAAAGTGGTTTTTTCCAACCAATAGGTGTGTGAGCTAGAGGATTGTATAAGAATAAGGTGTAATAGGCCTATTTGGCTAGTTATAAGAGGTGTGAATGCAAGTGAAGGATTTAAAATATTAAAGAGATGAAGGAGGTATTTTATACTATCATATGGGTGTATATAAATTGTCATGAATATATAATATGGGTATTATAGTTGAATATCAAGATCATATGACCTAATCTATCTTGAAGAGACCTAGTTGAGAGAAGAAGCCTAGAAGGTAATTTGAAAGGGATAAAACAATGAGAAGAGATAAAGAAGGTTATAATCATATAATGTATGAGAAAAAAGGTGTTATAAATGTGATCAAATAATTTAAGTGGCTTATTTGGTTTTGATTCATCTAGATGGTTGGTGCTTCCTTGCAAGTTGGTGCTTAATAAAGCCTAGCTGGGTTGGTGCTCCATGTGAAGTTGGTGATTCAATAAATTATGATATTTTGACTTATATAACTATAGTAAATTTTCCTCTATCAATGGTTTTTCTTCCCCTTGAGGTTTTTCCATATATTTAATGTGTTTCATGATCTTGTATGGTTGCATATACTTTGCTAGATGCTCATGTGTATGAATGGTTTATGTATGCTTAAGTGGAATTGAATGAATGTTTTGAAGAAATTAATTCACCCATATCTCTAAATAATTTTAATTCCAATGAAAATTATGCAATTTCTTGGGCCTATGGATACCTTAATTTGTTTTGACCTGAGAGTAGTTATTCACACAATCCCCTTAAAACCCAGCCAAAATGCTTTAGACAAAGATAAAGGTTAATAAACCTCATCCTAGACCCCTTAATTCATAAGGAAGTCCACAAGTTACTCTCTATATAGATAATTTTCATGGTTTACCACTCCAACTAGTTGGCTAACTTGGTCCCATTGCAAAATAATATTGTTTAAATCTACCTTTATGTGAACTTCCAAAAATTAAATAGGGCCTCAAATAAATATAACTACCCTTTAACCTCTCTAGATGAGGTGATCTAAATGATGAGTGGGTCTTAAATTATGTCCTTCTTAGATGGCTTCTTAGGTTATAACCAGGCCTTGGTCAACCTAGAAGATATAATTAAGACTACTTTCACCACCAAGTAGGGTGCCTTCTCTTATAAATGGATGCCTTTTTGGCTAATCAACATTGGTGTAGCCTTTCCAATGGAAATGGACTTAACCTTTAAAGGCCTGATAGGTAAATTTATAATAAAATATATGGATGACCTAATTATGCTTTCTAAATATAGGTTAGATTATGTGCACTACCAAGAAAGGGTATTTGAAATATGTATACTTATGATATCTCTTTAAACACAAAGAAGAATGTGTTCTATGTCACTAAAGGTAAGTTTATCAATCACATTATCACAAAGGAAGGTATTTCTATCAACCTTGAAAGGGCAGATGTTATTTCTAAACTACCTTTACCTAATAAAAATAAATAACTAAAACATTTCTTTGGGAAAATCAACTTTGTGCATAAATTTATTTCTTGATTTACTAAAATAGTGAAGCCCTTAAATTAAATGTTGAAATAGGATGATAAAGTGGAGTGGCAAGCGAAATCAATGAAATATTTCCAAGATATCAAAGATTTTATCATCAAGCCCTAATTTTTATCATCCTAAACTATATGTAGGACTTATATGTTTACCCTTTCTCTTTAGAGCACACCATTTCCACCTACCTCACCTATAGGTTAGAATTAGAAGAACATCCCATCACGTTTATGATCACTAATATTAAAGATTTCAAACTCTAATATTCTACCCTAGACAAGCATACCTACACCCTATTCAAGGTAATGACTAATTCAAGCATTACATCCTCTATAATAGAGTGAATTCCATTATCCTAAACCTATCTATAAATCAAATGATGGGGTATAATGAGCTAGGTGATAGGAGAGGTCGATGGATGATGAAATTGTAAGAGTATAACTTGGAAATGAAGCTGTCTAAACTAGTCAAGGGATAAGTCCTAACCCAAATAATTATAGATATTAACCCAAGAATCATAGTACACTAGGTGGACTAACAAATGGTGTGACATATAATATGGTATACCCTAGTCATGCACTTTCTATTTTATGTAAATTTACCCCCAAGACTTAACCATACATAGACAATAGCCCTCTAGTTTAAAGTTATGTATTATATGTTGAAGAAAACAATTATCTTTAGAATAAACCATGAAGGAATCCAATGTGTATCATAAGAAGAGGCCAAGGACATAATGGCAAGTTTCCATGAAAAAATTGGATCCATCCAATTCATGGCCAATGTTATGGCTCAAAAGGTTTTTTGGGTAGGTTACTATTGGCCCACACTATTCATATATGTTCACGCTCATATTCATTTATACCGCCAATGCTAAATTTTTGCTAAAATAAAAATTCATACCATAATGTCACTACAACATGTTATAGAGTTTGTATCATTTGCATAATGGGGGTTGGATTTTATGGGGGTGATTAACCCTAATTCATCAATTGGTCATAAATTCATTCTTATAGGCATGCACTATTGCACTAGATGGTCTAAGGCAATTGTAACCAAAATGAGCATCGATGCTGAAGTCATCAAGTTTTTAGAGAATGCCATAGTCATCCATTTTAGGGTTCCTATTTATTTAGTATGTGATAATGACCCTTCCTTTTAATCCATATAATTTATAGAGTGGGCTTATGTTAATTGGATCACATGGAAGTTCTCCTCCAAATACTACCCAAAGGGGAATGGAATGGTGGAATCCACCAACAAAAACTTGATCGATGCCATCAATAAATCAATTGGAGAGAATCCCCAAGAATGACACTCATTGATAAAATTTGCCTTATGGGTAGGCCCCATGAGGTATAAGTAATCCCTCAAAAATTATAATTTCCTTATCATCTAAAAATTAGAGCCAATCATGTTGGTCACTCTCAAAATTCCAAATTATTTGTTCATGCAATAATTTATGGAACTAGACAATAAAACAAATTCTAAACCCTTATTGTCTAGGAACTTGATTTAGATAGAAAAAGTTCAGGATGAAGCTCCATTAAGATTTAACAAGCATCAAGACACAATCAAGAGGTGGTTTGACAAGAGAGCAAAGGTCAAGACCTTCTTAATCTTAGACCTGGTCCTAATGTGGGATAAGGCCCATGAAAATAAAGTTCAACATTTAAAATCTTATCTCGTCTAGTTGACCCATACCCGATAGCCAAAATATTGGTCTACAATGCCTTTTGTCTTAAATATCATGAAGGTAATAACTTACCACTAAATGTAAATAGGTAATTATTGAAGCACTATTTATCGATTATCCCCTCTAAATTAGTTTTTGAGTAATCTGAGTAGGAGGTGGTAATGTATATATTAGATAAATTCACTTTATTTGTGTGTTTATTTTCATCATGTGTCTATTTTTGTTGTGTGATTTTAGTTTATTTTGTGTTTTTCCCATTCATCCCTTTCTTTATTATACATTGTTCCATTGACATTTAGCCCTTGTTTGTAACTACTTCAAGTGGTGGTTGAAACCATGAAAAGATTGTTAAGGAACATGAAATCCCAAGTTGAAACCTACAATCTAAGTGATTCTAGGATGGTAATGGAAACTTTTGACATCTTAGATACAAGAGGTAAATGATTGCAAGAGAATAAATTGGATTTTAGAATAGTTTACACCCCAATATGGATACCAAGCTGAAATTAAAATAATATCTCAAGAAGATACTTGTTAATTCAAGATGATCAAGAACTGACTGACTATTCAAAACTTCCCCCTTATCTATATACCATTGGCTTGGTCTCAAACCCTCAATGGATAATACTAATAAATAATGATCTCTTCTTGTGAATCTTAGAAAAGAATAGAGAAACCATGTAGAATATAAATTTGAAGTCTACATCGAAAGGGCTATACAAGCAATATCCCTCGTAGGCTTTCTAACCTGGCTGGTAGTGGAACAAGGCCATGAATAGGACTAGAGATATCTCTATTAGGGTTATATATGCCCATATTATAGTAGATAAATTTCTTATCCATTATCCCCTAATCCATCAAGTTAATAGTGCCCCAAAAGAAGTTTGATAACTAGTATGGCCTTGTTTATTTTAAGGTAATCCAAAAATAAATCAAAAATGAAAATCACTTCTCACACACATTGGTGACCATCCATAGGGATAAATATAAATATGCTACTTAATATTATGAGAATTTGGTGCCTCATATTTTATGTGGATAATAAATCCCCCTATACAATCTCTCTAATAAGGAATAAAAGAAGAAGAAATTGGTCGAGTTTTAAGTGATTCTCATCACTTTCCCTATGGAAATCACCATTTGTTATGGCCAACATGCCCCATTTTCATTTGAAATGGGGGACCCCTATAAAAATTTTATGAACTAGAGATTTAGAGTCCTTACTTTTTTTCTTGTTGGTGACACCTGCTCAAATCTTTAGAATATGCACTACCTTGATTTCTTCAAGTAGAAACTAGCCTCTTTGTTTCTCTTTAAAATTAAAAAGTGATTATCCTCTTTGTAAATCATGGAACTAATGTTGAAAGTTGATTTTCACTTTAATATCCTAGAGTAAAACACTCATTGTCATCCATTAGAAATTGAGAACTCCATTTTTGATAAGTAATTTTTAATGTATCATATTCTTTTTATCTTCCTTATTTGGTCATTTTGTGAATTTTTTAGAGTCCTAATGAATGGGAAATCACCACATCATGTTGAGTTAGAGAAGCCAATCCATTAGACATGTTAGATATATTAGAGCCTTAAAGATATTGACTGAATGGGAAGGTACCATGTCATCTTGAGTTAGAACAACCTATCCCGTAGACCTATCAAAAATGTCAAAGCCCAAGAGAACCAAACTAAATGGGAAGGCACCATGTCATCTTGAGTCATATCAGATAGTCCATTGAACCTATTAGAGATGTTAGAGCCTGAGATATCCCATCTAAATGGGGAGGATCCATGTCATCTTAAGTTAAATAAGTTAGTCCCACAAACTTATTAAAGATGTCAGAGCTTGGGAGAGCATGTTTGAATGGGAAGGTACCACATCATCTTGAGTCATAATGGCTAGTCCCCTATACCTATTAGAAATGTCAAAATTTGGGAGAGCTTAGCCAAATGGGAAGGCATCATGTCATCTTGAGTTAGAGAATATAATCTCCCAAACCTATCAAAAATGTTAAATCCTAGGAGAGGCTAGGTGAATGGGAAGGCACCATGTAATCTTGAGTTAGAGTAGATAGTCCCTCAGACCTATTAGAGATGTCAGATTCTTGGAGATCCTGATCAAATAGTAAGGAGCCATGTCACCTAGTATGTAGATAAACTAATTTACACCTATGACCCTAAGAAGCTCAGAATGAAGTACAAATGAGACTTGAAGGCTAATTATAGTGTTCCAATTGTCTTTAGGTGACACATCACCTAGCCTAAGGTAATGACATAGAGTATGGAACCATGCCTAGGTGTTGACTATTAATGGGAGGACCAATAAACATATGATATGTGTTATAAAGTAGGATGTAGCTAAGGAGCCTCTAAGATATGTGATTGCATGCCTATCATGTGTTGGGCATTGATAGAATGGGAAGTTGGACCCAATTGGATAGTTTTTAAAAATATCACCATTGTTATATCTAGTTAGAAATGGAGGATCATGGGATCTAAATTTAATTTTTGATTTAGAAATAAAGGGATAAAATATAGCCACTAAATCAAATTAAAATTGATAGAAAGTGAGCTTCCAAAATCCATTAATTCAATGGAATATATGCATGCACTTATAAATCCTAAGAGAATCCCATTAATGGATGATTATGAAAAATATCTAACTCCTTACTTCCAAAATTCCATAGATACTTGGCATCCCATGTCTCTTATATTTAAATATCCCTAAATTTCCACTCCTTCCTGCTTTAATGGTTGTTACATCCTCAAACCTGATGTCCAAACTTGAGTATCAAGACACCAACTTCCCTAATGGTTTAACTAAGTATAGGAACTATAATGTTATATCTAAGGTAATTTAATAGGTCCCCAAGGATTCTATCAATGCTAAAGACTAATTAGATGAGTATGAGGATGACCTTAGGTCCTATAATAAATGCAAACTCCATAAAACCGCATCTAAACCATAGGTGTTTCCCTATGCCAATCTATCAAGAAACATCCTCCATAAATCTATCCACATGTAGGATACTATAAATGATTAGGTATGCTCACCCACCTATCAGCACTATTAACGTAGGATTCTTGTTTTTGTCTTTGAATCGTTATTATTTTCATTGATGTCAAAGTTAAGATAAATGTCAATTTTGTCAAGGTTAGAATTAAGGTCATGCATGATGAGATGATATGTGTCAAATAAGTATCATGATAAGAGAAAATTTTAAAGAAATATCTTGTATCTCTGATGAGAGATAATTTGAAGGCAACTTGGTAATTTCTCTAAGGTTGTTGGCATGTCAAATTTAGGGTCATGGTATAAGGTAAGCTACTATTATATACTAGGTGTCTTGAGAAGCCTAGTCTAAACCTAAAAAAAGGTGTTTGCATAAAATGAATAGCAATTTTAGACATGATCAAGAGGAAAATAATCCTTCAGATGAGTTTTAATGTCAAATCTTGAGGCTTAGGCCTCATATGAAGACCTAGTAAGAAGGTATAGGCCTAGTAGCATGTTGAGATGATCAGTATGTGACTTGTATGATAAATGTTAACAATGTATGAGAAGTATATGAGGTCATATAACATGTGGATGAGGATTTAAATTTAGTTTAATAATTTTCAAGTCATGATCATGATCTAAGTATGACTGGTAGTATAAGGCCTAGTGTACAAAGTGACCTATAATGGCCTAATGAGGGGTCAAGATCATTTCCAAAGTTACAAAATATATTAAGAGAATTTAAAGAGGTATGATATATTTTTTTAAATGTTTTGAAAAAAGTTTTAAATCATTTGTTGAGGAATAAAGCATGAAAACTAGTGATAAGTTCCTCTATGTGCACAGAATGGGGTGTTATAAACCCAAGAAGGAATTTATTGTGATCATTGGCATGTGAAACCTTTGCATGAGATCCTAATAACTTAAAAAGTTTTGGAAGGTCCCTATATTTATTTTCCTAGCATTGTATTTGGATTTGAGGGTTAATTTGATGAGTCCACTGTTAGCCAATTTTGGCTTACACATGAAAATATGCCTAAGATAGATCAGTTTCTAGAGGTCTTGGTATGGAGTGATCAATTGAGAAAAGTTCTAGATGGAATGAGTGGACCTAAATTAAGAGAATAAGATCACATATTTCTTTCAAATATTTTGAAACACTTTAAGCAAGCTCAAAGTGCAATTTGTTGATCCTTGGGGAATAGGCTTGGAAACATGTCTAAGTTTGCAAAGTGAAAAGCCTAGAAGGTTCTTATGGTATTTCAAGAATTCAAGGTCATGAATCAGGTTGCATAAAGTCTTATTATTTCATTGGATCCTTCTAAATGGACAATAGTTCAAGCTCAAGCTTAGGACTAGACCATCACAAACATGTCATGTAGAAATGGATAGATTAACGTGATTGTATATTTAATAAATGTACTTGGAAAAGCCTCTCAAGCCAAAAGACCACATGAACATAATTTTTTTTCATAATTTAAAAATTCTTTTCAAATTTAATGTCTTGATGATTTATCTATCTCAATATCTGAGTCCTCAAACGTAGACTTGCAAAAAGAGACATATGACAATTAACCGTTTAGATTTAAAAATCCTTAAACAAGTGAATAAACATCAAATTTGATCCTTATGAAATATCCATTTGGATTTAAATGATACAAAATCAATGATCATCATTTAATCATACTAGATATCCAATGGTGAGTGGCAACCTAACAATGTCAGTGGGTCCTAAATATCTAATAGAGCATATTTTATCATGCATATAAGATCAACAGTGAGCATCAAGTCAAAAGTTTAGAATGAATGCACAATTGAAAAGTGGAATGATCTTGGGTAACTTAATATATATCCAATGGTGTGTGATGATTGACAAGGTTATTGGGTCCAAGTAGATCAATGGTACATGATCACTCATACAAAGCAGATCTAATAGTGAGTGATGGGTCAAAAGGTTAGAAAATCTCAAATACAAATGCATAGGTGACAAGTGTCTCAACTATGTGCAAATGGAATAAGATTAATGGTCCACATTCAAGCCATACAAATAAATATTGATGGTGTGCAAGAGGTCAAAGAGTTAGTAGGATCTTGCAGAATGAATGTGGAGCTAATAGTTGGCATAATTTGAGAAGGCTCAGATCAAGATTAGTAGTTATAATTAAAAGTCAAAATATATGGACTTCAAAAAATAACATATGTGACTTAGGTCAAACCAATTCAAATGTTTCAAAGGGCTAATTTCACCATTAAAAATCAATCTCAACCTCTAGTTCAAAGATGTAAAACATACAGTGTCCAATTTTCTAAGGTTGCAATATTGTTTCATGAATGTGTTTTATATTCTTGAAAACAACTTATGCATATGATGATTTATTAGATTCTATAGGTTTCAAAGGAAAAACATGTTTATTTAAACCTAATATAGTTCAAAGTAAGTTATCCAGTCTATAGGCTTCTCATAGACATGATATCTATAGGAAAACCAATAAATGAAATTGGTTTTCAATCTATAGTGGATCTATATTCAAGATAGGCTAGATGTAGATATAGATAAGATATGGAAGAGTGTCTCATCCTCCAATATGGTCATAGCTCCAAAAAACATCTACCCAAAGTAGACATGGCATGGCTCTACCAAGTTAAAGGTATGAGGACTTTATCCTTATAATGCAAATAAGTGGGAGATGGCATAAAAATTCAAGGAGTAGATTTAGTAATTAATAATTAGATAATTTAATGCTATCAAAATATTAAGGATATTCCTTCATATCAAGATCATGACTCACTACCTTTGGCAAACTCTTGTCCTCTAGCATGTTTCTCAATCAGTGAAATGATTTCGAGGCTATTGGGATAAATGAAGACTATCTTTCCTTTGATATATTGTCTTTATATCTGATCAAAATATGGTGGGGACATCCATCAAAAGGTATCATCTCATTTAATGATCTTGTTTGATGCTCTCCTCTCTCCCCCCTTTCTCCTATATCTCCCATTCTTTCCCATTTGATAATCTCTCTCTCAATTTTTAGAATAAATCCCTCTCTTAATTCTATAAGAGTAGAGACTCTCATTTGATAAGTTTTAACCCTATAAAAACTTGTATCAAAAACCTCTTAAAGATAATAAATAATTTCTCTACATATCCCTTGCTTATGAACTGTGTTTAGTAAGCTTTTGCATGATGGCATTGTGAAGGAGAATTGTCCATGCCCATTGTCCTTATTTCTTACCTATTTTAGAGTGTTTTTAATTTGATTATAGGTATAAATTTGTGTTCTTTCTACCATTCATGTAAGCTTTGTGTGATTCTTATAATTCATTCTAGTTTCATTCATTTATTCTTGAACCTAGTGTATGAAATAGTTATGCAATTATCTAGATTTTGAGATTGTGTGAACTAGTATTGTCTTATGATTCTTTAGTGTTCATTTCATGATTGTGTGATTTCTCATTTTATTTGGTTCATCACCTTTTTATCTTTATTAGGATCCCTATTCCCCCTTTTCTAACCCTTTTATAAGTGCAAACATTAGTTAAGTGATCCATCAAGAGAAAATCGGCCTTATCTAGAGGTTCAACCCCACCATAGGTGACCCACAACCTTGGTTTATCCCCATATTGTAGCTCATTTGGAGGGAGCCTAAATAACCCTCTAAAAAGGTGCAAATTGATGATATAATAGTTTGTGGCATGCCTAGTGGGACCTAAATTTGAGGAAAATATTGATTAAGTTTGATGCTAGTTTGATCAATTTGTAGTAGTTATAGCTTCACACAATAGTATCTGACAACTCCAAAAGATTAATCAAAACTTTGGTGTAGATTAGTATCTATCTTTCATTCAAAAGGTGACTACAAGATCAGATTCTAGAGGTATTCCTTTTGAATTTTTTGAACTACCTTTAAATTTAGTAAATAGGTTGAGGTTTGCTTATACACACACATATAAAGGCAATTTTGCTCCTAGATCAATTCCAAGGTCTACTCCTACTAGAATATCCTTGTCAACTCCTTTTATTACCACAATAATCACTTTAGTTTTTGTGGTTTTTAATGGCCAAATTCCCTTGGCCCTCCCTCAATATGATCCTATTCTAGTAGTAGATCTCAAAAGTGTTCCTTATTTTAATGGATACCAAGATATAACCCCTTATGAACACCTCATGGATATATCCAGCTTTTGAAACATTCATGATATCAATGAAGAAAATATGATAATTAGGTTATTAGCCATCTCTTTCAAAGGGAAAGCCTTAAACTAGTATAGAAGACTTACTACTAATTCCATTAACACATGGGACTAATTAGGAGAGGATTTGTGTAAAATATTTGAGGGTAAAAGTGACCATTTCTAACTTTTAGAGTAATTAACCTCAATAAAAATATCCCCTCATAATGTCATGTAAGACTTCAATACAAGGTTCTAAAAGACTTGGGATAGAATCCCAGTTTCTGTTAGCCCTGCCCCTAACTTTTCATTCCTATACTATTTGAAGGATTTAAATAGTGACATTATAGTAATGATTGAGTCTATGGGAGAGAACACATTGCCAAATGCATATGAGGTAGTAATAATAGAAAAAAGTTATCTAGTTCAAGTTGGAAAGCTTACACCTAGACCACTAATTGAGATCAAACCAACCCCTATTTCTATTTCTCTCCTTTATGTCATTCCTCCTATGCTTACAATTACCACCATACCCTTACCTAAGCAAGAAAAGGCTTCCACTAGTGGATCTAGTGATTCTCAAGAACATAAGAAATTTCAAGAGCTTAAGAACATGTTCTAATTCTTTGGAAATGAACTAGTAAATATTAAAAGGAAGCTAGATTTCAATAGGCCTTATCAGCCTTAACAACAATCTTATCAAGCAAATAGGCCACCATATAAAGGAAAATTCCAAGGCCAAGGCTAAGGTCAAGGCCAAGGACAAGGGTAGCCTAGCTATAATAGATAAAGCAACTATAATCCAAATGTTACAAGCACTTCCAGCACCTTGGTCCTTGTTCAAAATAATGTTGCTCAAGAAGCTAAGGGTACCATGCCTTAGAATTAGTCTTTTGGGAAATCCATTATCCCAAACACTAACTTCAATCAAGCTTTCAATGATTAATGGTAGCATGTTATTAATTATGGGTATAATCAATCTCTTATGGCTTAGAATATATAGGTGCCCATGATGACAAAACTAGAAGAGCCTCAACAGGGTCAAATACTTAATCAAGGACCAATCCAGTTGGGTGATACATTGATGAATTGTGAGTAATAAGAGTGTTTTGTACTCAATTAGTAGGATAGTTATAGCCAAGCATACATTCCAGTGGCAACAAATACAAGGTTCAAAATAAGGAACATAGATGGTAATAAGGAAGCAGTCAAGGAGCCTCCTGCCATCACTTATTCAATAACAAAGCTAAATGGACTTGTTATTGTTCCAAAAGTTTCCATAGCTCCAAAGGAATGAAAATCAAGGGAATGTCTTTATTCCCTAAAACTCAAAAACTCAAGGTGTAGTTGTGGCTCCCAAAACACAACCAAAGGTTGGTGGTTTACCCATCAACATTATAGAAAAAATGAAAAGGTCAAATGTGAGTGTGCCAATGTGGGATATGCTCTCCATGCCTGGTCAAGTAGAAATCCTCCAACAAGGGTTGTTAAATATCAATGTTTCTAAGAAGCTACCAAACAAATAAAATGTCATTTTCACCAATGCAACCAAAGGACTAGTGAAAAGAAATTAGGTAATGTGGTCAAACCTCCTCCCTTATACATTTTAGCAATCATTGGTGAATTTTTAGTACACAATAGATTAGTTAGTGGGGATATCACCTTAGTAATGCCAAAGTATATAGCAGACCATCTTGGTCTAAAGTATGAGCCCTAATATAAAGGAGTGTTATAACTTGATGGATCTTCTACCAAGCCATCAGGTATCATCAAAGACCTCAAATTAACCTTGCATGCTTATCCTAGTGTCTAAGTGGTTCAAGATGTGTTGATCCTAGATGTACCTCCTCATTTTCCCTTATGCCTATACAATGAACTCACTATAAAGATTGGAGGTTATGTAGAAATATATTGGTCATACATGGCATTCAAAACAAGATATGAGACCAATGTATCAATAAAATTTGAACCCATTACATAATTACATAGAGATCCTTATGGGCCAAATAACATATACCTCAACAACACTATCCTAGATGAGGATGAACATCTAGCTAGTTAAGAACTAAACACCCATTCAGAGGAGGTATCTGATATGTTACTAGATGAATTATGGAATGCCAATCAATTAGTTGACCCCTTGGAAGGTGTTGAGGATAGAGACATGGGTGTCTATTGCTTACATGAATAGAATTATTCCATGTCATCTCTAATTAGACATCAAAAATATCCTAGTGGCTTATGGAAATTATTATTTTATGGTTCAAGGAGAAAACATGGAGTGGGAATAGGTGAAATGCTAGTGTCCCCCTCAAATGGAAAATATTTTTCCTCTTATAGGTTCTAATTCAATTTCTCTTACAATGTAATAGAATATAAGGGCTTTATACATGGTCTTCAATAGGCTAGCAAGAGAGGGATCAAGTAGCTGTAAGTTTATGGGGACAGTGAATTGATTATGAACTAATTTAGAGGCCAGAATATCACCAATAATCCCTTGATAAAGTCATAAAATCATAGAGTGTGGCACCTAATTGAGTGTTTTTAGGCCTTTAACATCTAAGCAGTATGAAGGAACAAGAATGGACATGTTGATAGGTTGGTAGCTATGGGAGCTCAATTTGATATCCCTAATGAGTTGAAATGGACCAAGGTGAAGCCACATGTCAAAGTGGGGTAAGACCATCAGTGCTAAACAATGAATACCATTGGTAGGTCTTTGAAAATGACAAACAAATTGCTCTTTTCTTGTAGTAGGAAGCAAAATTCTCTTCAATCAACCAATAAATTTTTTGACATCAATATGAAGAGAAAATAGTTTATTTAAGATCCAATAATCTTCCTAAAGGGCTTATAACCCTTGAAGGTATTTTTCATGATGGAGATCATATGAGAAAAGATAAGGTAGTAATATCAACAAGTGAAGAGAACTATGAAAGAGTCCTTATGTTCAAATACAAGCTCTTCAATCTTGGAAAGGTAAGCACTAAGGTTGAAAAGCATGATTTTATAGAACTTTGTAAAGAATATGTAGGTATTTTTTCTTGGGAATATAGGCACTTGAGAGGCTTTGATCCCAAGTTGGCCCAAAACCCTATAGAACTAGAGGCTAATTCCAAACCTATCAAGAAAAAGTAGAGGCATATAAATCCCACAATTGAAGATTTTATGAGGAGAGAATTGACCAAATTGATTGAATCCAAAATCATCTTTCCCATTAAGCACTCCTCATGGGTAGCCAATTTGGTACCTATGAAGAAGAAGAGTGGGGAAATCAGGTTATGTGTTGACTTTAGGGATCAAAATAGGGTTTTTTTGAAGGATCACTATCCTTTTCCATCTATGGAGCAAATTATTCAAAGAATTGTTGGTTCAAAATACTTTTCCCTTTTGGATGAGTACTCAGGGTACTATTGACCATTTTTACCTCAAGACAATATGGGTATTTCCCCTATAGTTAGAATCTTGTATAGGGACTTTTTATAATGTCATAGGGTATGATTGTAGTTCACCTAATGTCATTTCATATGCCATTATAGCTTTGGTCATAGTCTATATTAGTTTTTGTGATATTTGGTGTCTTAAGGATCATTTTAGAATCATTTACACAAGTGGTATTTTTTCAAGGATCCAAATAGCTAGGATCATGGAGAGGGCTCACACAGGCCTCAATATGTTTTTTCAAGCTTTCAAAGATTAATTAGTAGCTCAAACATAAGCCTAAGTGAATAAGGCCATCCTAAACATCATCCAAACATGAATGGATTAGCTTAGTTGTGCATTTGGTAAATTCACCTCAAAAAATTATGTGATATAAAGTATTATAGTGCCATGGAGTTATTTGTGTTAGGAACATCCTCTTAAAATTTCATGCCCATGAAAGATTTCTATCTCAAGTTATGGATATTCAAATTTGGACCTATAGTATAACACATTCACACTAACATCAAATTCAAGATTCACAACTAACCATTTGGGTTCAAAAAGTCTATAAAAGGTTTAAATTTTATCAATATCTAATGGTTTATATATGCTTGCATACTGAAAATGTAGATCTAATGGTTTGTGCTAAGGTCAAATGAGTCCAAAGGTCCTTGGTTTAAAACCCTTAACAGGCTATAGGTTAGACATGATCTAACAAGGCATATTCACCAAGCAGAGATCCAATGATGGGTGATCACTAACAAGAAGGTGAGTTTGATTTATATCAATGATCAACATTCATTCATAACAATGATCCATGATGCATGATCACAAATAATAAAATGATCCCAATGAGATATGTGACTAACATTCACTCATGCATCTTGATTTAATGGTGTAAATGAAAGTTAACATGTCAAAGGATCTTCATGGTAGGAAATCAATAGAATGCATTCATTCATACCAAGGAGATCAATAATACACAAGAGGTTAAAAATTCAAGATCTGATAGTGGGGATCTATGAGGCTAATGGGAATAAGGATAGGTTAGAGCATTTTGAATGGCTTAATTAATTTTTGATGGGTAAGGTCAAACCAAAGGGGAAGTTTTTTATCAGAGAAAACAAGGTATTTAAGGGTCATCTTGCTACCATTAAATCTCATTTAAATTTTATAGAGTGAACATAGTAATGCATTTAGGTTAAATAACATAAATGGACTGCCATCAGAGCTTAATATGGACCTCTAGCTTGAGGGTTTGTGTCATGTAGGGTTTGTTTTGTGATTATGTGTGCCATTATTAGAAGAAGGACCTATGTACATGATGAGTTCTAATTTTCTATGAATGCTCAAAGGCAAAAATGGGTTTATCTAGACCTAATAATAAAACCAATAGTCTGAGATTGGTTTTCCCATCTGTGGTGGACCTATGAACATGGGGACAAGTTTGAGCATGATCTAGTTTGAATCAGATCTATAATTTCAAAGGGTACCATAAATACATACATGTAGACCCCAATGGTTTCATCTATAGGACCAACTACATGAAAATTACCCTTCTCTCCACTTTTGCATGCCACAACAAACCTATTAGAAGTAGTTAGCACCAAGATAAATCTCTAACAGATTGATATGATGGTTTTAACTACATTAATATTAGAACCCAACTCAAAAAAACTTGATCCTACCATTTCAACCATCATGGAGAATCAATGAAGGAATAATGCAACTATGCAATGGACTAAAGTAACTTGGATCAATCAGGAAGCTTGAATGAACATAATTGTAGAAGCAATTGTAACTATGAAAGAAATGAAGTTGAACTCATTTCATTCCCCTTTAGATTTATCTTTTCCCACTTCTCTCTCAAATTCTATAATTAGATACCATTTTGGACTTTGTAAGGAGGCCACTCCATGTATATTGAATCCTGGATAGAATGAGGTCACATTAATGCAAATTGGATTTTAATTTTTTGAATAAATATTTAAGTGTGTAAGTGATGTATGGTGATGAAATTGATAATTTTATATTCTTTCTTCCCTTATCCTTTCATGTTTGTGAATAATTTCATATTATAATAGGTCATATGAAGTGTTATCAAGTGTATGAGCCTATATTTTAAGTGTACAATGAGCCTTAGTGTCTACAAACATCCTATGGTTCACTTACCTTGGATAGCTCTCATGCATCTCACCTCCATATTATAATTCTCATGTTAAAATCCATAGAACATAGAAATTAGTTTGTGTACCTTGGTTTATAGTTCAGTAAAGTATGATGTCCATATGGAAGACATCTTAGTGTATCACCCCTTAGACTAGGTTTGTTTCATGCAACTTTTAGCTCTTTTCCCCATATGCAATTAGTTAAGTAGGTTTGATAATTTCAAGATACATTCATAGAGATATACCTTAAATCTAGAGGCTCAATTCCATTTTAGGTACACCCACATACCTAGAAGTGTTCCCATGTTACCCAAATATAGAAGAAGATTGAACACCCTCTTCTAGGGTGCAAGATTTGGTGACAAGTAAGAGAATAAGATTAGTATAAGAATGCCTTCACCACAAAGTGGGGCACATATTATTACCAAAAAATTCCTTTTATATTGTCAAATACTGGGGCCACTTTCCAAAGAGCCATGGGTATGGATTTTCAACGATTGTTAAATCAGATGGTGCTAGTTTACTTGGATGACATCATAGTTTTCTCTAAGAAGGCTAGTGAGTACATGGACCATCTAAGTTTGATCTTCCAAAGATGTATAGATTATGTAATCTCTTTAAATCCTAAGAAATGTGAGTTTGATGTTCATGAAGGTAAAATTTTGGGTCACATTATCTCAAATGAAGGATTATCCATTGACCCTAATAGACTAAGTGTTATCTTAGCACTATCCCTACCCAAGCATAAGAAAGGAATATAGAGCTTCCTTGGAAAAATAAATTTTGTGAGAAGTTTCATAATTGGTTTTGAAAATCTGGTCAAACCCATCACCACCATGCTAAAGAAGATCCAAGTGTTTGTTTGATCAAATGAAGGTAAAGCAACATATAAGGCCTTCAAGTAAGCTATTGCCCAAGCACCCTCATTTTTGAATCATATTTTCTCAAAGGAATTAATATTATACACATTTGCTAATATTGAAAATATATCAACTATGTTGATGCAAAAAAATGGTGAAAGACTTGAGTAGCCAATTGCCTTTTTTAATCAAGGGCTAGAGGGATATGAAGTAAGGTATAATTTCATACAAAAATAATTTCTTGTAGATATAAGGAACCTAAAAATTTCAAACCTATGCTCTCAAATATCAAGGTTCATCTTATGGTATCTCATCCTAAAGTTAGGGACTTCCTCATTAATAAAGACTTGAATGAAAAGAGAGTTGGATAGATTACCAAGGTCATAGAGTATGATGTGGAGATCAAAGTCACCAAGATAGTAAGAGGTAAAGGCTTGTGTGATAATATGGTATATGATCCTCAAGAGGACAAATAATTCATTTTGGTAACATAATACAACTCACAAATAGATGCACATCCACTTCACAATAGTTGGCTCTAAAATATGACTCATTTCTTGATGACAAGAGAAAGCACCCAAGGTTTGGATAGAGAAAAAAGAAGGTATTTCAAGATTAAATCCATACTTTATGCATTGATTTATGGTGTTATTTTCAAAAGTGACCTCAATGGGGTACTTCTTAGGTGCAGTGATGACAATCAAGTTGTAAATCTCTTAGAGCAATTTCATGATGGACCTGTAAGAGGCCATTTTGCTTCAAGAACAAAAAATTAAAGGTAATGAGAGCTAGTTATTATTGGCCTATCCTTTTCAAACATTCCTATTCATGGGTCAAGAAATTCCAAAAGTTTTCTCTATTTGTATAAAATCAGAGGTTGGAAGCTCTTCCACTCAACCCAATCTAGGTGGAGTAACCCTTCATGCAATGGGGGTTAGACTTCATAGGAATGATAAATCCACCTTTGAGTGTAGGACATAGATGGGTGCTCACTACAACTGACTACCTCACTAGGTGGGTAGAAGTAACTGCCTTTAAATAATCCAATGAAATATCAGTATTGGACTTTTGTGATAGCTTAGTGACTAGGTTTGGTGTCCCATATACTATAATATCATATAATAACTTAGCATTTGTGAGCATGAGAATAAGTGAATGGGCACTTAAGTTGGGAATCTACCTCATCACATCTTCTAATTACTACCCCCAAGGTAATAGACTGGTAGAATCCATAAACAAGAACTTGATCAAGATTATCAAGAGGATCATAGAAGAGAATCAAAGAGAATGGCATATAAAGCTAGGGATAGCCTTATGAGCTAACAAAGTGACTCCAAAAGATACCATTAGAAATTATTCATATGTCCTTGTATATGGAAGGGAAGCCAAATTGCCTAATTCTCTTGAATTTCTTGCATTGGACTTAGCTCATCAGATCAAGTTGGAAGAGAGTGAGCCCATGAGTGTAAGTATGGAAGATCTCATGGATCTTGAAGTAACTAGGGACCTTATAATGAAGACATTGGAGTCACATCAAGTTGAGGTCAAGAAAGTATTTGACAAGAGAGCCATAGAAAGGGACTTCAAGCAAGGGGACCTAGTCCATAAATGGGACTCAAATAAGACCAAACTATCCAAACATACCAAATTTGGTAGCTTATAAAGTAGTCCTTATTTGATCCATGGATGCAAATAAAATAAAGCTTTTTAGCTTGGCCAATTGGATAGAGAGGTATCACCCATCCCAGTCAATGGCATTCATATAAATCTTTGTTATTAGAAGATTTTATAACTATTTTATTATATTATAACTTACTAGAGTAATTATTTTCATGATTTCCTCTAAGTGCTTTGAGCACATTTCCTTTCAGTTATGTGTTTCCCTTTCAATAAGTGCCTATGGCATAGTAGTGTATTTTGCTCTTTTATTCCTTTTACTTCAAAGGAAAGTTTTAAAAAGGGTTAGCCTTTTATCAATATCATAATGGTTTTATTTGTAAATAAAATTAAGACTCCATACCCAATGGATCAATTAAAGGCTACTAGTCTCTTACATAATAGGCATGTAACCCTAGATGTCACCAAAAATGTTGGCCAATTTTGGTCTGCATATGGAAATGTGCCTAGATGGATCAGTTTCTAGAGGTCTTGGTATGGAGTGATCAACTGAGCAGAGTTATGGATGGAATGATGGACATAAAGTAAGAGAAGATCACATATTTCTTTTAAAGCTTTTGAAACACCTTAAGCAAGCTTAAAGTGTAATTTGTTGATCCTTGGGGAATAGGTGTTGGGCCCCCTTTTTAGAGAAAGTACATGGTCTATGCCAACTAGACCAATTTTAATGTGAGGAAACCTTTGGAAAGGTTCCTCACCCTCTTTTTGTTGTATATTTTGGCACCAACTGGAGAAGTCCCTATGAATTCTATGTTAGCTAGTGGGTAGTTTCATAACACTAAATTACTTAAATATGTCCCTATCAAGACTTGGATGTGGTAGCTCGAGAAGCATGGATGTCAAAGAGTGGAGAAGGTGAGATAACAACCCCTCAAAAATATATTAGTACATGTAATGTGCTTGTCTAACTTGGATATCATAGTGGATCTGATAGACTCATGATAGCTCAGTACTTGGCATGCACCCATCCAACCTGGAAAGAGACACCCATTCACCTATAAAAGAAGGCCTGCATTTGAAGATCAAGGGGGGATGATTAAGTTTAGTGAAGCTCTAGCAAAATAGAGTGTAAACTATTAGTGTTTTTTTTTAGTATGCATATAGGAGTTTAGAGATTGGAATGTATAGCCCAAGCTCACTTGTGAGCTACTGGGCATGAATAGAGTAAGGAAGAAAATATGCTCTATTATTTATATTTAAATCTATTGATGAACTATCAGTTAATGAAGAATACTATTAAATGACTAGAGTATTAATATTTTTTTAATAGTCTGTATGAAGTTATGTTTATAAGTTAGTTTCATTTAAGCTTGGTGTTAGTTTTTACATAATACATTGGAATATGTAGGTTCAATCTTGGTCAATAATGGCATCCTTGTGCCATCTAGTAACCTCAACTGACCTATAGATGCCCTAAGGTATGAAACCCAAATTCACCAAGATTCCATGACCTACACATAGAGTGATATCTTAAGAATGGGATATTAAACATAATCCATCCTTATGAATAACTTAAGTACCTAAATGAATCCAACTAGCTATCCTCTTAGCTTGCACCCCTAAGAGCCCAACCCTTTCAAGTATGGACTTGCCCCTTTAGACATAGACAACTAAGAAGGCTTATGATTACTGAAATCCCTTGAAGAACCCAGCATTGGATGACCACCTAAACTCCTACAGCTAATAACCAAGTCCCTTTTAACCTTGAGTTGTGCCATGATGTAAATATCCCAATGTAGGCCTAGTCCCTTTGCTATTGTGCTTTGGGTGAGCGTGCAAGGCTTATGCCTTGTGTGAAACTGATGTTAGTGCCACATCATGATTAAATGTTTTACACTAATATCTTATTATCCTTGTGCCTAGCCCCACCAATTTTGAATCTAACTTGGCTTGATAGTGAAGTGCATGGCCAAGAACAAAGATCAATCAAGTGAACTTTTCTAAAATATTTTTGTTCTATTGATGGGACTATGTTGAATTTTGTTACTACATTAGTGCAATAGAGTGATGCTCTGACTATCACTTGAGAACATCAAGTGTTGTTTAGAGTAAGTGAAAGATAATTGCATGTAAAACCATCCTATATGCAAAGGGTAGAAGCCAAGAAAATGGGTACAATCCAAATTATATGACACCCTTTGTGAAGTGTTCTTCTAGAAGCTACCTAAGCATATGTATAAATAGTTGGTAATTTACACTAATAGAAGGTGAAGCTAAGGACAACACCTCAAGTGGACCATAAAATATGTATAAATGTTGGAGAGCCTAGATGAAGTTTAGACATGCGATGTGGACAAGTGGTGGAGTTTTGCATTGAACATCTATGTCTTTAAGTTTGTAGTGTTGACCTTCTCATGCCTAGAAGAAGTAGAGTATGAGTTTCTTCATGAACCAAGGGATACATTTATAAGAGGGATTAGTATCAAATTGAAGAAGCTTCTAGTAGATGAGGGTATAAAAACCATAAGAATGGAAGGCTAAAGTCCTTACACATATGAACAAGCATGAAGGGTGAGAGGGGGAAGTGTAGGTAAGGTGTAATGGAAGAGGAATAGTAAATTAACACCCAATAGCTCTAAAAGTTGAATTATAGTAAGCAAAGGCATAGGTTGATGGAGGATCTAGAAACTAGAAGTGTTGAGAGGACCCATAGTGAGCAAGAAGGGCATGGGGAAGGACCCCTTAAACTGTAGTAGTGAAAAAAGAGAGAAGAAGTAGGAGATTAGACTTAGTAGTAAGGTGTAGGATGTAATGGGTTCCTACAATATTTGGCATTTGAGAATTCACTAGAAGCACCTACCCCCTTTAAACCTAAAGTCCAAGATCATGCACTAGATTCCCCATCAGAATAAAGAAGAATGGGAACTAAACTTGTTATCAATGTTAACTTTGATAAGATTCAAGATTTGGATCAAGAGTTTTTAATTGAGCAAGTAATTCCTTAGGATGAATTAAGTAATGGTATAATAAACTAGTAAGTGATAACCAAATATCTTTGAACATAGGAATGAGCATTCCCACATAGAGGAATTCCACTACATTAACTAGTTAATAACTCATAAGAAGTGGCCCAATGCCACAAGTGAGTAGTACTGTATTAACAAGTTCTATAACATAGCCTTATTTGTCAAGGTCAACACTCAACCCTACCGCCACCTCCAACATAGATGCAAAGGGGGCAAGTGCCTCAGAACCCAGTGCCACCCCCTTAATAGATCTACTATAAGATGGTGATGCACTTGCTTGAGTATAATAGAGTTGAAAATGTTATGGATCATGTGCTAAAGTGTGAGTTACAATAGCACACTCAAGGAATCACTTAGCCTAAGCATAAGGTGACCCAATTTGTGACCACCCTACTAGATGGTGCCTATACCTGGTATCAAAAATTTAATCCAAACTAGGGTATGGTTAACTAAAATGTGATGAAATAAGCCTTTATAAAAAAGTTTGATATCCATGATTTTGAGTAGTAAAGCATCATGGTGCTCTAAAAAAATTCCAAGGGTCATTTGAGAGTGTGCACTTATATGATTCATTATTTAAAGCTCTTCTATCTAAGATTCCATATGACATTCACCCCTCCCATCATGTGAAATAGTTTATTGGAGGCTTATCGGTACCATTTAAAAGATCATTGTCCATGAAGACATTCATAAACCTTGATGAAGCACTTGAAGCTATACTCAAGTCAAGGTGGTAGGTAGTGTCGATATTCGGATCAGTCCATTCATAGAGGCATAGATTATGTCAATGGCCTCCAAATTATAAAAGTTAACCATTGGTTTAGTGCATGAAAATCATAGTGGGTTATGGTAAACTACCTATGAGATAGAATGGCATAACAAGAACAACTACCTAAGAAGAAATGTTTGTGCCTTAATTATTAACTATGAGGTTTATCATGGGTTTCTTGACTCTTAAAACTATCCTTTGTTATAGCATGATATCCAAGTAAACACCACCATTTATTTTAAAATATGTGATGCCTATATGCACTCAATAGTGGACTATAAATGCATCGATGAGATACACCAAAACATGGAGAGAGGTGTAAGGAAGGGAAAGACATTAGGTGGTGGTTAGGGGGATAAAATCAATAAAGGTTATGGCCTAAATAATATGGGTAATGGAAACCAGAGAGGCACACACAAATGAGGAGGAGGATGTGGTGGAGGAAGGTTCCCACAATGATTATACTATAAGTTTGGGTCAACTAAACATTATCAGCATGACTACCCCACACACCCAACATATAGGTATTGTTAAGGGCCACATGTAATTGAAAAATGCCTTGACTTGTACAAAAAGTTGATTCAAGTTTGACCAGGTGCAGATAGAGGTGAAATAATGGTAAGGCACGAGTCCAAAAAATAAAGATGGGATCCCAAACCACAAAAATCATGTAACTACATAAGTTACAGGTCATGACTCAAAGTGGATTTACCACTCAGCCACCTACCACACCAAACCAAGATCTACACTTAGAGTATGGTGAATCAATCTACACTGAGTGCATGGCATAGATGGAGCCAAAATTTGCACCATACCTTGAACTTACATAATATAAGGATGTCCTATAGCAATCCATGAGCATGATATAGAATTTATATGGTGAACTTTAGTTGGCCAAAGATTTAGAGGTGCAGGCCACTACTTTGCATAGGAAGCACGATCACCAAGAGGCTAAAGTGTAAGAATTGACTAAGATCATATGCCTCATGATAACTAAAAGAATGCTACCCTTGTTGAAATATTTGTTGATAAAACATTAAAGGAAGAAACTAAAAATGGAGGTTGTACCTTAGATGATTGAGGTTATTGTGTTGTATATGGAGTGGGTGTGTGAAGTAAGGCATACCTAGAATACCATGTATGACCAAGAGTTATTGATTGATGCCACCATTAATGGGTGGTGGGTTTTTGAAGTAATAGTTGATATGGGTTCAAAGGTCAATATTCTAACTCAAAACACCTAGGAATATATGGGGTAGCCACCTTTGAGACCTTCACCTCACATGTTATTCATGGCTAATAAAACCCAAGTGCAATTGATTAGGATTTTTAAGGGCACCATTGTAGATATCATAGGCACTAAATTCAAATTCAACTTTTAGGTCATCAAGTTCAAATAATAGGACAACTATGTAGTGCTCTTGGGAAGGCCATGGTACTATGCTAACAATATATACATGTCCTTTAAAAAGCACTATATGAATTTTGAGAATGACAAGGAAAGGGTGATGATCCCTCTTTCATGTGATTAAGGTCCCCCATATGTAGAAAGTGTTGATCTCAAAGATGAGATCAACCACATCTATAATATCATGGTGTAGGGTGTCAAAAATCTCAACCCTAATGACCAAGGCATGCTCAAATGGGAGGAGAGAAAATCAACCTCTGATATATCTGATGTAGATTTTGAGTGAATGGTTGAAGAGGCCTATGAGGTCACTAGCTGAAGGTGCTACCTAGTGTGTGTAGCTATGCTAAGACCACCCAGGATAGGTTTAGTGAGGATTGAGCACCTCAATAAGAAATGGGTCCCCCATGCTTGAAAGATGGAGAAAAGAGTACTCCAACTCAATAAATCAAAGATTATAATGTTTCCAAAGTATGAAAGGAGCTATCCCATCAAAAATTATGTCTAGGACATTGAAGCCTACATCCTAAATGAGATCAATTAAATGGGTGCACTAGTACATACCTTGAAGAGCACTATTCCTCACTAGTGGGTAGTGTAGAGACCTAGCTTGCCATCTTGGTAGGATGTGAAGGTAGTGATATACATCAAATTCATCAAAAGTAATGAGGATTTGGACATACCTACTTACATCAATTATTCTAACCTAATCATGTATGTGTGATTATGTGAATAAACTTAGACTATTTATGGTGAGGATGCATCAAGAGGATTATGGGTGCACACCTTTTATAGGACCTTTAAAATATAGGCACAAGCATGGTACATTGTAAATGAGATACACCATGAGATAGGAAACTGGGAGATGCTTAAGGAGAGGTTCGTGCACACCTTCTCCTTCTCTTTGTAGAACCTAGAGCTACTAGAGCCATTACAAGTCATTGATAGAGTAGTTTTTTAGGACATTTATATCTTAGAAGATAACTTGAAGGATATGTTTAGGGAAAAAGAACTAGCACTTCTGACATTCTTTGAAAAGACAATCCTTAATAGTGACTCCAAAAAATAAGATGATGAGACCTAGAAAGAGCATAGTTGGAAGGCTCTAACAAGTAGAAAAAAGCTTGTGCACCTTGTGGATGATAACACCCTAGATGATGAAGATCCAACACATCTTTAAATTGAAACATCAGAGAGGATAAAGTAAGTTGAAGACTCTCATCAAGAGATAAATTAACCCTATCGTGTGCCACTCAAGACCACCAAAGTAGATATCAATGTAGAAGGCAAGACAAAGATCTCCATGATAGGTGCTTATTGGTCTAAATTAGAGCTAGCATGAATTGTAGACCTATTGAAGGAATTTCAAGACCTATTCTCATGTATTTATAAGGATATAAAGGGAACACAACCTTTACTTGGTAAAATTAGCATCAAGCTAGTGGATGGTGTACAGCCAATCAAGAAGCACCCATATTAGATGAAGCCCAATCTCTATGCCAAGGTAAATATGGAGATTCATGGAATGTTTGTGGCTAGCATCATTTATCTAGTATAATCTGAATAGGTGAGCTTGATGGTCATCAGTATCAATAAAGATGGGTGTATATGGATTTTTGTTGACTATAAAATGTTTAACACCACCTGCATCAATGATCCATTCTAAACCCTATTCATTGATGAGGTCCTAGATGGAGTCATAGGCTACAAAATCTACACTTTCACTGATGGATTCTTGGGCTACCATTGGGTGTAGATCAAGGAGGAAGATAAGCCCAAAATAACCTTTATGATTAAATGGGGTTGTTTTCCTATAACATGATACCTTTTGGACTTAATAATGTTCCAATCATGTTTTCTAGGGTAGTGATCACTACCTTCAAGGACTTTATACATAAGTTCCTCCAAGTGTATCTTAATGACTAGACTATGTATGGTCTTATAAAAGAGACTATGTCAATTTGCACCTCGTGTTTGAAAGGTATAGACAACTCTATATCTCCTTAAATATGAAGAAGTGCATCTTCATTTAAGACATTGCTCAGGTACATCATATACAAGGATGGTTTTCTTGTTGATTTAGTAAAGATAGCCATAATAATCTAGCTCCAAACTCCCTCAATGCAAGAAGATGTTTGTGCCTTTCTAGGACATTATGGCTACTACAAGAAGCTCATTCATAACAATGCTAAAATTTTAGTACCTCTAGATAATATCTTGTGTAAGGATGGCCCATTCTACTAGGGTGAGTCACAAGAGGAGACCTTTAAGACATTAAAGTTAAAGCTGGTTAGTGTGTTAATTCTATAATTACCTAATTAGATAACTCCTTTTCACATCTATGTTGATGCTTCAAGTTATATCATTGGTTCTATATTAGTGCATCTAGGTGATGGAAAGATAGACCACCCCATCTCCTTCACAAGTAGAAAATTGACATAACCAAAGCAGAATTACACTACCACCAAGTGTGAGGCACTGGCAATGGTCTATGCCTTGAAAAAATTTAGGTAATACCTTCTAGCAACCCCATTCATATTTTGTATAGATCATGAGGTGCTCAATTACCTCATGAACAAGCCTATTTTACATTGGTGCATATGTTGATGAATTATTCTCCTCTAGGAATTCTAGTTCTCTATAATCATCAACCTTGGGAAGCAGAACTTGAGGCCAGTCCATTTATTCTACATCAACTTTGGTGATGCAATGGCACCCATTGAGGATGACATGTCAGACATGTAGTTTTATAGAGTTCAGTACATTCTTAAAGATCTAGTGGAGATTGCCACTTTCCTAACATCTAGGTTTACACCCCAAACCTTGTCTAATAAGGAAAATAAACAATTCACGGTCCATGATAACCCCTTCCATGTCATAAAAGGGGATCTATATTAAAAAAATTAGAGATGAAGTCCTACTCTAGTGTGTTTTGGAACATGAATGGGACTTCATCTACCAAGAAGTGTATGAAGGGATCACATGAGGCCATTATACTAGTGATGTAATAGTGCACAAGGTATTTTAGTAAGGCTTATGATGGCCAAGCCTATTCTAAGATGCCAAGGATTATGCTAAGGCATGTGATGATGTTAGCACACTAGGAAACCTAACCATCAGGATGAGATGCCTCTCATTCCCATTCTTTCCCAGGCACCATTCAAAAAATGGGCCATTGACTTTATTGGGATAATAACTCCCACAACATGGTGCATAGGTGCTAGATATATTTTAGTGGCTATTGATTATTTCACCAAGTGGGTTGAAGTCATGCCAACAAAAGACTACATAGTCTTGATAGCCATGCACTTTATATGGGAGAATATTATAAGTTGGTATGGGTGCTTGTTCAGTTTGACTAGTGATAGGAGAACTCATTTCATCAATGAGATGGTGTGCATCCTCTTGACTAAATACATGGTGGTGCACCACAAGACCACCCCATATCATCCCCAAGCCAACATAATGGTTGAAGCCTTTAATAAGATCCTAAGAATGTGCCTAACAAAGATATGTGATGTTAGTTGCAAGGATTAGGATGATTGAATCTCAACATTACTTTGGGCATACCACATGACCTATAAGTTCTTAAACAAGGTTACACCATTTCAACTAGTGTTTGGTGCTAAAGTAGTTTTACCCACAGAATTCATGGTACCCTCTTTGTGAATTACATAAATTGGCCACTTAAATGATGAATAATCTTTAAGTGTAAGGTTGGAAGACTTGGAGTGCTTGGATGAGAAGCATGCCCAAGACAAATGGAGTTAGTAGGTTAAGAAAGCACACCAAAAGTGGTGGCATGATAAACACATCTTGCACAAAGAGCTAACAGAAGGAGCATTGATGTTGCTCTATGATTCTAAGTACTTCAAGCACCTAGGTAAGTTGTAAAACTAATGGATGTGTCTTTACATCATCCACCACATCTTATAAATAGGTGCATGTAAGTTTCACATGTTATCTAGTGAAATTCTCCTTAGGCATTTCAATGGCAATCAAATAAATCCATATAGGTAATAGGATGGCTCTCGCATCATATAAACTCTAACTTATTGGTCAATATTAAATTTGAGTTAAGCTGACTAGAATAAAGTCTAACGTAAGTTAGACCACTCTTTTCTTTTTATTTTTTCCCTTTTACAGTGTATAGAGGTAGTGAGTGACATGCAAATCTTGTAATAACTTTGTGTCAACACTTCATGCATAATTCCAATTGGGTGAGTCAGGCACATGTGCCCATAAGTGCATGAGGCTAGACATATAAGTAGTGGGTGAATGAAGCTTACTAGGTGCAAGAAAAAGTAGCTAAGAGTAATATATGCACAAAATGAGAAGTGTAAGTCCCTTAAGGGCTTTAGAATGAACCATTATGGTGCTAACTTTGAGCCAGAGTCTCAATGAGGCACATCAATTGATCTGGTGCCAAATCAACCTGAAGGTAAGAAGTGAAGATGCAAAACATGGTTGAGCATAAGGTAGATAGTGAAGATGCATGTATTAAAAGTGTGAAAGAGAATCATGAGAAAAACAAAGTCCTAGAGGGCCAATACAAGGAATTTTTATGGGGTAGGATAGGCCAAAGCAAGAAGACATGTAAGAAATCAACCAAGGAAGAAAAGTGTGCTTGAAATAGGAGTGTAGCTAAAGAAGAGGTGAAACTAAGGAGGTTGATTTATGCACATGTGAGGTGCTACACCTAGGTTACCATAATAAAGTTAAAGGTCACATCAAAGGATACATGCACAGAATAAATTATTCCAAGATAGCTAGTGTCCACCCAGGAAGGAGTGAGAAGTGATCATTTGAAATGTACATCACTTCACCAAAAAATACATTAGGAGCATTTAATGAGGTGGTGGTGGTGGTATATAGATACACAATTAATGCATACAATACAAGAGATTTTTGAAGGTTTCATGAATTTTTTACATTGTCCAAGAAGATCAAGGTGCCTATACCATTAAGATTGCATTAATAACAATGGTTGATAAAGAAGGGTATAAAAGGGAAAATGATGGAATTACTAGGTTACCAATTTTATGATAATCCAAGACTTAATGTAAACTTAGAGAGAAACTAGATATCTGAAGCAAGAAAAAAATTAACATAGTGAGTATTTAAAAAAAATCAAGTACCTCAAAATGAATGGAAGCATAGGAAAAGAGAGCATGTTCACATTGAAAACTAGTGCAAAGGATTGAAGAAGGGTTTGTATAAAGAACTAGATTGAATTGGGAAGTTATTACCAGGCCACCATTAACAGCTTAGAGCCAAACATATAGACAGAGACCTCACAACTATAGAAGTGTTGGCCACTATTAGAGTATTTGGTAAGCCACACCTCTCAAGATTTAAAACTAGAAAATTTAGAATGGTGAAGAAGAAGAAGGAAGCAAGCTCCTTGCCTACATATCTAGAACCCAAGTGGGTTAAAATTATTGAGGAAGCATATGCCACTAATATAAAGGCACAAATAGTTGAGGCAATTAGCATTATGGTGGTGGATACTGAGGTGCTTACAAAAATATCTTATCAATACATGCAATTTCCATTAGAGGTATCAATGAGAGAACCATAGTTCTCCTTCAATCATGTATACCAGTTGAAATAATATAACCACTAGACATCAAGCCATTTCTAAGACTTAACATATGACTAGATGGTGGATACAAGGTGCAAGACCCACGAAGGTGATACCCTCTTTGATGACTTGATTCGAGATAAATTAAAGGCCTTAGGTGAAACTTAGATCTATGAGTTGCCTTGCTTTAGAAAGCTTGAAGATTTCATTCAATTCCTTCTCTTACATTTCCATGAGGACCACATATACTTCATTGGCTAGCTCATGAAGATCTTGATGCAAATGATAAGATGAATAATCAATCTCCCAAACATAGGTAGAGATATCCATCAATGATGATAATGAAGTAGAAGAAGTTGTAAAGCTACAAAACTACTTCAAGGGGGGATATATATTCCCAATAAACAAGTGTGAATACCTTGGCATGAGGATGGTGGTGCACCTCATGAGCTTGAAGTTATGTCTTGGTGTCTCATAGATAGATGTGTCCAAGGCATATCTCTACCTAGCCTACCATATGGCATAAGGTGTCAAGTTTAACATCATGTAATTCATTACTGAAGAATTGAATAAGAACACATTTGAGTGCCATAATTCCAAAATGACCTATAGATGGGGCTCCATCCTCATCTTGATCATAATGGAGAAGATTGAGATCCCCAATGGAAGTCAAGACAACCTATGGGTGTTCTCAGAACACCACAAAGCACTCAAATAAATACAAGGACTACATCTACCCCATCATCTTTAGTCCAAAATATAAGACTCACATAATTCACTAGTGTGAGAAATATAGTGAAGCCTTTGGAATGGAGTGGTGCATACCCCAGAGGCTTCCCACAAACATGTTTAGGATGAAAACTTTTTCCATAATGTAGCACTTTTTCATTATGCATTTAACACTAAAGTATGGGAACAAGTTAGGATGGTTGAAACTTCCCTTCACCTTATTGGTAGAATATGTTTAGGATGCACTTCACCAAATCCCAAACACATAAATAATGGGCATCCAAATCAAGGATATTGATGCAAAAATACAAAGAATGCAGTGTAGGTTCCCCTAAATAAATGAAGGTATGACTGAAGATGAAGAAGACACCTTAGATCACCCAAAAAATTAACCCAATCCAAGAGTTTACCATCCTTGGATTCATCCATAGACTCTACTATGTGATGAATCCAAGGAAGAAGGATTCTATCAAGGAGTGGCTGAGGTTGAAAATTACTTCAGAAGGGGAATCATCTACTTTAGAGTCATCTAAGAAGTGCATGTACTTCACACTGAAATCCCCCTCTAGTGCAAAGGAGAAAAAGAAAGGGAAGGCTCCCTCCCTAGTGCCCAAAATTATTATATCTGAAGAAGAGGAGGTAAAGGATTCTAAAGAAGAATAAAGGGGGTGGTTCACCTTTATTTTACTTGTGGATGAGGATTCCTCATCAAGTGAACAAACGCCTTCTCTTCCACCTTGAATTGAGCCAAAAAATCCTAGGAAAAGATTGAGAAGATTCAGCTCTAGTGAGGCCAAAATTTAGAGGATGCAGGAGCTACGAGAATAGAAGGAAGAAATGGCTAAGATAGTGGTGTCAAAGGAGTTCATTCATATGGTGGAGGCTTAAGAGTAGAGGAAAGAGGAAGAGCACAAGGCACTAATAGAGGAATGAAGTTAGGAAGGATAAATGGGCAAAGGGCCCAAGGAGGCAACCCACTCAGGAATTCGAATGGAAGAAGAGTTGTAGTGCTAAAATAAAGACATAAACCTTGACCAAGGCCATATTAATGTAGAACTAAAATTAAACTAGAGGAATGAAGGGATAAAATCGAAGGGCATGTCCTAGACTGAGATTGATTATCTAGAGGTCAAATAGATGTGTGTGTGTGTGTGTGTGTGTGTGTGTGTGTGTGTGTGTGTGTGTGTGTGTGTGTGTGTGTGTGTGTGTGTGTGTGTGTGTGTGTGTGTGTGTGTGTGTGTGTGTGTGTGTGTGTGTGTGTGTGAGTGAGAGAGAGAGAGAGAGAGAGAGAGAGAGAGAGAGAGAAAATAAATGTGCCACACAAGTTGAAGAGCAAGGACAAAAAAGAAGAGGTAAACAGAAAGGCCAAAGTACATAAGGCCAAAGTACATAAGGCCAATAAGAAGGGGAGAGAGGAGCAAGTGGCTCATAAATAAATATCATGCATCTTATAATAAAGAGAAAATAAGAAGGGTTTTGCTAGTGTAAAACCCAGGGAAGAGAAATTGCTAGAAAAAACACCTAGTGCCTCTACCAAGATAATGGAAGAAGCCACACAACAAACATGCCCTGACTCTAAAGGGGTGCCTAAATAAAAATAAGGTGATACTGGCACCTTGGAGCATCAAATAGAGGAAATGGGGCCATAGTAGGAAGAAACGGATGAAGGGGATAAGTCCACAGAATAACCCTTACAAGAGCAACACAATGGTGGGTCTAGCACTAGATAAAGAGAATGGGAGGATGAGAAAGAAGGAGATGAGAATAGAGAAGAAGAATAAGAAGAAGGGAAAAATGATGAAGACACTAGATTAGGTATCAGCACCAATGAGGAAGAAGAGTTGGGTGAAGATGAAGAGTATGAGCTCAAAAATAGGGAAAGGGTGAAACAAGAGTTCAAGGAGGATGATGAATTATACATTATGAAGTGAATGCCCCCAAGGACTTCTATGACCCTGACATGCCACCAAGTCTCTTGGGAATTGGACTACTACATGGATGAACCTAAATTTGAGGTTCTAATAAAGGCAATCTGACATGTCAAAAAGCTTAATGAAGGGCATGATTATCATCTACTAAATCCTCATGACATGAACCCCATGAACTATGTAAATTTACTAATAAATACGGCATCCTTAGTGGTATGCAATAACATCATTAATGATGTTCATGCCAACATCTAGAAAAAGATACAAAAATATATGGAGAAAGAGATTGAGATAATAAAGCTCAAGCTCAAATAACTAATAGAGTGTGTGGAAGAGGTAGAGCCATCCCTCTTAGATGGTATGGATACCTATGAGATGAAGGAGGTTGATTATGTCTACATGATTATAGCGCAAATGATACCAATAATGAGGCCAGTGCTCAAAGAGAAATAAGACCCTTATGAGGCCTTGAGGAGAGAACTAAATAAAAGGTTGGGCATAGTGGAGGACCTTTTAGGTAGGCTCAAAGAAGGCATAAAAGATGAAGATAATATATTTTGTAGTTTTTCCAACCAGGAAATAGTAATTGATGCATACCTTAAAAGGGTAAAGGAGGAGAAGCAATCTTTATTTTAATACTCCTTTACAATTATAAGGGTTGAACACATACAAATAATGGATAAGGTAAAATCCCTTAATTCTTAGCTAAAAACCCAAGATTATCACTTAGAGGTAGTCTTTTATGCTCTCCAAACTAAGGCTAGTGAGCAAGGAGATATTTTGGATGATGGGGTGAAGCACGTGAAAGAAGGATTTAAGCCTTTAGGAAAGAGTTAGAAAACATGAATTTTCTTTCTCTCAAAGTTGCATGCACTAAATTAGATGACATCATTGATGAACTTAAGGGTGTTATCCAAGGCTATGAAAATTTCAAGGTAGATCTATAATAAGGTGCACCCAAGTTTTACGTGCCTAAGGTGCTAAAATATTAGTCTAGGGTGGACTAGCAATTTTGTATGGGGTAATTTTGGGGCCCCTTTCTAGATCAAGTATGTGGATCACACCAACTAGACCAATCTTGACATGAGGAAACCTTTGGAAAGGTTACTCACCCCCTTTTTGTTATAAATTTTGGCACTAGTTGGAGAAGTCCCCATGGATTGTGAAACTATTGGAAGGTAGTTACATAATGTCAAATTACTTAAAGATGTCCCTAACAAAACATGTATGTGGTGGCTCAAGAAGCACAAATGTTAGAGAGTGGATCAGTTGAGATAGTGACCCCTCAACAATAGATCAAAGCATGACATGCACTCATCCAACCTAGATAACATAGTGGAGCCAATAGACTCATGATAGCTCAGCACTCGACATGCACCCATCTAACCTAGTAGGAAATGCCCATTCACTTATAAAATAAGGCTTGCATTTGAAGATCAAGGGGGGGTAATTAAGTGTAATGAAGCTCTATCAAAATAGAGTGTGAACTATTAGTGTTTTTTTAGTATGCATATAGGAGTTTAGAGATTGGAATGTATAACCCAAGATTTCCTATGAGCCATTAGGCATGAATAGAGTTAAGAAGATTATATACTCTATTATTTATATCAAACTCTATTATTGAACTATTAGTTAATGAGGAATATTATTGAAGGACTGGAGTATTAATATTTGTTTAATAGTCTACATAAATTTATGTTTATAAGTTGATTTAATTTAAGCTTTGTGTTAGTTTTTACATAATACATTGGAATATAAAGGTTTAACCCTAGTCACTAATGGCATACTCATGTCATCTAATGACTTTGACTGACTTATAAATTCCCTAAGGGATGAAACCTAAATGCATAAAGATTTCATGACCCATGCCTAGAGTTCTATCTTAAGAATGGGTTGTTCAACTTAAGCCATCCTTATGAATCACTTAAGTTCCTAAATGACTCCAACTAGCTATCCTCTCATCTTACACCCCTAAGATCCCAACCCTTCCAAGTATGGACTTGCCCCTTAGTACCTAAACCCCTAATTAGGCTTGTGCTTATTGAAATACCTTAAAAAACTAGATAATACCTAAACTCCTATGGCTAATGACCAAGATGACCAAGTCCCTTTGAACCTGAGTTTTGCCATGACGTAACTAGCCCAATGCAGGCCTGGTCCCTTTGCTATTTCACTTTGGGTGAGCACACAAGGATTGCACCTTGTGTGAAACTAATTTTAGTGCCATAACATGATTAAATTTTGTGAACCAAGATCTTACTATCCTTGCACCTAACTCCATCAAGTCTAAAACTAACTTGGCTTGATATCTAAGCACATGGCCAAGCACATAGATCAATCAAGTGAACTTTTCTACAATAATAGGCTTGGAAATAGGTCTAAGGTTTCAAAGTGAAAATACCAATGGGTTATCATGGTGTTTCAATCATTCAAGGTCATGAATCAGGTTACATAAATTCTTAGAAGTTCATTAGATCCTTTTAAAGGGACATCAGTTCAAACTCAAGCCTAGAAAGACTAGACTATCATAAGCATGTCATGTAGAAATAGACAAATCAACTTGATTATGCATTTAGTAAGTTCACTTTTGAAATCCTCTCAAGCCAAAAAAACACATGGACATAATGGTTTTCATGCCTTAAAAATTCTCTACAAATTTCATGTCTTGATGATTTGTCTATCTCAAGATCTAAGTCCTCAAAGTTAGACTTGAAAAAAGAGACATCTACGGGGACATCAAGATAAAGCTACAAAAGTTAACCATTTAGATTTAAAAGTCTTTAAATGGGTGTGTAAATGTCAAATTTGAGCCTCATGAAATAACCATTTGGATTCAAATGATCTAAAATCAATGGTTGATATTCAATTGTAATAAATATCTAATGGTGAATGACAACCAATAGTGTTAATGGGTCCTAAAGATATAATAGAGTGTATTTGATTGTGCATCTAAGATAAATGATGAGCATTAAGTCAAAAGGTCAGCATGAATGCACGGTTGACAAGTGGCATGATTTTGGGTACCTGAGCAGAGATCCAATGGTGTGTGGTAACTAACAAGGTCAGTGGGTCCAAACAGATTGATGGTGCATGATCACTCATACAAATTAGATCTAATGGTGAGTGATTGGTTAAAAGGTCAATAAATATCAAATACAAATGCATGTATGATAAGTGTCTCAACCATATTTAATTGGCATAATATTAATAGTCTACATTTGATTTTGTAAAGGAATATCAATGATGCATAAGAGGTTAAAGAGTCAATAGGATTTTGAAAAATGAATATGAAGATAATAGTTGGAGTAATTTGAGAAGGCTCAAATCAATATCAATGGTCAAAATTAAAATTCAAAAGCTAGGGACTTAAATGAATAACATCTAAAACTTAGGTTGAATGAAGACAAACATTTCATAGGGATAAAGTCACCATTAAAACTCAATCTCAACCTCTGGTTCAAAGATGTAGAACATACAGAGTCTAATTTTCTAAGGTTGGAATATTGTTTCATGACTATGTTCACTATTATTGAAAAAATATATGTGCATATGATGAGTCCTCGACTTCCACAGGGTTCAAAGAAAAAATAGGTTTTTTTAAAACTAATATAGTTCAAAGCAAGCTATCTAATATGTAGGTTTTTCATAAACATGATAGCTATATGAAAACCAATAAATGAAATTGGTTTTCAATCTCTATCAAATCCATATTCAAGTCAAGGCAAGTGAAAATATACACAAGATATGGAAGAGTGTCTCATCCTCCAATATGGTCATGGCTCTAATAAACATCTTCCCAAAGCAGACATGGCATGGCTCTACCAAGTTCAAGGTATGAGGACTTTATCCTTATAATGAAAATAAGTGGGAGATGGCGTAGAAGTTTAAGAATTAAATTTAGGAATTAACAATTAGATCATTCAATGTTATCTAAATCTTAAGTATCTTCCTTCATAGAAGAATAATGACTCACCACCTTTGGAAAACTCTTGTCCTCTAGCATGTTGCTTAATCAGTGAAATGATTCATATGCTATTGAAATAAATTAAGACTATCTTGCCTATGATGTATTATCTTTAAATTTTATCAAAATATGGAGGGGACATTCATCAAAAGGTGGAAGCTTATTTGATTATTTTTGTTGATGTGCTCCTTTCTCCCCCTTTCTCCTATATCTCCCATTCTTTCCCATTTGATAATATCTCTCTTTGTTTTTATAACTCCTCTCAATTTTATAAGAGTAAAGACTCTCATTTGATAAGGCTTAACCCTATCAAAACTTGTATGAAATACATCTTAAATCTATTAAAGACTATCTTTACCTATCTCTTGTTTGTGAATTGTGTTTAGCAAGCTTGTGCATGATGGCATTGTAAAGGAGAATCTTACATGCTCATTGTCCTTATTTATTACCTATTTTAGAGTGTTTTCTAGTTGATTGTAGGTTTGCATTTGTGTTCTTTCTTCCATTCATGTAATCTTTGTTTGATTCTTATAATTCCTCATGGTTTCATTCATTACTTCCTAAACCTAGTGTATGAAATACTTATACAATTAGCTAGATTTTGAGATTGTGTGAGTTAGTATTGTCTTATGCTTCTTCAATTTACATTTCATTCTTGTGTGAGTTCTCATTTTAATTGGTGCATCACCTTTTTATATTTTTTAGGATCCCTATTCCTTCTTTTCTAACCCTTTTTCCAATGCAAATATTAGCTAGGTGATCCATCAAGATGAAGCCGATCTTCTCTGAAGGTTCAACCCCACCATAGGTGACCCATATCCTGAGGTTGTTCCCATATTGTAGCTTAATTAGAGGGAGCTTGAAGAAACCTCTCTAAGGGTAAAAAATTATGTTCCAACATCCACATTATGTCTCATTATTTCCATGATATGCCATCTTTCATAGATTTAAACATGTTATTTTATTGAGCATTGCATGTAGTCTTAGGGTTTATAACTAGCCTAAGGTATAAATTAGATGTTTTTATCTCTATAAACTCATGTGAGTCTAAGTTAGTCTTATTTACATGATCTTCTAATTTTTTTCATGTTTAGTCTTCATATTTTGATATGTATAGGCATAATAGTGTCTAATGAGAGTTTTGACAATATCTCATGAAGATAAGGATGTGCCAAGATAAAGAATTGATCATTTGAAGCATATTAATGGATCATGTCAGTCAACTATAGATTCTATCAGTTAGATATAGATTAAATTAATTATTTACATATTCTACTAGTTAGCTATAGATTACAACAGTTGGCTACATATTACCATAATTGTGTTATGGATTCTCACAATTCACTCTAGATTTGGTCATAGCATGTTCCAAAGCATTCAAGAAGATTTTTCACCTTTTCCATGATGATCAAAAGACTCCTTTTTATTTTATATATATATATATATATATATATATATATGATCTTCCATTTATATAATTTGTTTCAATTTACAACTCTAGATTCAAAAGATATGAATATATTGTGTGTATAGATTTGGGGGCTAGATATAGTTAGGCGTAGCAATTGTAATATCATGTGGATATTTATAATTCTATTTTGATCTTATCACAATGTTTTCTCTATTTTGGATATATCATCTAATCTTTCTAAATATGTTCTTATTCTAAGTCAATAGATTTGTTGCCTAGTTTCTAGGATAGTTTATTTTGCATATAATAAAAGGATAGATCCATTCTATATCTAGAGACATATAGATATATAGAGATATTGTAAGTTTCATTACTTTTGAATATAAGAAGAATCATAGCATATCACTCTTTTATTCCATGTATTAAGATAAAATTTTAAGACTTAGTTGATTCAAACCTATATCCAAGGGTGAGTAAGGGCCCACTCCCCAAGGAGACAATAAATGTTATTTCTATATTTATAAAGTTTATTTATTGTTTATTTTAATTAAAATTGATATATATGATTTGTGTGATTAGACTTATAACCTACAGGATAAAACAAATGTTAATGTGTTTACTTTCATATTTTAATAAGCATTTATCATTCTTTTAATTATTTTAACTTTCATTTTACAAGTGTGGATTTGAGATTTGGTTTTAGTAAAATTAATTTACAACATTGTGTGATTGCTTTTAGATTATTTAATTCATTAGTTTGGTGTGTTTAAATTTCCTAAAAGAGTGTTTCTTTTCAACATTATTTTAGATTTTTAGGCATATACATTAGGTTAGTACATCAAAAACCCTCCAGATAGTACTATTAGCTAAAACCAATAAGCACCTTATTGCACACAACCTTGAAAATTATCTCTGATAATAATTTACACTAGCATATATTGGTTAAATTAAGGGATAATAATGACACCCATCATTTTTGGTTTCATTATCAAGGACTCTTTTAGAAGTGTTGGTAAGTTGAACACTCAGGCTAACAGTCAAAATATTAAAAAAATAGAATAAAATTACTCTCTTATCAAATATAGGTATATGAGTAGGCAAAGGGATTCACAAGGAATGTTTGTTTCAAAGTATCCTAATCTTCTACAAGAAAGAATCAAAATATTTTCAAATACGATAGAAAATTTAGAAAAATAAATGAGTCTTTCAGAAGTACCTCTCAGGATCTACAAGAATCTTCCTTTACAAGAATTGAGATTTTAGACACTAAACAACCATAATCCCCTCCTCTCAATAGAAATCCATTTGCAATGGGAGAAAATATAGGCCATAAAACCCTCATATGAATCCTACTAAGAGGAATTTCTCTTATCTTATTATCTTTGAGAATGATGATTGAACAATAATTAAAAATATTTCTCCATCCAATCTAACTACCTTTAGAGGTATATCCACTAAAGACCCAAACAAATTTATTTTAGAGTTAATATTCCTCTATCAAACCTATTATTATACTTTAGATAATCAAAAGTTAAAGCTCTTGCCTTCTACTCTAAATTAAGGAGCAATGAGGTGGTTCATGAGAATGGCAGGAAACTCCATTAGTACTTGGAGAGAAATGAAGACAATATTCTTAAGCAAATATCAAGATTACTATAAGGTCAAGGATAAAAAAGAATATTTTTTCAAAATCAAGCAAAATGAAGATGAAAACATTGAATATTACTTAGACTAGTTTGCTTTTGCTCACAATAAATATATATATGAGCTATCTGAGGAAGTGATCAAAACTATTTTCTTTAAAGGATTGGATTACTCCTCTAGGGATTCTTCGAATCTCATGGGAAGGGAGATATTACTAACTAGACTTCCAATAAATCACATGTTTATGTACCAACTACTCTAGGACAAAACCCAATATTAGAAGAGGGAAACTAGGGAAATCTAGTGATGTAAGCCAACTCATGAAAGAACTAGAAAATTTCAAAATAGACATACTAATTAAACTAAATGTAATATTATATGGATTTTAAGCTAAGACTAAATCTAACACTAAACCACTAGAAATTTATTATCTAAAGTGTATATTTAAACATGTACTCAGGGACTATCCTTTAAAAAAATAGAAATCTATGGAATATGTGATTCTTAAGATCATGACACAAAGAATTATAGTCACCTTTCTACTCTTAAAAACTAGTTCAAACAAAATACATAAACCATAAAAAAATCAACTATGTTCAAAGACAATAAAATACCTTTCAAAAAAATCAAACATAATAGTTTGGCTCAAGGATTCTTTTTCCACAATGGCATACACCTCCACAAGTGTGGGAAGTACCACCACAATGGCTACCCAAGAATGGATGCCACAACAATGGATGATTCTCAAACTTTTTCAAAAAACTTGGATACCCCAAGGTCATCAATAGTGATGGACAGATCAACATTAGAATTCTAGTCCAAACTATAACCAATAACAATAAAGAAGGTATGCATAATAACAACAACAACAAAACTAAACATTAATGGATCCTCAAGGAAATTAAGCAACCCCTACAAAGCAAGTAAACCAACCTTAGCAACCTAATCATCTTATATCAAATCTAAAGAATAGATACATTTATATAAATTAACAAGGTAAAACCATAGGGGTAGATGTTATTGAATGTGTAAACATGCATCTTAGGTCACGAAAAATATTACAAAAACCTTAGATCATCATTAAAAAAGTACCTAAATAAAAAACAAGTTCATAGACTCAACTAAATAAAGAAGAGGAGTCAATAGAGAAATCTATTAAAATAGAGGAAGTCATCATAACTCCTCCATCTATTCCTTTTCTAGAATGATTGAAAGAAGTGGAAGATAATAAAGAATCTAAATTAATTTAAGAACTCAGGAAACTCAACATAGAATTTCTATTATCCCAAACCATTAGGTACATTTTAGAACTAAATAGGGTGATTAAAAGTTTTTATATCAAAACAACTGACATAAAAATACAATATCCCAAGACCATATAGGTAGATAGAAAACTTGTTGATTTATTAGCAGGTAAGCTACTTTTATCTAAATATAGGGACTTAAGAAGTCCTATCATTTTTGTACAGATTTTAAAGTAGGATATACCAAATGTATTAGTGGAATTAAAATATTATATTAATGTAATTACTATGGACACCATACAAAATGTCACTTTAAAAGATATGCAACCCACTACCACAATCTTATAGATGTTAGATCATTTCACTACCAAACTAGAAGGTGTCATTGAGGACATAACATTTACTATTGAATCATGAGAATACCCTATTTATTTTATTATCCTCCAACCTAAAAAAAATAAATTAGATACCTATTTATTTTATGAATACCTTCGTTAACAATTGTAGCAGCATTAATTTATTGTAGATCAATGGATATGACCATCTCAAATGGTCTTAAAGCAAAACATATTTATCTATATCCACTTACTCAACCCTCAACCAATATTATTAAATAGTTATGGGTAGATCATCATGAATAAAAATATGATAGTATCTCCTTATAGATATGGTCACAATCACTAGTCATGTGGAAGAAGTAGAGGATGAGTTATTAAGAAGTATCATAACAGCTATGGATCTTGACAATCCAACTATGCATCTTAATCGTCCATCTACAAATCTTATCAGAGGATCATTTAATGGTGGCATTTCTTATCTTTCTAATCACCCATAATTTTCCACCTCTTTTAAAACATTTTATGACCATAAATACATTCAAAACAATGTTATGTAGTGAGCACATGAAAGCCAAAATTCCTTCCTAATAGCCTTCCATTGTCCTTTAGCTAGAATGATTTCTATAGGAGATAAATTTTTCAAAGATACTATCACATTCCATAAATTGTTACCAGATACTTTTCCTCTCAACTCATTGATGATTTAATTCAAAAAAATATATTCTTCCCATCCAAGCATTAAACAAATCATAATAACACTAAGGAAGACACTCAACATAAATAATTGATTAACAAATTATCAGTAAGTGAAAGTATTTGATGTACTCAGAGACCATACTCAAGATTTTTCTTGGGAATATAAAGACATGAATGGAATCCATCCAAGTGTATGCATACACCATATCTACATAGATAACATTAAACCAATAATGCAAACTCAAAGAATAATTAATACTATCTTAAGAGACATTATGAAACTTGAAATTAAAAAGTTGCTAAAAGTGGGATTCATTTATCCTATTTATGAAAACCAATTGATCTCTCCTTTAGTTATTATTCCTAATAAAATGGTAAATGGAGAGTATGTGTGGACTACATGGAATTGAACAAATTAAACATGAGAGATTACTTCCTTTTACCCTTTATTGACCAAGTACTTGACAATTTAGTATGGAAAAGATATTTTCTTTCTTGGATGGATTTAGTGGGTACAACCAAATACAAATAGCACCTAAAGACCAAGACAAAACAACCTTCACTTATCCATGGGGTAAATTTGTGTATAGAGTCTTGCCATTTGGCTTATGCAATGAACCTACCACTTTCCAATGAGTAGTCCTAGCCATATTTTTAGATTTGACCAATGACTATGTAGAGGTTTACATGGATGATTTTACTATTTATGGAGAGTCTTTTGATGAAAGTTTGATAAATCTTATAAAGGTACTAAAAATATGTGAGGAACACCATTTGTCCTTAAGTCATGAAAAGTTTTTGATCATGGTAGAAGAAGGTATATGGTGGAATAAGGTATAGTTTTAAGACCTCATATTTCTACAAAATTAATCCAAGTAGATCCAAAGAAAACTGAAGTCGGTTCAAACTTACCTATTCCTCAAAATCAGATTAATATCAAAAGATTCTTAAGCCATGCAGGATATTATATAAGATTTATATAAGATTTTAGAAAAATTGTTGCTCCAATGTTTTCTTTGCTAATAAAAGAGAGTAACTTTGTCTAGAATTCAAACTATCGACAAGCCTGTGAAACCATCAAGTAAAAGTTGAGTACTACACCAATTCTAAAAGGACCTAATTGGTCACAACCCTTCCATATTTATACTGATACATCTAATAATGCTATGGGATTTGTTTTGGGATAAAAATATGAATATGGATAGATGTATGTCATATACTAAATTAGTAAGAACTTGAATTCAACTAAAAGAATTTATACAACCATTGAAAAATAATTCCTTACTATAGTTTATGTCATAAACAAGTTTAGACACTATATTACTAGTTATAAAAAATTTGTATATACTAACCATGTAGCTATCAGGTATTTGATGAAAAATATAGTGGTAAGAGGAATAATTATTAGGTGGTTATTAGTGTTACAAGAATCTGATATAACAATTATTAATAAACTAGGTAAATTCAATGTGGTTACTAATTTTCTTTCTAGATTGAGCCATACAAATGAAGAAGAATATGTAGAAGACAATTTTCTAAATGAATAACTATTTTTTAATATAGCACAATCACCTTGGTTTGTTGATATAGAAAACTTTTTGTCTATAGGGAAGTTTCCATTCTAGTTTATCAAAAAGGAAAAGAAATATTTGATTAAAACTAGTTCTTTTTATAAATAAATTAATGGTATATTGTTTAAACTTGGACCTGATCATGTTTTCTATAAGTGTGTAAAAGAGAATGAAATTATGGCATCATTCTTGATTGTCATGAAAACCTAGTGGAGGACACTATTAAATTAAAATGACAATACATAAGATCTTTGGAGATGGTTACTTTTGGCCAACTCTTCACGATCAGGTCAAGGTATATGTTTGACAATGTGATCTATGCTATAAAATGGGAAAACCTAGATTGTCCTCTAAGATGCCTCTTCATCCTCAAGTAGTTCTAGAACCTTTTGAGAAGTGGGGCATGGAATTTTTTGGGCCCATATATCCACCTTCTCAAGATAAATAATACTTATTTTTATGCATGGATTATATGACTAAATGGGCTGAAGTACAAGCTCTTTTCTTTATAAGAGAAGAGGCATTATTAGACTTCTTATATTCTAAGATTAAGTAGAATTTTGGATCATCAAGAGAGATATTGTCTCATTGGGGACCTCAGTTCATATCCAAGATTATCCAAGCATTCACAGAGATCTACTGAGTCATCCATATAAATTCTAATTCATACTACCCTAAAGAAAATGTATAGGTAGAGGTTAATAATAGATAATTAGAGAGTATCCTTACCAAGATAGTATCAATAAAAATAATTAGGTAGAAAAACTTCTAGAAGTTTTATGGGCATATAACACCATGTGGAAGAATACTACTGGTTTTTTACCATATGAATTGGTATTTGGTAAGAAGCCTCTCCTTTCAATTGAATTTGAGATGCAAACTTTAAAGACTATACTCAATGTAGGAATTGACTTAGATCAAGCACAAAGAGAGAATTTTACAATTTAATGAGCTATATGAGATGATAATAGAAGCTTTCCAGTAGATAGAGATAAAGCAATATTAGAAGAAATAATAGCATGATTTACACATAAAGGACAGATAGTTTAAATAAGGAGATTGGGAACTTTTGTATGATTCTAAGTATTATCACTTCAAAGGTAAGTTAAGAACTAGATGGTTAAGACCATTTAATATAGAAAATATTTTTGACATTGGTTCAGTGTAATTACTATCTATAAATGGTAATTAGAAGACATTCCTTATTAATGGACATCGGTTTAAGCTATATCATAAGCCTTCCAATAAAGAATAATCAATCTAACTAGTATAAAATGAATTTGGCCCCATGGAAGAAATAAAATCTTCTATTGCCAATGATCCTTGAAAATTATATGACCTAAATAAAGGAAGAGGATCCACCTCTTCTCTAAAAAATCAATATATATATATATATATATATATATATATATATATATATATATATATATATATATATATATATATATATATATATATATATTCAATAATAAAAATTCTTAGGGACCTTGTTGACAGTCATGATCATAAAACCAACTTATTGGTTGTTCATGTACTACATGATGAGCCTTGACTACAAAACTAGTAAATGGTTGGTCAAGGGAAAAAAATAAAAAAAAATTAGAAAAATAAGTTTAAAAATTTAAGAATCATGATTGATTCTCCTTATTCTAATTCAATAAATTTAATGTTATTATTTTCCATACTATTTCTCATAATTAATTCATTCATTTTCCTTTGTTAGAATAGGTGAAGAAGTTAAACAAGGATAATATCATGGTTTGTAAGGTATAGTATCTATTCTTTTACAAAACATTAGTTTTAAATTTCTAATTTTGCATGCATGTGCCCAAATCTTTGGAAAGAATTCCCATAAGAGTTATAAGGATAATATTTCCATCATGTTAGCAAGGAATTATTTAAAAAATTCACATTTTGAACACTTAAATGCATGCTATGGACATTTTTATCTCAAGATATAAATTACTTTATGATGACTTGTCCTTATCATCATATTACATTCATGTGGATAAAGTAATTGCTAAAGATTTGGTAGCAGAATAATTAAAAATGAATAAAAAAGGAAAAAAATCTATAATTCTTGTTATTTTAATTGGCATCATTATTATTATTTGACATTCTTAAAGGCTCCAAGTTTTATCTATAGGAAATAACCAAAAAAGATATCATTGATATCCATTTGCTTCCTAGAAAAATATATTTATTTTGAAAATAGAGTTATGGGTTGACTATGTCTTGTGCAAAATTAGAACTCAAGATGGGCCAGAAGAAAAAATATAAACCAGAGACTACAAATGATCTTTTTAGAGATGGGCTAGTTAAGCAAGTATTTATAACATAGGGTGGCTTGATTTTTTCCTAAAATTTTAGGGTTTTAACAAGGCACTTGTTATATACTTCATCCTCCATTTGAAGATAGACTTCTCTACTATTCGAGGTGTATAAATTACATTCTCTACTTAATTTCTTAGTGAGTTATCAATAATTCCAAATGAGGGGGAAAGAATTATAGGTAGATCTTCCTTTAGTGACCTCATCTGAATCTTCAATAGTGAAGGAGAACCAGTGCCATTATATCTCCAAGATGTCAAAATTAGGATCAAAGGTATCAATAGGGATTCTTTACTTAAACCTTAGAGGTTAGTATCTTTCTATCTTATAAAATACTTAATCTATAAGGGTCAATGTAGTGTCTTAAGTTACATTGTAATGAGAATGTTAATACATCAAAGGTATGGTATGCAACAACCCCAGCATCAAATTAATCTACCCTCACTCTTATTAGGACCCATTCAAGTCAAGGCCATGAGATAACCCAAAAACTCATCTACCATTTATCACCATGTCCTAATTCAATTGATCACCCAGCATCATTTTTTTCTTCAAGAATAAGGTATAGAATCTTGGAAAGTTTTTTATGAGGGAAAAAAGAGAAAAAATCTTAGATTGACTAAGCAAATACCTCTAAACACTCATGCCTCAATCTCTAGGTCTCTACTTAGGAATTCATCTTCCAAATTAATTATTCTTGAATCCACTTGAAGTACATGATCCATAGTTAGAGTTGTTGCACTTAAACCTCCAAATCATCTTAATGTAATTTCACCACCTGAGCCAAGCAAAAAATTAAGGCTTAGATATTTCACCAAGAATCCTAAGAAAAATCCCTAAATTACCCCTTTATAGTAACCTATTCAAATAATTGAGGATGAATCATCAATAGACCCTATCTCATAGCCTACACCTCAAGAAACCTCACATGCATAAATTCTAGAAACCTCACATGAATAAATTCTTTCTCTCAAAAGAGTAGGATAAAATTGATATTAGATGTTGACAGTGATGAAACAATGGCTACAAAAACTTTGGATAGTCTAATTTAGGGCACCAATACCAATTCCAATGGGGCATAAAATAGAGAAGAAGTAGAAACATCTCTTCCATAGGATGATTTTGCATAAACTATTCTTGAGAATGTTCCAACTCCCTCCACATATAAATCAATAGATAAAGGTAAAGCTCCAATGATTGAGGAAAAAAATCAACCTTTCAGAGAAGCAAATGATATGCAATTGCAACATGTTTTAGCATCATCTCAATTAGAGGCCACAGTTAATAAAAATGTAGAATAAATTACTGAGTTAATCTCTTCAGCCTAGAATAAAGATTTTGTCATTTCCCTTCTAATGAAATAAATAGAAAGCCATGAAATTCAGTCTTTAAATAAATTAGATGAATCAAAAAATGATATTATTGATTTATGGATCTATAATAAAACACTTGAGGAAGAAAATATCTCTTTGAGAATAAATCTTCTAAAGTCTAAACAAGAAAATGCTAGATTGAAAACTCAAATAGGTTCTAGTTCCTCTAATTTTCCTCCTAAAATCAAGAAAGAATAGGGTTGTAAAACCACTCTATCCTTTCCTAATGTAAGAAACCAATGGGAGAAAGTTTTTTTTGAGAATAAGGATTTGAAGAGGTAAAATAAACTTCTTGTAAAAGAGAATCAATAATTTTAAGAGGAATTGTCGTAGGCACAATAGAATGAAGAACAAGCTAAACAAACCCTTCAGTTTACCTATCGACCTAGTAAAAAAATTTTAGCTTGTAGGGTCCCTTCCTCCTCATATAATATATTCTTGCATTAGTAATTTTTTATATGTTAATTAATACATATTTATTGTGTTTTACCCCATGAAATTAATACAAGTAATGAATTCATGATAGTTTTTTCAAAATAGTACCCCTAATAGGCAATTTTTTTACTTGAATTCTATTTGTGTGATATCATTTTAGTGAATACGAATAATTTTTTAATGAATTTTTTTAGGATAATTAAAATTTAGGGATCTTATTTCTACATATAGAAATTAGATTGCATAGCAAGATAGATTTGATAATCATACAAACACTATAAGGGATGTTGGTTGGTGCATTAGACCCCAGTTCAATGATGCATAACAGATATTGGAAAAAATCCAAAACTTGTATCAATAGCATAGGATCCATGAGCATTATATTTAGACTTTTCAATTTGGCCTCATCAATTTTGAATTGTTTGTTTAGCACTTCTTTGATCAAGTGGTAATTACCTGCAGACAACATTGGCATATGTTACCGCTTTAAGACAAAGAAGTTTTATCCCCTACCACTATTCAATGGAATATTATAAGGTCTAAGGTAATAATTAAATTAATTTAATGGGATGAAAAAAAAACCATGGATAAGGATGAGATTCAAACCTCCTTTATTACTCTCTCCTTTGTCTTCATGGTAAAATATAGGACCTCAATTTAAAGAGTAGTTTTATATTTGGCTTCACTTTGTAAAAAGAGATATGGGATTTAATCCTCACCATTAAATGATATTTAAAGATTTTTATTTCATATATGATCTAAGTCTCAAGCTAGAGCAAATTTTTTATAATTATGATGATAGAGAGTGTTAATTTGCAATGGGACTTGCAAAATGTAAGGTGTGAGGGAAATGATGAGTCCACATTATGACTCAATATTTTTATGATATGCCATCCTTCATATATTTAAATATGTCATTTTATTGATAATTTCATGTATTCTTAGGGTTTATAGCTAGCCTAAAGTATAAAATAGATACTTTTATCTCTATAAGCTCATGTGAGTCTAAGTTAGCTTTCTTTACATGATGTTTTAACTATTTGCATTTTAATCTTCATATTTTGATATCTACAAGCATAATAGTGTCTAATAATAATTTTGACAAGATATTATGAAGATAAGGATGTGCCAAGATGAAAAAACTAATCATTTAAAGCATATCTATAAATTATGTTAGTCAACTATAGATTTTGTTATCCAGCTATGGATTACGCCAGTTAGTTATGGATTCTGCCAATTAGCTGTGAATTACAATAGTCTGTGGATTACCATAGTCATTTTATGGATTCTCATAGTTCACTCCATATTTGGTCATAGCATGTTCCAAAACATTCAATAAGCTTTATCACCTTTTCCATGATGATTTGAAGACTCCTTTTGATACTTTCTATTTTTATACATCTATATATACATATTCTTATTTTTGTATGGTCCTCCATTTATGGAAGTTTTTGTTTCAAGTTACAAGTAAAAGATATGAATATATTGTATGTACAAATTTAGTAGTTAGATATAGTTAGGCATAGTAGTTGTAATCTCATGTGGATTTTTCTAATTCTGTGTAGATCTTATTGCAATGTTTTCTCTATTTTGATTAAATCACCTAATTTCTCTAAATATCTTCTTATTCTAAGTTAGTTGAATTTTTTCCTAGTTTCTAAGATAGTTTATTTTTTATAGAATAAAAGGACATATCCATGTTAGATATAGAGACACATAGATATACATAGATATTTTAAGTTTGGTTACTTTTGAATTTAAAAATACTTTTGAAATATCACTCTTTCATTCCATGTGTTAAGATAGCATTTTAAGACTGAGTTGATTCAAACCTAAATTTAAGGGTAAGGGCCCACTCCCTAAGGAGATAGGAGATATTATTTTGATATTTATAAAATTTATTTCTTATTTATTTTAATTGAAATTGATATATGCTTTATGTTATAAGACTTATAACCTATAGGATAGAATAGAGGTTAATATTTTTAGTTTTAGATTTGAATAAACATTTATCATTCCTTTAATTCCTATAACTTTCAGTTTGAAAGTGTGGATTTGAGATTTGGTTTTAGTAAGTTTATTTTACAGCATTGTGTGATTGATTTGAGATTATTTAATTCAATAGTTTGGTGTGTTTACATTTCCTTCAAGTGTGTTTATTTTCAACATTAGTTTAGATTCTTAAGAATAGACATTAGGTTAGTACAACATCAAAAATGCCCTAAATAGTATTATTAACTAAAACCACTAAGTAACTTACTGTATATAGCCTTGGACACTAGCCCTGATAATAATTGACACTAACATAGGTTTGTGAAATAAATGGGTAATAATGACACCCATCACAATCCTTTATGAATGATTGTTAAGAAGGGAAACCAGTCAAAACCCTCATAATGACTTGATAGAAAAGATATTATAATTTATTGATTATAATAGTTTTTTTGATCTAGTTTGATGTTTGAAATATGTAAAGGACTCCTCCTAGTTTTTCTAGATGGTTTTGGTTTATCTTGATAGTGAGTAAAAGTTATAGGAAACCCCTTATTTCTAAGAATTTTGATGTAGAAGGTAGGGTTAACAAGTTAAAAGCATGAAAATAGATGGAGGATGATGTGTAATACTTATATTTATGTCCATGAAAGTTTTGATCAATTTTAAGACCTAAAATTTTCTAAACCAGTCATAGAAGATGGCTTATCACTAAACATGCCTAATATGCAAGACAATGAGAAAACCAAGCAAGAATGGAAATGAGATTAGGGATTGGTAACATAAGACTAGGGATGGATCCAAATTCATGTGATAATTATTAAATACATATTCCTAATATCCCCTTTGTTTATAATTTTTTATTATGCTCATACACAAGCAAAAAGATGTCATCAAAATGGTCTATCTAACATAGTGAAGTCTATGTAGAGTGAAGTTGTGAGAATGGTCTGTAAGACCAATATTGATATATAACCATGAAATATACATTTTAAAATATAATATAAAGATTATTAATTTTAATTTAAACTAATTTTAATATCATAAAAGTGTTTAAATAGGTGTTTTAAGGCTTAGTTTTCTTGACTACGTTTTTGGTGCTACAGGTAATTTTTTGTGTGAGTGAAAATGATGTTACTAAGTCATTTTGCATTGATTTAAAGGATCAAATGACTATGAAATATATATATATATATATATATATATATATATATATATATATATATATATATATATATATATATATATATATCATAGTTTAATTTTAACATATATTTATTCATGAGATACTCCTATAAAGGTATGAAAATTCAAAGGCTTTTGACTAGGTTCTTAAGGCTTGTGTGTAGTTCTGAGTAAGCTTATAAAGTTGATCAGTTTAGGGTCTTTTGATTTGTTTGATGAATTATAATGAATATTATGTTTGATATAAGGTAATTTAGATTATATAATTTTATTTTATTTTTTATTATTTTATGTGTCAAAGTTGTTTGTATGCATCAGATTTTCTAGATAGAATTTTTGATAGTAAGAAGGCATATTTGTGAGTAGACCTAATTGGATGGTTCAAGGAGTGAAAATATCTAAATGGTGTTAGGGAAATAAGGTGAGATTATAAATTGTATATTAAATTTAAATTTTAAGTTTTTCATCCTTTTTTGGAGGCTCAAAGTGTTCCAAGGATGTCTAAGTGAAATGTGTGCTTAGAGAAGGCCTAATTGCATTAGGTCTATCTTCGACCTAATAGTGGTTTTGTCCCTTAAGGGTAATGACCGACATATGTAGTGATTTTTTAAATTTTGAGTAATGTGTATTTATATATTCAAATTTTGACCCAAGTGTATTAAATTTATTGTTTGATCAATATGGGTATGATCAAGAGTCAAGTATAAAAATAAGGCCTAGTAGGCCTATTTTAGCTAGTTAGAGAATTGAGAAAGAAAGTGAAGGATATAGAGTTTTAAATAATATGTAAATGGATCTAAGATAATAAAAAATGTGTATTTAATATTCATTGATGATATAAATATGTTTGTATAGGTTTTGAGTAAGGTCATTTTATCTAATTCTACCAAAGAAAGAGTTAGTTGAGCGAGAAGGCTTAATAGGCTATTTGAGAAAGAAAGAAGTGTGAGAAGAACAAAAGAAGGAGGTCATCTTTATATGAGTGAGAAATAAGTGTCCAATGGTTATTATATATGAAATGTATCTAATTTTTTGCTTGGTTACCTATGGTTTTGAATCCTCCTTACAGGTTGGAATTTTTTAAAGGACTAGTTGAGTTGGTGCTTGACTAGTGAGGGGTTGGTGCTCCTTGTGGGGTTGGTGCCTCATTAAAAGTTTGATCCATTACTTATATATAGTATTCCAAGTGATGTTTTAATTTTTTTATCCTCCAAGAGGGTTTACCACATAGATCTTATGTTCATGTGTTATCTTTTCACTTATTGATCATATAAATAATTATTTATGCATTATTATATTTCTATATCTATTTGATTGATTAGTGAATAATATATGTAATTTAAATAAGAATTTACACACTAATTCAACCCCTCAACTCTCATTTTTTATACCTTTAAAATTTGGTATCATATAATGTCCTTTAAAGGAGATATTATATCTTAAAGAAGATTTTAAGCAAGCAAAGATGGCTAGTCAAGAACAAGGTGGTTTCCCTACAAGCAAAGATCCATTGTTTAATGGATCTAATTATGATTTTTGGAGTATCAATATGATAAAATATCTAATGTCTCAAGGTCATTATGTATGTCAATAATTTCTAGTTGTATATTTTGCACTCCCTATTCCTCTTACAGATGTAGTAGGCAAGAAGGCTAGTGACAATAATTCAAAATCAATGAATGGTATTATGCATGGCCTATCAGAGATAGAACTTGTGAAAGAGATGCATTGTATGTATACCAAAGAGATGTGAGATAATTTAAAGACTATTCATGTGGGAGACTCCAAGGTCAAATTATCTAAATTGAAAACTCATAAAAGACAATTTTAAATCTTAAAAAATGAATGAAGATGAGACCATTGTAGCCTACTTGCTAAGGGTTGATGAAGTGGTGAATATCATAAGAGGTATAGGTGAAGAGTTGAAAGAGTCTACTATTTTTCAGAATTTATTGAGGTCTCTAACTCTAAAATTTTATTCTAAGGTATCTATTTTTGAATAAATTCAAGATATATATATAAGCTAGAGATGGATGGACTTCATGGCACCTTAACAACCTATGACATGAGGACAAGTGAAGGAAGACCTAAAAATAAGGAAGCTTCATCCAAGGTAGAAAAGAAGAAAAATAGAATAATACATGAGCTATTAAATTCAAAGATAATTATGAATCTAATGTTGATGATGATGATTTGATAGCTATGTTTAGGCTTAGGTAGATATAAGGGCAAATTGCCTTTTAATTATGGACAGATTGGACACTTTGCTAAAAAGTTACATCATAAACATAAGACTAAGGATGGTGAAGATCATGATGATGGTAAAATTTCCTATAATTTTGATAAGAGAAATAAAATCTATAGAAGATATGATGATAAGAAGTTTTTCTAAAACAAAAAAAAATTCTACACCAAGGAAGATTGTATCTCATCTGATGAGAGGGAGAAAAGAGATTCTAAGAGTAACCATTAATGTGATGGACCTGATGTAAATGAAGCTATATTCATGGCTAAATAATCAAGCTTATCAAATAAATAAGAGTCCATATGTATTGGAGGTGTTGTTGGTGATTCAGATGAAGAAGGAGATGAGGTGGATTTTGAGGATGAGTTGATGAACACTCTAGAAGAATAAAGATGGTAAATAAAATTAATAGGTTGATGTGGTCTCTTATAAAATATTATGAGGATAAAATCAACTTGTTTGAAGCTGAACTAAGCAACAACTCTAAGAAATAATAAGAAATAGTCAAACATGTGTAGATTCAACTTGAAATTATGACTACAGGACTAGAAGGCAAAGAAGATGAATGTGAAAGGTATATAATTGAAGTGAATTCCTTGAAAGATGAATTTAAAAAAGCATAAAATAGTTTCAATTCCTTTTTTAGGTTTTAAAAGAGTACCAATGACCTAGACAACATTATTAGTAGTCAAAATACTGTTAATGATAAAACAATCCTTGGCTTCAATGGAGACCAAAAGAAGAATAGTAATGTGATAAAAAAGGTCAATGATCAATAAAATAATGAGGGTGTTGATAGAATGAAGGATAATACTATCAGGAAACCAAATATCATAATTTATGCTAATATTTTCAATGGCTATTGGTATTCATGTAACCAATAGTCATAGAGCAAGGCATTGTAGAATGCCTTTCAAGAATGAATATGCATGAAACTATGATGAAAGTCATCATTAAAGAAGTATGGGTCATGATTTTTTCCAATTAAGAGGAATAATATTTTTCAATTGTCATAAGGTTAATCATATTTCAAAATATTGTAAGAATGATTTCTCAAGACAAAATAAGCAAGTTGAGGCTCCTAGAGTACAAGAAAGAAGATAAAATAGTAAGTGGAAACCCAAGATAGCTAAGGTTGATGACTAGTCTACAAGTCCAATTAGACTATTTTCCATCATGGAGCATAGTATAGATGCAAAGGAGTGCTGAGAATTCTTTCTACCAACTCATATTATTAATAGAGTTAATACCAATAGATCAAGCCAGAATTTTGTTCAAAAAAAGATTGAGGAGGCCAATCCAGAAGGACTAATCAAGCCTAAGAGGATCATGAAGTAATTTTAGTCTAGAAATAACATGGATATCTAGGAATATCTTGATTTTATGTTGTTCTAGTTTATTAGAGTAGAGGTGTCTCCATTAGGCTTCATTGAAGCACTCAGCTAGTAAGCAAGAAGCATGAAGGATGCTCAGTCATAGGGGAGTTTTATGGTCTTTGGTAACTTTAAAAATAAAGTTTTAGATAAGAGTATACTATAAGTGTGATCACAAGAGACATTACATAAAGATTTTTCATGATGACTTAATCAAACCAGGTCAATTTTAAAAATGTCTTAAATTATTATGGAGACAAGGGAAGCTAATCATGCTCCAAGTGTAGGTATGTAAGCCTGATCTATTTTAAACTCATTTGAAAAATAAAAGGTGTATTGATTCAAGTCCAAGGATTAGATAAGTTTCCAATAACATGTCCCTTTGTCATTAATTTCAAAGGGGGAGAAAGTTCTTGTTTTGTAGAAAGACCAAGTATCAAATAAGATTCAGCTTTAGGTAATAAGAATGATCTACTATATTAAATTGTTTTCCATCAATGAAAAAGTGAGATATTTTTGATGTATGGTTCCTATTATTGTATTTAAATCATTATTTTTATAATTGATTTCAAATTCAAGACAAATTTTAGTTTTCTCAAGGTCAGAATTGAGGTCATACATGATGAGATCATATATGTCAAACAAGACTCATAACAAGAGAAAATTTGAGGGAAATATCTTATCTCTATGATTATAGTGAATTTGAAGGAAACATGGTAATTTTCTTAAGGTTATTGGCATGCCAAATTCAAGACCATGGTATAAGGTAAGCTACTATTGTGTACTAGGTGTCTTGAGAAGCCTAGTCTAAACCTAAGAAGAGGTGTTTGTGTAAAAGGCATAGTAAAGCTTAATTATTTATGTTATTACATGAATAATAGAGTATAAAAATTTGTGTAAACATGATAAAGAGGAAAATAATCCTTAAAATGATATTCAAGTTCAATTCTTGAGGCATAGGCCTCACATGGGGACCTAATAAGAAGGCATAGGCCTAGTAGCATGTTGAGGTGATCAATATGAGAATTTTGCGATAACTTTTTATAGTGTATGTTTAGTATATTAGGTCATATAACATGTGTATGATTATTTTAAATTAGTTAAAGAAGTTTCAAGGCATGAACTTAGTATGACTAGCAGTATAAGGCCTAGTGTACAAAGTGACCTATTTTGGCCTAATGAGGATTAAAGATTATTTAAAAAGCTACCAAATATCTTGAGAGAATTAATATAGGTATTATATATTATTTTAAGTTTGTTTATAAATTTTGAGATCAATTCTTGAATAAAAAGCATGAAAACTGGTGATAAGGTCTTTTATGTGCATAGAATGGAGTATTATAGACCTGAGAAGGAATTTATTATGCTCATTCAAACATGAAACCTTTCCATGATATATTAATAAATTAATGAAATTTGGGGAATATCACTATCTTTATTTTATTTTCAATTTTTTTTAATTTTAGGTGCAATCCTTTATGATTGATTGCTAACATAATGACCCAATAGGAAAGATATTATTAATTATGGATTATAATTTTTTTTTACCTATTTTAATATTTTTAACATGTAAAATACTCTTATAATTTTCTCTAATTGGTTTTGGTTTGTCTTGACAGTGAGTAAAAGCTATAGAAAACCCCTTATTTCTAGGAATTTTGATGTAGTAGGTAGGGTTGACTAGGTCAAAGCATGAAAATGGATGGAGGATAATGTGTAAGAATTATATTTTATACCATGAAATTTTATTATCACGTCTCAGATCTAAAATGTGTTAATCTGGTCATAGAAGATGACTTATTGCTAAACAAGCCTAATAAGCAAGACAATGAGAAAACTAGGCAAGAATGGGAATGAGATTAGGGATTAGTTTTTAAAGGACTATGGATCGATAAAAATGCATGGGGTATTTATTAAATAAATATTAATCATATCCACTTAGTTTATAAGTGTCTATTATGCTCATACACAAGCCATAATATGTCATCAAAATGGTCTGTCTAACACAGTGAAGTCTGTGAAGAGTGAAGTTGTGAGTTGGTCTATAAGACCAATATTATTATATAAACATGATATATATATTTTAAAATATTATATAATAATTATTAATCTTATTTTAAACCCATTTTAATATCATAAAAGTGTCTACATAGGTGTTTTAATGCTTTGTTTCCATGACTATGTTTTTGGTGCTACAGGCAATTTTTTGTGTGTGAGTGAAAATGATGTTACTGAGTCATTTTACACTGAGTGAAGGATATAATTCCCATTAAAGTGTTATATATGTATAATTTTTTAATTTTATAACATATTTATTTATTATATACTCCTATGAAGGTATGAAAAGGCAAAGTGTTTTGACTGGGTTCTTAAGGCATGTGTGCAGTTCTAAGTAAGCTTATGAAGTTGATCAATTTGGGGTATTTTGATCTATTTGATGAATTATAATGAAAATGATGTTTAAAATAAGGTAATTTATATAATATTATTTTTATTTTTATTTTAATGGGTCAAATTGGGTTGTATTCATCAGATTCGCTAGATAAACTTTTTGGTAGTAAGAAGGCCTATTTACAAGTAGACCGAATTGGATTGTTCAAGGAGTGAAAAGAAAAAAATGGTGTTGGGGACATAATGTGAGATTATAATGGTTATATTAAATTTTAATTTTAATTTTTTCATCCATTTATGTATTCTCAAATTTTTCCAAGTATGTCTAAGTGAAACGTGTGTTTATAGAAGGCATAATTGCATTAGGTCTCTATAAGGCCTAATAGTGATTTTAGACCTTAAGGGTAATGACTGACCTATGTAGTGATTTTTTCACTTGTGAAATATGTGTATTTATCTATTTCAAGTGTTACCCAAGTGTATTAAGGTTATTTTTTGACCAAGATGGGTATGATCAAGATTCAAGTATAAAGACAGCCTAATATGCCTATTTTGACTAGTTAGAGAATTGAACAAGAAAATAAAGGATATAGATTTTTTTTAAATAGGTAAATGGATTTAATATCATAATAAAGTTTTGTTTAATATTACTTGAAGATATAAATATGTGTCTATAGGTGTTATTAAGTTCATCTGATCTAATTCTTCCAACGAAAGGGTTAGTTGAGCGAGAAGGCTTAATAGAGTGTTTGAGAAAGAAAGAAGTGTGAGAAGAAAAAAAGGATGAGGTCATATTTATCTGAGTGAGAAATAGGTGTGCAAGGTTGATTATATATTCAAGGTATATAATTTGGTTCTTTTTTACCTAGTGGGGTGGATCCTCTTTGCAGGTTGGATCTTGATAAAGGACTAGTTGAGTTGGTTCTTGATTAGTGAGGGGTTGGTGCTCCTTATAGGGTTGGTGCCTCACTAAAATTTTGATCCATTTATTATAGGAAAATATTAAAAAAAAAAATTCAATGTTTTTTATCCCCCAATAGGTTTTCCCACATATATCTTATGTTTATGTGTTATCTTTCCACTTATTGCTCATATGAATAATGATTTATGCATTACTATATTTCTAGATCTATTTGATTGATTAGTGAATGATATATGGAATTGAAATAAGATTTTTCAAATTAATTCACCCCCCCACCACATATTAATGATTATACCTCCAAAAATCACCAAATTTCCAATATATCTTGGAATGCTTTCAAGGCATACTACTCCTTGGATTTCTCTTTTTCATATGATGTAGAAGCAGTGTCAGTCTTGATAAACACCTAATAGATGTATGACATCCACCATGACTAGGTTGAGAACCCTAAATCTAAGTGGGTTAATAAGGAGATGATAAATTCCTTTATATTTCACACCTTCTATGAGAAGGTATGATTAAGCATGATCCTAATGAACTATCTATTTGGGGACCTAGACTTCCAATACATCAATGAGCTATGGGTACCCCATGTCTATATGATCTTGTCTCACTCAAATATCTTGGAGATAAGAGTCTTGATCAACTTCAATTTTTTCCATTCCATTATATATGACCAATCGGGAGGTGACTTCTACATGATGAGAAAATTTCTAGATGTAATCTACAAAATGCTCTTATTCAATCTTTCATCCTTTCTCTCATGGGTTCATGGTGGCTCAATTATCCACACAGTGTTTTATAAGTTGTATGGCCACTAGTTATACCATCATGTATATGAAATTTATGATCATTTCTACCCAGTGGTGTACCAATAATTCAATGAAGCTTCGATACTTGAGCTCTCAAAATCAATCTATGACTCTATCATAACCATCAGGGACTACTAGCTATACAAGGATGACACAATGATTCAATTCATAGGTTTATTCCAAGACCCCCTTTACTTTCCATAATATGTTCTTGACCACTTAGTATAATAGGAGATCACCTATTAACTAGTGAATGGAATCTTCAAATTATATGTATATCATCAACAAAAGGCATGCTCATAATTCCTAATCACCATAAAGAACCACGTCTATAAGAACTTCCCATCTATAAAAAATATGGTAGCTAGGTGAGACTCATTCATCTTGTCAAAGTGAAAATTTTGTAATGGGACCCTAAAGGGTGATTTAGGCCCATTTAACACAATACTCAACTCAGATCAACATCAACTATGGCCATCAAGTCAAAGATCATGATGAACTCTATTTGAATATCAATGATGACTAGGATGTAATATATTAGATAACAACAAAGAAGATGAATAAGGGGGAGAAGGCTTAGGTAGGTCCCTTTTTAACTCCTCCAACACCTACCTAATCTATGGAGGACCCAACTCTGATAGATCTAGCCATCTCCCAAATAATCTTATAGGGCATCTTATTGCCTTCTCCTCCTCTAGTTATATCCCTAGCTCCAACTCTGATTCCACCAAGAGTTCTAGCTCCTTAAGGTCTAACTCTACCTCTACCTCCTCCAATTTCTCCTCATGCTCTACATATACCTCTTTTGATAGTGTCAATGACTAGGACATAATAGTGTTGACCCTAGACTACACAATTCCAATTATCCCAAGCACAACCCACTTAACCTTTGGCACCACAACCTGTAAGATTTAATGTGACTACAAATTGAAGAGTGATCCCAAAATAAATAACCAAATAGGAACTCATCTAGGTCCCCCCACTCACTCCTCCATCTCCTCCTATTTCTATTTCACCCCAAGCTCTTATTGTGTTCCAACTCCTAGTTTTAGTGTTAACTAGTTCAACTCCACCCCATTACTTCCCTTCTATCTTTCACCCAAGCACCTTTGGCCTTAGTAATTTTTAGTGTCATTTTTTCTTCATTCCCTTATGTTCCTCCCATCTCACATCTTGGAGTCCTCTTGATGCCTCCCTTGGGCATGCCTTTAGAAACAGGCATGATTACAACCTTTAGAAGCATACCACTCCTAGAAATGGCTATCTTGATCCCCACTTCAATTATATTAGTGCTCCCCTCTATAGCTCCAAGTCTGATTCCATCAGATACTTTGACCCATGTCATTCTAACTAGACCATCCACCATAACACTTGAAAAAAACTTAGGAAAGAGTCCAAAGAAGAAATAAAAGGTGAGCAATCCTCTAACTCTAGCCCAAAATCCTTATACTCTAATTTTACCTCCTTTAAAGGTATCAATATCTCCCTATGCTTTATTAGTATTATCTTATTTATTAGATCCATAACCCCCTCTCTCTCCCTTACCTAAGGCCTTACTAGACACACCTTCAAACAACCCATATTTTCCTTGTTATTCTATGACCTATTCTTGGGCATGATTTTACCTCAAGTGAAACTCACCCAAGAAAAATGATGAGCTCAAATGTTTTCATGGGCCTCCCCTTTCATTCTCCCTCCTTTTGATCCCATGCCCCCTCTACCTCAAATTCTTTCCTCTTTCACTCCTTCCACTTTCTCCATATCCCCTCTACCCTTTATCACCATTTCATCCACACCTCCTACACCCCATGTAATTTAAGGGATGGTTATAGGGTCATAGGCATCATTGTGTCTAGGGTGACTTGGATATATAGTGGAGTTTTGATTGAGCCTCTATGAGTATGAAAAATATGTTCATGCATAAATTTGTCTAGGATATTTGTTTAAGAGGGGAACTTGGTGATATGGTAGACCCATCAAGATCTATTTTCTCTCACCAAGGTGAGGACTATTACTAGAGAGGAGAAGATGGCCAATAACCCACTTTTCATCTTCTGATCTACCCATTACATTTCTAAAATCTCCTAAATGACATGAAGATCTAAGTCTAGACTCTAAAAACCCAAGTGAAGAACATGTTCCTAGTCAAACTAATCAGATAGGTTAAATATGCCCTCCTACTACTTTTCTCAATCCTTGGGAAATTAGTGAAGAAATAATCCAAGACTGAGCATGTATACAATGAAATTAGGCCTACATAGGGAGGATCACATTAATCGATAGGAAGTGTCAAAATCTATAGCTAGTGGTCAGCAAAGAGAGATTAAAATCATGCCTTAGCTCACACTATAATAGGACCTTTGGAAGAGGGAATGAAGAAGATATTGACCTAATTCAAGGAGGTCAATATCTTTGTGCCATTATACCTAGATGGTACCTTACTCGACCAAGGGTAATTCAGAGTCTACCTAGGCCAATTTTGACCAAGTTATAAGAGAAAAAAATGGCCAAAGAAAACTAAGAAGGATCCCAAGTAGTTTTTGACCTATTAACTCAATCCATGATGAGCATCAACCAAATATCTAGAGTCCAAGCATAAATGTAAATAAGTTTCCAAATATCCCAAATATTGGAAGCTTAGGTTGAGGTGATATTCAAGGAGCCTCCAATGAACTTGGCCAAGTTGAATAGGGAGTTCAACCTCATGGTAGTTAAACTGGAAGCTAGGAGTGCCTAGTCAAAGTATTTAGGAGTTAGTCCTTTTTAGCCACCTTTGTATGTTAAATAGTGGCCCCCTATAGATTTGTTATGGATTTGTATGGATTTATTTTGGTTCAAATTTGTAAATATGATTATAACCGTAATGAGTCACCATCATGGCCCAGGATAGGATCCTCATTCTTTTTAGATATGAGCCATAATCCTTATCTATTTAAAGAAGAATCTATTATATTTTAAAGGTCATCCAAAAATTTCTTGAAAGTGTTCTTGGATTATTACCAATATTTCACTTCCATTTCCTTCATCACTCTAGACTGTAAAAGTGACCCAAATTAATTATTGTAGTAGTATTTCACTCTTTTAATGAATAAAATCTTTATTTTTTATAAGAGAATCTCTTTTGTGTTTCAATTTTATTTCATCTTCATGTTTGAATGATCATTAATCCTAGGTTAATTGGATTAAAACTTTGTTACTTTATGTATGTCATGGTTATGATGTGCTTGGATATTATAATCTCTATGTGAGTTCTTTCATTTCCATTTTGGTAGTACTAATAATTTGTGTGCCTGGCTACAAATTATCATATGGTTTTTTTGTTTTTTCAATAATAAATCCCTATTACTCATCATTAATAGTAACTCAAATTGATGTCATACTCCTCATTCTTGTTAGCTATCCAACTTATACCCTATTAAAAGAGGTTGTTCAAACCTACTTCAAACCTAAACTAACATTGGAATGGTCTAAAGGTTATGGGTGACCTTATACATAGATCAAACCTCTATATTTTGGGGCTAGCTCCCCTAGTACATCACTTTATCTTAGTTTTATAATACTATTGATTGGGTAGAAAGGCTTAAAAAGTGCATAAAATAAACCTAATCTCAGAGGTGGTGATGCACCTATAAAATCTTTCATCCACTCAACTTTATACTCTTAACAACACTATTGGATAATGAATAGGGATAAAACACTATCTTAAATGGATTTTAAGCAAAAAATTTTCACCTAGAGGTCAGTTTGAATGACTAAAGTAAGAGGTTGATGAGAATAAGGTCTAGTTCAAGGCATTAAAAATCAAACTTCCACTTCAAAATTGATCTATCAACATCATAACACACTAGATGACCTACAAAGAAATCTTATTAATACTTAGGTAAGACTTATATTTACAAAGGGGGAAATTACATCACTTATGCATATTAAAATAATTAAATACACACTAGGTACTAATTAAGAAGTTGTAATGTTCTATTCATCAGTCTAATAGGTCTGTAAGTATAAACTCAGGTAGAGTTTCTTCACACCAGCCTGAGGGATGCCAATTAAGTCCTTAAGGATTGAATATATAGTATAATGAGGAGATAATAATGGGAGAATGGAGTGGATGAGGGAGATAAAATGTCATTAATGACCATAGTTAATTCAAATAGCAGTTATAATAGTCATGTCATTCACCCCTTATACATTAATCTCTTCAATGACTCCTTGAATGAGCCCTTAGGAATTGAATTTGGGTAGTGAAGATTTTGGTTGACTTTTTAAACATTATCTCAAGGAATTATATGCCTATAATTATTCAAATAAATCTACTCCTTTATAGTTATAATATGAATGAGTTACAATTAAGTCATATACAATAGTCCATCCTCTTAAGCATATTGACAAAGTAAAGAAACTTCCTTGTCTCTCCATTATGTCCATGAAATGTGCACTTTACTCCTTAAAAGTATTAATTACATTTAATTTTTCCATGACTTAACTATATTCATTATCCCCTCTATGCCAACTTTGAACTCTCTTGTTAACCAAAGAGGCCAATTAGGCCTAGTAGCCTAACTGCTATTTTTTGGCAGCCATGAATATCTTATTGAAACTTTATAAACCTATAAAAAAATATATTTAATTCTGAAACAACATCCTACATCATGACATAGGCCATTTTGAGAAAGAGGCACCTGTAATTTTGCCAAACTAGGTGACTAGGTTGCCCTATCTTTCATTTCTATAGACTGGTTGTATAGAGGAAGTTGATAGAGGCACTTTCAAGAATATTTTTGAGAATATTATGGCTTGAGGGGATATAATAAGGGTCAAACCTTCCCTTTTAATTATTTTCATCTCTTAGAACAACTCTATAACCTACCTTTTGTTTAAATTATTGGAAAAGTATAGTTTTTTGCACTTTCATATAGATTATGTACAATCAAGTACCATGAATAGGACCTCTTTTGAGTTTAATTGATTTTTTAGGTTCTTAACAAACCATTCTATGGTGTTAGGTTTCCAAAATATCAAATTTTCAAAAACTGGATCTACCTAGGGTTTTAGAGAGGTTTTGGAGGTTTAAGACTCTTAGCAATGATTCATAGAGTATAAAAACCAAAAGTAAAAACTCTCATCATGGATTTTAATTACATTGAACCCTTCAATTCATATGACCATTTGAGTTCCCATGAAAAATATAGGCTAAGATACATACATAAGAAAGTGAATTATGAACTATTTGTAAATATTTTGAACATGCTAATAGTCTTAAAAATTATTCATAAAATTATGCCCCTAAAACAAACTCTTTTATCCATTAATCTTAATTATTTTCTGGTGTCTAAATCTTTCTAATATAATTCTCCCTAAGTCTCCTTATGGTGAAAGACACAAGCTCTTGAATAGACAATTTGAGTTGACTATTTGTATAGTTCAAATTAACCTTTCCCCTATTTCTCTCTACTAAAAAATTAATTTCATAGGACCTAAATTATACCCTTATATCTTCTCATGGTGTCATTTTTATTATGAAGGGTCTGGATGTGTTCCTACTATTATGATAGGTATTGAGGCCGAAGACTGGCTTTTAGGCCAAATAGGCCCAAATTATGATTTGGAGATCATAATGACTTTTATATGTTTATAGGGACCTTAATATTATCATGACACTCTTTTATCATTTATTTCTCTACCCTAAAACTTCCCTTAGATGCTCTTAATCTGACCATGCTCCTCTTTCTCACATGTTTGTCTGTAGATGGTAGTGTTAGTCTAAGTCTTTGGAAAAATTAAGGGAAGTCTGAGTAGGTTTACCTTACCTTTCATCATAGGATGATGTAATTTTCACTCTCAATTACATGATCTCAATTCTTTACATCATATTTGGGCCATGTGTTTTACCAACTCTATCCCTTGTGTATTCTTCTTTTGGCCTAGGGTTTATACATAGCCCGGCATGTGTAACCCTTAGGCCTAAGTTTAGTTCTCTAGATGTGTGAATGAGACTATTAGACCTTTTTTAATCATGATATATCCTTCCTACTTTATTTCATGGTAGTTTCAACTCTAACTAAGCACCAAACATGTAAGTGACCTCAATTTAGACATGGGCTTATCTATATTAGTTTTAGGCCTAATGGCTTAATAAACCCTTAGACTCTCTTTAATATTATAAGTATCCAATAACTTAGGGACTATTATCATACCTTTTGAAAATATTTTCTTAGATTTTCTCAATTCATAACCAATCCTCAAGCAATCATAGGATCTACAAAATGCATGTACATGTATGTTGAGGTTTGCCTAAGTTGTGTGATAAAGTGAGCACTTTGTTGAACCTAGCATCCTTTTCCTCAATTGTAAATGGAAAAACCATTCACTATGACTTAATTATTATAATTAAAAAACCTATAACACTTTTTTCCATCCTTATATGATTTTACCCATATATTAAGACTAGGCTTATTTGAGCTATTGATGGAGATAACCCATTGTAGGTACCTTGAGCCACTTATTTTAGTGAATTATAGTGTAATAAGGTTCTCTTTCACTAATATAGACACTCTTGAAACTAATTTTTAGGCCACATAACCACTGAGTTACCCTATTTTCTCAAGACTATTTGCATAGGCCTGTGGGCATTAATTTTAGGCCCTTTTATCTTAACTAGGCCATTAAGTTCTCCCATCAACCTAAAATTCTCTTAATTTTAAAACTTGTCTACTTTATGGCATCTCTCTTAGATTTTTCTACCTTAGATAGTCTCCACATTATGCATAAGTCTTTGATTGACCTACAGGTATGTGTGTGTTAGATTAGGCCTATCTAGCTTGGTTAGGTAATTAGGTCATTTTATCAACTTGGATTTAATTAATTATTAGAATTATTGAGGATCTTAAAGTAAAATATATAAAATTTATCTTTACTCTTTAATATCACCTTCATATATGACTAATCACATCCTCTTTATTCTGCCTACAGGTGGCAGATTCACTTTTTAGCTGTGTATGAAAGATGAGTCTCTTCTTGTTTGGTATAACTGACCTTAAATGGATCCTTCCTAGTTAAAATTCCTTGGTTGATAGTTTTATCCTTCATTATGCACTCTCAAATCACTTAACTTATCCATTAGACACCTTTAGACCTTGTTAATTTTCCTACACATGGTTATGCTCAAGTTACCTTCCCAAATTACCCTTGATGTTAAGTGTATTCAAGAGATATATCTAAGTTGAAAAGGATAATAACTGTTTGGGGAAATACTTCCCTTTTATATTATCTAAAAACACATAATCAAGATACTAAAACTCTCTTTTATACCTCATGATATAGTCAAATCTCTCAAGAATATTTTTAAAATTGTTTAGATGCTCTTTTCCCTTCATAATAATAACATATTAGTGACCTCATCCTTACTATAGGGTATGCATATAAAGGTCTATTTTATGTCTTTTTATGTCTCCACAAGACCTTTGGTTACTCCTAAACATCTAACCTAAAGTAAAACTCAACCCTCTAGCTATTAATGGACCTTTGTCTCTTTAGTATTTAAGTACAAGCCTGAATTGATTATGAGAGATCTACCTTTTGTATAGTGGATTGAGGGTGAGGATGGTTAATTTACAAGAGTAGGATTAATATGAGGCATAAAAATAGACAATATATCTAATATGGCTTATAATTATACCTTTCAAAAATCCCAAGACTCTTCACAAATATTGGCAAAAGAACTCCACATTACATACACAACAATCACAATCCTAAGATAGGATTATGAAGAGTTATTTAGTCTGAGGGAGCCTAGTTGAGAATGGGAGGTATATAAGATTAGGTATATTTCAAGGAACTATTAAAAAACTAATAGCCACTATTAACCTTACATTATCAAGCTTTGGACAACCTACAACATGTGGAAATATATCTATATTCTACAAATAGAGAGAATTAGAATATTTTCCTTACTCCCACACCCCACATGTGTGAGATGAGGATGGATAATGTTATGAAAATGTGTAGAAGATTCGTATAAATATCTCCAAAGTTTAATTTCTTAGAAACAATGCTCATGAGAGGAAAAAACAAAGAAAATTGATAGCTTGCCTAAATGAAGAATCATTATGATTACCCTACCTTGTTAATGATTGTTCATAGGGTAAATGGAATGGATTCTTAGAAATATTCCATAAAATTTAATTTCAAGAGACCCTCTTCCTTTCCCCAAAGTTTTAGACCATGATATTCTCTCTCCAAGCCATACTATCTATAAACCTGGAGGGTTGTCTTGGTCTGTAAAGAAGCTTATTAGTGTTTGGGGATCAGTTTTGAGTATGTCTAACATCATTTTTCCATGAAACTATATTAAAACACCTATCATGACTCCACCTTAAAACTCTAATCCTCCTCTATATAAAATAGTATGTACCAATCTGTATAACTATAGAAGACACCTAAAAATATTTATTTTCTATATTTTCTCCTTATTTCTAGCTTAGAACCACAATTTTAGGAGAAAATGAGGGGTAAAATGATTTAATTGACTCTTTTAAACTAGAAATATGTTAGGGGTAATTTGGAGAGTCAAAATTTAGAATGAGGGGCCCACTTGGCTAGTGGGGAGGTGTGCATGGGTTTCAAAATGGACTTTTAGGATATACAACACATGATTCATGGTAATATTATTAAATTAGGACCTTTTTAAGACCTATTTAATGAAATGCAACACCATAATATTCTATTTATATGGTTTTAAAAGGAATATCAACTCATATGAGTTGATTTAAGGGGCATATGATGACTTTTAAGAGTGAGTTAAGCTACTAATTAGGATTTTTCTCACCAAATATTGAACCCGAGAGGAGGGTGTTCAAGCCTCCTCCATATTTTGGAAACATGTGGATAATTAGAGGTTTTTGGATTTACCTATAGTATAAGTAGACCTCTAGGTTTAAGGGCTAGCTCCTTGAATATACCTTGAAATATGTATCACCTACTTAAATAGTTGTTTGTGGGAAAAGGGATAGAAGTTTGCATGAAATTAAACTAATCTAAGGGGGTGATACACCAAAATTATTTCCATAATACCATCATACTTCTATCAAAATGAAACAAGACCTACAAACTAGCTTCCAAGTCCTATGAGATTCTAACATAAGTATTTCAACATAAAGGTGACATGCATGAGACAACACAAAGTAAGTAAACCAGAGGGTAGATTTCACACTCTAATAAAAAATTTACAATTAAAAAAATACTAACACACTAAATACACTTTATATGACCTATTATAATAATAAATATTGCATAAACATGAGAGGATAAAGAGAAGAAAGGATAGGAGAGTATCACTTAACATCACCATACCTCACTTTGCACACTTAGAAAAAATTTCATGACCTCAAAAATATAATTAAATTAACTTTTCAAAGGCAAAATATAATTTCAATCCAATAGGACTTCACCATACATGGTGTGGTATTAGTCTACAAAAGCCAAAATGGATACTACTTATAGAATTTAAGAGAGAAGAAAAGAGAATGAAATCTAACAGTCACTAGAACATGTGTCAAGATAAAAAAAAATGAGTTACATATACAAGAAGATGAAGTGTGAGATAGATCATGTAAGTTATCATAGGAAAAATGTCGCACAAAGTCATGAAACTCTTGAAATGTGGCATAGGACTCTTCATTTACATGCCAAGAAATTACCTTCATCATTTGACCTTTTTGGAACATTCTACAGTAGACTAGGGATATGTATCATGATTTAAAGAAGAGGGAGGGGTTATAAAAAATACATAACATGCATTGGTTATGTTCCTAATTGTTAGGATTCTTCTAGACATTAGTTATCACTACCTATAGTATAAATAACTCCTCTTTCACTCACCCTTCACACTTGGCATCAAATAGGTCTTTAGTTTTCCAAACCAATCCATATAATGTAGTGAATAACACTTTTAAATAACCCTCATTTCCTTATATTCCTTAGGAATACCTTAAAAGGCCTCCTAATTGGATTTTTCACCTTCTCACTTCTTTGTTCGCTATGCCAATTTCCATATACCAAAGGGTGATATGAAATTATTATAGAGTAATGGGGACCCTCTGTGTTCAATTTAAAGGTTTTATTATACTCATAACACCCTCAATCACTCTAAAATCTGAGTCAGACTTTTGAGAAATATGTAGGCCATGTACATGTGACTATAGTTTTCTTGTATGAGAACCTTCCATCCCTTGTTTATAATGTTTTAGGGTCTCACAAGACCAATAAAACAATTATTAAGTTTATTTTATTATAATTACATCACAAACCTTTCCAAACACTTGAACCATACACCTTGCTCTTAACTAAACAAAACTGTAAGTTGACTGTAATTATATTATTTATGCAAGAGAATGATAAACTTATAGGTGTATATATATTATACCTTGATTAATTGATCCTCCATGTAATTGAATAATCTAATTACATTTTAAAATCATTTTAATCTACTCTCATCACCTAGATGTTAGGTCAATCACCAAGACAATTCGACCTCAGAGCACTGGCAATTGTAGTCAACTATAGTTGACCATTTAAGGAACAACATGGGTCTTATAGGTGAGTGTCCATCTTGAAATTTGTGCTACATGGTATATTATCCCTTTTAGTTATTTTTAGGTATATACCACTATAAATTTTTTGTGTTTCCATATCTAAGTTCACCTTATATACCTATATGAGTCTACAGTCAATTGTAGGTAAGTTATCTTAGGGTCAAGCACATATGTAGGTGGTGATTTAAGTCACCACCACATACCTTCACTCCTTTTTATGCTCTTTAGAAAAATAGTGTCCTATTTACCCTTATAATACCACTTATAATACATGTATATGCTCTTATATTTCTATCTTAGGGTGCAAAGCTATTTAGAAACTTAAAATCTAGTAGAAAGCACTGCCAAAGTGTAGTGAACAAATGCATGAATTTGACACCTCCTTTTCATCACTTATGGGACCAAACACCCACTCTCCTTTTTCAATATAATACCCATAGGACATGCATCAAGATGGAAACATTTAATTTCATCTAAACTCCTTGATACATCATTATATAAAGGCATAAAAAGTACCTAGGTCTATATTTTGGAGATTTTTGGGAACTTGTCCCTAAAACATAGTTCATTCACTTGAGGTGAACTCTCAAGTCTGCTTGCTATTATAATGTCTAAAACATGGTTTTAATTATATCATAAAAATTCTCAAACTTCATGAAGGTATCTAAACATTCTAAACTCCTCTATACCATACCTTCATATCTTTGTGTAAGCCACCTATAAGTGGGCATTATAGTGTGCATGTATTTAAGAAAAGACATGAATAATGCACATATTATCTAGGATTTTAAGTATTCATATACCCTTATAATGTTATAAAATGAATTTTTTTCACCATGAGTAACTTCAACCCAGTTCAAATACTTCCTTACAAAGTGATCATCTCTTGAGGGTAGTTGTAGATGTACATTTAATTGTAGACAAGGCAATGAGCGTAAGACTTGAGAAATGTGTATTTTATATAACATTATACATGGTTTTAAAGGTATATCCATCTTATTAAAACTTTATTAAGGTATCAAGACATGTTTGAACATATTTATGAAATAATCCCCAGTCTCTGTCAATGCCACTTGTAGGTGGACATTTCAATATACAACGCAGTGGGGTTGGGATAATCAATTTGCATGGTGTATGGGCCTTAAAATAATTTAAAAACTTCTCAATATACCTCAAATTTATTCTATTCACCTTGGGATACTTGAAAAAAAATTCCATACTTCCATCTCAATGTCCGCAATATACTATACATGCACACAATGGTGTATGACTATTCATATATAGGGATTGACTATCATAGTCTATAATATGTTATTTGAAGGTCCTTTTATTAATTTTTCATGATTATAAGGAGGTTTAAAAATCATTTTAAATGATTCATTACAATTACATGGTGTTCTCAGGACCTTTATATGCCATGATTGTAAGCAAAAGTAAACAGAGAGCTGATTGTGTCTCACATTTTGATTACAACCTTAATGATGCTAACCTTGGAGAGTAATATTTTAAGGAAATGGGGTAAATAATAAATTATATTCATGAAAAAAAACACCAAAAAATTATTTTAAACTATTACAAATAAATAAACCTTTTGTAATTGGTGAAATCTGATAGTAACCTCACTAGCATACTTCTCCTACAATCTAAGAGGTTTGAACTCATCCAATAATTTTTAAAAATTAAACAAAATATATAAAAAATGAGAGAAGTAATTTCACATCCTTTTTAAATAATTTCACCAACTATATTTATGAACATTCTCAAATAGAAGCAAAACCACTAGGGTGTGGGGATTAGCATGCAAAACTAGATAGTCAACTTGTTAAGAATGATTCATAAAGTATAGGAAACCATTATCCCAAATCCAAACATTAAAATTAATCATACCAAGTGTAATATCCACCAATAATATCATTTTATCTAAAATTCCTCCTACTGACTGTACCATCCAAAGACCTATTGACTAGTTTTGCTTGCCTAGGGGAGTGACAGAGAGGATAAATGGTTTTTGGCCCATTTTTGTCACTTTAAATGTATATAAATCATGGGAATGGAATAATATAAGTTTAAATGTCACTACATAAGCTTATCCCATGTGTCACTCTCTCCCATAAGCTGTATAACCTTCAAAACTCATTTTCACTTTTTTTCTTGATTTTCAATTAGGAATCTACAATTTTCAGTTAGTCCTAACATTATTGAAAACGAATTTAATATATTGGACTTTGGAAGGAATTTTAGAACACGTGGACACCTATTAAAATCATACCACCTTCATTTATGACCCCTAAGTGACACAAAATAACATAAGGACTAAAATGGACCATGAATAAAGATAATATCATATTAAATCACATAAAATGAGTCATGACATGCCATATGAAATTATAATAGACCCCTATATCAAGTTTTTATCTATATGGGGTTGACCCATTTTGACTTGTGGTTAAAAATTGTCAATATCTTAAGCGATTTCCCAAGGGTGGTATGCTTTCTGTGCCAAGACCAGTTGCCTAATCATATCCATTGGGCCATGTAGTCACCTATATATAATTTTAACACATAATTTTCCTTTTAAAAAAAACCAAACACAAATTAAATACACACAAAACAAGACACACCCAAAAGAAACACATGTGTTCTACTAGAATACTTATGGAACACAACACAACTAAAAGAAAGATACACACACCTAATGTAATATTTATAAGACCTCAATATTGAGGTGAAGATAATATTAAAAACTTAAAATAGGGCCAAATATGGTTCATATTACATCTTTATCACTCAATGAAGGCAATCTAGCATGTGAATCATGTTCTTCATTCAACACTTGTATATGTGAATGTTTAATAATCCTATCACCTTTGGATCTTATCATGCTTAAAATTGGACTATTTGAAGCTTTCATGAGTGTTATTCTTTATCTATAAGAGCCTTGATTTAGGTTTAAAGTTGATTTATATTTTCCATATTTGATATGCACTCCTCAAACTATAGATTAGAATGTATGATAGTTGCCTCAATATTTCTATCTTCTTGTGTATGATGTGATTTATACATGGAGACAAAAATCTCTTATTATTTATATTATAATACCTTTTAATGTGACTCAACATTATATGGATCTCTTTAATATATTTTAAGCACATCAAAACCTACCTTGGACTCATGAAACTTCTTTTTGATTATAGGTTTTTGAAAATTAGTAGGGTCCTTACTTTCATACTTGATGAACATTTCTTTTCCTTGCTTAATATAACACTGAACATCATGATTATTATAATAATTAACAAACTCATTAGACATTAGTTTCTTAGAAGTTTAAGGAGTCTTAATTGGTCAAATTATTTACATATGGCATTGAATTTTTACCATAAGTCATCCTCCTCTTCCTCATGAGTTTCATCATCAAGGGTAGCTTCATCAATAGTAGGCAAAAATACATCATTCCTCCCATTATGGTGATCAATTATATTCCTCCATCCATCATAATCATATACATGAATAAAAGAGTTTCTCTCAATATTTTGTGAGAAATTATGTTTGACACTTACCTCAACTCCCTCAAATGGATCTTCATGCATGATATAAGTTCCAAGGTCATTTTTCTCAAAGTATGCATAAGGATCATGTTCATAAGCATCTAAACCATATAAATCTAGAAAAAATTCAGATATTCCCTCAAGTTTATAATCACCATCTTCCACATTAGACTCCTCATTGATCACGAAATTCAAATTGGAGCTTGCTTCAACATAGGGTTCAATGTGAAACCTTATAAGAGGTTGAGTTGTTATGGTTACCTTGGTTCCATACCTTATCCTAAAGTCCAAGAAGGATAATTTATATAAGAGGTATCCACCTATCCTAGTTTTAAAGTCTCTTGAAAGAGATATTTCAAAATGATTAGGAAGGTCAAAAACAACAATGTCTTAAAGGATGGGAAAGATAAGATAGTCATGTAGGAAAACCTTCAAGTTTTTTATCAACCATATTGTCTTATAAATTATATCATCTAGGTGAAGCACTTATTTGATATTGGTTTCATATTTTATTCCCAATGTATCAGCTACAACCTTGGCTATGACTAATGTAGAAGCGCCACTATCAACTATGTAAGTGTGTACTAATTTGTCCCCCACTATGAGAGTGAGGTAGAAAGGTGGAGGATTCTCATATTTAAAATATGGTTCAATAATGGTATTATGGGAATTTATAATATCAAAATTACTTTTAATTGGAGGTGATTTACTAGTAGTGATAGTGGATAGCTTCTTTTGTAATAGCTCTTTTTGGACAAGCATATGAAGGACATCCCACAAGGAGATAGATGCTTTGGCACTTTTAAATTAATCCACTATGTTTAGTTCATAATTACTCACCTTATCTTGAGTCTTTTTAGGAAAATTATTTCTTTAAACTTTAGTAACTATGACACCTTGAGTATAACTTACCACATTTGGCTTGGAGGAGGTGTAGGAGTGTTTGGAGTTTTCATGCCTACAACGATTATTCACTGCCTTATATAAGGATTGGATGAACTTTTAGGCATTTTATTGTCACCTTGTAAATAATTACTCTTGGCCTTTATATTTTATATAATATAAATTTATTTATTAAGTACAAAAGTATCTTCCATCAAGAAGTTGGTGAAGCTTTCTCCTTGAGGCTACCAATCCTCATTTGCTTGCATCATGACTTCATCTTCAGATAAAAGGAGAGGAGTGACTCCTCCTTGAGAAAATATATATTTCTCTCCACCTTTATTAGCATCCATAAATTGGCATTTTTTCCAATATTCTAATTGCATCAAGTTGATATGCACTAGTACCATCTCTCTTGCATTAGTGGTGGAATTGGGATTGTACAAATTGGTAGAACTGTTGAAGTTAGCCTTCCCTTGACCTCTTCCTCTCCCATATTATATACAATATTATTATTGATAAGGATAGGGGTTTTGATTCACATCTCTTTACATTCTCTATTTCCTAATCTCAGCTTCCAAGTTTTGAATTATTATATATGGATTAGGTTCATCTGCCTTATTAGGAACAGTCCTAGGCTTAGCATTAGTAGTAGGAACTTGAGCAATGTTTAGAGTATTAGTAGGAGTATTAGGTATCAAGGTCATAGACACTTTAGGAGTAAAATTTCATACTTTAATGAGGCCATTATCATCTCTAATGATAAGTTTATGTGTTTTGGGAAGAGTGAAACCACCCATGGATTGAATCATGATAACAATATCAGTACTAATGGCTCTCAAGTAGGTAGGGAACACAAAGCTAGTAGGTGGTCTCATGGGAGGAGGAAATTTACACCAATTCTTTTGGAACCTCTTATTTAAGTCATGCATTATTTCCTTGGGGGATTTTTTGATCACATTAAGCTGATGTATGGGAGAAGTATGGTCACTTTCATCTTCAAACCTTGAAGTTAGTAACACTCCAAAGTCATCCCATGATATGATACATCCATCAGTAAAAATCCTATACCAATCAAGTGATTTAAATTTAAGGGACATGTAAAGGATTCTAATGGAAATATTCTCCTTAGTAACATTATGGAAACTAAAAAAATTAGAGATATTTCTAATGTGTTCACTAGGTGTGACATGACTTTCAACATTGAATGTAGGCACACTCTTTGTAGCATTAGGAGGAATGCCATCATAGGCCTAAAGGTGAATTGGATTTTAATTATTAAAGGTAGGAAATTCATGTTGACTAGCCATGATTTCTTTAATATCTTAAATTTTTTCAATCTCTTCACTTTCTTGGCTAGCAAAATCCTCTTGGTATTCAAAGGGTAGATTAGGCTGAGGTTATTGAACATCAAGAGGAAGTTCAAGCTCAATAGGTGGATTTAGGATTGAGAACTCCAATAGATGATAACCTAATAAGGATCATGAATTATAAGAGAAAATTTATGACAAAATAATGGCCTTGAACTAGATTTACCTTGAATGGAGTCACCAAATGCTGAGTAGCACACCAATTTGTAGTTAATGTTGTCAAGACTAGTATTCACCTTGATAAGTTGTCTTGAGGATAATGGGTCCCACCGAGCATGTCAAAACTATTGTCACCAAATATTTCACCCTATAATATGGTGTTTAATCCTCCTCTATACTTTGGAAACATGGTAATACTTCTAGGTATGTGGGTTTACATGTAGTATAAGTAGACCTTTAGGTTTAAGGGATAGCTCCCTAAATATACCTTGAAATGCTTATCACCTACTTAACTAGTTGTTTGTGGGAAAAGGGATAGAATTTTATATGAAATTAAATTAATATAAGGGGGTGATACATCATAAATATTTATATAAGACCATCATACTTATATCATAATGAAACAAGACCTAAAAATTAGCTTCCAAGTCTTATGGGGTTCTAACATAAGTGTTTCAACGTAGAGGTGATATGCATGAGACGACACAAGGTAAGTGAACCAGAAGGCATATTTCACTCTCTAAGAATAATTTTACAATTAAAATAAGTCTAAAACACTAAATACACTCTATATGACCTATTATAATAGGAATTATTACATAAACATGAGAGGATAAGGAGAAGCAAGGATATGAGATTATCACTTAACATCACCATACATCACTTTGTACACTTATAAAAATGTTTATGAACTAAAAAATATTTTTTAATTAAGTTTTAAAAATAAAAATACAATGACAATGTATTAGGGATTTTCCATATATAGTGTGGTATTAGTCTACAAGAGCCAAAATGGCTACAACTTATAGAATTTGAGAGAGAGAAAAAAAGAGAATGAAGTCTAACAATCACTAGATCATGTGTCAAGATGAAAAAATGAGTAAAATATGAAAGAGGATGAATTTTTAGATATAAAATGCAAGGTATCATAGGACAAATGTCCCTCAAAGGCATGAAACTCTTAAAATCTAGTGTAGGACTCTTCATTTGCATGCCAAGAAAATGCCTTCATCATTTTACCTCTTTGAAATGTTTCATAGTAGAATAGCGACATGTATCATGATTAAAATAATAGGGAGGGGTTATATAAAATCTCCAATATGCATTGGTTGTGTCCCTAATCATTAGGATTCTTTTGGACATGAGTTATCACTACCTGCAGTCCAAATAACTCTTTTTTCACTCACCCTTCACACATGGCATTAAAGAGGTCTTTAGTTTTTAAAACTAGTCCATAAAATGGAGTCAATGACACTTTTAAAGAACCTTTATTGCCTTAAATTCCTCAAATAGACCTTAAAATCCCTCCTACTTAGATTTTTCACCTTCTCACTTGCTTGCTCACTATGCTAGTTTCAACTAGCTAAGATGAATGCACTTGTATAAGCACTTTTGAGATTTTTTGATGCATGAAATGGATATGAGGGGTTATCTCAGGTTGAAACCTATCTCTCAAAGTAAATTGTATCCTCAATAGTCAATAAGACCCATTTTCCACCCCATCCATACAAGTAGGGTGAAATACAAATGGGTGGAAAGAAGCTCTGGTGTGTCCTCTAAAAGATTAGATCACTTTCATGTTAATTATATCCCTCTTGTATTCCTTTCCTTCATTTTCCCAATCAGGTCACTAGCAATGTTTTTAGAAGGTTTAGAGAGATTTTTTCCTCTAAGGATTGTTCATATGGGTCTAACATCCAATTTGTGAATAATTTCCATAAGATCCTTTTTCAAGACCTCTTTTTAAATCCTCCAATTCCTTATACTCCCATGAAAAGTGTCCATGTATGTGTTATAATATTAATATAGCCTCTCAAGCTTTGTTTTACATTCTACATGTCTTGAGATGGTCTTAAGCCAAGATGTGGCTTTCTTGTGGTATTATTTGCATTCTAACAGATCAAACACACCTTATAAATCCCCATGAACATGTTTTAATGAATTATAATATCCATATAGTGTCCAAAGTAATAGTAGACACTCTTGATGTCTTTAGGCCTAGAATAGACCTAATGGGTCTACCTATATATTGGTGAACTTAGACCACCCTATTGGGTTTCTAACATCTATGAAGGTTGCCTTGTGTTCATTCATGTATAACACAGCTATTATCATCTCCCTCCTATAACAACCCCATAAGTTATACATAGAAATACATGAATAATATATATGTGTGTGTGTGTGTGTGTGTGTGTGTGTGTGTGTGTGTGTGCACACACACGTAGATTACATTCTGAGAGTCTAATAGAGATCACAATAATACTTGAATGATAATAGTAAGTACACATCACATCTTATATCATAGATATCTAATGTCATGATAATTTTTCCTAAAATGGATATATAAATTAATGTAGTAACTCAACTATGGCTAATACAGCTCTATAATTATCATTGTCAATATTAATAATAAGTAATTATAATTCTTTATGACAATACTCAATATTAATATTAAATCTAACATAATGTACATAATTTAAATACGTGGCTCCCCAGAGCATGAGTCCCTCAGACTCTCCCGTATCTATGGCAATCTCAAGTGTCATTTCAATAGTAGTCTATTGTAGTGAGGGAGATCATCATCTAAGCACTTTTCCACCCAACCACAGACCAATGATCCCCCATACTATCCCATCAAAAAATGGTCCTTCCTTTAAAAATGAATAGATAGTGATGGCATGAGAATCTAAAAAGACTAGCAAGTACTCATGTGCTATATGATTCTAAATTAAACATGTAATGTATCATATAAATCTATTTTATTATAATATATTGCACTAACATGTGAATCATACTCACAAAATTATAATGTCCCACTAAACATATTTTGACCTAAATCTTTATAAATAATAAATGATAATGATCTAGATCAAACAATTTCATACAGACCACTTGATCAGACTGCTTTCATCTAAAAATACAATGCCAATAAGCTAGTGAAGTCTATTTCACTCCTTAGTCCATATTAGTAATGTAGATTGGTTAAATATAATTCAACCACAAGATTCATTAACTTACATCCTACTAGTAAATACATCACATGAAATACTATATAAAAGAGTAATAACAACATACATTAAGTCTATCTAACATAAGCATGAATCTTTCATTATATTCTATCATATACTATAAATAATGATTAAAAATATACCACCTAAGTAAACATATAATTTAACTATTCACTTCAAAAAATATAATTGGTTTCCAATTATCTACACCCTATGACAACCCATATTACCATAGTCAAGTGTTCAAAGACTTAACTACTAGTTTCTTATAATCAACCATATGAAGTAGTCTCAAATACATGGATAAATAAGCATTATACAAGTAAATATATATAATAGATAAATTCATTGATCCATGGAACACAATACCATATCAATAAATTATTTGTTAAATTCATAAAGTTTGCATGCACACATACAATAGTCTACCAACTATAAAAACACGTGCTATCCACAATAAATACTGGTTTTATATAGTATACAAACAAATGTAGATATGAATTCAATATAATAAATACCATCTAAATACAACATATTTTTGTACTATAGTACCTTATGATATCCCATACTATCATAGGTTCCTAACTACATATCAAATCATAAACTAAGCTTATAAATTTCAAGACTAAACTAATCTATGGTGATAATAAGTAAACAATAAACAATTATACCACTCAATTATACTACATACAACCTTACCAAAGTATCACAACATACACATATGCATCTCGATGCACCATTATGCACTAAGTGTAATTACGTACTTACACAAAATAATGCACTCAAAGTATGTAATGTTTATATGTATTCCACATGATTAAAAATCATTCATATTATTAATAGTGAGTTAGATAAACATAAAATTTTATTGACTCATTTGCTTATATGAGACTATTCAAATGGTTACTGTTCTTGATCCTTAAGAATCTTAATGACTTATCTAAATAATCTAGTAAACTATAGATATAACCAGTACTTATACATCTTAATGTGCACCACATGTAAGTATTCTAATTCTATACAATTTCTAAACCATAGTTTAGAGTTTTAATCATAACTACCAAACATAGAAATCAACTCAGGAATACATAAAACACAATCATTCTTTAAAATAACTTAGAACTTTATTTTTTTTCAAAAAACACAAGATGTCTAGTGTTTTACCTATAGTTTAAAATTTAACTCATAAAGTAGTTAAGAGTATATGAAAATATTCTTTTCAAACAATAGCTAGAAAATCAAAACCTTTGTTCATCGCAAAACACAAAAGGTCTAGTTTATCCATTGATTTATTTTGGTTTTTAATAAGAAACTCATTGCTAAACTATTATACAAATTCTCTCATTTTCTAATTAATATATCTTCTGAGAACATTAATTTAAATATTTTGAACCCCATGTAAAATAGTCATAACTTAAATTCAACGTTCCACTAGTCATATTTTTAAAGAGTCTAAAAGTTCTTTTAGTTTTGATTTGCAAGACAAAGAAGTAAACTCATTCAACTTCAATTCACACATAAATATGGATGAATTCATAGTTATAACTAAGAATCAAGTTCTTTATTATTATTCCTACACAATTTTTTCACCTTTCAGTAATATACATAAATGTAATTTTTAGGAGAGCTTATGACAAAAAAAAATTTAAATTGCTATGTAAATCAAGTTAAGGGAACCTCTCCAGTTTTGATACAAGGTGATCAACTAAGAAGAATCTTCTCAAAATATTCATTTGATTACCAAGGAGGAGATATTTCATCTTCTTACTATTTTATCTACATTTTATAAACCTCATAGTGAAATGGTTTTATAGTCTTTTAAGATCATAATATTATTTCAATAACCACCTATTATTTCAATAACCACCTCTACCATTTTCTAATCTAGATATAATTTATATTTTCACTCTTTATTTGGATGACTCATTCTTTGAGATGTGGAGATCCGGTATACTTTCAAATGCTTGCATTATTATCTCATAATATATATTTTCATAGAAATAATTCTAAAATTTATATAAATATACAGTAATACAATTCCATTTGATCTGAGCGAATGCATACCTACAATCAAGGGTGTTTATATAAGGCTCTATACTCAAAGTTTTCTTTGTTAAAGATAAATTAAATTCTCCTTAAAAATGGGTGTTCTTTTTAATATACTCCCTTTTGTTCTAAAATTATAAACTTAATTTTACACCATAACATATTTATGTAGATCCAATTGAAGATGCTACCAATAGTGATTTGCATAAAGGTTTAGCGTTAAAATTAAGCTCATTGTTTAATAGGTTTGACGCCCCTTTTAATTTGAATTAACTAGAATATACAAATTGACTAATTTATAAATTGAATGCAGGTTCTCATAGGTTTGATGCCTTCAAAATTTTAACATAAAAACTATACAATAAGTTTGACACCTTCAATGGTTTACAATTACTTAAAAAAATTCAACACTTAAACATATTAAATAGAATTTAGTTGTTTAAGTTCATTAATATTGGTTAATGCCTTCTACTACCAAACTATATCAGTTGGGCAAGGAGTTTTAGTTCAATGTTGTGCTTATGATTTAGTTCATAAATATTTACTTCATAATTTGTGTATCACATTATACTTAGATTGACTAGATGATGCAAAAATATCCCTCTATATGTAGGTCATTTAACTTCACCCATTCTTAATTGTACTTGCATATATATTATACTATATAATTTTAAAAGGACAATAATGTTTGAATAAAAAGAACATAGTAAATCACAAATTTACTATGGCTAGGAGGCAATTATATATGATGCCAAGGGATATCCCATGGCTTCATTGGCAAAAAAAAATGACTCAATAATTAAAAATAGCGATGCTTCCTTAATACGGTTAGTCTGATTTTGCAGATTTCAAAGATTTTTTTACTCTGATCAAAATTTGTTTGAATTTACCAATTTCAAGCATTCACTTATTTACTTCAGCAATCTCATTCATCAAGTTGCATTAATTTTTATCATTCCCACAAGGTAAACTATAATTACCAATCTTCATGTGGTATAGCCATAAGATACATGACTTATGATTTTTTTAGCTATCTACTAGATTTAAACTTCAATGATTTGCCAGCTAAACATATATATTTGTTCCTGAGTGTTCAGAGCTAAAGATATAATATTAAATATTCACTAATTATATCCTAACTCAAGTATTTTTTATACAACTTTATAAAATTTCTTAATATTTTTAGCTCCAAGACTAATTTTTAGAACTACTAAAAGTAAAACATATATTATATGATGTAATATATTAAATATCCATGATATTTTATTTGATATTATAAGCTATTTAGAATTTTGATTCTTTGCTGAAATAATTTTATGTAGACAAATATATATATAGCTTTGTGCAGATGAAAATTCTTATTTTCATCAGATTATCATATTTACAAGAAAACTTCGGAAATCATAAAATATCACTTACCTCATAGCATACCCACGGTCAAAATAATACAATCTATTGACTCCCCTTTCTCTAATGGCATTGCTCTCTTTTCCTCTTCTTATCTTCATCACTTGTGCCATTCATCTTCCCCTCCTTTATTTCTAATCATGTTTCTTAAAAAAAAAGAGTGCAAATTTTCTTTTAGCTTTAAAGATTCTTTTTTTTTTTTTGTCTTTTCTTTCTTATTTTTTTTGTTTTCTTGCTCTTTTATTTTTTTAATTTATGATTTTCTTTATAGCATGACTTATTTTTGTTTTATTTTTATTCCTTTCTAATTTTTAGATGCCAACAATAATTTATAATATTAATTATAAAAATTAATATTTTTACTAATTAAATAAACATTTTTGAATGTCATTATGGATTAATGATATACCATTAATCAACAACTCTTATTTAGTTTAATTAGATATAATATGTTACTAGTTGTCTTTAATAGGCATACACATAAGCCATAAAAGATGAATTTTATAGAAATATTAATTGTGCTAATAACCATAGTTAAAAAGACTATTTAAATGCAAGTAGCACCCAAAACATACTAAGATAATCATTTCATAATACATATAATATGTGCTAGTTATCTATGTTGTGTGCAAGGTACCAATTAGTTTCTCTATCATCCTTGAACATCTTGATTTACATCACCCTCTCCGATGATGTTATCCCTTTGACATGCTCTAAAAATGAGTTCTTCTACATATAACTCACAAAATTATGGTAGTTAGACCATAGCAGTCATAACAATCATATAGCATAAAATACAACTAAAATAAAGCATCAATATGCTCAAAATATAAACTTATATAATATAGATAATTCATAGTAAGGAAATCATGTACCATCATGTATCTAATAAATATTTATACTATCCCATAATATTATATATTTCAAGTTTAGTTACAAATAGCTAAATCTAATTTTGTCAATTACATATATCTATGGATAATTCTATAAAGTTTGTCTGGTGAAGAATCGAGATGTAACATCTTTTCTCCTTAAATCTAGTCATCGTGCTTCATGAAACTTACTAAAATATAAGTTCTCAAACAAAAATATTTCTTAGCAAAGTAATAACATGATATACAATGTCAAACTAAGCAAATAAATAAAAAATTACTTATAGAACTCATCATATATCCTCTAAGTTGATCTATTCCCTAAGAATTCATCAAAAAAGACCATACTTAATGATATCTCTAATTAAACAAACATATTTGTGAGTATTATTTACCTTGATTGATTCTATCATGACCACCTCAAGGTCTAAAATTATTAAGACAAGCCTATATACTATAAGACTGACTACTTTTTTTACCTTGAAAGGTCCCATATGACTTAGTGAAAGTTCACTAACTTTTCAAAACATATAAGATCATCATACAAGTCAAATTAAATGACTAAGAAGGATTTCACAAAATTTTCTAGCCCTCAACACATCTCTCTATTCTAGAGCATGTTTTTTTCATCTTAGGAAAAAGTAATTAGGGGACTTAGAAAGATTAATGTGTATAAGTTAATAATTTCACTACATCACATAGCTCCTAATAAGTATCACATATTAATATTGTCACTACTCCATGGGTTTCCTAACAAGTATGACAATGAATAAAAACTAGAAATATTATATTTACAATGTATACAAACTCATATAATACCCATTCACAATATATATGTGTATGGCCATACAACTAAATTTAATAAATTTTTCCTATCAAATCTTAGATTTGAAAAGTCCATCTATCGATTCCAACTCAGTACCAATAATTCAAGTTAATGTGAGACTAAGTAGGATATTGTCCTATCACTTAGAACTCACGTTCCCAATTCACCACTCTTTCTTTAGGTTTCCATGACCTAATGATCTTAAAATGTTCTTAATGTTTTCAAAGAATCATAATTTTATGCAATCAGATCATTGAAAGTAAATTTATATGCTAAATGATTCTAGATATATTCTCATACATAAAAAATAAATAATATAATCAATTTATAATTATATTAAGCTACTATGAGCCACACATAACCAGTATCTTATTTCATAGTCTTAACTTATAGAGGTATATTCATTGTTAATATAAATTAATGTTAAAATTAACATAACATACATAGGCCAAGAATTTCACTATTCTTTTATCCTTATAGGGAAATAAACAAAATAATATCTCCTTACTTACTCAACTAACACACAATAAGTTAAAAGTTTATTCCAACCTCTAGACTGCCAAGATATTCTACACCTTCTGCACCCTACTCACTTCTAGAAAAAGGTATAAAATATCTCTTCCAAAACAACATGTTTTAAGCAAAAAGAGAGCAATGTCAATCTAGTCATGAGTGTATAATATTATAAGATTTATAATCAACATACAAGTTTTTTATTATATAGTTTAATATATAAAACAATATTTGCTACCTCACATGGTCTTTAAAATCATAATTTATATCAATTAGTTACTCTAAAAATTAAAAAGTAGATAACTATCATCTGGAAAACTCTTACATACCTTCACCAGGTAAAGGAAAACAATACAACTCAATGTTACCAAATGCTGCCTACTTATCCAATCCTACAAGAATGGTATCTCAACCTACTTCCATAACTAGGTGACATATATGCCAGCATAAAAATGTATCCACTCATCCAATCTTAGAACTCTTTCTCACCAAGAGTAGAAAAATTCTCACACAAATTCAAGAAAGTATAGTCAAATAACATTTAAAAACAATTTCCATTTAAGAGAATACTATCTCAACATTATGCATATACGATTATTTTTAGCAGCACCATAATAATGCCAAAAGATAATAAGATAATATCAACTCATCTCTAAGCCAAATAAGAGGGATGACACCACATAATTTAAGAGAAGCATCCCAAGATTAATAAACAATCATAAAACACAATGACAATGTGACTTGATAATCAAGAAAAGATATAGTCATTCTCGAGGTGTTTGACCTAAGTGATCAAATTATGGTAGAAATATTTTATTTATATCTCATGAACTATGATATATACTCATCTACCCAAACCTCAAACACAAACATCACAATGCGATAATCAATAAATGGATCTCCTTAACAACTCAAAGGAGTATAATTTCTCTAAAGGGTACACACTAAATATCTCAAACACATTTTATGAATGTCACAAAACTCTAATCATGGTATAACATGGTTCTACACTAAGACACCACAAGTCCAAATTATAGTGTAATACTTTATGATACTATATTTACAATGATGAATAAAAGACAAAAAATTTAATGGACTCATTAGGTCCTAGAGTTTGAGCCACGGCTCTGATACCACATGTAACAACCCTACTAGGTTAGACATAGAAATACATAAACAATTTTTTTTTATAAAATATGTGTGTGTGTGTGTGTGTGTGTGTGTGTGTGTGTGTGTGTGTGTGTGTGTGTGTGGACTAAATATTGAGATTCTAACAAATATCACAATAATTCTTGAATGATAATAGTAAGTACACATTACATCTTATATCATAGATCTCTGATGTCATGACAATGTTTCCTAAAATACATATAGAAAGTAATGCATCAATTCAACTAGGATTGATACAGCCCTAAAATCACCATTGTCAATATTAATAATAAGTAATTATAATTCTTCATGACAATACTCAATAATAATATTTAATCTAATACAATGTACATAATTTAGATATCTAGCTTTCCAGAGCATGAGTTCCCTAGACTCTTTAGTATCTATGGAAATCTCAAGTGTCATCTCAATAGTAGTAATATTGTGGGGAGGGAGAAAATAATCTAATAAATTTTTTACATAATAATAAATAAATAATTACCCATAATATCCCTTTAATAAATGGCCCTCTCTTCAAAAATAAGTAGATAGTGACAACATAAGAACCCAGAGAGATTAGTAAGTACCCGTGTATTGTATGATTCTAAACTATGTAGTGTATCATAGAAATATATTCTATTTAAAGATATTATAAACATGTGAATAATATTCATGAAAGTATAATTTTTCATTAAATATACTTTATCTCAAAGCTTTATAAATAATAAATGATAATGATCTAGAACAATTAATTTCATACACACCACTTGATCGAACTACCTTTATCTAACATTGCAATGTTAGTAAGCTAGTGAATTTCATCTCACTCCTTACTCCATATTATTAATGTAGATTGGTCAAATAAAATTCAACTACAAGATTCATAAACTTACATCCTACTAGAAAATGTATCACATGACACATTATACAAAGGAGTAATAACAACATACATTAAGTCCATCTAATATATGCATGAATCTTTCATTATATTCTATCCTATACTATAAATAATGATTAAAAATATACCACCTGGGTAGATATAAAATTTATCTATTCACTTCAAATAATATAATTTGTTTCTAGTTATCTACACCTTATGGCAACCCATATTAACTACCAATTTCCCATAATCAACCATATGAAGTAGTCTCAAATACATGAATATACAAGTGTTATACAAGTAACTATATATAATAGATCAAGTCATTCTTCCATAGAACACAATAACATATCAATATATCATTTTTTAAATTCACAGAGTTTGCATGCATGCATAAACTAGTCTACTAACTGTAAAAAAATACACTATCCATAATAAATACTAGTATGTATATAGTATACAAATAAATGTAGATATGAAATAGGTATAATAACTACAATAAATATTTTTCAAGTACAACAAAATTTTGTACTTTATTACCCTATGATATCCCATACTATCATAAGTTCTCAACAACATATCAAATCATAAACCAAACTTATAAATTTCAAGACTAAACTAGTCCATGAAGATAATAAGGAAACAATAAACAATTATACCACTCGAGTATATTGCTTACAACCTTACCAAAATATCACAACATACACACATGCATTCTAATGCACTATTATGCACTAAATATAACTATGTACTTATACAAAATAAGTCACTCATAGTATGTAATGTTCATATGTATTCCACATGATTAAAAATCATTCATATTATTAATAGTGAGTCAAATAAACTCATTATTTTATTGACTCATTTTCTTCTATGAGACTGTTCAAATGGTTATAGTTCTTGATCTCTAAGAAGCTTAATGACTTATCTAAATTATCTAGTAAACTATAAATATTACTAGTACTTACACATCCTAACGTGCACCACATGTAAGTATTCTAATTATATGCAATTTTTAAACCATGGTTTAGTGTTTTAATCATAACTACCAAGCATAGAAATGAACTCATGAATACATAGAACATAATCATTCTTTAAAATAACTCAGAACTTTATTTTTCCCAAAAAATAGAAGATGTCCATTATTTTACCTATAATTAAAAATTCAACTCATAAAGTAGTTAAGAGTATATGTAAACATTCATTTCAAATAATAGCTATAAAATCAAAACCTTTATTCATCCTAAAATATAAAAGGTCTAGTTTATCCATTAGTTTATTTTGAGGTTTAATAAGCAACTCATTGCTAAACTATTATACAAATTCTCTCATTTTCCAATAAATATATCTTCTAAGAACATTAATTTAAATATTTATAGCCCCATGTAAAATAGTCATAACTTGAATTCAACATTCCACTAGCTATATTTTCAAAGAGTCTAAAAGTTTTTTTAGTTTTGATCTACAAGACAGAATTAAACGCATTCAACTTCAACTCACACATAAATATGGATGAATTCATTATTATAACTAAGAATCTAGTTCTTTATTATTATTCTTACATGAATTTTTCACCTTTCATCAATATACATTAATATAATTTTTAAGAGAGTTTATGATGAAAATAATGTAAATTTCTATGCAAAGCAAGTTAAAGGAACCTCCCCAGTTTCACTACAAGGTGATCAACTAAGAAGAATATTCTCAAAATATTCATTCGATGTCCAAAGAGGAGATATTTCATATTCTTAATATTTTATCTACATTTTATAAACCTCATAGTGAAATGGTTTTATAATCTTTTAAGATCATAATAATATTTCAATAACCACCTCTACCATTTTCCAATCCAGATATAATTTCTATTTTCACTCTTTATTTGGATGACTCATTATTTGAGATGTGGAGATCTAATATACTTTAAAATTCTTGAATTATTATCTCATAATATATTCTCATGGGAATAATTCTGAAATTTATACAAATATACAGTAATATAATTACACTCGAGTCGAGCGAATGCATACCTATAACCAAGGGTGTTTATATAAGACTCTATACTCAATTTTCTCTTTGTTAAAGATAGATAAAATTCCCCTTCTTAAAATTTGGCATTATTTTTAATATACTCCCTATTGTTCTAAAAATATAAAATTAATTTTATACCATAACATATCTATGCAGATCCAATTTAAGATGCTGCCAACAATGATTTGCATAAAAGTTTAGCATTAAAATTAAGCCTAGTTTTCAATAAGTTTGATGCCCCTTTTAATTTCAATTAACTAGAATATATAGATAAACTCATTTATAAATTGAATACAGGTTCTCATAGGTTTTATTCCCTCCAAATTTTAACATAAAAACTATACAATAAGTTTGATGCCTTCAATGGTTTATACAAAATTTAACAAGTTCGATGCCTGAACATATTAAATAAAATTTGGTTATTTAAGTTCATTAATACGTGTTGACACCTTCTACTACCAAACTATATCAACTAGATAGGGGCTTTTTATTTTAATTTGGCACCTATGATTTAGTTCATAAATATTTACTTCATAATTTTTATATCACATTGTACTTAGATTGACTGGATGGTGCATAGATATCCCTCTGTATGGAGGTCATCTAACTTCACCCATTCTTAATTATACTTTCATATATATTATACTATATAATTTTAAAAGGATAATGACACCTAAATAAAAAGACCACAATAAATCACAAATTTACTAAGGCTAGGAGGTAAGTAGATATGGATGCTAAAGGATATGCCATGGCTTCACTAGCAAAAAAAAAGTGACTCAACAATTAAAAATAGCTATACTTCCTTAATATTGTTAGTCTAATTTTGTAGATTTCAAAGAGTTTTTTACTCCAATCAAAATTTATTTCAATTTACCAGTTTCAGACACTCACTTATTTACTTTGGTGATCTCGTTCAACAAGTTGCATTAAATTTTATCATTCCCATAAGGTAAACTATGATCACCAATCTTCGTGTGGTATAGTCATAAGATACATGACTTATGATTTTTTTTTAGCTATCTACTAGCTTTAAAATTTTGTGATTTACCAATTAAACACATATTTATTTATAAGTGTTTAGAGTTGAAGATAGAATATTTAAGATTCACTAATTATATCTTGACTCAGGTATTTTGTATATGGTTTTATAAAATTTCCTAATATTTTCAGCTCCAAGACTATTTTTTAGATGTTGAAAGTAAGACATATATTATATGATGTAAGATATTAGATATAAATGGTATTTTATTTATTGTTATAATTTATTAAGCATTTTAATTCTTTTCTAAAATAATTTCATGTAGACAAATATACATATAGCTTTGTGCAGATGGAAATTCTTATTTTCACTAGATTGTCGTATTTACAAGAAAACTTAGGAAATCATGAAACATCACTTACCTCATAGCATACTCATGGTCAGAATAATACAATCTATTGAACCCCCCCCCCCTTGCTCTAATGGTGCTTCCCTCTTTTCCTCTCCTTCTCTTCGTCACTTGTGTCATTCCTCTTCCCCTCCTTTATTTCTCATCATGTTTCTTAAAATAAAAGAGTGCATCTTTTCTTTTAGTTTTAAAGACTCCTTTTTTAAAAAAAATCTTTTCTTTATTATTTTTTTATTTTCTTACTCTTTTATTTTTTTAATTTATGATTTTCTTTATATCATGACTTCTTTTTATTTTTTTTTATTTTTTTTTAATTTTTAGATGCCAACAATAATTTCTAATATTAAGTATAATAATTAATATTTTTAATAATTAAATAAACATTTTCGAACATCATGATAGATTAATGATACACCATTAATAAACAACTCTTATTTAGTTTAATTAGATAGAATATGTTACTAGCAGTATTTAATAGGCATAAACATAAGCCATGAAAGATGAATTCCATAAAAACATTAATTATGGTGGCAACCATAATTAAAAAGACTATCTAATTGTAAGTATCACCCAAAACATACTAAGCTAATCATTCCATAATGCATATAACATGTGTTATTTATCTATGGTGTGTACAGGGTGCCAGTCAATTTCTCTATCATCTTTCAACATCTCAATCTACATCACCCTCTCTGATGATGCTCTCCCTCTATCATGCTCTGAGAGATGAGTTCTCTTACGTCTAACTCACAAAATGATGGTAGTTAGACCATAGTAGTCATGACAATCGTATACCATAAAATACAACTAAAACAAAGCATCAATATGCTCAAAATATAAATGTGTAAAATATAGTTAATTCACATCAAATCAATCATGTACCATCATGTATCTAAGTAATATTTATACAATCTTGTAATAGCATATATCTCAAGGTTAGTTAAAAATAACCAAATCTAATTTTTTAAATTGTAGACATTCATAGATAATTATAGCAAGTTTTTGTGATGAGGAATCAGGATGTAACACTTCTTGAGAGGCCTCAATCAACCTTCAACTCACTCTTTTATCTTTTCATATTGAACCTACAAGTTTACACCTTTGGGGAGTGCCCTCTATCTGAGACAAAATAGAGGGCCATTCCCCTATTACCATAGACTAAAGGGTGATATGAAAGTCTTATCTAAGTCATGGTTACCCTCTGTGTTTAATTTCAAGGTTTGATGATACTCCTAACATCCTCAAACACTCTAAAATCCAAGTTAGACTTTTGAGAAAGTTGACTTTTTAGGCCCTACACATGTGACTATAGGTTTCTTATATGAGATCCCTTCTATGCATTATTTATATTTTTTTAGGGTCTCACAATACCATTATAACCATGATTAATGTTCTTCAATTATAGTTACGACCGAAACATATCCAAACACTTCAATCATACACCTTGTTCTTGACTAGACAAAACTAAAAATTAACAGTAACTGTATTGTTTGCTCAAGAGAATGGTAAACCTACAAGTTTATATATATATATATATATATATATATATATATATAATACCTTGATTCATTACTCCATCTCATTTAAGTCTCTAATGCCATTTGACAATAATTTGAATATACTCTCATCACCTAGATGTTATGCCAATCACAAAGACAATCTTACCTTGAAGTATTTTCAATTATAGTCAACTGTAGTTGAACATTTATGGAAGAATAGGGGTCTTATAGGTGAGTATCCATCTTGAAATCTATGCCACATGGTTTATGATCCCTTTGAGGTCTTTGGAGTTAGTTCCCACTATAAAGTGTTTATGTTTCCATGTCTAATCTCTCTTTATGGACCTATAGGAGTCTATAGTCAATAGGAGGTAAGTTGTCTCAAGGTCAAGCACACTTGTAGGTGGTGATGCAAGTAACCACCTCATACTTTCACTAATTTTGATGCTCTTTGGAACACTAGTATCTTCTTTAACCTTATAGGACCACTTTTCATACATGTATATGCTCTTATATTTCCATCTTAGGGTGAAAAGCTATTTGGAAACTCAAAATCCTATAGAAAGCATTGTCAAAGTGAAGTAAACAAATGCATGAATTTGACACCTAATTTTCATCACTTGTGGGAACAAACACCCACTCTCCTTTGGCAAGCTAATTCTATTAGGATAGAGCTAAAATATGGAAATATTTAGGTGCATCTAATATCATTGATACATCATTATATAATGGCATAAAAAATGCCTAGGTATTTATTTTGGAGCTTTTAGGAAACTTGTCCCTAAAATATGGTTCCTTAACTTGAGGTGAATTCTCAAGTTTGATTACTAGTATAATTTCTTAAACATGGATTTCATGCTATCATCCAACTACTCAAACTTCATGAAGGTATCTAAACATGCCAAACTCTTTCATACCATACCTTTAGATCTCTATGTAAGCCACTTGTAGGTGTGCATTATAGTGTACAAGCAATTAAGAAAAGAGATGAATAATGTACATATTGTCTAGGAATTTAATCAGTCATATACCCTTCTAATGTTCTCAAATTAATTTATTTTCACCATGAATAACTTCAACCCAATTCAAATACTTCTTTTTAAAGTGATCATCTCCTGAGGGTAGCTTTAGATGTACATTTAGTTGAAGACAATATAGTGAGTTTAAGACTTGAGAAATGTGTATGTTATATGACCTTATACATGGTTCTCAAGGTATATCCATCTTCTTCAAACCTGATTAAGGTCTCAAAACATGTATGAACATCTTTATGAAATAATCCCAAGTCTTTTTCAATACCACCTGTAGCTATACATTTCAATATACAAGGTAGTGGGGTTAGATAATTAATTTTCATGGTGTATGGGCCTAAAAATAGTTTAAAACCTTATAAAAATACATAAAATTTATTCTCTTCACCTTATAGGACTTGAAACAAGTTTCCATACTTCCATCCCAATGTCCTCAGTATATTATACATGCACACAATGGTGTATGACTATGCAAATATAGGGATTGACTATCATATTCCATAATATTTTGTTTGAAGGTCCTTTGATCAATTTTTCATGATTATAAGGAGGTTTCCAAACTATTTTAAATTCTTCATTATAATTCCATGATGTTCTCAAGACCTTTATATGTCATGACTGTAAGTGAAACTGAATAGAGAGTTGACTATGTCTCACATTTTGACTATAACCTTCATGATGATAACCTTGGAGAGTAATATTTTAAGGATATGGGGTCAATAAGACATTATAGTCATGAAACACAACACCAAACATTGCTTTGAAACCATTATATAGAAATAAACTTTATGTAATTTGTGAAATCTAACTACAACCTCACTAGCATACTCTTACAATATAAGAGGTTTAAAATCATCCATTGAAACTAAACATATAAAAATGAGATAAGGAAGATCACATCCTATGAAAACCATTTCATAAATTGTATTGTATATACATGGTCAAATAGAAGCAAAAGCTACACGGTGTGGGGATCATCATGCAAAAATGGATAGTCAACTTGTTAAGAATGTTTCATAAAGTATAGGAAACCATTCTCCCAAATCAAAACATGAAAATTAATAAAAATAAGTGTAATATTTACCACCAATATCATTTGACCTATAATTCCTCCTACTTACTATACTATCCAAATACTTGTTGACTCATTTTACTTACCTAGTAGACCGATAGAGAGGAGAAATGGTTTTGGCCCATTTTTGGCACTTCTAAATCGTATAAATAATATAAATAGAGTCGATAAATTTGAAAGGTCATTTCATAATCTTCTCCCACATGCCACTCTCTCCCATAGATCATACAACCTTCAAAATTCCTTTTCACTTGTTTTCTTGATTTTTAGTTGGGAATTTGCAAGTTTTAGTTAGTCTTGACATTCCTAACAAGTAATCTGGCATATTGGATGTTGTAAGGAAGTTTAGAACACATTAACACCTAGTAAAATTGTACCACCTTTAATTTTTACCCATAAATGACCCCTAAATGACATAAAATTATATAAGGACTAAAATGGACCATAACCAAGGTTAATAGGATATTAGATCACATAAAATAAACTGACACACCCTATGACATTATAATAGACCCATATATGAAGTTTTAAACTATAGGGGGTTGACCCATTTTGACTTGTGGTCAAAAATGGTCAATAGGGATTAGATGATTATATCATAGACAATAAACTTGAATGCACTATTGATCTTCATATTATGACCTCAAAAAATGTTTAAACACCTTTACTAGACCTCCAAGACACCTTGACACTCCCTTTACTCACTCTAAGGCCATCATGAGGACTAATACACTAAAAATGGACCTTCAAATAGTTGTGATATATGATTATTCATAAGTAGACCTAAACACATCAATGACACTTATAAAATTGCTCAAAGACTCTCAATAGGACCAATATTGACATGACCATGCAAGAGATCACCATGAGTAGTCTAGGATAGTTTTCACCAATTTTTTTTGATGTTAGGGGTTGACGTTTAGCCTTGGGAGTCCAAAATGCTAATATTTCCCTTAAAATCTCCCCATTATATGTTCTTTGATGTATAACTCTAGTGAAACTTGGTCTATAATGGTATAAAAGTGGTAGAGTCACTTGGTTCAATGACCATTGCATTGATCTCATTTTAGATCTATAAGCTTCCCTTATTTACCTTACCATTCCCTTTATTTTATGTTATTTACTGGAATTAAAATCACCCTTTCCCCTAGTGTTTATAATGAATAATATTAACATTAAATTATTCATAACTATTCTTAACTTGTGTGAAGTACAATGAATTGAACTTCCAGTGGTAATAGTGCATCTCTTGAAGACTATTCATATAGACTCTATTTATGAAGTCCAATACCCACAGTTTTTCCCTACACTAATCCAAAATAATTTCTAAAATGGAGGAAAAAATTCCATAGTTTTCCCCACCTTCCCCTTTTCAATGAATACCCAATCTCATGGGTGTCTCATGATAAGGAGAAGATTGGAGAAAATAACACCAAGTTTTACTCTTGAATAATATAAGCCTCAACCAACAAGGAAATATGACTTTAAATAGTTATTTTAATCCTAAATTATGTTATCTAAACTAAGAAACATTACTTCATCCTTCCATAGACTTAATTCATTGAGAAAATAAATAATAACAAGTTTTTAAGGTCTATTTTCCAAGACTATAAGCCTAAGTTTTAGAGATAATTTATACTACAAACATTTAAAATTCATAATATCTCTTACATGATCTATAAAAAATTAATATACACCATTATATAGTGTTTATATACTCTATATGAAGGGTTTTACTAAGAAATAAGAAACAAAGACTTACATAGACCTAACTACAGGTCTATAGACACAAAAAATTGCACAACTTTTATTTCATGTGTATTTAAACCTTAAGACCACCTCTAAACCTTCAAAAATATTCTATATAACCTCCTCCAAAATTTTCATAAACTTTAAATGGATAAATTTGGAGATATAAATATTTTATTTCTAAAAAACTTAGTTTATTTCTACTAAAATTCATAAAAAATTCAAGTGTTGTGTATTTTCTTTGACTCTTTTAGATTTAATGGGATACTATATACCTATAAATATCTCTCATGTTCCTCTTTAAAATATATAATATCTCAAAACATAAATGAAATCCCATTTTGAAAACTGTAAAAACCCTATGTTTTACATAGTACAAACTAATGACTACAGAAATAGTGTAAGTTCAGATTTTGTTAACCATTAGTGATTCCCTTCACTAAGTTAAGTTAAATAAGGTTTCAAGGCTTGATCAAATTTATAAATGGTGATAATGTTCTCCCTTGTCTAATGAATTTTAGATTCAAAATTATATTATCACACCTTATGATGAATATCAAAACTATAGCCAAATCAGATAGAGTTCTATGAAAACATATATAATAACTTACTTGTGCCAAAGGGTTACACTTGAAACAAAACCTTATTTAAGCATTTATTATTCATAAAATTTTCCAAAAACTCAATATACAATTTTTTATTTTAATTACAACTACTAAGAGAGGGGTGAATCACTATCCTTAAAACATTCATTCAATTCCACTTATTCATGAAGCATCCTTCAAACATATACATCAACCCATGCATAAATAAGCATTCACATAAGCATACTAAATATGAACACAAGATATATGTGGGAAACCCATATGGGGGATAAAAACCCATTGAAACATATCTTGGACTAAATCCCTATAAGAAATGAATCAATATTTAGTGAGGCACCAACCCTATAAGGAGCACCAACCCCTCACTAGTCAAGCACCAACTCAGCTAGTCCTTTAGCAAGCACTAACTTGCAAGGAGGAACCAACCCCCTCAATAACTCAACACCAAATAATCCACCTAGAATTTTTGATTACCTTTGGACACCTTTTTCTAATTCAAATAATGATGATTACCTTATTTTTCTCTTCACACTCTTCTTTCTTTCTCAAACAGCCTATTAGGCCTCTTCGCTCAACTAGCCCTCTTCTTGGTAGATTTAGGTTATATAGCCTTGATCATATTATATATAATTACTATTAAAACTTCATGAAATTATAAACACACCTATATTATGGTCTTCAATCCCACTACCTAGTTTCCAAACTTCTATTTCATTTTTTCATATCCTCAATATGCTAACTAGACAAATTAGGCCTATCAAACCTTTTTTTTATACTTGACTCTTTCTCTCACCCAAATTGGTTGCAAAAAAACCTATACATACTTGGATAATCCTTTTAATATATCAATAAACACTTTTTACATGTGAAATAACCATTACATATTTCTATCACCACTCATGAGGACTAAAATCACCATTAGGCCTAATAGAGACCTAATGTAATTAGGCCTTCTCAAAGTGCACATTTCACATTGACCACATTGTAACATATTGAGCCTCAAAAAATAGATGAAACACTTCATATAAATTTTATTTTTACCCTTTTTGATCTCACCTTAGGTCCACAACACCATTTAGCTCATTTCACTCCTTGAACCACACCATTAGACCTACTTACATTTAGCCTTTCTCACTACCAAAAGGTCTGCTTTGAATATCTGAAGTGTAAACTCATATTTTTCACATAACCATATCAAAAAATCACATTTATATAACCTCCATAAATTTATGTTCATCATCATTTTCATTAGACTTCACCATAGAGGTCAAAAGACCTCAAATAGACCACTTCCATATTCTCACTCAAAACTACAAACAAGCTTCAAAACCAAATCAAGAACCTTTGACTTTTCACACCTTCATATGAGTTTTTCATGAATAAATATACATAAAAATTAACCTATGATACCTATATAATAACTTAATGTTAATTTTATTCTTCAAATCTATGTATAATGACTCAAGAAGATTGTTCTCACTAACACACAAAAAATTCCCTGAATGTTCCAAAATATAGTCATGGAAACCAAGAATTAGATCACCTATGTGAACACTTTAATAAAGTTAAAATAGGTTTATATGATCCTTAATCATACTTATAACATCTTTAAATAGATATATTATAAGTTCCAATATCAATATTGGTCTTACAGACCAATTTCATGTCTTTACCCTATATAGACCTCACTGTGTTAGATAAATCAGGTTGAGATAAACTTTTTTCCATACATAATATTCTTCCAAACTTATATAAATTATGGATATGTGTTATAGGTATTGAATAATAACCCCATGCATTTGTATTCATCACTAATCTATTGTAACCCATCCCTAATCTCATTCTCATTATCTTCCTCACTAAACCTTTTTAGTGACAGGCCAACTTCTATGACCAGTTTAGCATATTTGAAGTATTTAACATACTTAAAAAATTATATTATAATAAAATAAAATTCTCATACATTATCCTCCAATAATTTTCATCCTTTGAGCCAGTCAACCATGTCTACTACATCAAAAATCTAAGAAACAATGGGTTTCTTATAGCTTCCACTCACTCTTATTATAGATTAATTCTACTTATAGGTACTTTGGAGAGTTTAATACAACCTCAAATCTTCATAAAGGGTCAAAAAAACCATTATTATCACTTTTCAATCATATATTCCATATCGGGTCACTATAGGGTTTTAGAGAGGGTTTAGATTGTCTTCCATTCTTAACAATTATTCATAAATATTAGGCCCCAAACCTAGAAAAAAATGTCAAGAAATTTAATATAGGACCCTTCCCAAACTAACATGAAATAATTGTATCCTCATGTAAATGTTGCGTGTGACAATGAGCATAATAAAATCCTTTACAGGTCTGTAACACCTTATTCTACAAAAAACTTCAAAACCACATTTCATGATTTCTCCTTCATAATTTAACCTTACACTTGGTCAACACAATTTAAAAAATCTCTCACACCTCTTAAAATTCTCTCATGATCTTTTGGCACCTTGGAAGTTGAACTTAACCCCTCATTAGGCCACACTAGGCCTTTTTGCACATTAAGCCTTAAACTACCAGTTATACTTAGACCTTGAATATTCCTTGAAACCTCTTGCACTATTCTCAAAACCTCATAATAATGTCATAAAACCTCATACCAATCTCACACACTACTAATATTCTTCACACAAGCCTTAGAATTCTCACCTCAATATGCTACCAAGCTTATGTCTTCTCACTAGGTCTCTTTATGCAAAGACTAAGCCAGGAACTAACCTAAAAACCTCTTATGAAAGATTATATACCTTGTTTACATATTGTCAAAAATATTCTCACATTCTCTACCATTTATTTTCATCCTTCATATATCTTTATGACACCTCAAGACTCCTCATCAGGTCAAGTAGAGTCTAGGACTAGTATGATTACATGTTTAGGCTTAAGACCTTACCCCTATAGGTTTACCTTGAAATTTTCCTAAGTGTTCCCACACTTAATATGAATTCTTGGTAATCCTTGAACATCCACTCATATCTATGTGTATCCATCTTACCAGACCACCATATTCATACACATGCTCATGATATGATAATGTTTTTTAAAACTAGTGCTCAAAAGTATGCTTACCTTGTATCTTGATCTTGAATTTGACATGTCATCAACCTCAGATTAATTACCAAATTTCCCTCAATTTATCTCTCAATAGAGATACAATAGGTTTCCTTCAAATTCTCTCTTGTCACTTTGTCACTTGGTTTCCTTGTCACATACCATAATATTATTCCAAGACCTTATGCAAAACTCAAGAACTTGCCAAACCATGCTTAAGCCATCATGATCACATACCATGAATCTTCACAAGAACATCTCTAGTACATCAATGACACTCAAAAACCTTTGACATCAATGACAATATTAATGTCACAATACCAATAACATGAACATACCTTAACATGCTTAATATCTTTCTTGACTATCACCAACCTACATATTCTAAACAGTATCCCTTGTCTTATTAGTTTTCATGGATCCTCTTATAATGATTTAAAGTCTATCCATTTTTTTATAGATATACAATATTATTTAATTCTTGTTTCATGCAACAAAGACCTCTTAACAACCTAAGTCTTATCAAAATAGGCCTAATTTAGTCATTTTCCTAGATTGGACATGTTTTGATTTGATTTCAAACAAGTTTAGAGCAAAATAATAGTTTAAAAATATTTAAAACATGTACTAATACCCTAATAACCCCTTACCATAGGACTCAAATCTTTTAACATCTCAAAACACTTCAAACTAATATAAATATATTCAATTTTTTGAATTTCCCATTTTGGCGAGAAATAAAGGACTAGAAAATGACCTAGAATGGATAAATGAAGCTTGAAAAAGGCTCTTTATTGATAATTTATGACTTATAAGACCTAAAAAGAAAACCAAAATAATTAAACTCCTTATATATATTCACCTACATTAGTTATACCACCATTTTTTGAGTGGTAGCCATTAAACCCATCTCTTTTGTTTTTTCAAAGAATAAAAATAGAGATAACCCACCGAGCACTTGTAAACCTCCTTAATTTTTCCATAAAATTGGAAATGATATGATGAGATAATAAATATATAATTACCCAAGCATTAGAATAAATCCATTCAAAAATTATAGGTAAATATAGGATCATGATCACTTTCTATAATTTTTGGTGTTCCATGTAGCTTCTAAACTACAACCATAAAAAAAAATTCTATTTTTCTTGCTATAAATAGATGTGCCATGCACAAAAAATGGAATATTTGTCTATCCATGATATATTAAGGAGGAATAATAGTGATATATATTCTATTTAATGAAAATATTACAAATCTTATGAATTTATACAAATATTAATGCCAAAAATATTCCCTATATAATGGGGTAGCTAACCATTAAACCCATCTCTTTTATTTATTCAAAGAATAGAAAGAGAGATAACCCTCCAAGAACTTGTAAACCTATTTGATTTTTACATCAAATTGTAAATTATATGATGAGATAATAACTATATAAGTACCCAAGCATGATAATAAATCCATTATATAGGATCATGATCACTTACTATAATTTTTGGTGTCCCATGTAGCTTCTAAACTACAACCATAAAAAAAATTATATTTTTCTTACTATGAATAGATGTGAAAAGGCCAAAAATGGAATATTTGTTTATCCATGATCACCATGACTACATGTTTTCCTTTATGTTTAGGTAGTATTATGATTAAATTTATGAAAACATTCTCTCACTTTTTTTTAAGTATAGATATAGGTTGTAGAAGACTTGAGGTCTTAATTTTATCACCCTTATTTTGATGACTCACCATACATTCTACCACAAAATTTTGAACATCCCTTTTTATCCCTTATAAAAATAAATCCTACCTAATTATATGGTAAGTCATTAATAATCTATAATTCCCATCCACTGGATAAGCACGAAGATCCAAAATCACTTTTTTATTAATGGTTGAGTTTTTATATAGGTACAAACTATCCTTGTACCTTAAAACATTACTTTTCCATATTTTTTTTTACATCCATATTTTTGGAGCTTATCAATGATATTTTTTTTATATGTGTCATCATTACATTCTAATCTTCCTCATCTATCCAATTAAAATGTAATGTGAACATGGCAAAAAATAATGTCTATATGGACTCATCCCTTCTGGATAGTACAACAACCACTACATTATCCTTATTTATTATAAATTATCTAAAATTCATATCCCAAAATATTTTTAAACCATTTACATTTTTAATCAAATTACAGTTGTTTTTCCAATAATTATTTCATATTGTCATTATTTGTCTTCATCTTGAAGTGTCTTCCCTTTAGAGATGGTCTCCATTGTTTGACCACATGAAGGATAGCCATCATTTCCTTATCATAACTAAGATTAAAAAAATTATTACCTTTGAGTTAGTAACTATAAAATTCAATGGGTCCCTCTTTCATTAATGCTACACCTATACCATACCCTAAGGCATCACATTCAACAATGAAATTTTTGGAAAAATCTATGGTAGCTAGAATTGGAGTGGTGCACATGGTCTTATCAAACTTCTCAACTACCCTTATTCCTAACTCATTATAATGTAAATATTCCTTATTCAGTAAAATTATTATATATGTTACTATGATACAAGAATTATTTACAATTTTTTGATAGTAACACGTAATCCCCAATAAACCTCTTGAATTATTTTCAAACAACACAATTGTAATGATATTTGATTGTTATATTTTTGAGTTGAACCTATTATTTTGAACTAAGTTATAATTTTTATATTTAATGGTTTTTATTAGATTAAAATTATTAATTCATTTTTTACAACTGATTAGATTTAGATATTTATTTTCTACAATAGTCTATTTTTTATTCTCTCTAAATAATAGCATTCAATAGATGGGCTAGGCCTGAGGATTAAAGAGTTTGATAAACAAATGATTCAATCAAATATGGGTATACATAGGTATAATTAATGATATATAAACACTTTTCCACTTTTTCCTTATCATTTCATGGTATGTTAAACCCATACTATGTGATTTAACCTTTTAGGGTTTTACATGTGTAAATCCTAAGTTTGATTAAAGGGATGAGATGTCTAAATAATTTAAATAATATGTAATAATTAACCAATAATTTTTATGGATTTTTATTTCTTTTAAATTTATAAAAATAATAATAAATATTGAAAATTAGAGACTTATTTGGAAAGTGATTGTCATGAAAGATCCAAGTTTTAAAAACTAGGTTCTAGATAGGTTGAAGTGTCATCAACAGGGTCCTAAGATCTAATTTTCACTGGATAGTAGCACCCCACGTAGATAGTACTAATATACTGATATAGTGTCCTCAAAATAGCACTAGTGTCTTCTTTTCAATACTTTTCTTATTTTTTGGGATCATCAATGTCTATGTTTTTGGGTTCTATTCCTACACACATAAAATTTGGAAATCTATATTGTGCCTAAAAAAATTGATTTAGTGTGCAAACCCTAATCCTCCTTAAAAATATGGTATAAATTTATGTTCATTATTAGGATAGAGTTGGCATCCTTAACACCCCATTGTGAATATATTTGCCTACAAACTAATACTCTCATGAGGGATCAAGCCTGATGTAGTTCTCTCACCTAGTATTTGGTGTAAGTGCAAGTGATTGCTAGAATGAGAGTGATTTTGAATGCCTTGAGTGTGTTTGAGATTGAAAATATTTAAAATATGGATTTAGGGTACCTATAAATGGTAGTATGTATAAGTAAGATAGAATAGGGATCAAATACCTTAATTTTTCTCAATGTGTTTCTTATTTGGATAAGCTTTTGTATTTATTTTCCATCTAGTGAATAGAGGTCAAATAGTCTTGTATTTATAGAGATTTATAGATTATGAGAATAATAAAATGTACTTAGGTTGACTTTAATAGGGAAACATGTTTTAAAATATATCCATTGGGAGAGTTAGGAAAAGGGACACTAGCACCAAGTTAGGGACACTAGTGGCATGTGGTTGTAGTGTCTTTAACGTGGTGCTAGTGTCCAACTAATAGTCTATTGGTCACACTGGATTAGGATCTAGGAAATTTGTCTTAGAAATATTGATCTGATAGAACATATTTTTCATCTACATAATGGTTTTAAAAGTGTGATAAAGGCTCTAGGATAGGCTTAGGTTTAAGTTAGGAATAGGTTATCTCAAGCAACACCCTTAGCATCCAAACACAACTTTTACGTGATTACATTTGACCCCCTTTATTTTATAAATGTAGAAAATAAAATTACTAGTAGTAAAAAAAATACATACCTGGACTTACCGAAAAATGAAGCTTGTGTAGGTAAGTTCTAGTATGTGAATATGGGTTTGCATATGTTGAACATGATCCAACGTAATGACCTACAATAAAACATGCAAAAATTAATCCTTAAAAGACTATCAAATGTAAAAGACTATGTTGAATAAAGTAACTAAGTAAAGTTGAGTAAAGAGATATTAAAGAGAAAAAGAATGAATACACCTCATTGGGTATATGAACTAATGCATGAACCTGGTGACAACATGTGTGTGTGTGAGTATACATAATGATCAAATTATTGAATATCTTAGACTAAGTTGATATATTGCTCAATCTTTATATGTGACTAGCTCAATAACTCAATCTAATTTTGACTCCATCATTTCCCACCCCACTCAATGGATCATGATCTATGAATAACTTGAATAAGATTGTAAGTGTGTTTAACCCTCTCATGTGGGTGGCTCAAGAACTCAAGTAGGTTATGACTCCATCATTGCCCACTCTTTTGAAGTAGATACATCTAAAATTGAACTACACAAATTAATAAAAGTATCTAAATAGGTATATCTAACTGTGTATATCATTTTCATGACCACTAGGGTATATTAGATAGCTCTGGGCCACTTGAGAATGCTATCCAATGCATATAGATTAAGGCAAGAAATTGGTGGTAACTCAGAATATGATAGCAAGTGTATAAAGCATAGAGAATAACATGTATTTTTCCATTCCATCTAAATAACCTATGTGTAACTAAGAATATGGAAACTATGTATCACACACATGCCCCCAATTTGATATCTGAGTATTTTAATTCTAGAATGAGTATGTAATAACTATATCTATGTATTTGAACTGAATGTGAGAGTGATAATGTCAAGCATGGTGCCCCCAAAAATGAGCAATTAGTATGAATTTAAGCTAAAATGAGTGTATCTGATCAAAATTTGAACATATCTATCAAACCTATGATTATACCTATGCAAATATGCATTATACCTGGTGTATTATTTTGGCTAATTTAGACTACCCTAAAGTTGGGGCTACTAGACAATAATGTCATGTAGTACACAGTAGGATCTTGTGGATCTAGTGTCCCAATATAGGTTTTAATGTCTATCTATTCTAAAATATGGGTTATTTGAATTATTTTTTGAGTCTATTCTTTTCTATTTAATTTTTGAAACTAAGCTTGTGTGCTGAAAATGATCTATGAATAGAAAATTAAGATCCTGATCTCTATGACAAACCCCTATGAATGTCCCCTCTTATTAGGGTAATTATGGAACCTATGTAATAATTATCCTCAAAATAAGTATCTCTACAAAATATGTTATATGGATCATATATATGATAACTATACGATACTCTAATTACATTGTAAAAGTATCTGAGTATAAGTATGTCATGTAAGATGTATGTTGTAATATATCATTGCACAAGGGTGTCAAGATAGATGTAATCATTGTGTTTAATAAAAAATATGAGTAGCTACCTATGGGTATGGGGCATGATATCCATCACAACATCCAATTAGGAAGGTTAGATACATGATCTCCCTCATGGCATTGAAAACTAGTATGTGTGTAACAAGTAAATACAAGTGTCATAGTGAAGATGTATATAAGAAAGTGTACATATAAACACATGATGTATTAAAAATTAGGCCAAAGGGAAACAATATAAGGTACACGGGCACATGTCACTAAATCTAATAATAAATACATATAAAGACATGATCAAATGTCCACATACACAAGAAATAAGCATTTTATCTTAGATCCACATAGAAGGACATGTTCAAATGTCCACATATACAACCAGGTAAACACACACAAATTATATGGAAACATATTTAAATCATACAAACATAGAAGTGGCATAGATCTAAAAGAGCAATGGCATATTCAAATGCCTTCAAAATGGAAGAATCATAAACCACATAATCAAGTCTAAATTAGAAAAGTCGTAAATGAAAGCATGTATAACTATGTAGTACAAATTTGTGTAAAATCTAGGATGTACATATGCTAAGTCTAACTAGTGATATCTGATAAAAAAATATGAGCAATGAGTAAAAATGATCAATATCAAGATATATCAATGCATAAAATAGAATGTAAGGATAGAACCTAGTAATAACAATTGTGTATGATATGCCCCTAAATGGGTAATTATATCAAATGAATAAGCCTAGATAGGTGTGTATGCCCCCAGTGGGTAGATGATAACAAATATAGATAATTGTATTGTATCAAAGTCTTGTATGTAATCTACAAACACTAAACAAGAACAAGTGAATCATCTATATATGATAAAATCAACTATACTAAGATAGCATAAGTAGTGTTTGGAAAATATAATAAATGTAAACATAGTAATGCTTATAATCTGTAAATTTTGTGTTTTCTAAGTAATATTTGAATGTTTTTATGTTTTGGAATGTTATATCATTTTTGTCTTTTTTGGATATAACCTATGTATAAAAAAATGAAAATAAACTATGTACAAGGAGAAACCATACTAACTGATGAGTCTCATGGGAGACTCACTATCATTGTGGATTGTATCAAAAATAAGAACCCTAATCTCTTGTGTAGTGTGAATGTTTTTTTGTATTTGAATATTACTGCAATAAGAATCTAAGCATTATTCATCATCAAAATCATAATATTATTCAACATCAGAATCATGATAACCTGAAGTGTTAGAGGGAATTACCTCATACTATGGATTTGACCTTTATGAATTATGCTTTGGAAGATTGATTGTGACTTTGCCCTTTGAAACTATGTTTATTGTAGACATATGGTGTTGTGAAGGCTCTTTTACTAGGAAGCCTTATTTTAGAATGCTTATTGGCTTAGTATGATTTTGAATTTTTAACTTAATTTATTGCTCTTTCTATAACATTTCTTATGTATCTGGATGTTTTGCCTTAATAAATTTTATCTGTGACTGATATGACTTAGGATGTTCAATAAAACCCAAACCCTGTTGACCAATATTATCAACTATTAGAATATGATAAGGGATGCCTTGGGCCTACTTGCCCAAACCTTGACCATGATAATCAAACTATTGTAGATATTTATGATTGAAATCATACCATTTTGAACATTAAACCTCATTTTAGAGAAGTAGATTTGTTTTCTTTACTTGTGCTTGTTATACTATTTTTATCTTTTATTGTGATTTTTTAACCTTTTGTTATTCTGAGTTATGCTTTAGTAACCTTTTTTGTACTATTTATGAGTTAGACCCTTTTTGAATTTGTATGTGTCATTGTATGTTGTTTTGATGAAGTGTCACTATGTGAGTCATATGTATCCATTATCTATTGTTTTTTTCCTTTTCAATGCTAACATGAATTTATGTGGTGCCCATGCATTCTATCATATACACAAAAATATTTGGATATCTTTACTAGGTGTATAGGGGGTAGGTTGATCAACTTAGCTTTAATCATTTTCTTTAGTACCTCACTTGAACTCTTATTTTATCTTTGAATGTTTTTTGAATCGCTAGTTATAGATTTACTTTGTTTTTATTTATGATTTATATATATATAACATTGTTTGCCACAAATTGACTAGGTGAAGATGCATATACATGATTTACACTATTATGCTACGGAGGCCTTTGTCTTGTAAATTGATTTTTCAATGCTATAATATTTTCATGTAATAGTTGATTTTGATTTTGTAAACCTACAATTATCTTGCTCATACTACTAATTTGATCACATAGAGTCTCACAAGTGTAAACCCTAGTTGTTTATGATTAAACATGTAGGCACACACCCTATAAGGAAGAGGTGTGAATAAGATGAATATGGGGATTAGTGAAATTAATATAGGTTACTTCATTTTTTGGAGGGGTGATAGCATGGATCTAGTTAGATAAAAATTAGTTATCACCCTCATGTAGATGAGGAGGAGAAGGAGATTCTTTCTTATGCATAAGATATGACATTGAAACTTGAAACATAGTTTTTAGCTTATGTTTTAAATCCTCTATGTGTGTATAGGTTTTATTCTTTATATAATTCCACATATAATAAAGATAGCATGCTATGAATTATGGATTATATTTCAATTGATAGAAAGTATAATCTATATGTTTGTTTATGTCTTTTATAAATTGATTCTGAATTAATAAGAACAAGCATGCAAATGAAATTATTAGACTTTGCAATAAAAAGTGATTAATTTATTATATCATTATGATAGTGATTATATTAAATTCAAATCAAAAGATATATGTATCTAAAATATGAGTTATATAAATGTAAACCTTAGTTATTTAGGGTTAGATTTTTGAATTAGAGTTACATTGCAAAAATTTAAATTACATTAAATAAATGAAACCCTAATTTGGGATTGATTAAATAAGCTAGGTTATTCCAAAAAAATTATAAAATCAAAAGTATGCAACCTTAATTTATTGCACAAAAAATTGGAGAATATAAACTAGGGTTTTGAAGCACTATTTGAAGTAAGTTGGGCTCACCAAATGATTTAAATTTTTAGGGTTTTACATGTGTAAATCCTAAATTAGATTAAAGGTATAAGATGTCTAAATTAATTAAATAATATATAATAATTAATCACTAGATTGTTATTGATTTTGACTTTCTAAAAATAGTAATAAATATGCATAAATAGAGACTTATCTAGAAAGTGACTATTATGGAAGATCTGGGTTCTAAAATTTGGGTTCTAGACAAGTTTGAGTGTCATCAATAGGGTCTTGAGATCTGATTGTTCACTAAATAGTAGCACTCACCTGGATAGTAGCACTATGTTACTCTAGTATCCTCAAAATTGCACTAGTGTCCTCTTTATAAGACTATTCCTATTATCTAGGAGCATGTGTACCTATGTTTTTAAGTTTTATTTCTATGCATATGAAATTTGTAAATATATATTATGCCTAGAAAATATGATTTAGTGTGCAAACCCTAATCATATTTTCAAATATGGTATCAGCTAAAAATGTGTGTTCATTAGTAAGATAAGTTGGACATCCTCAACACCCCATTATGAAGAGATTTTTCTACATACAAATACTCTAAGGAGGGATCAAGCTCGATGTAGTTATCCCACCTAGTAATCAGTGCAAGTGCAAGTAAATGCTATAAAGAGAGTGGACTTGAATGCCTTGAGTGTGCTTGAGATAGAAAATCTTTGAAATATGGGCTTATTATAGTTGTAGATGGTAGTATGCATAATTAGGGTAGAATAGGGATCAAATACCTTAATTTATCTCAACTTGTTTCTTATTTGAATAGGCTTTTGTATCTATATTCCATATAGTGAAAAAAGTTCAAATAGTCTTATATTTATAGAGATTTGTATCTTGTGTAGATAACAAAATGTACTTAGGCCAAACTTAAGAGGGGCACATGTTTAAAAATATATCCATTCAGGAGAGTTAGATCAAGGGACACTATCTCAAGGTTATGGACACTAGTGTCATGTATCTCTAGTGTCCTTAATGTGGTGCTAGTGTCTAGCTAGTACTATGTTAGGCACACTAGGTTAGGATTTGGGAAAGTTGTCCTAGACTATGTTTGAGCTAATAGAAGATGTTTATGTTCTTCATAATGGATGGAAATGTGTGATAAATTATATAGGATAGGTCTAGGGCTAATCTAGGAATAGGTTGTCTCAAAAAACACTCTTAGCATCCAAATACCACTTTTAGATGATTACACTATTTATATATCTTTATTATATATTTTGTGTTGTATCCCTATACTAGAGTGGTTTGAGTTTGGTGATATAGTTATATATTTTAATAATTGATTGACCTTAGAGTATAGACACTTTTAGTGCTCATTTTATAAAAGTTTTTGGTCAAAGTTTTTAATCTTAAGGAACATGATGATTATTCTCAAATCTTTGTTAAGGAGTTATTATTGATTAAAAGGGATTTTCAATGATTAAAAACAATGACATGAATGCATTGACCTAATTATGGGAAGAAATGGAAGGAATATAATAGAGAGAAGACAAGAAGAAAATAAAAACTAGGAGGTAGTGGTTTGAGCCCTCTTGCGTGAACTTTGGAGGAATCCTTTCTAGGGCATAATAAGGTATTACTATTTTAAGCTTTCACTTCACCTAATCTCTAATTTTTTATTTAATGGGGTTTATGAATTTTATTTTGGATATATATTGGATTTGTAATTTTCCCCAAAGGATAACTAATAATGAGATAAAGGCATGGAAAAAACCATTGGAATCAATAATTATTTGGAAAAAAATTGAGCTTAAAATAGTATTTGAACTGAGAAGTGAGTTTTGTTATTTTATTTCTTCTCATTCTCATTTTCATTGTTGCTTAAGTTGATTCCATGGTGAAATTATTATTAATAGAGAGAGAAAAATGGAGAAGGTATAAATGGGTTTCATGTCAACATTACATGCCTTACATGATTCCACATTTCACCCTCTTTTTCTCCAAGTGATCCCCTTTATCAAAACCTTCCTAAATTTCACACTCCCTCTCTTTATTTACTCTAATGTTTATCTTAGATTAATATTGGAATGTATTTTATATTTTTTGAATGTAATAATAAACCTTAGTTTAAAATTTATTTAATCATTTGATGTGGTTATAAGTCCTATTTTTTTCAAACCTCAAATGGCTACAAGTTGATAAATGTGGCTAATAACCATAAATGGTTGCATTCTATTTGATGGATTATATGCCTAAAATGTTATGAGCTCATTATTGTTGTGTGTTGTGTAATATTTTAAATATGTATCTTATTATATGTTTAGAGTACCCTATTTATTATTTTACAGTGGATAATTAAGCATATAAATATCTCTCTCATTTCATTACACGTGTATTATTTTATTTTAAAAAATGATTTGTGGGACTCTTTCATGTTTAGGCTGATGGTTGGAGTGGTAAGGGACATTAATGGATGGGAATATTACTCATTTCCATTTACTTAAATAGTTTCAAATTGGATTTTTTTGTTAATGTATTGGATGATTTTTTAAGTTATACCTTTACATCTATCCTCTCTCTGATTATAACTACCATAAGCAAAGATTGTATTGATTCTCAAATAGAATTGAAGTTGTTAGCAAGTATTTTAATTTATTTTAAATGTAAACCTACTTATTGAATACTACTTTTTAATTAAGGATATGATATTAATGAAATTTTAGGATAATAATATTTCACCTTTGTTTTATAAGACATAAAATTGTGAGACTTTTATGTATATTAATTTTAATTCATTGGTTTTTTATGTCAAAACCCTATAATAAAAGAATGGTTTTGAAAATTTATTTGTGTAGTAGCAGACTCAGTTTTAATTTTTAAAAAGAACATGAAGTAGTATGTTTTTGGTTGTTTATACAATAAAAAATTATTGTAAAGATATTAAGTGGTGAGATACATGAAATAACTATTGTGAAAATATTAATAGTTAATATTTTATAGTAGTATCAGTTCTTATTTACTTTATATAGTTTGATCATTAAATGTGAATCTTTATTCCACAAATGAAATTTAAGGCATTAATAAAAGTTTGAGTTCCTTGAAAATTTATAGTAATTATGTTATTATTATGATTGTAATGGATATTATTTATACTATTTCCTTATTTTAGTTGTATTTTTTACTATTATCTTGAATCATATGTAGTGAAGCATAATGATCTATAAACTAAGTGGTTATTCCATTCCAAGGTTCACCAACACATATTATAACTTTTAGCTCAATAATGATTATAAAATGACTATTATATACTATTTACATTATAAAAATATAGATAAATAAGTGTTGAAAATTAAATGTTCCACATATTGCACATGAAACATGAATTATAAGAATAATCAAAAACCCCTAGAGTAATACAAAAGTTGACCTAGAAAAAGTCAATCTAGGAAAAACTCTAATGGGTGAGGTAACTGCACTCTCCTTCTACTATGTAGTTCAATAAATGTATAAATTGATATTAAACTTGGCATTCATGGATATAATTCTCACTAATGATCTATTCAAAACTTGTACACATGACTTCTCTACACTTATCAAACACTTCTTAGTACTCTAGCATAGCTAAACCAACAAACTATGACTAAGAGATAATAAGACAATAAGAACAAATACTCAATTTAAATTTGTAATTTGATGTCTTATGCCTTAAAAAATACCTATATTTATGCTCTATATACTGTGGAGTTTGCTAATAAACTTAAACAAACTAACAAGGATACGAAGAAATGTATGCAAGAATTCAAATTTGGAAATTGTGTATGGTGATGAACCATCATCATATATAAACTGATAGTTTTTAAAATATCAATATATTTATGTAACCATTACCTATAGATTGTGTTTGGGTGGTTATGTAACTACCACCCTACAAATAGTAGTAATTCTAGTATCTATGATAAACCCCTTCATTTTAACAGATGTAACTTTTAGAATTCATCACTATGAAGATGTATAAATTACCCCCACACTAACTATACCACTATAACATTTCTAATTTGATGTTATGAATATGAAATTTCTCACAATAGTATCTTATAATCATGAATTACATACAATTCAACATAGCGGAAACATCTAGTATACATGACTAGTACATTAGAATCTAAATTTGGATCTCACATCCCTAATTTGAGATTTTTAAAACCCTAAAATATTTAATAATACTATAAGAAATAAAATTTATTTCCCACATCTTCTTTGGAATACCATTTAGCCTTTCTGGGTAGTTGACCCTTTAACCTAACAATCCATTGTTCTTTCACTTCTCTTTGTGTTAGCATTTACTTATTTTATAATTCAACACCCTCCTCCAATTTAAACTAAATATATGGAGTGATTTATTCAATTAGAGGTATAAAAAAACATTATTATTCATTTTATAACATATAAGGATCAAAAATATGTAATTTATCAACATTGAAAATTAAAGATATCTTCATATAAGGAGGCAAATCAAGTATAAAAGAATTATTTCCCACTTATTCAAAAATTTCAAGTGAACCATACCCAATATTCTTAATATTATCAAAATTTCTTTGGAAACTTTCCCTAATGAAGTAAAACCATACCTTGTCTCCAACAAGTAAACTTTGCTTAGTCCTATGTTGATCATGTCTTGCCTTGTACCTAGCTTGTGACTCCTTCAACCTCTCTTGCACTTGGAAGTGAATTTTATAAATATTTTCAATGTATTTTCTTAGATTTTTGGACCTCTCAATCCACTTTCCCATTGCATTTATATGTTTGTAACAAATTAATATCAAATGCACATGGAGGTAATTATCTAAAACTAGTAGAAGAACGCACTTCCCTATTGTAGGAATGTTTAATATAAACTAAATTTTCATCCGAAGACTTAAAATGCTTCCTATTATACCCTATAAATATTTTTACAAATGTTTTATTCAAAAACTCAATTTTTCCATCAATTTATGGGTGAAAATTAGTAGATCATCTCAACTTTGTATCCATATTCTCCCACAAAGTGGCCCAAAACTTCCCAAGCAACCTTGAGTCCTTATCTAGAACAATATAACTAGGAAAACCATTATGAACCCATAGAATAGAATAAAAACAAATTCAGCCCCATTACTACATTTTAGGGTTTTATTACAAGGATAAATAATGCCCATCTTACTATACTAATCGACAACCACAAATAGATAGTCATGCCTCTTCCTTGATGTAGGCAACCTACCTACGAACTCCATTGAAAATATTTCCCATGGCCAAGAAGGAACTATTAATGGCATATATAAATGCAACTTCTTATTTTTAATCTCTCTTGTAATACACATTAAAAAAATTCTAATAAACTTGGAAACATATACTTGCATATTATGCCAATAAAAATACCTCTAAAAATGTGAAACATTATTTATAACACTAGAATTTCCTACAACTTTTATGTATATGCTTCCATTATTAGTTTAATGTTTTCTTTCTTAGGAACACAAAGCTTACCCAACTTGTATATCAATCCATCTTGAAGGTAATAATCATCCTTGGACTCCAAACTTACACCTTGGGAATTTTATACTTCAATAAATGGCTTCCCAAATTTTTCATCATGCTCATATCCTTCTACATAAGACACGCATATAAAAATCTCAAGAAGAGTTATGATAGATAAACAAGGTTTTTAGTCACACCTTTCTTATATTTTATAACTAAATAAAATTATTGTAAAAATGCCATCCAATTAGAGTGCCTAGTTTACTGAAGTTTAATTTGAGCTTGTAAATATTGGATATGTTGATGACCCTTATGGAAAATAATTTCTTTACCATGATGTATTTCTTAAATAAATATAAATGGTAACATATCATATTACATCCTCTAATTAGGAAATCCCCCATATGATAGTCACTAGCATTTATTTCCACCTCAAAGGGAAGTTTCAAGTTAGGCAAAGCTAAAACTAGAGTGTGGATAATATTATTTTTGAACATATTAAATATTATTTGTTTCTTATTACCCCAATTAAAAGTATTACCACCTATTGTAATGAAATATAAAGGTGTGACTATGGAAGAGAATTTCTTGATGAACTTCCTAAAATATTGATATTTACCCACAAAAATACTTGTATTGGCCAGATTATAAGGTTTTGTCCAATTCATGATAGCCTCTACTTTCTTTAGATAAATTATAAATTCCCCATATCCAACCACATGACCCAATAAGATAGGTGTTTTCTGAGTAAACTCATATTTCTTCTCATTTAACACTAATTTATTCTCCTTAAAAACTTTAAATACTTATTTAAGATGATCAAAATGTTCATTAAAATTTCAAATAAAAATAAAAATATCATATAAATATACAATGAAAAAGGAATCAATAAAATGTCTCATTACCTTATTCATCAAGCACATGAAGGTAGCTAGTGCATTATATAGCCTAAATGGTAGAACCAAGCACTCACACAAGCCATTCCTTATTTTGAATGTTTTTTTCAAATGTTTTATTCCTTAATATACACTTGGTAATACTTATAATTCAAATAAATCTTATTAAAATACTTTGCATGTTGAAGTTGATCAATAAAATCATCAATATATGGAATAGAGTACATATTCTTGATTTTTATCTTATTAAGTGCTCTATGATAAACATGTATTCTATATGAACCATCTTTATTAGGTACTAATACAATAAGAGAACCACATAGAGAAGTAATAGGATGGATTATCCTTTATTAATCAAAGACTGTAATTTTTATTTTACCTCATTAGAATCCTTCAATGAATGGTTATATAACCAAAGATTTGGAAGTGGACTATCACATAGAAAATGAATTTTGTGACCAATAGGCCTAAATAGTGGCAACCCTATAAGATCATGGAATACTTATTTTAACTCCTACACCAACTCTCCCATACACTTATGATCTTTTTTAGTAAACATGATACAAGAAGTCTTATGTGTAGTTATTTATTCATCTTGAATATCTCTCAAAATAAGTAAATAAAACTTCCCATTAGCATCAATAATTTTCTTAACTTTAGAAGCACTTATAAAGGAGAGTTTAGAATCACCTTTTCAGGGTGAAATGATGTACCTCTTTTTATCCTTCATAAAATGGTATTGGTTGTCTTTCCTCGTGAAGATAACATCCTAGATATAAAATTAATGACTATCCAACACTACACCATAACTTCAAGAGGTACAACATCCACTATGACTTCAACAATGAAATTTATGTTAATACCAAACTTAAATTTACACTTCTTGGTCACCTTAATTTCTAAACCTTTCTTCACCCAACCCATATAACATTAACTTGCATGATTGTAAGTATCAAGCACTAATTTTTATACCAACTCCTTGATTATAAAATTAACTTACGCACAAGTATCAAAAATAAAATTCAATTTTGTTTATTCATTTGAATTTTAATATGTAGAATCTTATAAATTTCAAACTCTTAAACACTAATATTACAAAAACATACCTTTCTATTGATAGAGGTGCAACATAAAGTGTCATCCACATCAGAGTTACAACCAATATTCTCACCTTAGAGAAATAGCATATCCTTCTTGTTTTTGTTTTTGAATGGATGAAATTATGGGTGAAGCTTCCATCATTAATCCTTGGAATAACTATTAACATCACATTTCCCATGATGTATTTTAGTATCCTCCTTATAAATTTTAATAGCATTTTGGTTACCTTTCCCCTTATCTTTTCCCTTTTCCTTGGAGATTCCTTATTGCTTGGAAGTGTTTTGAGTCGTAGATGGATCCTTCTTGTTGTCCATCTCTAAATATTGATCTTTAGAACAAGCCTCATATAAATATTGATGAGTTAATGAAATTATCCATTTATATACCTATTACAACCTATATTTTTACTTTTCGATACCATTTCCAAGCATATAAATTTGTCTTTTGTACCTTCCTTATTAAATAGTAGTAAATAAATATGATGTGAAACTCTTTATATTTTATGAATAAAATTATTATTTTATGAATAAATGTTTCATCATGTATTTATATTATTATTTTGGATTTACCACTAATTTGGTATGTTTAGATAGTATGACAAATCATAAGTTGTATTAGACACATGAAACTTATAACAATTATATAGGTTTACTATTGTAACCTATATCAACTATGAAGTTAATGATAGTAACCCATAGCAACTACTAATGGATCTCATAGTAACTGGAGATAGACTTGGAAAATGTATAACCATTGGTAGCATTACTGATGGAGCTTGTAGTAACTAAAGGCACAACTAGATCACCATGTAGAAACTGCATGATAGTTATCTTAACCTGTAGCATAACCATAATGGTTAAACCATAGTGCCATATTGTTATACCTATTGAGTTGTGATGGTTAGTTAAACATGAAGACATTTCCCATGATCTAGAAAGAATAAATCAACTACCAAATACATCATTATCACTTTTTTCTTTATGGATTATGATTCCCTGTAATTGTAACCATGTAACAACCTATTGCATTCTCTATTAAAACTAATTGGTTTGTCATGTAACATAAATAAGTTGTTTCCATAGATTCTTTTGTAACTAGTTATGTAACAATAAACCTACCTCCTCTATTTAATAGATGATGGCATAACTTATGGATAATGAATTATTTTTATATTGAAGCATATAAAAGATAGAAAGTACATTATGAATCCTTTATAATCCTTTATAATCATTTATTATAATAATACTTAAATTATTATAGGATCATTTAATGTAATAATAATTGATTTGATGTAAATTATTTATTTTCAATGGAAGTATTGGAATTCAAATCTAATCGAGGAGGGTCACACATAAAGACTTGAGGTAAAGATCCTAATCTATTAGCATTAGTTGTTATTTTTATTATGTGAATAGTATTGTCTCTTGTTAAAGTTTATGTGTATGTTCAGTTTCTTAAGCTTGATGTAGTAAAGGCATTTGGTACCCATGTAAATTCTCTTATATTTTTAAAAAAGTTTCCAACCTATAAAAGAACAAGTTCATTTCAATTACAAGTGTAATTTCATTTCCATCAAGTGTGATTTCCTTTCTAGCACTATAATTTCATGTAATTTACTTTACAAAATATTTTTTCCTATACACAAATTATAGTCCCTAAATATCTAGAAATAACTGGAGTTAAATATATAATGTTGATACCTTGCTAATTATATGGACCCCAAGTTGAAAATTATTGATAGATACATAATCAATAAACCAAGTGGTTACCTTGTGGAGTACCTCTACAAAGTTGAACATGAGTGATTAAACTACATCAGTTTAATTTGGTAATTGATTTTATTCATCATTTTTGCATCATTTATAAGGATACGTGTTAAAAATTAGATTCCAAGAAGAATGAGTTATATTTCTTCTTTCAATTTATTGCTTTCTAGTTCAAAAGTTTTCCACTTTATAGCATAATATTTCATGTTTTCATTGATTAAGAACTTTAATTTATAAAATTATATTTATAAACATTAATAAATACCTCATTCAAAATTAACCCTATGTAGGATAGGATAGGGATAATCATCAATAAAGATTGTTTTATTTTTATTTAGTGAGGGTGAGATTATTTGGGTAGAATCTCACTCAAAAGTTTTAACTTTGTTATAGGTGAAAAATCATCACCTAAAATAATCATAATTTGAGAGATAATTCCAGTAGTTAGTTCACAATTGTCATCTAAGAAACTAGAAGAGACACCATCAGAGGATTCATTGGCTGAGTTAGTAAATCAATCCAAAGGAAAGGAATAATAGGACCCACATACCCCTAAGAAGGACATATTTACACCATTTCAAATAGTCCCTATTTTTTCACCCTATATCAAAGGATATATTATTCAATCCCCTCCATCCTCAAAAAATTCCTTTATAAAAGATAATTCAGAGACTTTATAGCCCAAAAAATTATACCTATATAACTTGTTGAACCCACTGAACTGGCTAAAGAAGACATTCTTGTTGAATTGTCAAAATAATTCCTAAGAAGTCCCACTCAATCATCCATAATTAGAATATTATCATCTCCCTTAAATTATTCTAAATCCACCATTCACTATGTACCTTGTGATAATTTTGACAAAGGCTTTTAAGTGTGGGCAGTTAATATCTATGGTTTATAAGTAGTCTAGAAGACCATGGGGGACCAAAAAGGATAAAATTTTATCATTAAGGTTAGAACCTATTGTATCATATAATTACACCCTCATGAAATATTTTTTCAGGGTCTCTCACTCTTGGACATAAAATGGGAACAACCCTAAGCTATGAGTATCCTATGATGGGGTTGAACCTCTAGGTTATGGGCTATTTCCCTAAGTGTATCACTTAGGCTCTTATAAGACTAATCTAAACTATTGATTTCCAAAGAAAAGGGTTAGAAATAGGATAAAGTTATAACCAAAAATTAAAAAAGGTGATACACCAAGTTTTGACTCTCATCCTTGCTTTAAGACACACATAGATGATAGCCAAGAACTCATACACTCACACAAACTCCATAACTAGATGGTTGTATAAGTATTTCTTAAGAAAGATCAAGTAAATAAGATAAAGGAGGAAGGGATGATCATATCCATAGCCTATCTTCACCTCATGACTGATATAACACATCTTAATACCTATAAATATAAAACTACCTTGCATAGAGGCAAGAGATAGAGGACAAACACCAAGAAAGAGAGATCATTCACAAAGTATTCATACACAAACTCAACTAAACACAAGATGAAAGCATAGAGAAAGTTAAATAAAATCTTACTTTCTATCAAAAGGTTTTTTCATTACAAAATGGGTAGGGATAAGCCATACCATCAGAGGAAGTAGTCTCTTATAGTGAGAAAAATGAGAGATATATAGAAGAAAATGGAAGAGAGAAGAGGGGGAAATGGATGATGACTTGAGAAACATCATCATACATGGATAAAGTCTTCATTATTCTAGAATTATTACTAAATTCTTTGAGTTTCATTATTTTTACACTTAACCTCTCCTACTTGCCAAATTCATCACATCTCCCACTTGGTCCTCTAGAAGCCTCTAGACACTTTGTGAAGGCTTCTCACCTTAGCTTTTAATGCCTGGAGACCTTGAGGGTAACTTTGATTACCTTATTCAACTTCCATTGATGAAAAATTATTTTCAATACACTTATACAACCATTTATAACTCTATTAGATCTGTAACCTGAAGGTCTACTCACAACATAGCCTAGAAAGACTTCTTGAGGGCCAATAACCATTATTTTAGTTATGACATTAACTAGTTTTAAATATACATTTATCCAATTTGGAACTAAGATCATTGAAAACAGGGATACATAATATTTCTAATGTAATAATTTAAATAAAAATTTGAGATAAGGATCAAAATATATGGCTAAAAAACCAACACGTAGTTGTACACAGTCACATCAACACCTTCAAAACATAGAAAAATGGAAAATCATAGAGCAAAATATGAGCAAAACCCATCATATCTTATATTTATATAAATCCCTTGAAAATATTTTCAAAATGGTATTTTTAGTTTTTTTAAAAGATAAAACTAACCCCTATGCCCTATCCTTTGAGTTTTTTTTGGTGAAAATTTGGTTGAGTGATAAATCTTCCTAAAATGGTTACTTCGTACCATCATAACTTTTTACTGAAAACTCAGGTAGTTATGAAATAAAGTAGATTACATTCTCATGGAATCAAGGTAAAATAATAAAAACTTTCATGTAATTTTTAATTCATTTTATCTTTCTAAAATGGGATTCAAAAGTTCTCATTGGGCAGATTTAGCAATTGGGAGATACAGAAAATGATAGTAAAAATTAGCGCAAAAGTTGATTTTCTTAACTGCACAATTTACACACTATATCTAATATATGTGTAATACCTTTTCCATTTCAATATAATGACATTTATATATAACCATGATAAATTTTAACAATATTTTGCCTCCTTTACCACTAAAAATTTGAGCTTGAAATGTGTGCACTGGCCAGATCTAAAAACTAAGAACACAAAAAAATGACTAAGTAAAAATTAGCTCAAAAGATAATATTTAACCCTATAATTTTTAAACTTGGGAGTGAATTATTTTTTCATTTGTTTATATTCACATTCTTACCAAATTTTTATACCATCATGTGAAATTTTAAGGTGATTAGACTTCATTTGGCCCTACGAAATGGTATTTGAAAAGTGTTGTGTAGGATGATTTGGCACCTGGAAATATACAGAAATATGTGCATTGGTCAGTTTTCATGGTTGTGTATTTTCTAAGTGAGTTTACCGACCTTCACCATTATAATCCCTTGTAATTTTACTACCCTCATATAACTTTTGGATATAAATGAACATGATTTAGCCCTGTAAAAATGCTCCCAAAAAGTAGTGCATACGCTAATTTGATGCCAAGAGCTCTAAACCTTGAAACTTGAAAATTTGAACTTCTCTACTTTTGCCTTGAAATTATAATTTATTAAGGTTTATAAATGTCATATATAAGTCAAAATTTCAATTAATAGTTTGGGAGAAAAGCATAGTCCATCTTAGGTAAAAGTTCCGTATGTAGGCCAATTTTAGCCAACATAACCTTTGAGTTTCCCATAAATATCCTTATGGTTAATGAACCCATGAATTATATTCCTATTTATACATTTATAAAATTTAGATGAATGGATATTGATGATCAAACATGTCCCTCTTTGATTTTTATGTCCTATGTCATGGTTATGACTAAAACCAAGATGCCTAAAAGATAAAATTATTTATAGAAAACCCTCAAGGATGTATCCCTTGGATGGTTTATAAGACTAGGTAGAGATTTTATTTCCACTTGGCCTAAAATTAAAGATAAATTCCTCTATAAATACCAATATTATTTTATATGGAGAAACTACACAAAGAATGATATTTTTTAGATGTCATATAATGAAGATGAGCCTTTAGAGGACTACCTTGAGATATTATAGTTCATCCTACAAAAATATATTAAAAATGTGTTGGATCATGAATTAATTAAGTTGGTTTTATTGATATGAATTCAAGATGCATGTCATGAATCATTATATCTCATAAGTAGTGGATACATTTCATAGATGACATTTGATGAAAACATAAAATTATGTAGAAACTACTCAAGATATATGATGAATAAGAACTGTAAAAAATAAGCATTCCCTTCATCATCCATGAATGGAAGTAAGTAATATGATATATGATAAATATGAAATAATATATTATCATTCATCTAACCACATAGTTAGACACACTTCACATAGAAAAGAATCAAGAATAAATAAATCAAGCCTTGACTATGTATTGCCTACATTGCCACAAGAAAAAAAAATTACAAATGCCATGATATTCGAGAAAAGGTAACAAGCATAATAGAGGAAAACCCTGATGTAGTTTAGCTTCATGTGATTTCAGAAGACAAAGAGAATATTTTCCACATGTATCAAATGAAATCATTGATCCAAAGGCTACAAAATATAGGTATATCACCAGATTATGCATTTTTTAATTCACAATTTTTAGATTCTTATCCTAATTGGTATGGACATAATCCATGGAGCCTAACACCAACCCAAGGTCCAACTAGTCACAACAAAATCCTTTACCACTTATCCACAATACCAAACCCAACCATGGCTACCTCAAAATAGTAATCAATCATGGCAGACCCCAAACCAAAATTAATAATGCCAAAGCCTTCCAACCAATGGAAACATCCATTAAATGTAAATAGTCCCTAGTATGGACCATGTGTTGGTTTTTCATATAAATTACAACCAAAAAAATTGTATCAACCTACATTAATTCTTAATAATTAGTCAACTCTCATGGCTAATACCCAATCAATCCTTAGAAAAATGCAGTTGTTTACCCAACCTATGCCAAACCCCAAAAATATGTCAATTCAACTAACACAAACTAATTAAATAATTTAATATGCAACTTATTCCAAGGAGGTAGATAAATTATAAATTTGTTCAAGATGATTTCTTCAACAAACCACCTCGCTTGTGATAACATAACCTCCTAAAGAGGCCCCTAATATTGCACATGAAACCATCACTAACTCACAGTTGTGTAATCTAAACCCCACCCATAAACCAATCACATATACAATTCAATAAGATAATAACTACCCTCTTTTTATAAGATATTAAACCTCTAAAATCTAGAATAGGATTCTCAATTTGAATTTTTAGGATAGTTTAAAAATATTTGTGTCAAAACTCCCTTATTATAGGCTATGAAATACATTCCCATATACACTAAGGTTGTCTATAAATTGAGCCTAAATAAATATTTTTGGAAGAGGAGAGATCCCAATACTATCCAAGTGGTAGGGAATTTTACGAATATCATGTTGGAAAATAGAGTCCCACCCAAATACTATGATTTACGCAGTCTAGTATTGAATGTCCATATTTATGGTACCCTTATCCAAATTACCTTAATATACTTAGAATAATTCATTACTTTAATAACCAAAGAAACCATGAAAAAACTTGGGTTGAAAGGTATTTTTTCAAATCCCACCATTCTGCAAATGGAAAATAGGTCCATAGTTAATCCAAAAGGAGTTATAGAAGATATCACCCTTTTAATGGATTCATTGGAATGCCCAACTTATTTTATCATCTTGTAACCCAAATAAAAATTAGGATGTTATCCAATCATCCTCAAAATTACATGGTTAGCTAAAACTAATGCATTCATTGGTTGTAGATTAAGGAACATGTCGATTTCTAATGGTAATAATACCAAGAAACTAGTTCTCTATCCACCAGCTCAACGTGAAGAATAATTTGGATGGGTAAAAGATGAGTAAAATAAGTAAGTATCATTATATACTATTATCATGATTGATCACATACCACACTTGAAATAATAAAATGATGACATAAACATTTCAAATGTCTTAAAAACACCTATTATATCAATCCACACAAAGACAACTTATTACAATGCCTACCATGTCCCTTCTCCAAAGTCCTAACAGAGAAAACCTCCAGTAGAAATGGAGACATTAACACATTTAATTAGTTACTACCACACCTTTTTATCCTTAGCCCATTTTTATATATAATCCATGGGATCTTTGTCAAAACAAGTAAAAATGCTACCTAGATGTCCTCTCAACATCAATAACAGACATCACCATGCTTCAAAAAAATAAAACTTATTTTACATGGTATTATCAATATATGATGGTAATACACCATGATATATGCACCCACCACATATATATCAAATAATAATGTAAACCCATCCTCTAGTTACAAATATTAATGGATCTTATTGTCAAAGACATAGTGAAAATAGAGCTACAAAAAATCTTAAACATTAGACTTATCTATCCAATATCCAATAGTAAGTGGGTATCTCCCCTTGTTATATTACCTAAAAAATGAGTCAAATGGCATATCTATATATATTATAAATAACTCAATGCATCCATGAGGAAAGACCACTTTCTTCTCCCTTTCATTGACTGAGTACTTGACATGTTGGCAAGAAAGAATTATTTCTCCTTTCGATGAATTTAGTGGTTATCAATATATCATAATAAGTCCTAATGACCAAGAAAAACATACATTCACATGTCCTTTGGGTTCCAATTCATACTCCATACTACCATTCAGAGTATGTAATGCTCTAGTTACCTTTCAAAGGGTTGTTCTAAGAATCTTTTCTAATGTATCTCATGATTATGTCAATCTCTACATGGATGACTTAACTATTTAAGGGGAAAAAAATGATGAATCCATCCAAAATCTTGATAAATTACTTTAATGTTTCCAAGATAATCATTTTTTTCTAATTCATAAAAAAAATTATATGATCATAACTAAAGGAATTATGCTAGGACACCACATCTTGCCCAAAGGAATAGAGGTAAATCCTACCAAGATAGAAGTAATAAAAAATATACTAACTCCAAGAAAATAACATAATGTTAAAATTTTTATAGGAAACATTGGTTACTATCATAGGTTATCAATGATTTTATAAAAATACTAAAGCCTTTTTCAAACATTATAAATATACTTTGTATGGACTCATGCACGTGAACAAGAATTTCATGATCTAAAAAATTGACTAGTTTTAACTCTAGTGTTATGTGGACCAAATTAGAAGTTACCCTTATACATCAATATAGACATTTTTGAAAACATGATATAAGTCCTCAAAAAATGGAAGGAGCTTTAAGATATCCCATTTACTTTATTATAAAAAAACCTTTAAGGCACAGAGCTTAACTATAGTTTATTATAGTTGTATATGCCATTAATAAATTTAGACATTACATTACATGTTATGTTATTTTTATCCACACTAACCATATTTAAATTAGCTATTTGATGAAATGAACCAATAATTAGTGGCCATATAATTTGATAGTATTTACTTTTTCAATAATTTGACATCGCTATTGTAGATAGACCAGGTAAGGACAATATAGTTACAGACTTGTTGTTATGACCAACATCTTTAGAACATGGTTCTCTAATAGATGATTCTTCTATAAATTAACATATTTTTATCATATCCATTCACACTTTTTCTTTGTTTGTAGACATTGCTAGCTATGTGGTTTTAAGTCTACTCCCACATCATTTCTCTCTAAAGTAAATATACCTCTTGGTGCCAAAAATTACTCCATACTCAGATATCTATGTATCTCTTTTACACATGGTCTAACATAGTCAAAACATAAATATTCAATCAAAAACATAAGTAAATATAGGAATTTGTGTTAATCATAACTCTCAAACAATCCCTGTCACTACCACCATTTCACAATTAGAGCATCCTTAAATCCAAAGGCCATAGTCCTAATTCATTTGGTCATTACTCATAGTTATCCACTAGCTTGCACCAAATATTATTACACTTATGACATTAGGAGAGTTGATAATTTAGACTTAGTTTAAATTTGATGAAATTGGCACTCATGTGGCTACTTTGTTGGCCTCTAAGTCCACACAAGTTATTCCTCAATCTCTTAGAGAACTTTTCTATGACATGACATCCTACTACTTATCTATGAGGCTAACAAGATTTCATGTTGCACCCACATTCCTAAGACTACAGACCATCAGGATGATGCCACATGAAAACATCCCACTAGCTTGCCATCCCAAAGGCAAGCTCCTTATATAGTCACCTTAGGGATTGTAAGTCATTGAGATGGTTCCACGTGGAAACATTCCATTATCATGATAGCTTAGGGTGAGCTTCCTATATTTTTAGGAGTGTGGATCACTAAAATTATGTCATATGGTAGTATCCTACTAGTTCATTAGCTTGAGGACTTTGTACTCTGTATGGTCCTCTCTGGGATCATAAGTCACTAGGATGATGCCATGTGGCAACATCCCACTTTACTATTATCATAGCACTGACCATTTGATAGACCATGTTGATGTCACTCCCAAGTTATTAGGATGGAAATAGGTGGCTTATTTTTATCTATCCTTCAAGAGCCATGAAATCGACTAAGGCACAATCAAAATATAAAGGCCAAAGTGGGTAATTGGAAAAGGCAAAAATGTTGTGTAAAAGCTAGTTTAAAAGTGACAAAGGAAAATATCAAGTAGATTATTTAGTTACCAAAAAGGGCCCAACTAAGGCATAATTCTATGAAAAGACTCAACAAATGGATTAGGTTGAGACCAAGGCAAAACTAGGTGCATTCGATGTCACACATTACCTAATGCATAACCAAAGGAAAACTTAGAGATGACTCAATGAATGAGAACTCAACTAAGGAAAAATACTCTTTTGATGCTAAACCAATATTCTCATTTATTTATCTGAATATATAACCTATCTGAGAGACTCGACTTCTCACTCAAAAATTAATGGTAAAAAGGGAATCCACTCATAATTAGGACTACTTCAAAGGCTCAGTTGAAATATTTATATAGTAATGGCCTTTGGCTCATTTAATTTTATTCAAAGGAATATGGGGTCAAATTAATTAATTTTATATGAAGAAAAATAAATTAGACAAGGAAGATTAATAGTATCTCCCCTCTCATTTGAAGTTAGTTTTGTTATGAGGAGGGTTTCTAGCTTAAAACTTTTTAAATGCCTCAATCCATGACTTATTCAAAAATGTATTTTAGCATAGTAATCATATAAATTATGATTATTTATTTAATGTATAATGTCATTCCAAATAATAAACTCATATTTATTTACTTGAATTCTTCTGAATAACATAAGTTTGATTCATTAAATCACATCACATTAGATACACAATGATTTATACACCAGTCACTCATGACAAAGATATAATCAAATAAATCAATCTATTAATTTATTTTAAATTTATTAAAAAGCTAAATAATTTGATACATACATGACTCTTCCCAATATCCTATAAATTAAGCATTCATAAAAAATTATATCTCAATTTAACACTAAGTTTTTAGTACATAGAAAATGGATATTCTAATCCTTAGTTGGAAAATTATCTGAACTCTTTATTTTGTATGAATATTACAAGTAGGATAGTTATAAAATAATTAATGATACCTTAGATACCATATATTTAATTATATATTAAAAGGCACATCTCAAGGCTTGATTAAATAATTAAGGACTAGTCAGTCTTCAATAGTGATCCTCGTCTGCTCCCAAATAATTGTTGTCCATAAGAAGGAAGGATCATTTCCCAATTTTTTTTCATATCAATTTATTGCTCTAGAAAACCTCAATCTCAATATTCCCAATTCTAATCATGTTTATATCACAAGGTAAAGGCAAGGGACGATACCTAAGCAAGGTTTTTTAACACAAGGGAATGACCATGCCAAAACCTACAGTCATATTCCCAATTCTTATCCAAGGAGACTCCCAGTACCTAATACAAGTAAATAAGAATTTAAATTATCATTAAAGTGAATCTAATAATTCAAAAATATAAAACTAGTAGGAAATATTTCATAGTATAACAATTCCCACTAAAATATTGGAGTAACGAGAGCATGTTTCACTCTATTGCTTTCTGTTAATGGTCATGTGAGAATTGAACAACCTAACACCATGTCTAGCATAGGAGGACTTGAAATACTACCCATATGATGTCCAAGTAAGATTCAAACAATTTTATACCATGACCATCATAGGAAGACTTTGACATGTTACTATTAGGATATTTATGGGAAAATCAAACAACCTTTTACATCACCCAGTGCAGGAGGACTTTGATATGCTAACAACATGGATATTTTGCTCATATAACACCATAACTTAATGTCACAATAGTATAAATGTATTTATATGATAAAATATAAATCATTTCATTCAACTCAGAAGCAATAACCTCTCCAAGACCCTCAAATAGGCAAGCACTACATGGTGGTCAAAGTACAACCATGGGCAAACTATAAAATAGGTAGAATAAAATAAGTTGTCTTATTTTAATAAAATCAAAAGAATAAATAGAGAACAAAATCATTTCATTCCAAATTAATAAGAGAAAACACAAGTGATTAGGAAGACCACCTATTTACCTCCATTTCACATGGGTAATATCCTCCAATTATCTAGACTTAGCTATACTACCCCATTATTCCTATTTGCTTCTTCTCCTTTTATTATTCTAAGTATAGCTTATTTCAAATTGAAAAAAATCCAAAACTAATGGAGTTTTACTCCTACATATAGATGTTTAAGAATCATCCAACCACCAACCACTTACTAACCCATGCCTCATAAAGGGATGTTCTTTTCCATGTTCAATTAAGGAATATGGTGTATTTTTATGATTTTATAGTTGTTTTTAGGACTGACCTATTTTTCCACTTGATTTCATTACTAAGGTAATCCATAGAAGATCTACCAATCAACCACTAGATATTCTAGACATTGTCTATAAGATTTTAAGGTTAGGTGATAACAAGTTTCACCAACCAAGCTTAAAGGTTGGTTTCCTAATCAAATACTACATCTAATAGGTGCAAACTACACAACCAAATACTTAGCATAGGTTTCAAAAGGGTCTAAGGGTAAAAATAATTAGTGATATAGCCATGCTTGGCATATTCTCTTTCCTTAATTTTCCCTTTTCTTATCCCTACACACTCAATGCACACATCAAATTCCTCTAACCTAATATTCAAAACTATGGAATTTAATCAAATAAGGAAATTTCAATCAATTAATCATATCCAATCATTCATGGAATATCAACATACTCATAGATAATTACATATGATGCAATACATACGTAGTTGTCATTTCATAAGTTTTAAAGTAATGATTCAACATGATTTAATTCAATTTATCATATTGACATAATCACAGTTCATAAAGGAAAATATATATAAAGGAAACATTTATATGAAGGAAACACAAGCATCATACTTTCATAAGTAAGAAATCAAAACATGATTGATAATTAGTCTTTCTCTTGGTTTCTAACACATGAAAATCCCACGCATGAAAATCCCTCATAAGTCCTTTCACACCTCAATAGAATGTGACTTAACAACATAATTCAATAATCAAAATATATAAACCATAATTTTAGTCATCTTTATCAAAGATAATCACTATGTCAAATGAATCCTTACATCCCCCTCCCTTTATGAAAACTTCTACCTAGAAGTCACTAACAGAGCTGAGGATACCAAACCCTCAAAGGTGTTTCATCTTCCCAAGTAGTTGTTGACTCATAATATTTATCCCATTAGACCCTTACATAATCTAGGTCTTTACCTCAAAGTGATAGTGCCCTACATACTAAAATCCTAATGGGCTCCAAAGTCATATCCCCATTAGACTTGACCTACAAGGCCATCCAATCCAATACATGAGTAATGTCAGTAACATATTGACATAAAATAGAGACATGAAATATGTCATGAACATGAAGTAGGCTAGGTGGAAAGGCTAGTCTATAAGCTCCTAGGCCAATGATCTCCATGACCTCAAATGGTCCAACAAAATAAGGTACCAACTTTAACCCTTGTCCATAATGGATGGGGATCTTGTTGGGTCTCACCCTTAATAAAACTTTATCACTGACATTAAATTTTTGATCAATTATTTTCACATAGGCATACTCTTTTTGTCAATCCCTAGAAGTCTCTAAGTGTTTTTGTATCTTAATCACTTGTCACTTTATATCTTCTAATAGGTAGGGCCAATCATGATTTTATCCTCAATTTAGTCCCAAATTATTGGGGTTCTATAGGGTCGACCTTATAAAGCCTGAAAAGGTGATGTCTTAATTTAACTATGATAGTTATAGTTATTATTGTAATAAAATCCTACAAGGTATAAATAATCTTCCCAATGGGATTGTTGGTCCATAACAGACATGCATAGCATGTCTTCCAAGACCTAATTGACTCTTTCAGTATGTCTATCAGTCTCAAGATGGTAGTAAGTATTAAAATTGAGCTGAGTGCCCAATGTCTTTTGTAAACAAGTATAAAAGGGAGAAGTATATACCAAATCTTGATCTAAAATAATCATATGGAAAATCTCATGTTATCTAACAATGTCATCTATAAAAAGAATCACCCTTTCAGATTTGAAAATATGTGGTTGCAGCATCCACAATTTGAAAGAAAAATGGAAGAGTGGTGGAATATACCTATTGAGGGTATGGCCCTCTTCAGAGTTGTTTCGAAGCTCAAAAATGTTAAAAAGGAAGTGAAGAAATGGAATAAGTATTGTTTTGGAAATATCTTTGAGAAAAAGAACATTATCAAGGAGGAAATTAGTAAAATCCAAGAAAAAATTTAGCAAGATGGATACACTTCAGACCTCCTGTCAGAAAAAAGTCAACAGTTGACTCAATATCAAGATATAATAACTAAGGAAGAAATCTATTGGAGATAAAGATCTAGGTTGTTATGGTTGAAAGAAGGAGACAAAAACACAAAGTTCTTCCATCTCTCCACTTTGAAGCACAGAGCCAAAACTCATATTCAATACCTAAAAAAAGGAGATCAGAAGATTCTAGAGGAACAAAAAATCAAGGAGGAAATGCTATCCTTTTTTTCTTCCCTGATGAAGGCTGATTTAAACATTAATTTGGAAATCCAGGCTGATATCCTACGTGTGGTTTTTCCTTTGGTCTCGAAAGAATAGAATAAAATGTTATGTTCTATACCAAAGGATGAGGAAATCCTCAAAGCAGTATGTTCTTTAGGAGGAGATAAAGCACTAGGACCAGATGGATTCCCCATGTTCTTTTTTCAAAAACTATGGAAATTTGTTGGTAAAGACGTAAGTAATGCGGTGAAGGAATTATTTGGAGCCAAACAGATGCCAAAGGAAGTTAATTCTACTTTTTTGTGTCTGATTCCTAAAAAGATTGGAGCTGACTCACCTGATCAGTTCAGGCCAATAAGCTTGTGTAACTCTTTCTATAAGATCATATCCAAAGTGCTTACTTCCAAACTTATTCAAGTGATCCCTTCGATTATTGTTGAACATCAAAATGGTTTTATCCCAGGTAGACAAATCCTTAATTCTATAATTACTGTTCATGAGAATATTCATTCGTTGTTCAGTTCAAACAATGAAGGTTTCATAATGAAAGTGGATATCACGAAAGCATATGACAGGGTGGACTGGTTATTCCTGTCAAACAATCTAAAAGCTTTTGGCTTTGAAAAAAAGGTGGTTGATATTATTTATCAGTTGATATCTACCACCTCAATTGCTGTAATGGTAAATGGGAGCTCATCCCATTTCTTTTACCCGACAAGGGGATTGAGACAAGGGGACCCCATATCCCCCATTCTGTTTGTAATTATGGCTGACTGTATGGGAAAATATATAGGGGACTTAGTTTTTAAAGGTTTATTTAAGGGTCTTAAACCCTCTTCTCATCTGCTTATATGCTCCCATGGACAATTCGTTGATGATACTATCTTTATGGGGCAATCAGAAGTTAAGGAAGCAAGAACTTTGAAGCAAGCTATAAATATATATTCATCTACCTCTGGACAGTTGATAAATTGAAACAAAAGTGTTGTGTTCTTCACTAACACCCCAATTTAGAGACAGAATAAAATAGCTAAAATCCTTGAATGCTCAATAGGTTCTCTCCCCTCTACCTACCTAGGTCTCCCTCTTGGGATAAAAGTCCCTGAAGCCTTTTGGGAAGAACTCATTAATAAATTCAGCAAGAAACTTGCGGGATGGAAAGGAAATCTTCTAAGTCAGGCAGGAAAGTTAACCCTCCTCAAAGCAAGTCTTCAAAGCATACCTACTTATGCTTTAAGTCTCTTCAGAATTCCTAACAAATTTGCTGAAGCTATTGAAAAAATCTAGAGAAATTTTCTATGGACAGGTACTGAGGAAAAAAGGAGAATGTCGTTAATTGCCTGGGACAACATTTGTAAACCCTTCAGGGAAGGAGGTCTGGGATAAGGAAAATCAGAAGCATGAACACAACTCTATTAGCAAAATAGGGATGGAGGGTGTATCAGGAAAATAAAGAATGGAGTAAAATATGGAAGAATAAGTATTTATTTAATGCAAAATCCCTCTCTGATTTCTTTTCCTACCCTGACGTAACCCGTCCATCTTCCATATGGGGGGCAGTTTAGGGTACTAAACAAATCTTAGAAAAAGGAAGCTCCTGGAAAGTAGGTAATGGAAAAAAGGTGAATTTTTGGGAGGATTCTTGGTTAAAAGAAATCCCTTTGATAGAAGAATTCCAAGATAAAGAAGTAATTGACCGATGTAAGCAAAGATATGGAATAATGGTTAATCAATACTGGAAAAAAAATTCATGGGTGAACCTTAATGATATTGATCAAGATTTCAATAATATTCAAATATCCCTCAATGTTATTTCCCTTTATTCTAATCTTGAAGATAAGATTGTTTGGCATGATGAGCCTAGTGGACAATTTAAGGTTTCTACCATTTTTACTTCAAAGGGAAACGGCAACCAACCATTGTGGACACAGGCCTGGATCAAGGGACTCATCCCTAAAATCAAAATCTTCTTCTGGACCCTTCTCCAAAATAAAATCTTGACTCTTGATAACTTATAGAAAAGAGGAATAAATATAGTGAATAGGTGTATTCTTTGCAAAAAAGGTTTTGAAGATAGAGATCACTTGTTTGTGAACTGTTCCTTTACGCAGCTAGTTTGGAAAGAAATCCTCAATCTTTGGGGTATTGCATGGATTCAACATAAAAGTGTGGATCTATCTTTTAAAAGCTGGTACTATCCCTCTAAGAATCCTGATGTTCTTTTTTTATGGAAACTAACTCTTCCCCATATTTGGTGGGGAATATGGAAAGAAAAAAATAACCAAATTTTTAGAAGTAAAGAACTTCTAGGATGGGTGGTGGGGCAGAACATCATTAGAGCTATCAAGGAGAATTTCTCATTGCAAAGGGATCCTAATCCTACCTTTCAAATTGATAATCCTTTAAGATCATAAAAGTCTAATGTAAAAAATGAAAATCCTAGACTTGGTGTAACTTGGAATGTCCCCCCTCATGGGTGGATCAAAGGGAACTTTGATGGAGCTGCTAAAGGGAACCCGGGGAATGCAGGATGTGGAGGAGTCTTGAGAAACCATATGGGAAACGTAATCAATGCTATTGCAATTTCCATTGGTAAGTTGAACTGCCATATTGTTGAAGCTTGTGCTGCCCTCCAAACCATTAAGCTAGCTGTTGAATCAGGATATTCTAAATTATGGTTGGAAGGGGACTCCTTGAATATCATAAATATCTTAAATAATAAAAATTCTATCTCATGGTCAATAGAGGCTATGGTGATGGAAATGAAAACTTTAATTAAAAATTTTGAGAAAGTCACTATTACCCATACTTACCGTGAAGCAAATGGAGTCGCTGATTGGATAGCAAATTATGCAGTTCGAGCAGGACACAAGGTGAGTTGGTAGGAGACCTTAAACAAGAACGTGGATCTTAGAGCGCTCATTCATCATGATGCAATTCATGCTAAGGAGGGAGAGATTAGAATGGAATAAAAAACTAATGATTTGGGGGAGTGGATCCATGGAGGAAGGTTTACACTCATTAAATAGAAATGTTCTAGAGTACACGAGGAGGATTCAAAACGTGCCAAAAAATAGGCGAGTTTTGTTCCAAATTGGTAATAGTCAGGTTCATTGTTTAGCTGACAGGGTTTGGGCATTAAAGGAGATTCGTATGGCTCATAAAAGGAAAGGAGAACCAAGGAAGCAGGAACCCAAATATTGTGAAGAGTGGAAAGCAAAAGAAGATGTCTGGAAGATCCTTCAGAGAGGAAAGGTTATGAGTTACATGGAACGGCTTCATGGCTCAAAACCCCATATTACAATGGCTTTTTTCAAAAATTAGATTGATGATAGGGTTACCCTACATGGCATTACAGTGAATCTAACTGAGGAATTCATAGCGGAGGTGACGGGGCTTCCAATGGAGGGAATAAAATTCTCAAAGCAGACCAGCATTTCTAATGAGGCTTTTTGCAAATTCCCTAAAATGGATGCTAAGGAGCAGCAGCTGGAAAAAAGTGGAGATTTTTTTGAATTGGAGCAGATTAAGGGCATCTAGAGAGACATCTTATGCTGCATCCATGAGTACTTCATACTTGATGGAAGAAGTAAAAGAGTCCACAAATTTCACTTTGTATTTCTCAATCACTTCAGACACAAAGTAAGAATCTCCTTTCCTTTTTATTTGTGTTTTTCCTTGCTCTAAAGTCTGTTCGCTCATAGGAAAAAGGAATCTCGTCCCATCCTGCATGAGGTATTAATTCTTATAATTGAAGGGCATTGCAAGAATAAGGCCATAGTAAAGAATCCTTATTCGAGAAAAAATAAGGACCTATGGAGTAACAAGAAAGAAATAGTAAAAGGGAATGAAAAAGCTAAATTCAAACTCCCAAGCTTCAATAACCAGACTGCTGATGAGGAAACAGAGTGGGAAAGTTCTGAAAACACTGGGGAGGAGAGTCTGGAGGAAGAGGGAGGAACAAAAAGTGGGCATTCAAGTTCCAGTGAGGAAGAAGTGCAAGATAAGAATGAGAAAAAAGGAGTCACTATAGAGGAAAAGTCTAAAAATAGCAACCATGAGTCTGAGGAAAACCAGCAAGTGTTTGAGGAAATCGATAAAGATCTAGATGATCCTACTATGGACCCTGATTTGATTAATGAAAAAGAAAATCTAGTTCAGGTCGCTAACCAAATATTGGAAATGGGAGCTCAAGTAAAGGAAGTAAGTAACCAAAATGTAAGCCCTGCTGAAACAAAGGAACAGAAACAAATGGAAATGGAGGACTATATTAAAGAAGTTGGAAGCAGTCCTAAAAAGAACACAGAAGACTAGAGTGACAAAAGGCAAAATGACAAAAGGTACCCACCTACTAGATTGGCCAATTGCAAAGCTGATGCTACTCTTCAATTCGATTTATGGACGTATAAGGAGATAATGGAAATCAATAGGAAAATAAAAATAATGGAGGGTAAACAGGAGGCAGTTTGGAACAAAATCAATAACATGGAAAAGCAGATGAGGGATATTCCCATAAAACTCAAAGATTATGAGAACAACCTAAGGAAACTCATAAAGGAAAGCAGAACAAAGATGGAGGAGGTAACCTCTAGCATTTGTGTTGCTGCTGTAAACATTGGAAAAAGAGCAAATGAGGAAATCAAAACTTTGGAGGGGCCTAGCAAGAGAACTAGACAAAGCTCAATAAAGAAAGCAATGCAAGAGGAATCTACGCAAGCGACTGCTACCATCCAGGACAATGTTGTGAAAGGTAAGGAAGCAGTGAAGATGATATTGGAACTAGAAGAATAGTTCCTGGTTATTTTAGTTGGTTCTGTTAGTTGGCTGTGATATCTGGTCTTGGTACCTAGTTTTTTGAACTCTTTTTACTATGGAGTTTCCAGGTCTCTGTAAAACCTGGGGTATATCTTTGGTTTTTCGTTTGTTAGCTTCTGGTCTTTGTAACTTGGTTTTGTTACTTCGGTGAAGTAGGTTTTAGTCTTTGCCTGTGGATGTTACTATTTTATCTTTCTCCTTTTGTTCAGGGTTTCGGGGTTCCTTCAAAACCTATTTTTACCTTAATCTAAAACAATGTCATCTAGAAAGACTTTTGCCACTAAATTATCATTATAAGTGGTCTTTGTGGGAGAAAATTGAGCTACTTTGGTCAACTTATCCACTATGACCATGATTTCATCATGATGATAAGTAGAGGTAGGCAATCCTACATTAAAATCCATGTAAATAGTTTCCCACTTCCATTCTCTATAATCTCATGAAAATATAAAAATCCTGCTATATGTTGATACTTAGCTTCTACCCTCTAGAACTCTAGACAATGAGCTAAAAAATCATAAATATCATGCCCCAAACCATCCCAATGATATAATTTCATTAACTAGGCATGCATTTTCTTTATTCCAAGGTCTATTTGGTAAGGAACTCTATGAGATTCATATAGAATTAACTCACACAAGCCACTAGCTAAAGGAACATAGATACACCCTTTATGGTAGAATAAACAATTAGGCTCAATGGAATAGACTTCAAATTTACCTTTTAGAGTCATACTAGAATCAAACAGCTATCTTAATTATTTATATAGGTTGTCCCCAAGGAGTTACTTCAAAATCTAAATTTTCAATTCAGTTCATACACTCATTATTGCCAACTTATGGTGCCTCCTTCGTAAGGCATCAACAACTACATTTTTCTTTCCTTTGATATACATAATTTCATAATCATATTCACACAAAAACTCCATCTAACACCTTTGATGCACATTAAGGTTAGGTTGATTAGATATATGTTGTAAAATCAATTGATTTGTCTTTAAAACAAAATGATGACTGAGTAAGAAGTGTCACCATCTCAAGCAAGCATGAATGAGGCTGAAAATTCCATGTCATGCAAGGGGTATCTCATCTCATAATACTTGAGTTTTTGACATTGATAGGAAATAACTCTACCTTCCTACATGAGTATAGATCCTAATCCTTCTTTTGATGTATTATTGTAAACAAATAATTATCCTATAGGATTAAGCATATCTATAATTGGTGCACTAGTGAATTGCTCTTTGAGTAGCTAAAAATTTTCCTCACAAATTTTTATCCAAATAAACTTATTTTCCTTTTTTTTAAGTGAAGTGATGGGATTCAAAATGAGATAGAAATTTTCAACAAATGTCTATAATATCTTACCAATCCCACGAAGCTTCACAATTCTACAACATTAGAGGGTGTTGGCCATCCCATAATGGCTTGAATCTTGGCAAGATCCATAGATATTCCTTCTCCTAAAATGGTGTGCCCAACATATTTTACCTCAAACTATACAAATATGCACTTCTCCAAGTTTTCAAACAATAGATTTTCTCTTAAACTTGTAGGAATGTCATCAAATGGTCCTTATGTTCCTCTTTATTATGTGAGTAAATTAGAATGGCATCAAAAAACACCAACATGAATCGATCCAAAAAGGAGTGAAACACCCCATTCATCAAACTCATGAATATTATTGAAGCATTAGTCAATCAAAATGGTACAATTGTAAATTCATAATACACATACTACATTCAAAATGTAGTCTTATGAATATTAGAATCTATGATATGCAACTAATGGTATCCAGATTTCAAATCAACCTTAAAAAACACTTTGGCTCCCTACATTTGATCAAAAATGATCAATTCTAGGTAAGGGATAATAATTCTTAATTTTTACCTTATTTAATTGGTAATAATTAATGAACAATTGAAGGGATTCATCTTTCTTCTTCATAAATATGACTAGTATTCCCCATGGGGACACAATAGGATGAATCAATACTTTCTCCAAGAGTTACAACTTGAGTTCACATAACTCTAGGGTGGTCATTCTATATGGTTACTTTGATATGGGATCAGCCCTAGGTATCAAGTCAATCTAAAAACCAATATCCTATACAGAAGGCATACCCAAAAACCCATTTATAAATACATTAGAAAATTCCCATAGAATAGGATGGTCATCTAGAGAAGCCTTCTTTGACTCATCTAACCTATCACATACCATGATAGCAAATAATTGATAGCTTTTCCTTACATTATTCTTAATCTATGTTTTATTAATCATGCAAAGGGAAATAAGTCACTTGACTCCATATATTGCCATAGGTGTCCTAAGGTCATATTTACCTTCGATAAACTTATCCTGACAATATAACTTGTCTTTATGACCTACAATCCAATCCATACCCAATAAAACATCATAGGTTCCTAAGGGAATAATACAAAAGTCTGTTAAAATGGAGAAGACACCAAAGTCTAATATGCAACTAGTCAAAAGGGAGTTAATGGACATCATGGTCCCAAAGGCCAACTCAACTACCCAGATTTATAATAACCTAATAACCATTAGCCCACAACGGTCCATGATAGAAGGATAAATAGAGGAGTCTGACATTTATGAATCAAACAAAACTTAAATTGAAATTATTTCTATCATATATGTGGTCTCTATTACAATTTCCTATTGTTTGGCTGGTTGATCATCCACTCCTACATTAATATTATGTCCTTGACCCACATCGCCCACTATCTAATTTGATATTGGGAACTTTTTCCTACTAAAATTTGATACGCTAAGAGGACAATATCATGAAAATAGATCCATAGATCCACACATGAAATAAAAACCCTCCTATTGATCTCAATCAAAAGGGGCTCTAGTTATTCTACAATAAATAGTTAACCCTAATAGTCTTGCCTGCTTGGACAACTGAGCTCATGTAATCTTAGTTTATTGATTCTCCTGAGATATAGTATCACCTTGCCTTCAATATTCTTTCTCCAACTATTTCCTACTCTAACTATGACCAAAATGGATACCCTAAAAAATTTATTGCAAAAAGGGCCTAAAGTTGGATTGAGTTACTTTCTAACCTCCCCTAGGTGTAGGCTATGCACCTTATAACCTTGAGTCAAGTTGAGGTTATAATTTTCCATGAAACTTTTCTTGTGCATCCTAAGTCTTTCCATAAGACTCCTCAACTAAGTAGACATTTTCAACAACTATTTCTAAGGTTTTGGGAGTTAAAATGTGTAATGCACTGACTAGCTCTAAATATAAGCCTCTAATGAACCAGTTCACTTGGATTGTCTCATCCATATAACCTTGCACATATTTGATCAAATCTATAAAATGACACTCATATTGTGCCACAATACCACTTCCTTACTGAAGGTCATGAAATTCATCTACCTTTTTTTTAACATATCTAGGGGATAGGTAGCATTCCCTAAAATGATCCTCAAATAATTCTTAGGTGAGGGAGGTTTGTGTCAAGTGGATTTTATACTCTTCACCTTCCCACCACATCTTGGCTACATCTCTGAGAAGATGGGTACCCAAATGGGCCTTCTTGTTTGAGTCATAATCATATAAGGTGAAACATCCTCTAGTCCCATTGAAATTAAGAGCATGTGTATACACATAATATTTTCAACTTTTATCAAATACTGACACTTTACATCTTGTAGGAACCCATTGAGACTCAATCTCTCTAAGTGTATACCCTAAGGGGTACACTGAGAAAGGGGTGGGAAGACCTTTGGTGATTTTCAATATTGTTGTCCTTCATTATGACATTATTATCAATCCAACTAGCTCCTAAAACCATTCCCTAATCTATTACTCCTCCCTTTCACACAATCTAGTCTTTTTCCTTTTTATGTCCATGTTTTCCTCACCTTGATCCCCCTTTTTCTAGTTGACTATACTAGGTCAACTGGGTCAGCCCTGTACAATTTTTAGCCTCTTATTACTATACAAAGTTGATTAAGTTTACCCTATTCTATTTTTGGGTATTTTTACATGAGAATTTCATTAACTCTTCGACCAACCTAGCTCGAGACCTAGTTATTTATCTCCCAAAAATATATAGGGTCGATTGGGTCGACCCTGTACACCAATATATTCAGAAGGATTTAGGATGAGATCCACCTATAAATACAATATCATTTCATCATTATTAAAATATGCAATCAATAGTTATTATTTTATCAAGCTTTTTTACAATATGATCTTCCACCATTCTACTTGAAGAGTCTTAGCTTAGGGTTTTTACGTGGAAAATCTAGTCTTGTGGATAAGTCATAGATGCTTTGGTCTTTCTTAATAATCCTTACAAACCACAACAACCTATTTAAAATCCCCTTTGGATAAGGGAGAGATTCAATCTCGATAATTTCATATTCAAATAAGTATATTATAACTTTTTTCTCCTCTCTTTGGTAGATAGAAGTAGCATAAGTATTGGCTCAAATAATATTACTCTTCATATTCCATGTAGTAGGGCATTACTCGTACTTAGCTTAATTAAGATTCTTTTATACATGTTTTAATTACTTTAATAACACCTAATGTTGTGCCATAAGATTTGGTGTGCACTAGATTAAATTTACTTTCTCGTTTATTAAAATAGCATAAAAATTAAACCGAAGACTTTTTTAGGGTTGTTGCATTATTGTGTTTGACTGTAGTCTTTGAACCCTTCCTAGATTGGTGTATTGTGACAAGTGATCCCATAATTAGTTATAGAATATCTCCATATTGGTCATGTTCCCTCTTCACAAATGTATTCCCAATCAGAAGTGCAGGTATGTTCTATCTTTTCCAAGCTAGGATTGATTTATAGACATGATGCCTTTTTGATTGCATACATTCTAGTGAAACTGATGTGAACTAACCCTTGCAGGATTTATTTCATTCTTTCATTATTTTTTATCATATATTTTCCATATTGTTTCAACTACATTCACCCAACTCTGACTTTTATGTGCAAGTTTTTAGGTACAAGCTACAAGATCAACTTAGATGACCCAGTACAAGTTTTCAACTTTTTAGACATCCAATCTAGCATATTAAGTCAACCAAGTTGACCCTTTACTTTTTTAATCATCAATTTTAGCATACCTGGTTGACCTAGTCAAACCTATATATTCCAGGCACTCAATAATAGGTTTTTGCAAATCTTGATCAACTCAGTCGATCTAGTTAGTAGAATTTGTAATCATATATCAAGGTTCTTGAATGACAATCTTCATTTTCTGCATCTATGATCGACCAAGGTTATTTTCTATCTCTTTGTCTCTTTTTTACAATCTTTCCTTTTATAGTTTCTAATCTTTAAAACTACCCCTCCACAGTCAACTAGATCAACCCTGCTGACCCAGTTTTATGGTATGTGTGTTGTCTGGATAACTAGATTGACTCTATCAACCCTTTTCATTTTCAGACCTTACTTTTATAGTATAGGATCGACCATGTCAACCTTGTTCTATATTTTGTGTATACATTACTGACTATATCAACATTGTACCTTGTTTTAAAGTTAGAATTAAACTTATATACTAGTAATTATTTCACTCTTTCTTTTTTTATTTCTTGCATGCTTAGAATAGATCACATAGTTTAATTAGGTGTTTTTAAATTAATCATTTAGTTTCACTATTTTCTATTTTATTCACACATAACCAAATCACAAAATCTCAACAAGAATTTTAACATTTATCTATCCAAGGTCAACCTACTTGGATTTTATCATCAAGGGCAAAGTTGACTTGATGTTTTGGTCAAGTATAAATCATGGTTAATGACATATTATGGCTAAGCACCCAACACCCTTATCACTACTATATGTGAAGTGAGGGGGTAGGTACCAATACCAAGCCTATATTATTACCATTATAGATCCCTTTCAACCCAAACTACCTGAAACCATCATTAGATTGACTTCTAGTTCTTTTTTTACAACCAACTTCCCATCACATTTAAAATCATATTCTAATAATCTTATAAACATTTAGATTGACCAATTAGTTCACTATTTACTTTCCAAGTTGATTTCTTACTCTTTGCTCAATTGTATTTTGTATTGCAAACACTTGCATTAGCTAGCGTTGGTGCAAGATTTTGTTCTATTTACTTCAATTGGATTGGCTAGTGTTAATCTAATTGATTGTTTATTTCCATTCTATTATTTCTTTTCAAATTACTTGTAAAATTTATCTTGTTTCAATTCACAATATTTTATAAGCTTCTTAATTTTCCCTGCCTATTGTACTAAGTTAACCCAATTGACCTTATATCTTTTTCCATCTTCTATTCACTATACTGGATCAACCCAGTTGACCTTGTACTATTTATAGGCCCTATTTTTTTTATTAGGTTGACCTACTCAACCCTGTACTACTTTCTACCTTCCCTATTTATCAATCTAGTTCTTTATTTCTCCTTATTTGTATTTTATTCATCTATCTTCAATCATAATGAAGTCTCCCATTAGAATATTCTTTGATATCTTGAATCCATTTAGATATTATATGGGATGTTCATTTCTCCCTTTCTTTTCCTTCCAAGAGCACCATCACTCTTGGGGCACCTCTTCTCCTCATTCATCCATGAACTGTAATATGGTGAAAATAACACCTCAAGATGAAGTTGATGGATCTAATATTTTATATAATTACGAAAAAACTTTTTATCTTCAAAATATTCAAACTAATGTGGGAGTAATTAATACAAGTTTACTTAATAATCCTTCTTCTAGTAATCCTCCCCCTAACACCAATTTGGGGAGTACTCCTACCAATACCAACCCACCTCTTGATACAACTTAACTTTTAGCACAAGTTATCCAATAAATGAACATAATAAAAAATTCTAACACCACCCAAATGATGTAACTTCAACAACATTTAATCAATGTGGCTACCGAACCTCCAACTATCCATCCTCAAGCTAATCCCAATTACATTCCTCCACCTCTTTGAGATACCTCAGGCAATGTTATTCATCAATCCATGATGAATAACAAGATGCTTCAAACCATTTAAAATGAGCCTTTGGCCCCCTTAATTGTATCCATTAAGTATGATGGGACTAAAGAACCTGCCTCATTTCTCAAAGCCTTTGGCAACACTTACAAAGAGTGGATCCAAACTGATACCTTCATCACAAATAAACTCTTAGTGAAAAAATTCACTGGCAATGTATTAGAATGGTATAATTAACTTCCCAACATTCTATTTGGAAACTTATAGATTTGGTTAATCCCTTAGTTAAAGAGTTTCAACAAAATAATCTTCCCAAAAATTATCTTAGTCACTTTATCAATGCTAAGAAATCTCCCAGTGACTCAGATCATGAATTTATCAAAAGATGTAAATATTTAGCTCATAAAGATAACTATAACATAATTGGTGATAAATTATTCAAACTCATTATTACTTCTTTGACTCCCACTCTCCAATATAAGGTTTGAACCTTTGCTCCCCAAACACTTAATGAAACTCTTGATCAAGCTAAACACCAAGACTTTCTTATGAAGAAATTTTAACCTAATCCTAAACTTCTTAAAGGATCTTTCCAAACATCTACTTTTATCACTAGTAATACTCTACAAACCAAACTAGGAGTTGATAAAATTGATATTCCTTCACCTTCTCATACACCTCTTTCGATTCAATAAATGAAACAATTTCACTACCCTCAAAACCTTTCATCTATCCCAATGTTGCTCCTAAGTGGTATGACCCCAATATATTTTTTTGGTTCCATGCTGACATTGGGCATTCTCATAAATCTTATAGAGGGCTCACTAAATTTTTTCTCTTATATGCTTGGTGATTCACTCAATCATGAAGTTATGATCAATCTCATCATCAAAAATACACCATTGCTTTTCACAAATGATAAGCTTCCAAATATTCTATCTCAAATAACCAAAAAACATATTTAAATAATTAATCAAATACCAAATTTGTTTGTGTCATTGATGCTGATTATGACTAATATTTCAAAAATTCTCAATATGTTAATATTACTAAGGTCAATTACCATCACAAATCGGCTCACAAAGATCCCATACCAAGCCTAAAAATCCATCCTTGGATGAAAAATTTCTTAAATATACTACCACCAGTAATCTTGCTTCAGAATCCCAAGAGGAACCTTCTCCTCCTTCTGATCCTCCAACTAAAACTATTCCTCTAAAAACTAATTTACCTCCTAAACCTCATGTTGGTTCTTCTAAGTCTCATTGGAACTTTCTTAAATAACTCAACCTTATGCCTTGTAATATTTAACTTATGGAGTTGGTTTACACTTCACCCTATCATCATAAATTCCTTATGCAACAGATCTAAGAAATTGACGATTCATCCTCCTTAGATGAAGAACCACCTTGTATTGAATCTTAATCTACCAACGTAGATATCATTGAAACTATGTGTCCTTCTTCTAAGCCCTCTATTGAATTACTTGAAAAGGACATGATCAATGATGAAATTCTCTTTCGTGTTGATGATCCACCACTTTTCATCAAAGTAGCCATTAATACCACTCTTATCCAAAAAAATTTAGTTGATGAAGGTTTTGTTATTAATGTAGCATCTTTATGACTCATCCAACAAATTGGTTATAACAAGGATCATCTCAATAAAACCCATCGTACTTGTTATGGTTTTGATAAGACTAACCAAAAGCCACTTGGTTGCATTTGGATTCCATTAACCATTACAACTAAGACTATTCAAACCAAGCTTATGGTCCTTGACTTACCCCTATCTGACAAAATACTCCTTGGTTGTCCATGGACTCATAGAATGAGGGGAATTTCTTCTTCTAGTAGCCAATGTATTAAATTCTTACATAATGGAAAATGTTATAAGCATGAAGCTAATCTTAACCCATGGAGCATTCATCTTCCCAATCCTAAATCACAATATCGATTCGTACCATCCCTAAGATCAATAGTGCTTCTTTACCCAAATTCATCAACATGAATCTTGATTTACAAGTTACTCTTATGGATTCTAATGATGATGACCCCAATGATTAACAACATACTTTTAATACTACCAAGTTATCTTCCTACATTTTGTAATGGCTTCATCCTTCTCTATTACCTAGGGATTGTGTTATTCCTCTTACTGATGAGATTACCAATTTTTCCCCTCCATGCAATACTTAGGAGCCTTATTTACCTAAAGATGCCTTCACTTGTAATGATTTTTGATTTGCCAAATTATTTCAATATCCTCTCATCATGTTTCCTTGTACATTCAGTAATATTATGATTTCACCCTCTAAAACTCCCCCTGATTCTCAAGCATATACAACTTTTCCAACATATGATGATAACTATATAATGACACAAGCTCAATATATAGACTACTATGTCGAGTATTATTAGAAAACTTTATCCCATATTCATGGTTTTAATTGAGATTTTCAAACCATTTATGTGGTTCATACCTTAGATATTGAGGGTCATGTGCCTCTTTTCAATTCTCCTCTTATCGATACTCCTTAGGTGGTAGAGAAAATTATACCTTCTAAACCTACAAAAAAAATTGCATCTCTTTTACCACCTATCAATCCAATCATTACATATAATCCTTCTCCTACCTCTGAATCCACTAATATTCCAACCCCTTCTAATCCATCTACTTCTTATACTCCTAAAATTACACTAGATGCCAAGACAACCAATGTTTGTTAAATACATTATGAGTATGATCACCATGGAAACCAAATTATATATCTTAAAGTAGATTACATGTTTTATGGTACTCTTTCTACCTTGCCTAGTGATGAAGCTATCCTTGAGTTAATTTATGCCCAAGAACCTCAACTTATTTAACATCATAAACTTGAGAATTTTAAAACTAAAACTCCTTGCTTCAACAACTTTGTTTCTATCATTGACCTTAACACAAATCCAATTTCTATCTTACCCAATGTACCATACCACTTTCAAGACAATAATTCCATGCTAATTTAAGAGACCACTCACATTGAATATGGTACTCCATCTTTTATTACTATCTCTCATGAACTCTCACCTACTGAACATGATAATTTTAGCTTATACTTTGACAAATATCATGAGGCTTTCACTTGGTCCTATGAGGACATGCATGGCATTGACCTTAGAATTATGGTGCATAACATCATTATGTATCATGATGTCAAGCCTATGAATCAAAAACAAAGAAAAATTTCCCTTGAATTTTCCACTTTATGTCATAAGGAAACCATCAAATTACTTGATGCTAAATTTATCAAACTAATGGATTAATCTGAATGGGTTTCCAACATTGTTCCCATTCAAAATAAATTCACTATATTCATTTGCATTTGTATTGATTTCAAATATTAATCTTATTTTTCCCAAGGATAACTTCCCTTTATCTTTAATAGATGCCATTATTGATTCCACAATTGGTTATGAAATTTTATCTCTTATGGATGGCTTCTCATGATACAATCAAATTCATATTGCTCCTAAGGACCAACATAAGACAAATTTCACCATGGAATGGGGCACCTATTGCTATGTCAAAATTCCCTTCAATATTAAGAATGTTGGAGCCACTTACCAATGATCAATGACTCACATCTTTCATGATCTCATTTATAAAATTGTTGAAACCTATGTGGATGATCTCATTGTTAAATATAAAAATCACTAGAATCATCTTTCTGATCTTGATATCACCTTTGACTATCTCTTTAAATATAAAGTTAGACTTAATCCTTACAAATCTATCTTTGAAGTCACATCTAGAAAATTGTTAGGATTCTTAGTCTCTATCCATGACATCGATGTTGACCCTCCCAAAATTAGTGCTATCATCAACATGCCCATTCCTCATTTTATTCCCAACATTCATACTTATTTAGGCAAACTTGGGGTAATTAGATGATTCATCTTTGAAATGGTATACCAAATTCACTCTGTCAATTCACTTCTCAAGAAAGGTACTACTTTAGAATGGATGGATCCATGTCATAAAATCCCTTGATAATATGAAAGAGTCATTGCTTCATCCAACCACACTTCATCCTCCTTCCAATGATAAAACTTTGATTCTATATACTTTTCCCACACCTATTTCAATTAGGGTAATACTTTCCCAACAAGATGATATGGGAAAAGAGTATGTTATCTACTACATTAGTCAAGGCCTTATCGATTATGAAACATGTTATACCAAAATTGAGCATGATTGCTTTGCCATCTATTTCATAGCTGAAAAGCTTCACCACTATATGCTTTACCAAACTACTTATGTCATTGTTAATTCTAACCCTCTTCATCATTTTTTCTCCTAAGCATTGATTCCTAGAGATAGAATTGATAAATGGATGGTCCTCCTTATGTAATTTGATCTTTGCATCATCACTCAAAAAGTTGTCAAAGAGAAAATCATAGCTGATTAGCTTGTCATAGCTCTCATACCAGTTATGTATTCTCTTCAAGATAAGCTTCCATATGAAAATATCCTTTACATCAAAGGTTTTAATCAGTTTATTTCTCTCAAAGATTATTTTCATATATTTACTACCAATCTTAAAGCCAATAATCTTGATGAATCCACTACTCCCTCTGTTATTACTAAACCAAAAGTAGTTATCAAGGAACTTCCTAAAATTAATGTCAAATTACATGAGGATACTTGGAAATTTCACTTTGATGGTGAAAAATGTCTTCAAAGAGCTGGGGCAAGTTGAATTCTCACAAGTCCTCTTGGCAAGATCATTATTTTAGCTTTTTTCTTCACTTTTGATATCAACAATAATATGGTCAAATATGAAGCTCTCATTTTAGGCATGCGAGTTTCTCTTGACTTAGACATTAAATACCTTCATGATTTAGGTGATTCTCATCTTATTTTCTATTAAGTCAATAGTGATTATTAATGTAAAAGTGAGAACCTCATCACATATCATAAAATTATAACCACTCTTGATAAGGATTTTATCTCTTTCACTATTGAGCCTATTCTTAGAGATTAAAATTCCATTACTAATTCTCTTACCTATTCAACATCTCTCTTTCATCCTTACCAAGTCCTTTTTGATCCTACTTCTCTTATACAAATAAGAAAATCTCCATCCTCTACTCAACCACTAGATTCACTTATCTATCATATCAAGTTTGTTACCATTTGATAAAGCCTATGGTACCAAGACAAAATAAAATATATCCTCCTAATTTAGACTCCTTTATTATAAAAAAGCTTTCAAATATGTATTTTGACATAACATCTTTTATTATCACAATATTAAAGGTACCTTGATCTGTTGTGTTATGCAAGATGAGGTCCCTTCTCTTCTTGAATAAGCACATGGGGGCATTTGCAGTGGCCACTATAGTATACATGACACAACTTATAAATTATTATGTATGGATTAATTTTGGCTTACTCTTGAAAAGGATGAAATCAAATATGCTAAAAAATGCACTCCTTTTTAGCTTTATGATGATTTAATTCATTCACCTATAGCCGAGCTTCAAACTATTGAATCTTCTTATCTATTTTCCACATAGGGATTTGATCTCATTGGTAAACTACCTCAATCTCAAGATGGACATGTTTTTATCATCACTACTACCAAATATTTTACCAAATGGGTAGAAACCATGCCCCTTGTTAACGTCACATGTCCTACCATTTTCAAATTTATTCTTAATTAAATCATTTTCCAGTTTAGTTTTTCCCATACCATCATTTTAGACAATGGTCATAATTTCAAAAATAAACATGTTAAACAACTTTATAATAAATTCAAGATCAATCAAAAAAATTCCATGCCTTATCATATATAATGCAATAGCCAAGTTGAGGCCACTAATAAAATTATCCAAAAGATAATTCATGAAACCTAAATGAACTAAAATATTTATCTTTACCTTACACTTTAGGCCTATCGAACAATCATACATACTACTAATAGAGCAACACCATTTTCATTAATCTATATTTTTGAGTCAGTTATTACTTTAGAAGTTGAGCTTCCCTATCTTTGTATATATCTTCATAGTATTATTCATGATGAATAATTATGTGAAGCTTATCTTCATGCCTTTGATCTACTTGATGAACTTCATCTTTCTGCCTTAAAACATAGCCATGAATATAAGGCTCGCATTGCCAAATAACATAACAAACATGTTAAAGTGCACATATTTAGTGTTGGTAATCTTATCCTTAAATTAGACTATAACCATGGTAAAGAAGGTAAATATGCCCAAAAAAGCTGGAGCCCATATTTAGTCAAAGATATTCTTGATCCAAGCACCTACTTCCTTCAAACCAATGAAGGCCATGTTTACAAAAAGCTCACCAATGCATAATTTTTCCAAAATTAATTTGCCTAAACATTTCCATATTTTCATGCTTTTTATTTTCATCTATCTAGCACTTTTTTTAGGTTTCTTACAAGGGTATTTCCCTCTGTATTAAGTTCCTTCCTTTCATAAATCTTTAGTCCTCCCTTTTGGTATTTTGGTTTTTTGATATATCATAGTCTTCTTTATCTTCTTGCATTTTCTCTTTTTGACACCACTTGGGTTTTTATTTTTTTATTTGTTTCATCAAACCATGGATATGACCCAGTAATCCTTACAACACTACCATATTTTTAATTACCCCACTTTATCTTTCACTTACTTGTTAGCACCCTCATGGATTTTTATTTTATAAAGTGTAATACCATGGATACGACTTGACCCTCCTCATAAAATTACCATCTTTTCATTATTTTTTTAGAATAAATTTTTCAATGGTTACACATTATTGATCTTTGTTTTCAACTTTACTTTGTGCTTCTTTTGATAGATGGAATTTGTACAACAATCTATGTTAGCATGTTTTTCTTCATTTCACTCATCCTTATGATAAGGAATCACACTTTATTATCATTGTATCCCTTTTTCCCTTTGTCACATTTATTATGATATGAAGTAATTTAAATTATTTCATGTTTTAATCCTCTTGATTTATCCTTTCTTTCACTCCACATTAAATAAAATAAGGTCGAAGTCAACATAGCATTTTTATTTCACCTAGATTTACAAGACTTGTAGACCCCATGCTCTTTGAAATTATCTCTCTTAGAAACCTTGTGCCAAGTATTCAAATGAAAGTCATATTTAGCACCCATGTTTGGTTTCCCAAATCTGTATAGAGGAGGAATAAGAAAGATCCATCAAGAAAATTAAAAGCCAAATCTTTTGACACAAAAGGCAATGATATCTAAAAGGCAACATACAAATCTCAAAAGTCAATATCACACCAAAAGACATGATTTCAATCACATCTCCTATCTCTAATAAAAGCTCAAACTCCACCATTGACCTCACATAGAGTTGAGGTCCATTAGGGTGCAGTAGGTCAGTAGATTGGAATAGGAGAATTCAAAAAAAAAATTATGGTATTACCTACTTTATCATGCAAGTACCCAATCTTCACAGTAGATCAACAGCTCTGTAAGGGGTCCTGAGGAATGAGAAAAATATTATGGGAAGTAAGTCCATTTTAATTTTCATGTACATATCCTTCATGGGATAATCTATATACTTCATTTTTTGACCTAAGATGTGTGTGTCTAAGATAAGTTCTTCAGAGTCCTTAACATTGAATGTCCTCTTGTTTAGACAAACCTAATTTAAGTGTCTTGATTTTGATAAAGAATTCATCTACCTTGGTTTTTTATTCATTCTCCCCTATACCCACTTCATTTCCCCCTTGACAAATAAATTATGATTCTTAATCTACTTTTCCTTCTTTAATTACTTCTTCTTCACCTCTTTAAAACATGCTAGCACTACTTTATTTTAGTTTTATCTATCCTTAGAGCAAAACAATATGTTTGATTAACTATGGATTATGTTATTTACACCATGATTTACATTTATACACTTTTTTTACTTTAATTTTACCATTTTTAATTTATTATACTATCTTTTTATTATGGACACCTGAGTTCATACCTTTTTCTATTATTGAGTGAGGTTGGCTTGTTACTTCTCATTTAGTAATGTTGTTTTCCCTTTTATGCACCTTTTTTTATTCTTGAGTGAGATAAGGATTGTTACCACTCACTCATCAATGTTATTTTATTAAAAAAAAAAAATTACCATTTATTTTTTATTACCATCCTATTTGACATGTATCCTTGGTATGACTTGATGAGTTTGTCTTTCTCACTTAAGGATAGCTTGTTTGAGTTTTTCAATCTTTAGTAGCCTTGGCATTTTGGTTACCCAATTTACTCTTATTTTTTGAATTGGTCATTTAGTATAACATATAAAATATCACCCCATATTTCTAAATTTCCAAGTATATCCCATCCTCATATCACCAACTATCTTGGCTTTTCTTGCATTTATTTCTTTTTACTCTTTAGTTTTGTATTCTTGGGTTTGTCGAAAGCAATCTTTTTGCCATAAAAAATCAAAACTAACAACATAGTAGAAAACCATTAAATGATAAAGGTAAGTCAAGGTATGCATTACATTTACTTTTAAATTATTTTATCTTTTAGTCATTTACTTTCAATTATTATTTTTTTTAAATACTATAACTTTTTTTTAACATCGGCATTATGTGTTACTATGTTCTTTATCAAAGCATCATCTCCTATTACACATTAGTGACACATGATGATATTTTATTGGGGAATATATATACATATAATATGTTCATCTTCTATCAAATATTGATACTTTACATCTTATAGGAACCCATCGAGACTCAATCTCTCTGAGTGCATTCCCTAAGGGGTGCACTAGGAAAGGGGTGGGTAAACCTTTGGTGATTTGTAAGATTGTTTTCCCTTATCTCAACATTATTACCAGTAAAAATAGATGATAAAACCATTCCATAAGTTATTACTCCTCCCTTTCATACTCTTCCAGTCTTTTTCCTCTTTCTATCCCTTTTTTCCTTACCTTGATCCCCCTTTCACCAATTGACTCTACTAGGTTGATTGGGTCAACCCTATATAGTTTTTAGCCTTTGATTACTATACAAGGTTGACTAGGTCAACCTATAATATTTTTGGGTATTTTACTTTAAGAGTTTTTTTAGCCCTTCGACTAACCTAGCTCAAAACTTAGTGATTTATTTCCCAAAAACATATAGGGTCAACTGGGTTCACCCCATATAACTAAAATATTCAAAAGGAATTAAGATGAGATCTACCTATAAATACAAGATAATTATATCATTATTTAAAGATGAAATCAAGAGTTATTATTCAATCATGCTTCTTTACAATCTAATCTTTCACCATTCTAATTGAGGAGTCTTAGCTTATGGTTTCTATTTGGAGAATCTAGTCTTGTGGATAAGTCTTGGATGTTTTGGAATTTCTTAGTGATCTTTAAAAACCACAAAAAACTTCTTGAAAATCCCTTTTGGCCAAGGGAGATATTGATTCTTGACAGGTTCACATTTAGGTAAGCATATTCTAACTTTTTTCTCCTCTCTTTAGTAGATAGAATTTGCATAAGTATTGGCTCAAATAATATTACTCTTCATATTCTATGTGTTAGGATCTTACTCACACTTAGATTAATTGAGATTCTATTATACATGTTTTAATTGCTTTACTAACCTCTCATGTTGTGCCAAAAGCTTTGGTGTGTACTAGATTAGATTTATTTTATTGTTTATTAGAATAGAGTGAACATTAAATATAGGACTCTTTTAAGGTTTTTACATGATTATGTTAGACTGCAGGCTTTATAACCCTTCATGGCATGGTGTGTTATGATAAGTGATCCCTTAATCAGGTCTATTGGATCCCCATATTGGTCATTATCTTGCTTAACAAATGTATTCCCAATCAAAAGTGTAGGTATGATCTATCTTCTCTGAGCCAAGATTGATTTATAGACATGATGCATTTCTGATTGCATACAAGATACATCCTGATAAAATCTTTAACTAGATCTCTATGTGTAGGATTATGATGGTGGTCTAAGTCTCATCTTTCACATCATTTACCATGATGATGAAAACCTCTGTCACCTTCATAATAGTGACAAGGTTGAATCTTAGACCTATCTCTTTCTCTTTCAATTGATTCTTCATCATCCTATATATGTCATGGAGAGTTCATTTCTACTTCATGTTGAAACACATACAATGTCTCCTACAAAACCTCTTACATCTATTGCATAAATAAGAGGAGTCTGGTCCTAATTCATTTAGTCCCAATTGAATGGGAGTCTCATGCTCACCAAGGGGATATTCTCATTCTAAATGCCAACAAGAAATACATAAGAAAATATACAAAAAAAAATTGAAAAATAATTTAAAATACCTAGAGCTCTCAATGTTGTAACCCAAGCTCTAATACCAGAATGTCATGACCATTGTTTTTCCTCTAAAAATAAGCATGACATATTCAAAACACAAATAGTCAATCAAAAACACATAATAAAATATAGGAATTCATATTAATAATAATGCTCAAGCAATCTCTACCATTACCACCATTCCATAATCAGAGCATGCCCTAAATCTAAAGGCCATAGTCCTAATTTGTTTAACCAACACTCAAATTCTCCATGAGCTTTTGTCAAATATTATTGTGCTTATGATGTTGAGATAGCCAATAATTTAAACCTAGTTTAAATTTGGCATAGTTAGCATCCATGTGGCTACTTTAGTGGCCTCAAATTCCACATAATTTATTCCTCAAGATCTCAAGGAACTTTTATACCACATGACATCCAAGGTGGAATCTTAGACCTATCTATTTCCCTTTCAATTGATTCTTCATATCCTATATATGTCATGGAGAGTTAATTTCTACTTCATGTTGAAACACATACAATGTCTCCTACAAAACCTCTTACATCTATTGCATAAATAAGAGGAGTTGTGGTCATATTTCATTCAGTCCCAATTGAATGGGAGTCTCATGCTCACCAAGGGGATATTCTCATTCTAAATGCCAACAAGAAATACATAAGAAAATATACAAAACAAAATCCAAAAATAATTTAAAATACCTAGAGCTCTTAATGTTGTCACTTAAGCTCTAATACCAGAATGCCATGACCATTATTTTTCCTCTAAAAATAAGCATGACATATTCAAAACACAGATAGTCAATCAAAAACACATAATAAAATATAAGAATTCATATTAATAATAATTCTCAAGCAATCTCTACCATTACCACCATTCCATAATCAAAGCATGCCCTAAATCTAAAGGCCATAGTCCTAATTTTTTTAACAAACACTCAAATTCTCCATGATCTTGTGTCAAATATTACTGTGCTTATGATGTTGAGATAGACAATAATTTAAACCTAGTTTAAATTTGGCATAGTTAGCATCCATGTGGCTACTTTAGTGGCCTCAAATTCCACATAATTTATTCCTCAAGATCTTAAATAACTTTTATACCACATGATATCCTACCACTTATTCATGAGGCTAATAATCTTTCATGTTGCACCTATAGCCCCAGGACTATAGATCATTAGGATGATTCCATATGGTAACATCCCACTAGCCCTTCATCCTAGAGGTAAGCTCCTTGTACAATCACCTTTTAGATTATGGGTCATCAATATGGTACCACATGGTAGTATCTTGACAGTCTGTTGGCTAGGGGTTGAGCTTCTTATATGACCAATTCTGAGATCATGGATCACCGAGATGATTTCACATGATAGCATCCCACTAGCCTGATGGCCCATGGCATTTTCACTTTGTACAATCCTCTTTGGGATCATGGGTCATTGGGATGATGTCACATGGCAATATCCTACTTCCCTATTAGCTTAGCATTAACCATATGATAGACCATATTGGCATCACTTATAGGTTAGCGAGATAGAAACATGTATCTTCCTTTGATCTATCCATCAAAAGTCATGAAATTGAATAAGGTAAAATAGAAATATAAAGTCCAAAATGGGTAATCAAGTATGGAAAAAAGGCTATGTAAAGCCCAATTTAAAAGTGAAAAAGGAAAAAACCAAATATATTATTGAGTTACCATAATGAGCCTGACTAAGGTATGATGTTTCAAAAAGACGTGATGAATAGATAAGGTTTATACCAAGGCAAAACCAGGTGTAATCAAAGTTACAAATTAACTAAGATATAACCAAAGGAAAACTCAAAGATGATTCAATAAATGAGACCTAGGCTAAGTCAAAATACTCTTTTGATGCTAAACCAATATTCTCATTAGTTTATTTGAATATACAACCCATCTAAGAGACTTGACTTCTCATTGAAAATTCAATGGTTAAAAGGGAATCCACTCATAATAAGGACTATTTTAAAGGATAAGTTGAATGATTTTGTTGGTAATGGACCTTGGCTAATTTCATTCATTTTAAGGGAATAAAAGGTCAAATGATTTAATTTTATATAAATTAAAATAAACTTGAAAAATGAATATTAATAGTACCTCTCCTCTAATTTTAAGTTGGTTTTATTATGAGGAAGGCTTCTAGCATAAAAATTTCTAAATACCTCAATCTAGGACTCATCCATAAAATATATTTTAGAAAAGTAATCATCTATATTTTGAATATTTATTCAAGATATAATGTCATTTCCAATAACAAATTCATATCTATTTACTTGAGTTCTTGTTAATCAGATAAGTTTGATTCATTAAAATACATCACATTTAGATCAAAAGAGATGCACAATGTTTTAAATACCAATCACTTATGATAAAGATATAATCAAAGAAATCAATATGTTAGTGTATTTTAAAGTGCCTCAAAGGCTAAAAACTTTGATACATACAATACTCTTCCTAAGATCCTATAAATCAAGAATCTATAAACAATTAAATCTTAGTTTAACATTGAGGTTTCAGTACATAGAAAATGGATATTTTAATATTTAGTTGTAATATCATCCAAACTCTTTCTTTTTTATAAACATTATAATTAGGATAACTAATAAATTATTAATGATACCATAGAATCCATCCATTTAATTACATAGCAAGTGGCACATCTCAAGGCCTAATTAAATAATGGAGGACTAGTTAGTCTTTAACAATGCTCCTCATCTGCTCCCAAGCATCTTCTCTCCCTAAAAAAGAAGGATCACCACTCAACCTTTTGTAATCATCAAGATACTACTATAGACACCCTTTATCTCAATAATATAAGCTCTAAACATGTTTATATCACAAGGTAAAGGCTAGGGTGGATATTTAATTAAGGGTGTTTGACACAAGGGAATGACCATGTCAAAACATGTAGTCTTATTCCCAATTCTTACCCAATGACACTCCCAATCTCAAATACAAAAAAAATATATTTAAATAATCATTCAAGTGAATTTAATCATTCAAAAATATACAACTATTAGGAAATCTTTCATAACATAATAAGGCGCATTGAAATATTGGAGTAATAAGAGTATGTTTCATTATATTATTTTCTACCAAGGGTCATGGGAGAGTTGAATAACCTACCACCATGCCTATCATAAGAGGAATTTAATTTATACCACTATGACATCTAAGTAAGGGTCAAACAACCTTACACTAAGCCCAACATATAAGGACTTTTACATGTTATGTTCAAGACATTCATGGGAGGATCAAACAACCTTCCACTGTGCCCAACACATGAGGAATTTGATACTATACCAACATTAAGATGTTTCTCATAGACCACCATAACTTAATGTCATAATAGCATAAATATATTCACATGATAAATTTTTAACTATTTCATTCAACTCGAGAGCAACAACCTTTCCAAGTCCCTCAAATGGGAAAACACTACATGGGAACCAAAGCAAAACCATTGACAAAAAATAAAACAAGCATAATAAATCAAGTGGTCTTATTCTCCTAAAAGTCAAATAAATAGATAAAAAAATCATTTCATTCCAAATAAACAATATAAAACATGAGTTATTATGAAGCCCATCTAATGACCTCTAGTCCACCTAGTTGATATCCTCCATTTATCTAGACTAAGCTCTCTTAACCTATTATTCCTATCTGTTACTTCTCCTTTTCTTATGATAAGTCTAAATTATTTCAAATTGGAAAAATTCATAAACTAAGGGAGTTCAAATATTACATATAAACATCTAAGAATCATCCAACCATAAACCACTTGCTAACCCATGCCTTATTAAGAGATGTTCTTTTCCATGTTTAATTAATGTGCATGGTAGCTTCATAGGCTTCTGAAGTTACTTCCAAGATGGACTTACCTTTTTCCCCACTTGATCCTAGTACTAATGCAATCCACGGAATATTTACCAATTTAACACTAGACATTGTAGATGTTGGTTATAAGATATTTAAGTCAGGAGACAACAAGTTTCACTAATCAAGATTAAAGGTTAGTTGCCTAATCAAATGCTATTTCTAATAGGTGACGAACTAAGAAACTAAATATTTAGCATGGGTTTCAAAAGGATTTAAGGATAAAATTTATTAGTGATATAACCATGCTTAGTTTAGTCTCTTTCCTTCATTGGTCCTTTTCTTATTCCTTCACACTTGATGCACACATCAAATTCCTCTAATCTAATAGTTGAAGCTATGAAATTTAATTAAATAAGATAATTTAAATAAATTAATCATATTCAATCATTTATGTAATATCAACATACATGTAAATAATTTCATATTATTCAATACATAAGTATTTTCCATTTCATAGGATTTGAAGCAATGATTCAACATGATTTAAGTCAATATATCACATATACATAATCGTAGTTCATAAAGAAACATATATATAAATGAAACATTTATATGAAGGAAATAAAAACATCATACTTTCATAAGATATCAAAACATGATTGATAATATGTCTTTCTCATGGTTCCTAACACATAAAAGGCCTTCATAAGTCCTTACATGCTTCAGTACAATGTGGCATAACAATATAATTCAATAATCAAAACATATAAGTCATAATTTCATAGTCATATTTATTAAATATAAGCACTATGAAAAACAAGGCCTTACATATATAAGGAAGGATGCAGTATTGGACATCCTCTAAGCATGTCATGATGAACCCTAAAGGGAATATTTTGTTGTTAAGAAGATAGAATCTATAATACTAACTGGAGGATAATACTAACCAACATTACACAAAGATACTATCTTTTACACTTTCCATTGTGATCGATGCCAACATATGGGAAAATCCACACATTTTGATGAGATTTCCCTACAAACCTAGCTAGTGGTCGAGCCTTTTGAAAAGTGGTATAATGATTTCAATAGCCCAATAGATCCAAATTTTGATAACAATGAATATATTTTTATATCTACAGAGTACTTAACCAAATGGGAATAAGTGAAGGCACTCACGTGTGTAAGGGATGAAAAAGTTTTAAAATTTCTCTATGATGATATTTTCATAAGATATGGAGTTACGAATATAGATAGTTACAAATCAAGTATCGAAATTCACATCTGACCTAATTGCAACCCTTTTACATGAGTATGAAAATTAACAAAATAAGTATAGTCCATATCATCCTAATTCTAATAGTCAAGTTGAAGTCACAAATATATAATTAGAGAATATTTTCACCAAAATAATTGTAGTGCATAATATATATTGGGTAGCATGTCTTCCTAAAGTTGTATGGGCCTACCAAATGACATGGAAGACTACCATTGGATTTACACCAAATGAGTTGGTCTATGGCAATAAATTTATTCATCCCATATAATTTGAGCTTAAAACCTTGAGGACTGACTTGGAACTTGGTTTAGGTCCAACTACAACACAGGAGAGAATAATGTAATACAACACACTATATTAATTACAAATATAAGCATTACACCATATAGAAATGGTTCAACACTAAAGAGTTATATGGCATGACAAAATCATCAAGATAATAGAATTACAATAATTATATTGGGCATTACTCTATTATTACAAGTATAAGGGCCATAAAGGAAATCTGAGAACATGATGGCTTGATCCTTATTAAATAGAGAAAGTTTTTTAAAATGGATAAGTAAAGCTACTTAAAATAGATCTGGTAATTTTCTCTTTATTATTTCATTTTCATCACCTTAAATTATAAAATAACCCACTCTTAAAGGAATAATTTATATGGAATATCACTAAAGAAGAACAGCCATGTATAGAGATCAAACTATTTAAAATGGTGGATGATTACATTGTTTACACACCACAACCCTTGAATGACCATGTTTAGCTATCATGAAGGGATTATAACTCACCCTCCATTTATATGGATAAATATTAAGTAAGATATTTCAACCTTGGTCAATATATTTATTGTTAGGATGAGTAGAGGATAAATAAATATTTTGACCATACATCTTGCTAGTTAGTTAGAGTCAAAAAATAAAAAATCAATAAAATCCAACAATGAAAAATTTCATGCATTGTTGGCAGTCCTGGTCATAAAACTAATTTACTAGCTAACTAATGGTTAAATCAAAAGCCTTGAGCCTAAAATCATTTTGTTGGCTACTCAAATTTAAAAAATTGAAAATATGAGTAAGAAGATTATATATATATATATATATATATATATATATATATATATATATATATATATATATATATATATATTCTTTTTACTCATCTTTTTGACTTGTTGGCATTCTTCCTCAATTATTAGCACCTTCATATCATCATAAAACCTCTTTAGATAGTTTTATGAGATAATTTTTATCCTAAAACTTGATGTTACATGATGCATCTTAGTTTCTATAGGATTTTTAGAAGATGATATGAGTTGATTAACCAATGCTACAAGATGAGAGCCTACTCTAATGAATGATGGGATACATTGTAGGACACTAGTAAAAGCTATAGGAAGGATCATACCTCTACTTTGAAACTATAAAAGATTATTATTTTCAACATTTCGTTTCCAAAATATTTTATGGAACTACTAAATATTCTCTAGGGACAGTACAGTCTTCACTCATAGTATTTTATGTTCATCTAACTACTCCATGTTATAACAATCTTCCTGACTTAGTAAAACTCATCACTACTCCAAAAAATATTACCATTGAACTATTGGACACATAATATCTCTACTCAAATACCTATGAAGTCCAACTAGAAACATTACGTGAAGATAATTGACATCAATAACTAGTTCCATCTATCACATAGTCACCTTCTACTAATTCTTCTGAAGTAAAGACACTCGCTATACTAAATTGTAAGTGATGCTTCAGGAATATTACAATCAATATTGTAGATTGGAAATCAACTAAAAATATTCACTCTAAATTCCATAAGATCAACAATTCTTTCAATATTCTTCAAGTCTTCACTCTAGTAGATAACACATTCTTTACATTACATCTTACTTGGATATTCCATAGGCTATAGGATAGAATCTAATCATCAACAAAAATAAAAACATATAAAATGATTGGTAAACTAATGAATATAAAGGTAATGATGACATATTTTGTCTTGGAAAAATTATGTTTTTCATTTCAATATTTAAATTTATGTTTCATACATATTTGAGTATTAGTCCCAATGCTAGAGGCTCAACCCAAGACCAAATCTTTCCATTTAATCTAACTTATTACATAAACATTTTCCACCACAATTTTCATCACATCCAATTATTATATTTTATTTCATATGATTTCCATAACTAAACCATTCACTTTAGGATAAGTTCCATCTTAACTAGGGAAGAGTTCCATAGGAAGCTACATGATCCATATTAATGTTACATGCACTTGGAATTCCCCATTAGGGAAAGCTATAAGCAATCAACTATAAAATAAATATAAATGTAAAGATTAATCGTTATATACGGCTAATTTAGAACCAATATGATGAGCAAATAAATATCAAACACCACTAGAATCCACTACTATATTGCAAGATAATAGGGTAAGTGCATGAAGTGGGGGCCAAAAAGTGGAAACTTTTAACATTTAATGTAATTTCAAAAATTTTGCATACTTAATTTCTAAAAAAAATTAGATGGTCTTGGCTCATAAGCTTGATGATTGCCAATCATAAAACATGTACATAGTTTTAGTTTTTAAAAGTGCATACATGGTTTTATTTTTTAAAAGTGTGTACGTAGTTTTAGTTTTTAAAAGTGCGTAGGCAGTTTTAGTTTTGGAAAGTGTGTATATTGTTTTAGTTTTTAAAAGTGCATACATGTTCCTTAATCTATAATTACCTACATAGTTAAACCTAAACACTAAAACATTAAACTCTAAATTCTAAACCCTAAACCAATTAGGTTTATAGGGCTCAATTAGCCTAAATTGTATCATTGATTATCCCAATTGATTAATTGACTTACTATCTAATGATATTGGGGATATTAAACCTAAAATCATATTTTATAGTCATAAATAGGTTTTAAAAACTTAAATTATCCCCAATTTCATTTTTAATTGTACCTTAAACTCTAAATCCTAAACTAATTAATTTAGACCTAATTAACATCCTTTAGAGTAATAATTAGGTTCACAAGGCTCAATTTGGTCCAAATAGCATCATTGATTTCCCAAATTGACTAATTAGCTCAATATGTGATGACATAAGGATTAATTGAGCCCAAAATCACATTATTTAGTCATAAATAATTTTAACAAGCTCAAATTAGCCCCAACTACATTCGTGATTGGACCTTATACCCTAAATCATAAGCCCTAAGCCATAAACCTTAAACCCTTAATCATAAAACCTAAACCCTAAACTAATTTATTTAGCCTTAATTAACATCATTTAAATTAAGATACCAAATCACATCATTGATTACCCAAATTGACTAATTAGTTCAATCTATGATAAAATTAGGGCTAATTGATTCTAAAATCACATTCTATAGTCAAAAATAGGCTTAATGAGCTAAAATTAGCCTCAATCGCCTTCATGATTAGACCCTATACCCTAAACCATAAACCATAAATCCTAAGCCCTAAACCCTAAATCTTAAGCCCTAATCCTTAAGCCAATTGATTTATCCCTAATAAATATCCTTTAGATTAAGAATCAGGTTTACATGGCTTAATTTGCCCAAATCATATCACTAATTTCCCCAATTGGCTAATAAGCTAAATTTGTGATGAAATTAGGGAAAATTGAGCCTAAAATAATAATTAATAGTAAAAAATAGGTTTAGTGAGCTCAAATTAGCCCTAATTACCTTCATTATTGGATTTTATACCCCAAACCTTAATCCTTAAACCCTAAACCTTAAATCATAAACTCTAAACCCTAAACCAATAGATTTAGCTCTAAAAACATCTTTTAGATCAATAATTAGGTTCACAGGGCTCTATTTATCCTAAATCACATCACTGACTACCCTAATGAACAAATTGGCTAAATTTGTGATGATATTAGGGAAAATTGAGCCCAAAATCTCATTTTGTAGTATCAAATAGGTTTACTAAGCTTAAATTATCCCCAATTTCCTTCACAATTAGACCTTATGCCTTATACCCATTGCTTTTAGGGTGTATAGCTTAGGACTTAAGGTGTGGGATTTAGGGTATAAGGTATAGGGTCCAATTATAAAGGCAAATTGGACCAATTTGAGCTCGTTGGACCTATTTATGACTTTAAATTTTGATTTTGGGCTCAATTGTCCCCAATGTCATCATAGATTGAGCCAATTAATCAATTGGGGCAATTAGTGATATTATTTGGACCAAATTGAGCCCTGTGAACCTAATTCTTATAATAAAGGATATTAATTAAATCTAAATTGATTATTTTAGGTTTAAGAGTTTATGATTTAGGGTTTAGGGATTAGGGTTTACAGTATAGTGCTTAGATTTTAGGGTATTAGGTTCAATTGTTAAGGCAATTAAGGTCAATTTAAGCTTATTAAACCTATTTATGACTATAAAATGTGATTTTTGACTCATTTTCCCCAATATCATCATAAATTGAGCCAATTAGTTGATTTGGGAAATTAGTGATGTAATTTGGGCCAAATTGATTTTTGTGAACCTAATTATTAATATAAAGGATGTTTACTAAAGCTAAATCATATAATTTAGGGTTTAGGGTTTATGATTTAGGGTTTAAGGCTTTCAAATTAGGGATTAGAGTTTAGGGTTTATGGCATTATAATCACTTAAAAGTGATATTTGAGTGCTAAGGTGCTACTTGAGATTACCTATCCCTAAATTAGCCCTAGACCTTTCCTAGAGCCTATTTTCACACTTATCAAACCTTCATGTTGGCCACAGGTGTCCGTAGTCATCTCAAACATAGTCCCAAACCCTCATTTCTCAATCTTGGCCCTTTGTACCTAATGTTCTACTAGCTAAAAATTAACACCACATTAATAACACTAGATCCACATGGCACTAATTTCCCCAAAATGGCTCCTATGTCCTTTACCCTAACTCTCCTAAATAAATACATTTTAAAAATTAAAACCTTCCTAAGGTCAGCCTAGACATCTTTTATTATCCATACAAGAAATAGAACACTATAAATATATGACTTTTAGCCCTATATCTACTAGATGTAAATTAGATGCAAAATACCTATGAAAACACAAAACAAGTGAGTAAAATCAAGGTTATTAATCCTTATTCTACCCTAATCTACATACTACCATCTATAACAACCCTAAGCTCAGATTTTCTAGATTTTTGATCTCAAACACACTCAAATCAATCAAGGACACTATCATACTAGCATCATTTTTAATTAAACTAACACTTAGGTAGGGAGAATTACATTAGGCTTTATCCCTCCTCAAAGTAATTATATGTAGGCATCTCTCTTCATAGTGGGGTGTTGAGGATATCCAGTCTATCCTAATAATGAACCATTTTTAACTCATACCTTAATTTCAAGGAGGATTAGGTTTTGTATAACAAATCATTCACACTAAGCATAATACATATTTTCAAACTTTATGTGTGCAGGAATAGAACCTATAAATCTAGACCCATGTGCACCTAAAAGTTCATGACAGTGTTGCACAGAGGACACTAGTGCCAATATCAGGACACTAGATCCATATGACACTATTGTTAAAATGTGGTGATACTATCTAAGAGGGGTTTTAACATAATAATGTGGTTGATGATACTCAAACCTGCTTTTATCTCATTTTTTATCACTTAGATCATCTATATTAGGTGTTTTCTAGATAATCCTTTATTTAAACATATTTATTACTATTTTAAAAAAGTTAAAGCTAATCAAATTTGTAACAAATTAGTGGTTATTTTATGCATATGATTTACTTAATTTATCATAATTAGTCCTTTAATCAAACATAAAATTTACATAAGTTAAACCTTAAAAGGTTAAAACATTTGGTGAACCCAACTTACTATGAACATTTCTCAAACCTTAACCCTAGATGCTCCTACGGTTTGTATCCTTCTTTTTCCTATTTTAATTAGTTGCTTTAAATTTTTCAAATTTTTAATATTCTATTTTATCATCTCTATTCTAATTTTTTTACTATATGCCATATAAAAAATGTATCTCTCTTCTATTAAGAAGTGTTAGGCTATGTGGTAATCATATAGAGCATATTTAAATTCTTGTTATTTGATATTATAACATGGATAAATAACTAATTGTAACACTTATTTTTGATCCTTCATATCTTGATTATATGGATTTCAATGATAATGCATCCTAAGATGAATAATATAATCAAGAACAAGATGATACACAAAATAAAAATTGGGACACTCTCCCTCCACTTAATAATGATAACATAATCATCAATAAAGATGAGGTCTTATAGAGATTTAGAGATAGAATTAAGTAACAACCCCTTGATTATGCACAAATATTATAAGCCATATTAGAAATTAATAACTCAAATAATGGTCGATCTTCAACTCCCCCAGCTATTAACATTGTTACACCTACAGTGGGTTCAAATCAGCTAGCACAACCTAAAATTGTAATTCAACAACCTTTAGTGATAATTACAACTCATATGTATAATTAATCCACTCTAGATGTATAATCCCTTATGTTCAAGGTTCATAATCTACATGCTAAGGTGTTACATCTTGAGAAGGGAGCCGCTAGGCCATCACATGCCTTGGATTCTAATAGTATCATACATACATCATTATCACATCACATATTGGTAAATACCTTCTCATTCAAATTCATGGTACGTAAGATTATATTATATGATGGCAAGGGTGACCCAGAGCACCATATCTGAGCTTTTCATGTAGAATGTTTGGACTATGTGTCCAAAAATTGGCTTCTCACAAAGTTGTTACCATGCAATTTAAAGGATTATGCCCCACAATGGTTTTATGACTTACCAGATAAATCTATCATAGTATTCAATCCTTTAGTAGACATGTTTTTATCACACTTATCCATCAATATCAATGACAATATCTCATATGCCCAAGTTGCACATTTGAAACAAAAGTCAAATGAACCTATCACAAAATAAATCTTATGACACAAGACTATATTAGCTAAATTGACTAGCCCCATGATAGATAAATATCTTTAGTACATCTTTAAATAGAGTATTTTACCAGCATAACATGAATCTATCTTGTTTAAGAAGTTTCTAACATTCACAGATTTGTGCCACATAGTAAAAGAAAGAGAGGTCAAGCTTTTATCAATGGGAAAACTAAAATATACCAATGGATTAGAATCAACTACTAAAATTTCAAATAATCCTCCATACAAGTTAATGCCCATTAAAAATGAGAGAGATAAAAAGGCCATAATTAACATAGCTTCAAAGCCATCTCGTCATTTGGTTTCATCATCTCCTCAAGGTTGAATATTCACCAACCTTCCAGAGTCACCAGCATGGATTTTACAATAGCTCTTGGAATGCAATGTCATATCTCTCCCTCCAATTAAATTGGTTGATAACACATCCTCTTCTAAATAATTATGATTCTAATGCATTATGTGAGTATCATAGGGCACCAGGCCATACAATAAATATATGCACAAGCCTAAAACATAAGATACAAAATTTGATTGGGGCTAACATTATGGATGTGAGAACACCTATAGAGGCACCATATGTATATATAATAGAAGTTAAGGCATTAAATATATTCTTAGATCCATTTCCAAATCATGGGGTTCACTACTCATATCAAGCACATCCACCACCAGCTTCATATCATCCTATTTCAGATGAGGCACACCAATTACACAATATCATTGGCATTTACCACATTATAATTATAGATATACCACTCATCACCTTCTCAGACTAGAGGATTATTGATGATGATATATATTTACATGTACTTTTTATGCGAGCATATATAGATCATCATCCTATCTAGAGTGTTATGGTTGTCAATGGGTTGAGCATTAGCATGTGCACTATGACATTTTTATAGCATTTGGGGTATTTAGAGTAGGATATATTCATTACAAACACTATTATTACTAGTTTTAGTGGTCATGTTCATAGCTCCATCGGGGAGATCATGCTTCTATTATAGGTTACACCAGCACATATAGCCATTCGATTCTTAGTAGCACCTAATGTAGGTGTGTTTGATATGTTATTAGGTAGGCCATGGATACAATAGCTAAGATACATCCCATATATAGTTAAAATATGCTTGAAATATATACATGTAAATTAGGTGGTCAAATTTGAGGGTCTTTCATATGAGTATCCTCTACCCATTCCATAGGTAGTTATAGCATAATCACTGATTACAGTTCTAGTATAGTTATCAGATATAGAATAGTTATCAAATATACCATAGGTATTAGTTACATCTCAAAGCATAATTCCTATTGATACATCATATAGTTCAATAGAGACACTAGTGTAGTCAAGGTCTACTCCTACAGTATCAACATGTACGCATACTTTCCAATAGAGACCATTATTAGAGAAACCCCTGCATCAGAGATATGTCATAGATTCTAGGACTTCCTCCACTCAGTTTTTTGAGATAAATATTATTAGATTCTCATTTTTCTCAGTATAGGGAACCTATTTTACTTACAAATTCTTTTACTAGATGGTTTCCTCAAACCCCTATGGTTTAAAGCATATCATAGTTAATGTCATAGCTTTATAGCACCACTACACATGGAGATAAAAATATAGATACAGATTACTCAATATAATAGATTATGGGATCACAGTTGTCCTTTCACATAACACATATGATCATAGTTCCTTTATTTAACATAGGTCATAGTGATAGTGAGTATCTCATGAAATTCATCAATTACTATTGTTTCTCTCTTCATGTATATATTTTCCCTCTTGTTCCTTATACATAGTTCATTTTCATTTTTAGAAAGTAATATAGTGACATAGAATTCAGACCAGAAAGGCATTATTTCCCAAATGAGGACACTAGTTCCACATGGTGATATTATCCAAGATGTGACACAACTGTCTAGTATCCTTAGTTTTATAACAACTTGGATTGGATAGAATAATATAGTAGGTATAGTATAGGTTTGCATAGATTCAATTACAGGTTTATCAGTTATACTCAATTTTTGCTTCGATTCATACTAGCTCAGCTAATATTCATATCAGCTATTCAAATTTAGGGCATCATGCATGGCATGACCATTCCTATATTTAGTTCAAATACTTAAATACAATTATTACAACTTAGTCCAGAATCAATATACTCAGATACCAAATTGGGGGTATGTGGATGGCACATTATTTCCATATACTCAGATACACACTGATTGATTAGATGGAATGACAAATTCCATGTCATTCTCTATGTTGTATATACTTAACATCATATTCTAGGTTATCACCATTTTATGCCTTACTCCATACGTAGTGGTTGACATTCCTAAGTGACCCAAAGCCACCTAATGTACTTGATTGGTTGTAAAGCTAACATACATAGTTAGATATACTTAGATAGTTTTTTTACTTCATGTAGTTTAGTTTTAGATGCATATATTACACATGGGTGAGAATGATGGATTCATATCCTACTCAATTTTTTGATCCACCCACATGAGAGGGTTAGACAAATATCAATCCAATCTAATCTATTCATAAATCATGATCCACTAATAATGGGTGGGTAATGATGGAGTCAACATCGGGTTGAGTTCTTGATCCACCCACATATGAATATTGAGAAATTTATCATCTCAGTCCAAGTTATTCACTGATTGATCACTACACACACACACACAGACACACACACATGTTATCACCATGTTCATACATTGGTTCATGTACCCAATGAGGTTTATTCATTCATTTATTCTTTCCCATCTCTTTACGAAGTTCTACTCAGTTACTTCTTTACTCAGCATAGTCTTTTTATTTTGATACCTCTTAAGTGAGAAATGATTTATGCATGTTTCACTTATCGATCATGCATTGGATCATGTTTTAAATATGCAAACTCAACTTCACATACTCAAACTCAAATTCATAGGATTCACTTCCTAGGTAAGTCAAGGTAGATTCTTCTTCCTTTATACTATTCACTTCACTTTATTGTATTTTTAACATAAAGGAGGGAAATGTAATCACCTAAAATTGGTATTTGATTGATAAGAGTGATAATTGAGACTACCTATCCCTAAATTAGCCTTAGACCTATCCTAGATATTATTATCACACTTATCCAACCTTTGTATAGGCTATAAGCATCCCTAATTAGCTCAAATGCAATTCAAAACCCTCATTTTTTAATCCTATCCCTTTGTGCCTAGTGTTTTGTCAGTTGAATATTAGTGCCACATTAAGGACACTAGAGCCACATGGTGCTAGTGTCTCCAAAATGGAATCTCTATCATTTACCCTAACTCTCCCAAATGAATACATTTTCAAAAGTAAAACCTTCCTAAAAATGGCTTAGACATATTTTATTATCTACACAAGCAACAGGACACTATAAATATATGAATTTTAGCCCTATATCCACTAGATGGAAATTAGATGCAAAATATCTATTCAAACAAGAAAAAAATTGATCAAATTTAAGGTTATTAATCCTTATTCTATTGATTATAGTTATGTGTTCACATTATTAATGACCAACTTAAATATTGTTAAAAACAATATTACGTTAATAGTATATATATTAGTTTACCAAATATATTGTGAGTCACAATATATTTGTATTTTAGTGTGTTATTGGGAATTTGTTAGTCTGAGTTATTTAGGGAGATTCAACTATTTTGGAGGATATTTTATCTCCTCAAATATAGGAAATACTCTTTCTATATAATTTGTATCTCCCGTATGGTTTTCAAAAAAAATCAATAAAATATTATTATTCTCTATATTAATAGTCTAAGTATTTATTTGATTATTTTTTGTGTAGCTTGTATAAACTCTATTTAAATAAAAAATAGATATATTATCTATTATCAAAGTCATATCAACTCAATCATGAGACTCTATGAAGGATAACCTACATATTTGCTTTGGTGATGGATTGGTTTTTATCTATGCCCTGACTTTTGTTCTGATCAGTCTATTTCATGGGATTTTCTTGAAATCTAAATTTGATTTTAAACTCATAATTTAATCATGGCACAACTTAATTCACATAAATTTTTCATTCTCAACCTACTCAAATTTTTCAAAATTAGTATTAAAACTCAAATTGTATTTGTGAGAAATAATTTGCCAAAACAAAATCCATACTACTTGTATATATCACATTGATTGATCATGCATATATTTTTAGTGATGGGATATCGATTAAGAATACCTATCAATCATACATTATAAATTATCAATTAATATATTATTTTTATCACTCACAATGGGAATCTTTCTCTCTCCATGTAGCAATCCTCCACCAACTAGTCGCAAAGATCCACTATGCCAATCAATCTATTATTTTAGGTATTTCTTTTATTTTTTAATTTAGACTTTGGTTTTTACTCAAGAGTCATTATAATTATGTCATTTTAAATTGGAAATTTATTTTCTAAGTCCAAAAAAATATTATTTTATGTTATCTCTATCATTTAATTTATGCCATCACCATGCAAGATATTTTTCTTATCTTAGTTGTTAAGATAGATTAATACAAATATGTCTTTGTCATCAATACTCAAAATTCATTTGGATTACAAGTATTTTTTATGTTTTAATAGTTTATATAATCATTATTTAATCCAATATTAAAATTATATTTTATAAAATTCAAAATTTATTTGGTTCCATAGTGAAATTATTATCAAAAATCCAAAAGACAATTTTATTTGTCATTTTTGTCTTTGAGTTTAGTCTAGGTGTTTACTAGGAAAAATTTTATCAAAATTATTTGTATGGATGAATTATTGGTGTAAGTCAACATCCTTTGTTAGTCTAAATCATAATGGATTTTCCATTATAAAAATTCATCAACCTCAATTTCCATATATGGAAAGTTAAAATCCAGATGCAGTTAATGAATACAAATTTATGGAGGATAGTGAATGGAAATGAGGTAGCACCAATAGATATAGTAAAGTTAGTAGAATGGAAAAATAGAAATTATAAATCCAAAGCCATTATTCTATTAGCTCTTTCTAAATCTGAGTTATATTGTGTCGATCTTAAAAAAATCAATTGTAATGTGGGAAAATTTGAACAAAATATTCAGAATAAAAGCAGTCAACGTAAAGTTCTCTTTAAAACTCTAGTTTTTTAGATTCAAAATAAATGATGGGGTCAACATGTCTAATAACATCAATGATCTAAGGTCACTCCTAAGATAGATATCAAAATTTCAAGCTCCAATAGAATATGAAGATTTAAAAGTTATTTTATTGAATAGCTTGCCTTCTAAATATAGAAATATTATTTTCACTCTTGGATAGATGCCTTCTCAATCACTTGAAAATATGATTTCAATTCTTATAGATGAATAAAAAATGACTAAAGAAGATGGATAAGAAGAGATTGCATTGTACTTGAAAAAAAAGCCCAAGAATTTCTCAAAAAATAAGGAGGAAATTGAATGCCTCTAATGCAAAAAAAAGGGATATTATAGAGTTCAAGCTAAAAAATTGATTAATTAAAAACTTAAAATAAATGAAGCTAATATCATCACTACAGAAGAATTAGATACTAAGAATGAATCAAATGAAAGTAATGGCTATGCTTTTGAAGATTTTATATTCTGAGTAAGTAGCTTCACCAACTAGAGGAAGGAAAAAATGAAGGCTAGAGGTTTCAGAGCCTCTCATCAATCACCAAGACAGGGCCCAAAATGATTTAGTCACTTTTATGTGTGTGTTTAAATAAGAACATAAGGACATTACTATTCACAAGTGTGGTGTGTTTTTTTATTTTTTTAGTGTGGTGTGTTATATGCCAAATTAGCTAATTCCAAAGATTATTCTTCAGTGGTAGTGAAAACCATCTTTACTATTTCTATTTGGTGGCAACAAACATTAACATAGACTATATAAGATGACAATGAGGATTGGTTCCTCATGATATTTTTATTTTTTTAGTTGTTTTTTTCATTCCCCTATTTGTTTATAACACCTTTAATATTTTGAGAAAAGGGAGAGTGTAGATATAATGAAATGTAGCCAACGGTTATATAGGAGGGAAGTTAACTGTATAAATCCTCTAACTACATAGATCCTCTAATTTCCTTACTTCTTTATGAATATGATCAACCAATCACATATCTATTACAGTCACATAGAGTAAATATAAGATGCATTTCTTCCCATAGGAGTATTCATGTATAATAATATCTAGATAGTAAGATTCAGTTAATATTATGTAGACTTAAAAGTATGCATTAGCATATGATTCTATTTGGACCAATTTTTGAAGATATATATTCTCTCCATGTTCACATTAAGGGGGTATTAAATATGATTAATAATGTTCACAAGAGGGTGAATGTTGAGATATAATTATGTGTTAATATTATTAATTACCAATGTAAATATTATTGTTGATAATATTATCTTAATAGTCTATATGTTAGTTTATTGAATATACTTTGAGTCACAATATATTCATATTTTAGTGTGTTGTTAAAAATTTGTTAGTCTAAGTTATTTAGGGAGATTGAGAGATTTTTTAGGAGATTTGATCTCCCCAAATATAGTAAATACTCTTCTTATATAATTTGTATCTCCTGTATGGTTTTTTTTTTAAAGTAATAGAATATTATTATTATTTATATTAATGGTCTAAGTATTTCTTTGATTATTTTCTATGTATCTTGTATAAACTCTTTTCAAATAAAAACTAGATCTATTATATTTTGCCCTACTTATACACACTACCATCTACAACATCTCTAAGCTCAGATTTTTTAAATTTTTAATCTCAAGCACACTCAAAGCCACTATCATTATAGCATCAATTATACTAGTACCAACACTTAGGTGAGACATTTACATTAGGCTTGATCCCTCCTCAGAGTATTGATATATAGGCAACTCTCTTTATTTCGAGGTATTGAGGATGTCTAGCCTATCCTAATAATAAACACACTTTTCATATTATACCTTACATGTAAGGATGAATATGGTTTTCATCATAAGTAAGTCATAACAGGCATAATATAGAGTTTTAGACTTCATACATGTAGGAATAGAACCTAAAAATCTATACACAAGTACAAAGAAGTTCAGGACAATCCTGCACAAAGAACACTAGCACCAATATCAAGACACTATAACCACATAGTGCTACTGTCCAAATATAGTGCTAGTATCCAAGAGGGATTATAACATAAGGATCTAGTTGATGATGTTTAGACCTACTTTTATCTCAGTTTATATCACTCAAAACATTTGTATTAGGTGTTTTCCAGATAAGCTTTTATTTGCACATATTTATTACTATTTTTAAAAAATCAAAGCTAGTCAAATATATAACAAATCAATGGCTATTTAGGCATATTATTTCCCTGATTTAGCATACTTATCCCTTTAATCAAACATAAGATTTAAATAAGTTAAACCTTAAAAAATTAAAATATGTACATATGGTCCAATCATGAAGGTAATTGGGGCCAATTTGAGTTTGTTGAACCTATTTGTGACTATAGAATGTGATTTTAGGTTCAATTATCCCTAATGTCATCATAAATTGAGCCAATTAGTCAACTAGGGAAACTAGTTATGTGATTTTGGTCAAATTGATCCATGTGAACATAATTCATACTCTAAAGGATGTTAGTTATGGATAAATCGATTGGTTTAGGGTTTAGGGTTTATAATTTAGGGTTTAAGACTTAGGTCTTAGGGATTATTTTTTATGGTATAAGGTCCAATAATGAAGGAAATTAGGGCCAATTTTAGCTCATTTAACCTATTTATGATTATAAAATATGATTTTGGGGTTAATTAGCCCCAATGTTATCATGGATTAAGCCAATTAGTTAATTGGGGTAATCAATGATGTAATTTGAGACAAATTGAGTCTTTTAAACCTAATTCTTACTTTAAATGATTTTAATTAGGGATAAATTGATTCTTTTAGGTTTAGGATTTATGATTTAGGGTTTAGGGCTTAGGGCTTAGGATTTACGATTTAGGGCTTAGGGTTTAGGGTCCAATCTCAAATGTAATTGGGGCTAATTTGAGCTCATTAAACCTATTTGTGACTATAGAATGTGATTTTTGGCTCAATTATCCCTAATGTAATCACAAAATAAGGAAATTATTTAATTAGGGCAATCAACGATGTGATTTGGGCTAAATTGAGCCATGTGAACCTAATTAGTTTGGGTTTAGAGATGAGATTTTAAAGTTTTAGTGTTTAGGGTTTAGTGTTTAGGGTTAAATGTGTAATCAATGTATATATTAAGGAATACATATTCACTTTTAAAAACTAAAACCACATATGCAATTTTAAAAAGTAAAATTGTGTTTGCACTTTTAAAAACTAAAACTATGAATGTGCTTTTCAAAAATAAAACCACTTATGTGCTTTTAAAAACTAAAATCACATATGTGCTTTAGGCTTAATGTAATAGGAAAAAATTATGTATATGTGGTAATTCCATGTATACAGTTATAATTTTTGACATTTCAAACACATGACTCAAGGCTTGGAAATAGCTTGGATTCTTGATCCTAAGGTATGGACTTGCAAACAGAGCTAAATGTGTGTTTTTGACTAAAAACTAAAAAATGAAACTTCCACCATGCTAAACACTATAAATTTTATCAAAACACTTCTTGATAAATATAACTACAACATCAAGCACACTCTCCTCTTTATAAATATATATTTTTATTACTTTAAGGTTTTTATCCATATTTATTTCCAAGTATGTTTTTTTATACTGATATATGCTGAAACTATTCATGTTTATCTTTAGTTATGTATCTTTCATTTCATTGATTCAAACTAGTAAATAATTATAGGGTTACAAACTAGACATAATTCTATACACATTCAAAAAATATATTTTTTGAGGTAGTTATGAGGCACATGGTTAGATACACATTATTGATCATATTTCAAGGGATATTGATTTGGGAAATTAGTAAAAATATATATTCATTAAAAAAATTTTAAAAAAAAGGTTACAAACTAGATCTTCTCTAACTTTCCACAAAAAGGTTTAAAAAAAATAAATCATACTCAAAAAATGATGGGGTGCACGATAGGTTATCTACTATGATATTTATAAAATATAGTAGTACTTCTTCAAATTTATAATATTTGACCTAGTTATACTTGACCATTTTAAAAAAATAATAGTCATTTAGAAACTAGACTTGAAATACAACAATTCATGTTCTTATAGCATCTTCAAATTTTGAGTTTAGGTGTCTCAAATAATCCATACAAGTTTATGTTTCTTATTTTTAAATATAATACATCCACTTAAGACCTCCTTTTGGCCCCCCAATTACATGCACTTACCCAATATCCAAAACCACCTTTCTTGCTACAGGAGAGAAGAATTTAGTAAAAAATGGGAGGTGATGTACTTGATTAATTTAACCCCTTAGTCAAATTAAGTCAACCCCCATACAAGTTAAATCTTTCGTAGGGTCTCCTAGGTCCTAAAATGTCCATGTTCATAACTAAGGTCAAATAATATGTTTTATCCTTGTTACATTTATATGGTTTGTCTCATGTCATATTATACCACTTTTTGGCCATTTGGATGAATTTTACATTTACTTCAAAGGAAAAAAGTGTCAAGATGAAATATAATTTATGCAATGTCAGGTATATGTCATAGATGGCAGTTTTGAAACTGGCAATTACAAGTTCAATGCACAAAGAAAGAGTTTAACTATAAAATAGGCCATTTTTAGTTAGTTGTATGGATTCATAAAAGTCATATCACATGTGGCTACTTCAAATATGTCCCTTAATATCCCCAAAACTCATCTCCAAGCTTAATAAGCTTTGTCAACTCCAAAAATGACAAAAATTAGATCATCTTTCTCATTGCTCTCTTGTCCAAGTCAATAAGCTCAACTAGTTTACAGATGGCATGGATAGAAGGAGAATATTTGGTTTGAGTTCATTAGGTGGTTGTTATTACTCTTAATGAGACCTCATTTCATGAAAATAATTTATAGTTTGGTGGTTTGTGTTTCATGAACCATCCATTGGAATGCTAGTGACTCTAAATTGCCTTCACATCCCCATTAGCTCGGTTTTCTCCTATTTTTACACTGGCCTAAGGTTTCCAAGTGATTTATGAAAATATTCATAGTATGTTCACTCTTTTATTTTGGTTCTTAAACTAAATTGCATGTGTTAGACATGATTTGGTAAGCAAGATCATCCTCATTATGCTAGAAGTGAACACATTATGGTCTGTAGAGCATGTTTCCATAATTGCAAAGTTTATCCTTGTGCAAGTGGCTTCACATCAAAGGTAAGATGCCTAGGTTCAACCTTTCAAACCATGGAAATTAATTTCTCCATAAAATGTTTGCATTGAATAACCTCAAGGTTGATTAAGATAGGTTTTAAGACCATGAACAAAGACTACTTAGAACCCTAATATACACAGTCACCTACATCCACCTGTAGGTTTGTACAAATAGTTATAGAGCTATTCTAAACTCTAGACATAGGTTACATTCAATTTCATGACTTGAATGAGTTTCTTAGGTCATACAGTGTCCATGATGTTGATCCTAGAGTCATTACATAACCTATAGTCAATCACAGTTGGAAAATTTTCTTAAATTGATAATTTACCTTAATTTCTCTAAGAAAGGGATCTTGCCTCGCAATATAACCTCTACTAGTGAAGATTTTTGAGGTCTGATTAGGTCTAGTTATTTCATGCTAGAAACCTAGGCCTAGGAGTAGTGTATTGACATAAGAATATAATCACTAAGTCAAGGAGGATGATGGTTGAGTGAGATTTCATTTAAATTAGGTTTTTATTGAAAACACTCAGTGAGAGCTACATTACTTTCAAGTTAAAAGAGAAAATTGTGACCTACATATCTATAATGCATTGGTAGTAAAATGACTACATGTTCTTAAAGAATAAATGTTCTACCCATGTATGAAATGTTCTTTATGACTTTAGAGTTAAGTAGAGGTGTGAAACATGGTGTTTTCACATGAATGAGCATCTACAAAAAATCTTTCACTTCCTCCTTAATTTCACCTATAGGTTGACATAGTCAAAGGCTAGCCTAAGCCCATGAGAGAATACAAGTTTGGAAAATTTGGCAGAGGTAAATTAGTTGATCACATAAATAATCATTCCCTTAGTGATAAAAATACATCTCCAGGTGATTCTCATAAGCAAGGAAATAGAGCAAAGACTAGGTTTTGAACCTCAACCTATAGTCAACTAAAACCCTGCCCACAATGATAGTCCAAGAACTAGTCTTAAGGATTTTGAAGGTTTAAGGGTGTTGAAAGCATTTCCAAGATTTTAAAATTAACACATAGGGTCAACATGACCTAAAATATCTCCCCATAATACCCTTCAAGTCACATGAATAGGGGAGATGTTCTTTCTTTTATCTCTGATAGAGGGCACTCTATTAGCAAGCCACCCTGCATACATGTTACATTGATGAGAAAAGAATGAAATGGAAAACCTTAAATGACTATATAATTATGTTTTAGGTTGGATTGGAGCATAAAAAATCTTGAATAGGCACCTACAGCCATTGAAACCTTCACAAGTGGTTATATGCATAGAAAATACAGTAAGGCCTATTAGGCTCAAACTAGGCCTAAACCCTACAGTTGCCTAATATCATCCATAAGGCTATATTATCCTTTAAAAATAATTTTATAACATTTATATGGGAATATATAATTGATAAATACCATTGGTTTGCATGAAACAACACATAAATGGTCAATTTTGCCTTAAACTATCTCAAGCCTACTCAGAATGCAGTCAAGAGCTAAAGAGACCATTTTCTTATGCTCACAACTATACAGATAGTGTGCATGGTACTAAAATGATTTGGGGATAGTTTATGGTGGTCCTTAGCTTGTTCTCAATGGAATTTTTTTGGAGGTTTAGTGTTTATTTTTTATTAATCATTGTTAACAAGGAAAATCTCTTAAAACCCTCTTTAAACCCTCTTTCAAACTCGATGGAGAAAATATGAATGGAGTTGCATATATAAGTGGTAAAACTAATTTGGAAGTGTTTTTTTAAAAAAAATAACTCTTTCAATATCCTCACCACCTAGTCATTTCATATTATCTCTTCTACCAACAATCCTAATACCAAGTTTCTTGTAAGATTCAATGTATTTCATAGGTGTATAAGGGGATTGATGAATGAATATCATTGTGGAATGTCTTTAGAGATTTTTCATAACTCATAAAACTCATTTATCACCTTGGATGTTCATGAACAGCTCTCTATTATACCATTCATTGTAGGCAGTGTAAATAGATAGTGAGAAAGCAAAATGACTACCTAAGTGTTAATAGTGAGAAGTTTTGTTTAAGTTCCACTGAGGTCTATTGATAGACCAGAGGAAAAATAAGATTTAATTGAGTTTCCTAATACCTCTTTAATTATATTTATTTGAGAAAATATAGGCTACCTAAGTGAAAGATGTGAAGATTTAATCCTAGAGGGCTAGTAAAAGACTGTAAACAATGAATGATAAGTGACAAAGGGAAAGTCACCAGTTGAAGAGAATAGATGGATATTAAAAATATTGTTTCCAACCTCACATTTTAAGACATATGTGTTAATTATTCCTATGGAAAATTTATATATTCAAGTGGATGACTCATCATCAAGGCAGTTTCAAGGCAAGACAATGAAGAGTCTCTACACCACCTGAGTAATATGTCATATTCTAGATGGACACTTATCCAAGAAGGCTTTCATATCATTTTATCCACTTCATTATATGGAATTTTAACTATTTATCATTTTTTGACACTTCTCATTGTGACCTTTTATCTTCACTTATTCTATCTCCTCTCTTATACTCTATATATTCAAGCCTTTTTGGCTTTGTAATGGATCCACAATTGGTATGGACAATCCCTACTAGTTTTGACACCTCATTTGTCTTTAAATAAAAAATTTTGAAGTTTATTAATTATATATATATGGTTTCTATCATTGATAAGTGATTAATATGCTCTCCTTGTTTCCATTCTACTCTTGCATGTTTTGTGTGAGTGATATCCCTTCTAACGGGTTTCATAAAGTATATGTGTTTGTTAAGTATGTATTGAAGTGAAAGAGGGACTAGTAGTGTCTAGTATTATAAATTATTTTCACCCACCTATGGATATTCATATCAATTGACCTCTATGAGAAATACTTATGCTATAATGATATAGAGTTAAGGTCAACTTTAGTAGTCTCTTTTCTTGGTGCAGACGCAAGTGTGTTGTGTGGAGTTATATTTGGTGTATAACCTCATTATAATAGGTTTATTTTATGCTTAATTATTCCCTTTTCACCCATAATAATTATTATCCTAGTGTAGTGTGATCCTAAAATATAAATCAAGGGATCTACCCCTTTCAAACCTAGAGATCTATCTTTTCTATTAGCTTATGTATGAGGAGAGATAGTTCCATGTTATCCTAAAAATGAGAAGGTTTATTTAAATTATCTAGGGTGAAATTTTAGGATATAACATTTTTTGCATGCCCAGTAGGACATTAATTCCATTAATGTTGTTCAAGGTAGATGTTGGCTTTGACAATAAAGAGCTATAATAGTCCACTTCTTGAAGTATTTGGCGACTCCAATGTTTAAATCTTTGTTGAAGAATAGTGCACTCTTTCATGCCTAAGGTAAACACAAGGTCTCCCACCAAAGACATTGATTTTGAGTTTCAATAGTTTCCTCACTATTCCTATAAAATAATTAGATTTGAAAACACCCATGCTTATATAAAGAAGTCATATCTTATTCACAAGCCCATAAGAAATTTTTTGATTGCCCCATTCTTTAAAAGTCCTAAAACCACCATGGAAAGGAACCATCATTTGTTTCCTTTAATGGATATAGTCCTCTAATACTTTATCACTATGATGTTATCCCCATATATACCCTCAAAAGTGTTCTATTATACACCAATGAGACTTCCATCACACCTATTAAGCATATAAGAAACATTGCTAACTTCTACAATATCCATCACATCATAGAGGAAAATAATACAATCAGGTTGTTGGTTGTCTCCTTCAAAGTAAAATCTCTTAACTCGTATAGAACATTTTCACCTGAGTTAATCACCACTTGGGATGAGTTGGGAGATGCATTGAGAAAAAGATTTGAGGACAAGAGTGACAACTTGTCACTAAATAAACAACTAACCAGCATTAAGAGAGCACCTCAATAATTCTTTCAAGACTTCAACACAATATTTTATAAGATATGGGATAGAATCCCAATATTGGTAATACCAATATCTCACCATGCTTTCCTTTACTATCTTAAATCATTTGATAGTGACATTTCAATGATGATACAATCTATAGGTGGGGTAACATTGTGTAATTATTATGAAGTAGCCATTAGGGCCAATAATTATTTGATTCGGGATAGGAAAATTACCCCAAGACCTCCCATATCTCTTTTCCCTAATTATCAGTCTCCTACACTTGTTGTTACTCCTATTCCTACACCAAAACACAAGATTTCTACCCTTAGTCAACCAGGTATTTCCAATGAGGTAGACAAGATGAGAGCTATGGAGTAAGAGATCTTAGGTATAAAGAAGATCATTCAACAAAATCAAATAAATCCTTTCCAAATACAATACCAACCCAATTAGTCATGCCTTAACTATCAAGTCAATAGGCCACCTTTCCAAGGTCATCCTCAAGGTCAAGGATAGTTGGTCCAATCTAAGCCATATAGTGGTTACAATCCCAATTCTCTTTCAACATCAAGGGCATTGGTACTTACTCAAAATAAATTTGCCAAAGAGCATAACAATCAGCCTTTATTGGATCAACCTTATGTTCCATCTTCTTATGTCAATGAGTCCTTCAACCAATCCTTCATAGAAAATTTGGGAACTATGCTAGTTATGACTCAAGATGAAGTACCAAATGGAGGAGTGACTGATGGTAAGTGTGCTCAAGTGGGGTATATATTATTCAATGGGTAGCAAGATGATTCATGTGCAGTCAATTATCAAGGGAAGTATATCATTGGTGCAAGTTCTATAGTTGCAAACACAAGAACAAAAAGGAAGGAATTTGAATAAGTTCAAGGGGATTTTAATGGTTCCTCAATGAATGTTCAAACAAGCACAAGGGTATGTATGTCTAGTGCCATTTCAAATACATAAGTAAGCCAAAGAGATTAGAATGTTAGCAATAATTTCATACCTTATAATTCTTAAGGTGTATGCAACATGATTCCTACCAGTGGACAACCAAAAGTTATTGGTCCTTTCACTAACATTATAGAGAAAATGAAGAGGTATCATGTGAATGTGTCAATGTGGGATACATTGGCAATACCTAGAGAAGTAGACCTACTTCAAGAAGAGTTGTCCAAACTCAGTTTAACAACCAAATAGCCTAGCCAAAAAGATTTAGCCTTGACAAATAATATGAATCCAAGTGAAGGATAGTCAAGCAAGGTTGAAAAGGTAGAAAAACCTCCTCCATTAAATTTATCCATCATTATTGGAGATTCATTAGTACATAATTGTCTCATTGATAGTGGATCTAGTACTTGTGTCATGCCCAAGTAAGTAGTTGACAAATTAAATTTGAAATATGAACCTCATGCTAAAGGAGTTCTATAATTAGATGGTTCAGTTGTCAAAAACATTGGCATAATCATATGTTTGCAAATCATTCTCCATGCTTGTCCTAACTACACCATTTTTCAAGATGTTGTAGTGGTAGATGTGCCCCCTCATTTTGCACATTGTTTGTCAAGAGAGTTCACTAATAAAATTGGAGGTTATCTGACTTTAGATTGGTCGCAAATGGGTTTTAAGATTAGATGTAGTGAAAAAGTGATAATCAAATCAGAACCTCTATTTATCTTTCATGTTAAACCATATGTGCCTTATACTTATAATATGAATTTTAATGTCATTAAAGAAGATGATCACCCTAGTGATCAAGAACCTCTAACTCTTCTTGATGGCATATCTAATTTATATATTGATCAGTGGGGTGATGAGCAAGTGGATTTAAAGAAACTGGTATTAGAACTTATATATTTCATGAGGACTGTGATGGAGTCCTTGAGGTAGATCCTGATAATATACTAGAACAAGTTGCATGGGGAAACAATCTTGTACACATGTTTAATTATGTGAGTATCTCAACTATGTCAAAACATGATAGTCCTAGTGAGTAGCCAATTCTACCTGTAATGGAAGAAAACATTTTTAAACATGAACATCATGAAGAAATAGGTGACATGTGGCAACAATTCAATACCATCGTAAATGAATTTGAGGAGTTGATCAGGCCTTCAATTCTTCAAAAAGAATGTAAACATAATGATGAGGTCAAACATTATCTATATGAAAACAAGGAAGAGCTTAAGATTTAAACCAAGTAAGAGATAACATTGGTGGACCAATAAGTGTTTGATGAGCATAAAGAAAATCTTGGGATATTTGCCAGACAAGAAACAACTTTGACAGACTAGGTAGCTTTTGGTGAACAAGAAGACAACCTTTAAGGTTCCAAATAGCAAAAATATCTTGACTCAAGTGCATCTAAATTTTAAAAAGCTTTGATGAGTCCCAAGATTTAGTTTGAGGTCTCTCAAATGATCATGTCAAAGTTTATCAAAATTCCAACTCAAACAAGTTTCTTGAAGATTTAGATGGAGTGTTCATGAGAACTCCAAGTAGTACACTTGAAGTCACTAGAATCTCCAATCACAGTAAGACTTTTGACTATCTCCATAAGCAATTGTTCACTAACAAGTATGCATCATATGAGGATTTATTTTCTTGGAGTAGTAGTGATGCAAGAGGCATTGCCTTTGACCCTAGTTGAAGAAATGAATAAGGTTCTCCACCTCAAGTGTTTTGAGGTATTGTATATACTGAGATAGGTGTGTTTTTGCTTATGTTATTTTGCATTTTTCCTAAGTGTTCATGAGAACACAAGTGTGATTTGTGTTTCTTGTCTCGTTTCTTGTTTCCTTATTGTTTATGGTATGTTTGATGTCTTTTTAAAGGCTTATCAATGTCAAGAACAATGTATAGGTGACTCCATTACCCAAGGATAGGAGAAGGCAATTGGTCCTTATCATAGTAGGCTTGCTACTCCTAAGAAATTTCTAAAATGTTGACTAATTTTACCCCTTAGTCAAATCAAGTCAACCCCCCTATAATTTAAATATTTAATAAGGTCTTCTAGGTCCTAAAATTTCTATCACGGTGATAACTAAGGTTAAATAATATGTTTTATCCTTATTACATTTATATGGTTTGTCTCATGTCATATTATACAACCTTTTGGCCATTTGGATGAATTGTACATTTCCTTCAAAAGAAAAAAGTGTTAAGATGAAATATAACATATTTCATGTCAGGTCTATGTCAAAGATGGTAGTTTTGAAATTGACAATTGTAGGTTCAACGTACAAAGAAAGAGTTTAACTATAAAATATGCCATTTTCAGTTAGTTGTAAAAATTCATAATAGTCTTATTAGGTGTGGCTACTTTAGGGAGGTTTATTCAGATCACCATAGATCATATCCAATCTCAATAAACTTTGAAAACTCTAAAATTTACAAAAATTGGATCATCTTTTTCATCACTCTCTTGTGGAAGTCAACAAAGTCAACCAATTTATAGTTGGTATGGACAAAAAGTGGAGAGTTGGTCTGAGTTCACTTGGTGTTTGTTATTACTCCTAATGATCTCTCATTTCATGTAAATAGGTTTCGGTTTGGTGGTCTATACTTCATGAAACATTCCTAAGAAAGCTAGTGACTTTAAACTACCTACATATCCCCATATGCTTTAGTTTTCTCTTATGTTTGCATTAGTGTGAGGTTTCCAAGTGATTTATGAAGATTTGTAGAGTATGTTCACTCCTCACATATGTTTACTAAATTGGTTTGCACATGTGATATATGAGTTGGTAAGAAATATCATCCTCATTGTGCTAGAAGTGAATACATTATGGTCTGTAAATCATGTTTCCATAGTTGCAAAATTTGTCTTTATGCAAGTGGCTTTAGATCAAAGGTAAGATGCTTGTGTTTAACATCTAAAACAATGGAAGTAAATTTCTCCATGGAATTTTTTCATTTAATAACCATAAGTTTGATTAAAATAGGTTATAAAACTAGAAGCAAAGACTGATCAGAACCATGATATACATAGTCACCTACAACCACATATAAGTTTTAAGAAAAATTGTAGAGATATTCAAAACCAAATACACATATTTTATTAAATTTCATGACTTGAATGGGTTTATTAGGTCATACAGGGTTCATGATGTTGATCCTATAGTCATTACATAGTCTGTAGTTAGTTAGATTTGGAAAAGTTGCTTAAAAGAAGAATTTACCTTAATTTCTCTTTAAAAGGGATCCTACCTCATAATGTAACCTCTCTTGATGAATATTCTTAAGGTCTGAGTAGGTATAGTTGTTTCATACTAGTATCATAGTCCTAAGAGCACTTTATTGATGTAATAATATTATTTTTAAGTTAAGGATACTGATAGTTGAGTGAGATTTCATTTCAGTTAGGTTTCTATTAAAAACACTCAATGAGAGCTACAATACTTTAAAGCCAAAAGAAAAACTTGTGACGTATAGATCTATAATGCATTGGTAGGGCATGAATCCATGTTGTCAAAGCATAAATGGACTACCCATGCATTAAATAGTCTTTATTCCCTTATATAAAAGTATAGGTGTGAAACATAGTGCTTTCACATGAATGAGGATCTATAAAAAACTTTTCACTTCTTCCCTAATTGCACCTATAGGTTGAAACAGTCACCGACTAGACTAAGCCCATGAAAGAATGCAAGTTTTGAAATTTTAGTAGAGATAAAGTGTATGATAATGTAAATAATCACTCCTAAAATTATAATAATACATTTTTAGGTTATCTTCATAAGCAATGAAATCTAGAAAAGATTAGGTTTTGAACCTCAACCTACAGTCAACTAAAACCCTACCCATAGTCACAATCCTAGAACCAGTCTTGAGGAGTTTGAAGATGTAAGGGTGTTATAATAATTTCCAAGATTTGAAACTTGACATAGAGCTTCACCATGACCTGAAATATCTCCCCATAATACCCTTCAAGTCATATGAATAGGGGAGATGTTCTTTGTTCTATCTCAGATAGAGGGCACTCTATTAGCAAGCCAGCCTGTAGACATGATACATTGATGAGCAAAGAATGAAATGGATAACCCTGAATGAATATATAATGATGTTTGAGGCTATATTAGATAGTAATAAAGTTTGAATAGGCACTTACATCTATTGGAACCTTCACAAGTGGCTAATGCATAGAAAATACAGTTAGGCCTATTATTCCTAAAACTAGGCCTAAACCCTATAGGTGATCAATATCATCCATGAGGCCATAATATACTTTAAAAATAATTTTCTAAGCTTTATGGTTAGTATATTAATTATAATGACCATTGGTTTGCATGGAGCAACACATAGGTGGTCAATTTGGCCTAAAATTATCTCAAGCCTACTCAGAACATAGTCAAGAGCTTGAGAGACATTTTTCTTATGATAACAACTATACAGACATTGTGCATGGTGCATAAAGGAGTTAAACATAGTTGATGTGGGTATTTATATTTTTCTCAATGGAATTTTTTTGGAGGTTTAACATCTAGTTTTTATGAATCATTGTTAACAAGCAAAACCTCTTAAAACCCTCATAAAACCCTCTTTCAAACTTCATAGAGAAAATATGAATGGAGGTGCATATATAAGTGGTAAAATGACTATGGAACTATTTATAACTTGTTTTTAACTATTTCAATCTCATCACCACCTAGTTATTCTATCCTATCTCATATACAAACAAGCCTAATACTAAGTTTCTTATAGGATTTGATGTATTTCATAAGTGCATAAGGGGATTGATGAATGAAGATCATTGTGGAAGGTTTTTAGAGACTTTTCCTAACTACTAAAACTCATTTCTTGACTTGTTTTTATGTTAATATCTCTCTATTATATCATTCATTGCAGCCAGTCTAAACAGATAGAGAGAAGGTGAAATGACTGCCTAAGTATTGATAGTGAGAAGTGTTGTTTGAGTTTCATTGAGGTATATTTAATATACTAGAGGAAAAAAAAGGTCTAATTTATTTATTTAACACCTCTTCAATGACATTTCTTTAAGAAACTATAGGCTACCTAAGTGACAAATGTGAAGATCTAAGCCTATAGGGCTAGTAACTGACCATAGACATTGAATGATAAGTGACAAAGGGTTGTCACCAGTTGAAAGGTATAGATGGATGTTAAAAATCTTGTTTCCAACCTCCCATGTTAGGACATATGTGTAAATTATTCCTATGGTAGTTTTAAATAGTCAAGTCAATGACTCATCATCAAGGTGTTTTCAAGGCACGACAATGAAGAGTCTCTACACCAACTTGAGTAATATGTCATGTTCTAGATGGACACTTGTCCAAGAAAGCTTTCATATCCTATTCTAAACTTCATTATATGTAATTTTAATTTGTTCTCATAGTTTTTCACTTGTCCTTGTGAGTTTTGAGCTTCATTTCTTGTATCTCCTCTCCTATGCTCTATATATTCAATCCTTTTTAGATTTGTAATGGATCCACAATTAGTATGGTGAAGCCTTGTTGGTTTTGAAAACTCATTTGCTAATATATAAAGTTTTATAAAGTTTATTCATTCTCTAAAATCTCTTGTCTAAGTGTGTTAATTGGTTTATATGGTTGACAAGTGATGAATATGCTCTCCTTGATTCCTTTCTTCTCTTGAATGTTTTGTGTGAGTGATATCCCTTATAACATGTTTCATAAAGTTTATGTGTTTGTTAAGTATGTCTTGAAGTGTGAGAGGGAATAGTAGTGTCTATTATCATACCTTTTTTTCACCCACCTCTAGATATACATATCAATCTACCTCTATGAGAAATACTTATTCTAGAAGGACATAAAGTTAAGGTCATTTTTAGTAGTCTCTTTTCTTGGTGTAAATGAAAATGTGTTATATGGAGTTATATTTTAGGTATCAAATCATTAGCATAGGTTTATTTTATGTTTAATTCTTCTCTTTTCACCCCCAATAGTGATTATCCTATTTTAGTGTGATCTTATAAGATAAATCAAAGGATCTAGCCCTTTCAAACCTAGAGATCTATCTCTTCTAGTATCTTGTCTATGAAGAGAGATAGTTCCATGTTATCCTAAAATTGAGAAGATTTATTCAACTTCTTTAGGGTGAAATTTTAGGCTATAATAGTTTTGGCATGTCTAGTGGGACATTAAGTCCAAGAAGGTCATTCAAGGTAGATGTTGACTTTGACAACAAGGAGATATAACAGTCCACTTCCTGTAGTATCTAGTGACTCCATTATTTCAATCTTGATTTCAGACTAGTGCACTATTTCATTCCTAAGGTAAAAATAAGGTATCTCACCAAAGGCTTTACTTTTGATTTTCAATAGCTTCCTTTTTATTTCCTATAAAGTAAGAAAATTTGAAAACACCCATCCTTATTCAAATAAGTCATATTTTGCTCACAAACTCATAAGAAATTTCTTGATTACCCCATTATTGCAAAGTCCTAAAGCCACCGTGGCAAGGAACCATATTTTTTTTGCCTTCAATGGCTATAGTCCTCTAATACTTACTCACTATGATGATATCCCCATATCTACCCTTAAAATCATTTCATCATACATTGGTGAGACTGCCATCACACCTATTAAGCATATAAAAAACATTGCTAAATTTTACAGTATCCATCACATCATAAAGAACATTGAAATCAAGTTGTTGGTTATCTCATTCAAAGGAAAATATCTTGAATAGTATGGAATGTTGGCACCTAAATTAATCACCACTTGGTATTAGTTGGGAGATGAATTGAGAATAATATTTGAGGATAAGAGTGACAAATTATCACTAACTGAGTACCTAACTAGCCTTACGAGAGCACCTCAAAAAGTCATTCACAACTTCAACACAAGTTTTCATAAGACATGGGATAAAAGCCAAATATTGGTAAGACCAATAGCTCACCATGCTTTGCTTTACTATCTTAAAGCATTTGATAGTGACATTTCAATGATGATATAATCTATGGGTCGGGTGACATTGACTAATGCTTATTAAGTATCCATTAGGGTAGATAATTGTTTGTTTCAGGATAGTAAATATTCCCCAAGACCTCCCATGTGAATTTTCCCTAAATTATAAACTCCTACATCTATTTTTTCTCCTATTCTTACACCTAAACACAATCTTGCTACCCCTAGTCAACCAAGTAAATCCAATCAGGTAAACAAGATGAGAGTTATGAAGCAAGAGATCTTAGGTCTAAATAGGATCATTCAACAGAATGAAATAAAGCCTTTCCAAAGTTAATAACAACCCAATTAGTCATACCCTAACTATCAAGGCAATAAGCCACCTTTCTAAGGTCATCCTCAAGGTCAAGGACAACTAGTCCAATCTAGGTCATATGGTGGTTACAATCCCAATGTTCCTTCCACCTCAAGGGCATTGGTGCCTACTTAAAATAACCTTACCCAAGATCATAATAGTCAACCTTCATTAGATTAACCTTATGATTCATATTTCTATGTCAATGAGTCCTTCAATTAAGCCTTCATAGAAAATTTGGGAACTATTTCAGTTATGACTTAGGATGAAGTACCAAATAGAGGAGTGATCATGGGAAGGTTACTCAAGTAGGGTCTACATTATTTAATTGGTATCAAGTTGACTCATGTGTAGTCAATTATCAATTGTATCAAACATTGATGCAAGTTCTATAGTTTCAAACACAAGAAGAGGAAGAAATTTGAATAAGTTCAATGGATACTAATGGTTCTCCAATGAATTTTAAAATAAGCAAAAGGGTATGTATGTCTAGTGTCATTCCAAATACATAAGTAATCCAAAGAGATTAGAATGTTAGGAATGTATTCATACCTCAGAATTTTAAAAGTGTAGGCAGCATGATTCCTACTAGTGGACAAGCAAAAGTTAGTGGTCATTTCACTAAAATTGTAGAGAAAATGAATAGGTCTCATTTGAATATGTCAATGTGGGATACATTGACAATACCTGGATAAGTAAACCTACTTCAAGAAAAGTTGTCTAAACTCAGTTTCACAACCAAATAGCCTAGCCAAAGAGAGGTAGCCTTGATAAACACCATGAATCCAAGTGAAATATAGTTAATCAAGGTTGAAAAGGTATACAAACCTTCTCCATTATATCTATCCATAATTATTGGATATTCCTTAGTACATAATTGTCTCATTGATAGTGTAACTAGTACTTGTGTCATGCCCAAGCAAGTAGCTGACAAATTAAATTTGAAGTATGAGCATCATGCTAAAGGATTTCTACAACTAGATGGGTTAGCTACTAAGACCATTTTCATACTTATATATTTGTAAATCATTCTCCATGCTTGTCCTACCTTCACCATTTATTAGGATGTTGTAGTGGTAGATGTGCCTCCTCATTTTGAATTTTGTTTATCAAGAGAGTTCACTTCTAAAATTGAAGGTTATCTAACTTCATGTTGAACCATATGTGCCTTATACTTCTAATATGAATTAAAATGTCATTGAATAAGATTATCACCCTAGTTATCAAGAACCTCTAACTCTTCTTGATGGCATATCTGATTTATATCTTGATGAGTGGGGATCTAAGCAAAGTGGATTTGAAGAAACTAGTCTTTAAACTTATATACTTCATGAGGATTGTGATGTAGTCCTTGAGGTAGATCATGATAATATTCAAGAATGAGTTACATGGGTCAACTAACTTATACCATGAGTGATGATGTGATTATCCCAACTATGTCAAAACATTAAATTCCTAGTGAGCAACTAATTCTATCTACAATGGAATAGAACATTCATAAACATGAACATCATGAAGAAATAGATGACATGTGTTAGCAATTCCATTCCATTGTGTAAGAATTTGAGGAGTTGAGGAGGCCTTCAATTCTTCAAAAATGATGTAAACCTGATGATGATGTCAAACATGATCCATATGAACATAAGGAAGAGCTTTATATCTCAACCAAGTAAGAGATAACATCAATAAACCAAGATGTGTTTTTTGAGCATAAAAAGAGCCTGAGATCCTTTCCAAACAAGGAAAAACTTTGATAGACTAGGTAGTGTTTGGTGAAAAATAAGACAACTTTGAAGGTTCTAAACAGTAGGCATATCTTGACTCAATTACATATAAAGTTGAAAAAATCTTTTATGACTCCCAAGAATTAGTTTGAGGGATGTCAAATGAGCATGTCAAATTTCAAGAAAGTTACCAACTCAAAAAAGTATTTTGAAGAGTTATATGGAGTGTTCATGAGAGCTATGATCAGTACACTCGTAGTCATTAGAAGCTCCAATCATAGTAATTCTTTTGATTATGTCCACAAGTAAGTATTCAGTGACAAGTATGCATCATATGAGGTTTTTTTTTCTTAGAATAGAAGTGATGCAAGAGGCATTATCTTTAACCCTAGTTGAATTAATGAAGAATGTTCTCCACTTTAAGTTTTTTTGAGGTATTGTACATATTAAGATAGGTGTGTTTTGCTTATGTTGATTTGTGTTTTCCCAAAGTATTCATGAGAACACAAGTCTGAGTTTTTTTCTTGTTGTTTGTTTCCTTTTCATGTATAGTGTGTTTGGTGTCTTTACAAAGGCTTTTTAGTGTCAAGAATAGTGTATATGTGACTCCATTGCCCAAGGATAGGAGAAGGTAACTAGTCCTTAGCATAGCAGACTTACTACCCCTAGGAAATTACCAAAATATTGACTAATTTGACCCTTTAGTCAAATTAAGTTAACCCCCTACAAGTTCAAGATTTAATAGGGTCTTCTAGTTCCTAAAACGCCCATCATGGTTGTAACTAAGGTTAAATAATATGTTTTATCTTTTTTAGATTTATATGGATTATCTCATGTCATATTATGCCACCTTTTGGGCATTTCAATGAATTTTACGTTTCCTTCAAAGGATAAAAGTGTCAAGATAAAATATAACGTATTTCATGTCAGGTATATGTTAGAAATGGTAGTTTTGAAACTAATAATTGTAGGTCAACATACAAAGAAATATTTTAACTATAAAAGAGGCCATTTTTAGTTAGTTGTATAGATTCATAATAGTTAATCAATTTGCAACTGGTACAAATAGGAGGAGAGTTGGTCTAAATACACTTAGTAGATGTTAGTAATCTTAATGAGATTTCATTTCATAGCAATAGTTTCTAGTTTGGTGGTTTGTGCTTCATGAACCATCCCTAAGAATGTTAGTGATTCTAAACTACCTACACATCCCCATTGGCTTTGGTTTTATTTTATGTTTGCGTTGGTCTAAGGTTTCCAAGTGATTTATGATTATTTATAGAGTATGTTCACTCATCTCATGTGGTTCTTAAACTAGTTTACATATGTGATACATGAATTGGTAAGTATGATCATCCTCATTGTTCTAGAAGTGAACACATTATGGTCTTTAGATCACGTTTCCACAATTTTAGAGTTTGTCCTTATGCAAGTGGATTCAAATCAAACGTAAAATACTTGTGTTCAACCTATCAAACCATGGAAGTCAGTTTATCCATGAAATTTTTGCATTGAATAACCTCAAGGTTGATTAAGATAGGTTTTAAAACCAAGAGAAAAGACTAATTATAACCTTGATATACATAGTCACCTATAGTGACCTGTAGGTTTGTATGGATAGTTGTAGAGATATTCCAAACCCAAGACATGGGTTACATTCAATTTCATGACTTAAATGAGTTTTTTAGGTCATACAATGTTCATGATGTTAATCCTAGAGTCATTCGATAGCCTATAGTTAGTCATATTAATAAATTTGATTAAAAGGAGAGTCTACTTTAATTTCTCTGAGAAAGGGATCTTGCCTCACAATGTAACCTCTATTGATGAAGATTATTGAGGTCTGAGTGGGTCTAGTTTTTTCATGTTAGTAGCCTAGGCCTAGGAGCAATGTATTAACATAAGAATATTGTTACTAGGTTAAGGAGAATTATGGTTGAGTGAGATTTCATTTCATTTGGGTTTTTATTGAAAAAACTTAGTGAGAGCTACATTACTTTGAAGCCAAAAGAGAAACTTGTGACCTACAGATCTATAATGCATTGGTAGTGGAATGACTCCATGTTCTAAAAGAATAAATGGTCTATCCATATTTAAATAGTATTGATGAATTTAGATCAAATTAGAGATGTGAAACAAATTTATTTCACATGAATTATCATCTACACGAAACTTTCACTTCTTCCCTAATTGCGCCTACAAGTTGACACAGTCACAAACTAGCCTAAGCCCATGAGAAAATGAAAGTTTGGAAATGTTGGAAAAGGTAAATTGTATGATCACTTAATTAATCACTCCCATATTGATAATAATACATTTCCAATTGATCTTAATAATCAATAAAACAAAGCAAAGACTGGGTTTTAAACCTCAATCTACTATCAACTAAAACCCTGCCCACAATCACAGTCTTAGAACTAGTCTTGAAGAGTTTGAAGGTTTAAGGGGGTTATAAGCATTTACAAGATTTTAAAAATGAAATTAAGGGTCACCATGACCTAAAATATCTCCCCATATCACCTTTAAAGTCACATGAATAGGGGATATGTTCTCTTTTCTGTCTTGTACAAAGGGTACTCTATTAGCAAGCCAACCTATAGACATGATACATTGATGAGAAAATAATAAAATGGAGAAACTTGAATGGATATATAATGATGTGTGAGGTCATATTAAATAGGAAAAAATAGTGAATAGGCATCTACATCTATTGGAACCTTCATAGGTGCCTATATGCATAGAAAATATAATTAGGCCTATTAAGCCTAGAACTAGGCCTAAACCTTACAGGTTCCTAATATCATCCATAAGGCCATAAGATCATTTCTAAATCATTATATAACCTTTATAAGGGATTATATTATTGATAAGGATCATTTTTTTGCATGGAAAAACACATATGTGGTCCATTTGGCCTAAAACTATCTCAAGCCTACTTAAAACACAGTTAAGATCTCGAGAGACCATTTTCTTATGCTCACAAGTTTAAAGACATTGTGTATGGTGCCTCAAGGAGTTAGGGATAGTTGAGGGTGTTAGAGGTAAAATGCATTGAATGGGGAGTGAATAAGTGGTGGTAAACAATCCAATTCAATTTTCAAATCCCTTAAAATTCTTAAGAATCAATACAATCATTCATGAAGCATATAGATCATTCATAGTAGTGAACAATGAGCATAATTCAAGATCACATACACAACACAAGATCTATGTAGAAAACCCTCTTTGTGAATAAGACCCACTCTCAAGCCTACAAACACATGGACTAAAATCATATAATATGATCAAAAATAAGCGACTGATCAAGTCTTTCTGATTAGGAACATTTGATCAAGTCCTTCTAACCTACAACCTTGATCAAGTATTTTTGACCAAAAGTTTTTAGTGAAACCCTATTTCATAATAGAAACTTCCCCTAAGGAAGATCAATTCCTTTAGACCCTCCTTGAAAATAACACTTCCACATTATAATTGATGTCTATAACATATGCTGATAAACCTCTTGATTATCTAAAAATTGCATAAACTCTCTCTCTAACTCAAACAAGCCTCTCACATAGGCATGTCATTATCTCTCTCCTTCACTCAAACAGTCCTCATATGCACACTCAGATCTCTTTGCATAACTTCAAACTAAAAGAACACTATACTATCATTAGAAACATGATCTATATATCACACACACAATCCTAAATATCCTCTACTCATCAAACCAATAGCTGGGCACTCTATCTCTCCTTTGATTTCCTTTTCTCTCCAACTCTTTCAAATCTTCTCCTTAAAGTCTCTCACTTCTAATTCTCTATAAACCAACACATTTTATTTCACTATATATAGAGAATCCATGAATTAAAAACATCATAATATTTCCTTGTTTGCCATAAAACATGCCTTCACCTTTAAGTCATCTCACATGGGTCACACTTAAGCAATAAACCACTTTCAAATAGGCCTAAGTCACTTTTAGGTCCTATGGAGACCCATTCATATCTTTGACACTTCTTCAAGCATAATAAAAACATAATAACATTTTTAAAAAACATAGACCTATTTTACATGGTCTATAGGTCCCTATTAAGTGTGCATATCCATCACACTGCCCTCTTACTTAAGCATAAATAGCTTAAACATTTCTTTGTACACACAGTCACCATGAATGAATAAACAATCAACTTATAAACCTTTATTCATACTTTATATAATTATAAAAACATTAATAATGTAAACATAACATCCTCATGGATTTGATAAAACTCTCCTATAGCTAATGCACCATGAAACATCGAAATGGCATGCATAAAAACTTAATTTCACTTCTCAATTCACTTGAAAAATAAGCATGAAACCATAGTCAACTTTGAAGCTCAATATCTTTGTTTGCACACACTTCCAAATCTTCAAATCCTAATTTATAGATTTATATTGGATTCCTCTACCAATTCTATTTTTACTACATGAGAAAATTCATCTCCTATCAAAATATATGGTCCAAAAACTAGACACTAATTTTTCCTTTGGAAATTCAAATATTCAAAGACAAATGGTCATAGTTGACCTTCAAACACAATGATTTCATCTCATGTTATCTCATATTTAGAGAAATATCACACCATTGATCTAGTCCTAACTTTAATACATATTCCACCAATTCCAAATGTTAAACATTTACCACTTTGAACTCATCTCATGTACTCTAGAAATGTTGACTTATTGCACACTATCGATCTTTATGGATCAGCCAGGTCCTTATCAAGCACCATGCACCATTTGATCAATCTATAAGATTGATCATGAGACATTAGATCCTTATTTCATACCTTTTATCAGTTTTTAAACTTTGGATACTTATCTTTATCATGTATCTTCTTGACATCTTAGACCACACACGCTTCATTAATCTTTTGAGATTTGTTAGATCTTTGCCTCTATTAAAAAACCATCATATTGACCCATTTGACTCTATGCACACTATATATATTGAATTTATGAACTCCTACAAGACATTTGATCTTCTCTAGGTCTATATCTTTAACATCTTGTAAATTAACTATGGGAAATAATTTCAATATGCATGTAAATCCTACTTTGTACTATAATAACTTCTACGCTTAGATGCATGATCTCAAATTTGGACCTCATGATCACCTTTCAAAAAAGAATACATCCATATAATAAATAGTTCCTAGAACCTTCACACATTTAAGATATAACACCATTAAAATTCCTTATCAAAATCATTTGTCAAAGAGCCAACTATGCTTGGAACATGTCTGGGAGGCTAACTTTGCTCCTACATGGGTTTTATCACGTTTCAGTGCATGATTTCAAATTTAACACAAATCATATTTGCTCAAAATTTTATAAACCCATATGATTAGTTTATCTTGACACCTTCACACATGTAATATATAACACCATAAAAATGCTCTCTTGGCTCTTCTTTCCATATTGCAAAATTGGCTATGGGAAAACACAGTCAAACTGCTTGGGAGCCCAACTTTGCACATGCATATCTTTTGAGCACTTTAGTATATGATCTAAATTTTATCACAAATAAACTAGGTTCAAAATTTAACAAATCAAAATTATCACCATATCTTGAAACAACCACACATGTGATATATTCCATCATCAAACTGATTACTCGACTCTTTCTAGCCATATTGAAAATTTGGCTAAGTATGCGAAAAAAATGAATTTTGAATGAGAAGCCAATTTTTAACCCTCATACCTTTGACCACACTTCAATGACTGACTTAGATATATCACATAACAACTATAGACTAATGTAAACACAACCATATGACCAACTCCCTTTGACGCACTTCCACATGGCAATGGTGACATCATCAAACTACATATTCAAATTTTCTACCACTACACCCAAACTATCTAGCTAAAAAATATGGACTACCAAATGATTTAAACTTATGAACACAAGATCTCAAAGAATATATAACATCTTAAGGACCTCTTTCACATACCCCATTCACCATACTCATCCTTGAACATCTCTAATTATGCCAATACTAAAGATCAACCAAGCCTCCTTTAAGCACACTAGGATAAGCACATTGCACACTTTGTGCACACTTTTTCATTATTACTTAGGCTATCAAAGCACTTTATCCACTTACCAAGACACCTCCATGAAATCACCATGACATCACTGACAACTCTCTAATAATCTCCCCATTTTTCATTGATGTCAACAAACATCATATATAGCAATATATAACTTACCTTCTCTCTCTTCAAGTACTCCCATACCAAGAAATTTCTCCCCTTTGACACAATGACAAAGTGGGAACTAACTAATATTGAGGACCTAAAAATACCATAAATATAAAATGACCAAATTATAAAGATGATACAAACTATCTTTTACCTTGAGCCTACTTCTACTTGTCTTGACAACTTCTTCTTGCTCCATGTCAACACTCTCTTCAACTAAGCAAAGCAACCAATGAATAAAGAGCACAAAAAATACTAAAATGTGATATAAATCACCAAGAAACATCTGAGATGTACTCCCCCTAAGACCTTTGAGCCATTGCATCATTTGATCATCTTCATATCTCCACACACCATGAAGAACCACCACACAGGGTTACTAACCTTCTCTCTAAAGACACTTCCATGACCACCAAAAGAGCACCATACCACTTAATAATTATAAAACATGTTCTAAACCAACTTGAGAACTCACCTTTAAACATTCATTCTTTACTCTTTTGGAGAAATTGAACAAAATCACTCTTCTTCACACTAGTCATGTCTTAGACTCCTTATAACCCTACATACAACTTGCAGAGCCCATACCTTTCAATATACATATATTCAAAACCTAAAACTTTATATTTTGAGAACTCTCATATACCCCTTCAATCACACAAATTTTCATCACCAACCTCATCCTCTGCAACATAATTCCTTCATAAACTTACAAGCCAATTAACCCTCCATATTGATAAAAACTTGAATAAATAGAGAACCACAAACCTTAAAATCTCTATGAATCTTTATTTTATCACCCATTTGGCCTATTCAATAAATTAATAAGCCTCAAACCTTAACTCATAAGGTATACCACTTTTCTAGAATATCCCAAAACCCTAGAAACTCAAAACAAACAAAGTCAACACAACACCTTCCATTCAACATCCACCTCTAAAACTTCTTGTACACCTGGAGACAACCATTATACACTCCTAGACAAAGATTTTATCTTTCAAACCATTAATAACCTTGACTTTATATAACCCATTTTAGGACTTACATACTCATAAGCATAAATTAGGAAACCTGAGAGCAAACAAAAATCTTCAATTTGATTTCAGCATACCTTCAGATCATAAAACCACCTCGAGCATACTAGAATAAGGTCAACAAACCTTTCTATTCAAAAATATTACCTTGAAAAATCACAAATCCTCTTTTGTTATTTAATAACCTTAAACCTAACCCTACAGACTATTCCCACTAAAAAACACCACAACAAGATTTATTTATCCAATTGAAAGGAGTCTCCTACGAAGCATAGATAAAGACACCCTCTATACCTCAATGTTATAAAACAAAAACAACTCCTCATATTCTTATTCCTCCTTGCTCAATTTATACTTATAGTTCTTCTTCTTCTTTGGCTTTATAGAAACAACTTCATGAACTACTACAACATTCTCATTTTCTTCTATGATTAAATTATCAATATATGGAGACAATTTGGATTCATGGCATACATTTTCATCTAAATAATCTTCCTTACAGCTTAGATCCTCATCACTAGTCACTTGTTGAACAATATAAAGATGTTCAATTGGACCCATATGTACCTTAAAACTAGCTTCAACTAGTACCTTAGTCTTCTCCTTGAGCTTAGTCTCTTCATTCTCAATATGAGCAGATAATGAGACCTCTTGGAACTCTTCAACTTCTGAAGCTCTTTCCACCATAGTAAATAGATTATTTAGACCTATAGTCTCATCATAATTCCTACTTACCACCTTTGGTCTCTATGATTTTACTTTCTTTCTGTCTTGCACTCTAGGATCTTGATAAAACATATTCTATCTGGTAGGCCTTTACTTGCAGAATATAGCAATGTGACCTCTCTGGTCACAATTGAATCACACCATATTTTTTGCAAAAAACTCATTCTGCCTTACTAGATTTTGATAGTATCTTTCAATATGTCCTACTTCATAACAACTATATCACTCAATATCTTTTGAAGAAACCTTAGCTTGTCTTACCTTAAAAGGATAATGTTTTATAAAGTGTCTCACATCATGATAGTTGAGACACTCACCCTTGATTACACATTTTGAATTATGACACCCATCATAGTTCCAAGAAAATTCAATCTTAACAAGTCTTCTACTTTCTCTAACTCTATGCCCAAGCCGATTACAAGTATAGCATTAACCATTGAAATTTGCATACCTCATGGTATTTGGTTATCTGATCTATTTTGTATTTATTCTGCCAGCACCTTCATTCCTTGTCTAATGATTTGTCTTCAAAGGTTGATTATCCTTATTCACATTAGTCTTCATCTTGTCTTGAGTTGTAGTCTCTGGTTATTCTTTGTATCCAAGACCAATATTATCACTTGCATGCTTTTGATCATTCAAAATGTTATCTAGATCACTGGAGCTCTTTCAAATATCATAAATAACATTACCTTATTATACATCTTCTCTAACTTATATTTTAATGACTCATTTTTAATTACATACCTTGTACATTCATCTTCTTTAGATTTTAGACTTGTAGACAAGTTTTCCAATTGACAACTAATCTATTTGACCATATCTTCATGTTCCTTAGCATATTCATCCATTCTTACCACAAACACACTGAATTATTCCTCAAAGTCCTTGAGTTTATATTTTATTTTCTTATTGATCTTCTTAATATTTAATTCTTCATGATCATTTGTTAATGAAATTTCATAGTCCACCTCATTTTAATCATCATTTGAATCAATCTAAGTAGGCTCTTTTTTATTTGAGCAACTTCCTTCCTCAACCATGAGTAGATCTTCATCTTCAGTAGGAATATCATCTTCATGATCATACTCTGAATCACTATCTTCACTCTCATCTGATGAGTTGTAATCTTCTTTGGTGTAGAGACTCTTCTTGTCCTTGAAGTATTTATTCTTATTATCAAACCTTTTGAATCCCTTCTTGCTCTTATCAGACCTAAAAGATCTCTTGCCATCATCATGACCTTGATCGTGTTCTTGATCATCATCCTTATTATACTTATGAAGGCACTTATTATCAAAATGTCCTATCTCACCATAATTTAAGCATTTGAGGGATAGCTTACCTCTATACTTGCCTAAACCTATTCTCAATTTTTTTGAAATCAAAGAAATTAGTTTATCATGTTCTATACCAGGAAAGTCATCATATTTGAAATTCTTACCTTGGAGCTTCTTCTTTGTCTTTATTTCAGTATTGAAAGTTTCTTCTTTTTTTGGTGGTATATCATCATTCTTCCTCATCTCATAAATAGTAAGGGTGCCATGTAATTGATCCATTTTCAATTAAGGTCATGAATCTCTTCTATAGTAAATAATTTCAGACCAAACTTGGGGTATAGATACCTTAATACCTTTTGAATAATATTAGTCTCTTCAAGGTTTTCTCAAAGACCTCTAATGATGTTCATAATCACATCAACTCTCTGTAGAAAGGATGCCATAGTATGTTCTTAATTCATCTTGATACTATCAAATTGCCTTCTATGAGTTTGCAACTTTGCCAACATAACCTTTGAATCTCATTAAAAAATAGTCTTCAATTTATCCCATATTTCTTTGGAATATGTGCAATGAATTACTTTGGTGAACTTAGTTTCTTTAAGACAATAGGTGATGGCATTCATTACCTTAAAATTATTCTCAAATAGATTCTTATCTGTAGCACTAGATGGAAGAGTAGTAGGAAAAACATAACCATCCACAATAGATTTCCATACATCAAACCCTAGGGACATAATGTATATCCTCATCCTGACACTCCAAAAATTATAATTAGATCCATTAAACATTGGTGCTTTCTTAGTAGAGAAACCACCATGCACATTCTGACTAGACATTTTACCTTAGATCACCTTCAAGTTTTAAATATTTTAAAAAATAACCTTTGATCCAGGCAACACTTTAGGTGACACTTCAGGTGACAATTCAGGTGATGGTTCTACCTCAATTTGTGGTAGAATTTTTGGAGCCATAACTTTTGAACCATAGCTCTGTTTGACTCCCCATTTGAATCATTGGAGAGATAACAATGAGGATAACATGATGAGATGGTATAAATATATTCTTAATGGGGTTTAACCCCTAAAAATCTAATGAAAGTGCCTATAATTTTAATTTTAATAGTGCTATCTAAAAATAGAAAGTTTTTAAAAATAGTAATTTCTTAGATTCTTTGTTATTGTAAATTGTGTAAGTTGAACCACTTCATTTCCCTTGATATTGGTGACCTTACACATCATCCTCCTACCTTCAGAGTATTTATAAAAATAAATATATCCTGAGAAGGGGATCAAACATCTCTTCCCAGAGATAAGCATATGTTTGTATTTGCAATATTGTGAGTAATAAAACATCTCTTCTCACAGAAAGAATTTTTATGGTGTTATTTTTGTGTTTTCAAAATATCTTTCAACCAAAACCCCTAATTTTTTGATCAACCTTACTCTAGTACCAATTTTTAGAGGTACAATCCACTAAGAGGGGGTGAATCAGTGGTGGCAAACAATCTAATTCAATTTCCAAATTCTTAAAAATACTTAAGAATTTAATACAATCATTCATGAAGCATATAGATCATTTATAGAAGTGAACAATGAACATAATGCAAGATTACATACATAACATAAGATCTACGTGGAAAACCCTCTTGGGGAATAAAACCCACTCTCAAGCCTATGAAGACATAGACTATAGTCCTATAAGATAATTAAAAATATGAAATTGATCAAGTCCTTCTGATCAGTAACCTTCATTCAATTCCTTCTAACCTAAAACCTTTATCAAGTCCTTCTGACCAAAGGTCTTTAGTGAAACCTTTCTTCACAAGGAGTAACTGCCCCTAAGTAAAATCAAGTCCTTTAGACCCTCCTTGAAAATAACACTTCCACCTTAGAATTGATGTCTAAAAAACCTAATGATGGAGTTGTTGATTATCTAAAAACTACACAAACTCTCTCTCCAACTCAAATAGGCCTTTCACATAGGCATGTCATAATCTCTTTCCTTCTTCACTCAAATAGTCCTCATATGCACACTCAGATATCTTTACACAACTTTAAACTACAATAAAACTATATTATCATTACAAACATGATTTACAAATCATACACACAGTCCTTAATCTTCTTTGCTCATCAACCCAATAGTTGGGCACTCTATCTCTCCTCTACTTTCCTTTGCTCTCCAACTCTCTCAAAGTTTCTTCTTAAAGTTTCTCACTTTTAAGTCTTTAGAAACCAACACATTTTATTTCACTATATATAGAGAATACATGAATTATCAAGATCACAATATTTCCTTGTCAGCCACAAAACATGCCTTCACACTTAAGGCATCTCACATGGGTCACACTTAAGCAATAAACCACTTTCAAATAGGCCTAAGTCACTTTTAGGTCCTATGGAGACCCATTCAGCTCTTTAACACTTTTCTGAGCATAATAAGAACATAAGAACATTTTCCATAAGCATGGACCCATTTTACATGGTCTATAGGTCCCCTTTAAGGTTCCATATCTAACACAGTGCCCTCTTGCTTAAGTACAAATAACTTAAAGACTTATCTGTACACACTGTCACTATGATCAAATACATAGTTAGCTTGTAAACCTTTATTCATATTGTATATGATTATAAAAATCTTCATAATGCACATAGAGCATCCTCATTAATTCTACAACACTCCTTAATATATAATTCACCATGAAACATCAAAATAGCATCCATAAAAGCTCAATTTCATTTCTTGGTTCACTTACAGAAAAAGCATGAAACCAAAGTCAACTTTAAAGCTCGATATGTTTGTTTGACATAATTCTAGATCTTTAAATCCATATTTCCATATTTTTCTTAGAGTCATCTACCATTTTTATTTTCATTTCATGAGAAAATTCATCTTCTATCAAAATATTCATTCCAAAAACTAGACACTAGTTTTTCCTTTGTAAATTCAAATATTCAAATACAAATAATCACAATTAACCTTCGAACACAATGCTTACATCTCATGTTCTCTCAGATTTGTATCAATCTCACACCATATATCTAGTCTAACCTTTAACACATAGTCCACCAAATCCAAACATTAAACATCTACCATTTTGACCTCATCTTGTGCACTTTAGGAATGTTGACTTATTGTGTACCATCGATCTTTGTGGATCAAGCAGGTCCCTATCAAACACCACATACTATTTGATAAATCTATATGATCACTTATGAACCATTAGATCCTTATCTTGTACCTTTGCTCAATTGTTAAACTTTAAACACTTTTCCTTATCATGAAACTTCTTGACATCTTGGACCACACACACTTCATTGATCTTTTGAGACTTGCTCAATCTTTACCTTTGCTAAATAGCTATCATATTAACCCATTTGACTCTTAACATGCCATAGTTATTCACTGTATAAACTCTCATGATCCGTTAGATCTTCACTTGGTCTAGATATTCCACATCATTCAAATTGACTAAGTATGAGGACCAACTACAATATGCCTAGAAAGCCTACTTTGGACTGCAATCACTTCTTCTACACTTAGATGCATGATCTCAAATTTGGACCTCATGATCACTTTTAAAATTAAAATATATACATATAAAAAATATTTCCTAGAACCTTCACACATGTGAGATATAATTACATTAAAATACCTTCTCAAAATCTTTTGTTATAGAGCCAACTATGATTGAAACATGTCCAGGAGGCCAACTTTACTCCTACATAACTTTTGTCATGCTTCAATGCATGATCTAAAATTTAGTAAAAATAATCTATGCTCAAAATTTAACAAACCCATATGATCAATTTTTATTAACACATTCACATGTACAATATATAATACCATAAAAATACTCACTTGGATCTTTTTGCCATATTGAAAAATTGGCTAAGTATGGGAAAACACAATCAAACTACTTGGGAGCCCAACTTTACATATGTATATCTTTTAACATGCTTTAGTACATGATATAAATTTTATAATAAATAAACTAGGTTTAAAACTAAAAAAACCCATATGATTTCCATCTCCTAAAATGTCCATACGTGTGAGATATTCCATCATAAAACTGCTTACTCAGTGCTTTCTAGCCATATTGCAAATTTGGTTAAGTATGGAAAAAAATGAATTCTGACTAAGAATCTAAATTTTCACCCTCATATATTTAAATATGATTTTATTCATGACTTTATATATGGTGCATAACAACTATGGACTAATTTGATCACAACTATATGACTAACTCCCCTTGACTCACTTCTACATAGTAATCATGATGTCATCAAACTACCTACTTAGATTTTCTACCACTAGACCTAAATTATCTAATTAAATTATGGAATACTAGATGAATTACACTTATGCACACAAGCTCTAAAATCATAAATAACATCTTAGTGATCTGTTTCACATGCTCCAATCACCATACTTATCTTTGAATATCTCTAATCATGCCAATACTGAAGATCAACCAAGCCTCCTTTAAGCACACTAGGATAAGCACATTGCACACTTTGTCATTTTTACTTAAGATATAAAATTACTTCATCCACTTACTAGGACACCTCTATGTCATCACCATGACATCACTGATAACTCTTTAATAAAGGGTGTCCTTACCTTGTTCTCAATGAAATTTGTTTGGAGGTTCAACATTTAGTTTTTATGAATCATTTTTAACAAGCAAAACCTCTTTAAACCCTCATAAAACCCTCTTTCAAACTCAATGGAGAAAATATGAATTGAGGTGCATATATAATTGGTAAAATTAATTGCAAATTTTTTTGCACTTGTTTATAACTCTTCCAAGCTCCTCACCACCCAATTATTCCATACTATATCTTATATGGACAAGCCTAATACTGAGTTTCATGTAGGATTTGATGTATTTCATAGGTGTAGAAGGGGATTGATGAATAATATAATTGTGTAAGTTATTTAGAGGTTATTCCTCACTCTTAAAATTCATTTCTCACTTTGGTTGTGCATAAAGAGCTCTATGTTAGACCATTCATTGCAAACAATCTAAACAGATAGTGAGAAGGCAAAATGACTACATAAGTGTTGATAGTGAGAAGTATTTTGAGTTCCATTGAGGTATATTTGATATACCAAAGGATAAAGTAGGTATAATTAATTTTTATAACACCTCTTCAATGATATTTCTTTGAGAAACTGTAGGCTACTTAAGTAACAGATTGAAGATTCAAGCCTAGAGGGCTAGTAAATGACTACAGATAGTGGATGACAATTGAAAAAGGGGAAATCATCAATCAAAGGGCATAGATGGATGTTAAAAATATCGTTTCTAACCTTCCATTTCATTAAAAATGTGTAAATGACTCATATGCTAGTTTTCTATAGTCAAGTGGATGACTCATCATCAAGGCAGTTTCAAGGCAAGATAATGAAGAGTCACTACACCAACCTGATTAATATGTCATGTTCCAGATGGACACTTATCCAATAATGCCTTCATATCTTGTTCCCCACTTTATTAAATGGAATTTTAATTGGTTCTCATAGTTTGAAACTTAGCCTTGTGACCTTTGATCTTCACTTATATCTCCTCTCCTATGCTCTATATATTCAGGCCTTTTTGGATTTATAATGGATCCACAATTGGTATGCCAAAGACCCGCTAGTTTTGACACATCATTTTCATTTGAATAAAAAAAATTTAAGTTTATTCATTCTTTTAAATATCTTGCCTAAGTGTGTTAAGTGTTTTATATGGTTGACAAGTGTTGAACATACTCTCCTTGCTTCTATTTTGGTCTTGCATGTTTTGTGTGACTGATAACTCTTCTATCAGGTTTCATAAAGTGCATGTGTTAAGTATGTCTTGAAGTGTGAGAGTGACTAGTAGTGTCTAGTATCAGACCTTGTTTTCACTCACCTATGGATATTAATATCAATCTATCTCTATGAAAAAAACTTATGCTAGAAAGACATAGATTTAAGTTTAGTTTTAGTAGTCTCTTTTCTTGGTGTAGATGCAAGTGTGTTGTGTGGAGTTATTTTGGTTGTATCACCTCATTATCATAATTTTTTTTATGTTTCCTTCTTCCCTTTTCACACCCAATAGTGACTAGCCTAGTGTAGTATGATCCTAGAAGATAAATCAAGGGAGCTATCCCTTTCAAACCTAGAGATCTATCTCTTGTAAAAACTTGTCTATGAGGAGAGATAGTTCCATGTTATCCTAAAATTGAGAAGGTTTCTTCAACTTATCTAGGGTAAAATTTTAGGCTATAATATTTTTGGCATGCCTAATGGGACATGAACTCCAAGAAGGTTTTTTAAGGTAAATGTTGGCTTTCACAACAAGGAGCTATAATAGTCACTTCCTACAGTATATTGTGACTCCAACGTTTCAATCTTAGTTGCAAACTAGTGCACTCTTTCATGCCTAAGGTAAACACAAGGTCTCTCACCAAATACATGCCATAATCAAAGGTTTGTAAATCATTCTCCATACTTATCCTATCTTCACCATTTATCAGGATATTATAGTGGTAGATGTGCCTCCTCATTTTTCACTTTCTTTATCAAGAGAGTTCACTACTAAAATTGGATATAATATGACTTAAGACTGGTCCTACATGCGTTTTATGACTAGATATGGTGCAAAAGTGACAATAAAATTGAAACATCTCTCTATCAAGTAAGAGATAACATTAGTAGACCAATATGTGTTTGATGATCATAAATAAAAGCTTGAGATCTTTACCAAATAAGGAATAAATTTGAAAGACTAGGTAGTATTTTGTGAACAAGAAGATAACCAAGAAGGTTTCAAATAATAGACCTATATTAACTCAAGTGCATATGAATTTGAGAAAGCTTTGATGACTCCCAAAAATTAGTTTGAGGGATGTCAAATGAGCATGTCAAAGTTCAAGCAAGTTGCCAACTCAAACAAGTTTCTTGAAGAGTTAGATGGAGTGTTCATGAGAGCTCCAAGTATTACACTTGCAGTCACTAGAAGCTCTATTAATGTTAAGTATTGTGACTATCTCCATAGGCAAGTATACATTGAAAACTATGCATTATCTTTGACACTGGTTGAAGCAATGAAGAATGTTATCCACCTCAAGTGTTTGTAAGTGTTATACATACTAGGATAGGTGTATTTTTACTTATGTTGGTTTGTATTTTCCCTAAGTGTTTATAAGAACATAAGTGTGAGTTTTGTTTCTTGTCTCATTGCTTTTTTCCTTGTTGTATGTGATATTTTTGGTGTCTTTTGTAAGGCTTTTTAGTGTCAATAATAGTGTATAGGTGACTCCATTTCCCAAGGATAAGAGAAGACAACTAGTCCTTAGCATATCAAGCTTACTACACCTAGGAAGAAATCATCAAAATGTTGACTAAGTTGACCCCTAAGTCAAATTAAGTCAATGTCCTTAAAATTTTAAGCTTTCATAGGGTCTCCTAGGTACTAAAATGTCTATCATGGTCATAATTGTTATCACATAAGATTGCATGTGTCGTGATCCTGTAACTTGTTGTGCAAACTCCAAAACCATGGGACCTAGAAATGTGAGGTTAATCTCCAAAGAAATTCAATTTCATTTTACTAAACCTGATGCAAACTGATAAACTACTAGTTTTGTGAAAATCTTGCTCTTTAGTGCTTTTGATCTTAAACTAGGGTTTCGACTGGGAAAAGAGTTGAAGAATGAAATTTGTAAAAAAATAAAAAATGTGATGATTGAACCAAATGGTTTGTAGTGGATTTTAATGCTTGATTTATAAACACAATAGAGAAAAAAATATGTTGAATTTGTTTTAGTACAAACTCATACAAATAGAAATTAGAGGTAGTATTTTAGCTATTTTCCACAAAAGAGAAAAAGATCTTTATTCCAAAAAATATTTTCAAGAGGGTAAAATACCATAGATGAATTTATTTAAACTAAAACAAAGAGATAAAGATTTCAAAAATAATCAAATAGCTTGCACACACACAGAGATATCTCAAGACAAGAAAGGCAAATATTCAACTTTATTTCTCTCCAAAAGTTATAGCTTCTAGTAAATACATTCAAAATGCAAAAAATATAACTAGAGGCAAAAAGATAGATTGGGCCATGGGGTCTACCTATTTTTATATAAAATATCTCTAAAATGAGATGTAGTTCACAAAACTTGAATGCCTAGTAAGAAAATCATATAGATCTAGAACCCTCATAAAAAATAGGTGAGTTTTTGTTAGGTTGTGGAGCTAAAAACTTCACCAAGATGCAAACAGGAGAAGTTACGGAGGTTATAGAGGTTACGGAGAGTTGCTGAATGTGTTGCAGGGAAACCAACGTTGGTCTGATCAACCGACATCAGTCAGATGGCAGTGAGGATGCAACTAGCGTCGGTTACCAGTCGGTTGACATCGGTCATGGAGGAGCCGACGTCGGTAGCCTGTACGTGAACATGCAGTTTACATGTTGATTTTAGAGAGTCTATTTTTGGACTGTTAGTTTTCATGTTAAAGGCTAGTTGTAGTCTTGATTTGCGCATCTAATTATTGTAATTAAGATAGTCTAATTATTGTAAGCATGAGATATATATAATAGACTCATGGGCTATATTGTAAACTCGTAGCTAGAGAGTAAGAGAGCATATAAGCTCCTTCTGAGAGAGGTGAGCAATGGTGTGTTCCTCCTAGTGCCACAGTACCAAGAGTGGGTACTGGTTTGGAGAATCAAAGGGGTTCTTCATGTTTGTATGATCTTAGTCAGTAGGTGAGCATAGCTTCTATTGGATATCTACATTGGTGAGTAAGGTCTAGTGATTTGCAGGTAGCAGCAGAGAGCAGGAGATCTACTTAGAGTACGGTTGTGTACTTGGTGTACTAGTAGTGTGTTACTGACTAGTTAGAGAGGTGAACATCAATTCTATACTTGAGTTGATTGTTGGGACCGAGAGAGAGAGGGAAAAAGGTCTTGAGGTGTGGCGAGCCTTTGAGGTGGAAGAAGAAGTGGCATCTTTTTTATTTTATTTTCTTTTAAATATTTAATACAATTGTGTATTGTCTCTCAAATCCTATGTTGTTTCATATTTCTAGTTACTTATTGATTCTGGTATAATTCCATATTTAGTTGCTAATACAAGAAGTAATCATATGTGCTCTAATTGAGGAGCAAGATCCTAACAAGTTGGTATCAGAGCTTTTGGTTGGATTACTAACAGGTGGTTTAGATCTGATAGTGTTTGTTGATTACATGTTACTCACAGGGGTTTCTAATTGAGTGGGAGTATAGCAATGGCAGAAGGAAGTAAGCTATGAATGGAGAAACTAAATAGCACGAATGGTCTGATTGATGGAAATAAAGAGCAGGGAAAAGAAGATTGTTGGTTGGTAGCAGATCAGCAGCGAGGAGCAGATGTTGCAGGGGATGTTGCACAGGATGTTCTGGATAAAGTGGAATCTTGGTTTACAAATTCTTTTGCCTCTTTCTATGCAGCTCGAAATAGAGCATCTTTTCATGGGTATGTCTTTGGAGACTTTGGAGAGATTTATTTAGGAGCTGGAGAGCTTTGTCAAATAATTGGCAAAGGGGAAGTGAAGCTAAAATTGTAGACGGATAACACACAGGTGTTGAATGAGGTTATGCAGGTACCAGTCTTGGAGATGAGTCTAATTTCTTCAAGAAAGTTAGGTGATGGGAGATGCACAATAACTCTCACAGTGGATGCACTTGAATTAGACGGTGGTAAGAAAGTGGGTATCATTTATCTATCTACTTATATTACTTATTCACCTTCTGTTATAGAGATATGGCTCTGTAGGCTTGGTTACATATGTAGGAGGGGAATGCATGTTCTGAAGTAGAAGACAGATGTTTTTGACAAGCTAAAGAACTAGAAAGCCTTGGTGTTCATGGAGGAGATGACAGATAAAAATCAGGTGAGGGAACTAAATTATTCTGAGCAGGGCTGTGTTGATTTGAATAGGATTTTGATCCATGGAGAGCTCGTGGGTAAAAATTCATCACTCACTGGCGAACATAGATACCAGCATCAGTTAGAAGGAACTGATGTCAAACAGATAGGCACCGACGTCGGTCATGTGTAGATCAACAGAGTCAGTGGTGTCGGGAAGTAGGAACTAACATCGATCGTACAGTGATCGACATTAGCAACAGGTACACCAGTGTCGGTAATGGGATCGACGTCGACAGACAGGGTCAGTCACAGGGAATCGATGTCGATCGGGAGTAGATTGGGAGATGGCGGAGATCGGTCACTGGAATGGATATTAGGCGGATAGCAAGCTGTCAACAAGTCTCAAAGGCTCATATGGAGGTTAGAAAGGGTAAGTGAACCTCATATTCATTGTTCACCATATTTATATTGCTTACTGATGGTCGAGAACCAGGAAGATGTGAAGAGGCAATGCAGGTAGAATCCAGATACAGTGGGAGCTTGGCATGGATGAGGAGTGTGAGTCCTTGGAGAAGAACCAAACAGGTGTTTGTTGGTAGAGTTGTCAGTTGGCTGAGAGACAGATGGATTCCCAAGTTAAAGAAGAGAGTGGATGGATACGTGAGACAGAAGGCCAAGGTATATGGTCTTGAAGAAGCTGTAGGACAGTGGTACAGGTTTGACAGGTGGATGATAAAGTAGGGCTTCAGTCAATGTCAGTGTAACTATTGTGTTTGTTCTGACCAGGTGGATGATGAGTCATGACATTATCCTGTTACTGTATGTGGATGGTTTGCTAGCAGATTTGTACATACAAGGTTTTGCTGAGCTAAGGGTAAGGTTAGTTCAGAGGTATGTCAGGCATAATTTGGAATAGCAAAATTCTTTGGCATGAGAGACATGGAGATTTGGTCTCCAGTGGGAGCTAATGTGAATCAGGTGTTGGTGAGGTTCATTACATAGGATGCAGAATCGGTAAGCACACCAAGGGCTGGATAGTTCAAGCGGAGCTTAAAATAGGGTTTGAAATCACATGAGGTCTAGTATAGACCTGAGTTTTCCCAAGCAGTGGGAGCTGTCAGAGAGTTTGGAGCCAATTCAAGAAAGGTAGATTCTCAGGTACTTGAGAGGGATCAGCAGCAGGTTAACATGTTATGCAGGGTCAAGGACTTCACTACATGGATATGTAGGTTCGGATGTGGTAGCTTACTTGGGTGATAGGGAAGGCATCACAGGGTGTGTGATGGTTGGTCTTCAGGGTTGAGCTTGGAAAGGGATACAAGAAAAGAAATAGATTAGACGGGGTACAGATATAGGTACAGGTGCAGCTATTTATCTCCAAGTGGGAGATTGTTAGGTTGTGAAGCTAAAAGCTTCACCAAAATGCAAACAAGAGAAGTTACGAAGGTTACAGAGGTTACGGAGAGTTGTTGAATGCGTTGCAGGGAAACTAGTGTTAGTCTGATCAACCGACGTTGGTCAGATGGCAGTGAGGATGCAACTGACGTCAGTTACTAGTCAGCCAACATTGGTCATGGAGGAGCCAACGTCGGCAGCCTATACGTGAACATGCAGTTTGTATGTTGATTCTGAAGAGTCTATTTTTGGACTGTTAGTTTGCATGTTAAAGGCTAGCTATAGTCTTGAGTTGCACATCTAATTATTGTAATTAAGATAGTCTAATTATTGTAAGCATGAGATCTATATAATAGACTCATGGGCTGTATTATAAAATCGTAGCTAGAGAGTAAGAGAGCATATAAGCTCCTTCTGAGAGAGGTGAGCAATGGTGTGTTCCTCCTAATACCACAATACCAAGAGTGGGTACTAGTTTTGAGAATCAGAGGGGTTCTTCATGTTTGTATGATCTTAGTCAGCAGGTGAGCATAGCTTCTATTGGAGATCTACATTGGTGAGTAAGGTCTAGTGATTTGCAGGTAGCAGCAGAGAGCAGGAGATCTACTTGGAGTACGGTTGTGTACTTGGTGTACTGGCAGCATGTTATTGACTGGTTGGAGAGGTGAACATCAATTATATACTTGAGTTGATTGTTGGGACCGAGAGAGAGAGAGGGAAGAAGGTCTTGAGGTGTGGTGAGCCTTTGAGGTGGAAGAAGAAGTGGCATCTTCTTTATTGTATTTTCTTCTAAGTATTTAATACAATTGTGTATTGTCTCTCAAATCCTGTGTTGTTTCATATTTCTAGTTACTTATTGATTCTGGTATAATTCCATGTTTAGTTGCTAATACAAGAAGTAATCATATGTGCTCTAATTGAGGAGCAAGATCCTGACAGTTTTTTTATTTTTGCCATCCTAGATGGTGGAACAGCTAGAAATGTGACATGTACGAGATAGGTGTGATCTTTGGCATAGCATGGTGTGCTATGGCATGGCTAGAACCATTGCATATCCATGCAATGCTTCTTCATCTAGTAGTGTCTGAAAATAGATTCCTCATGCAAAAAAAGGTGCCCAAAATAGAATTGGACTATTCAAAATAAAAGATAACTTTAAAAATAATTAAAGTTACTTTTCCATGCAAAAACCCTAACTTTCAGAAACATAAGTGAGACTTTTACAACTTTTTAAGTCTTTATCACTTTTTCCAAAATTAACCATGCAATTCACACTTTATGATTTTACACTTTTCAAAAATTCATATTTGTCAAAATGAAAAGTGTAATTTGCACCTATGATTCTTCTTCAAAATTTCTTGTCCTTCCATCTTTGATTATTTCATAATAATCCATTTATTACTGCAATAACCTTATTTCCCATGGATTTGAACTTCATTTCCTTAGGAGGCATGGAGACTAAATTTATTTCTTGGGAGAAATAAACTATAAAAGCTGGCAAAATATATAGATGTTTGAAGTAGTTCAAATCTCCCATGGAACTGGACAGTGCTAGAAGCACGTGAAAGTTCTCATAGAAGTGAAAGGTGATGAAAGCACGTGAAAGTTTCCATGAAAGTGGAAGGTGATAGAAGCACATAAAATTTCCCATAGAAGTAGAAGGTGTTGGAAGCATGTGAAATTTATTGTAGAAGTGGAAGGTGTTGGAAGCATGGGAAAGTTCTCACAAAAGTGGAAGGTGTTAGAAGCACGTGTAAGTTCCCAAGGAAGTGGAATGTGCTAAAAGCACATGAAATTTCCCATGAAATTAGAAGGTGATGGGATTATGTGAAATTTCCAATGTAAATGGAAGGTTGTGGAAGCACTTGAAAGTTCCCATAGAAGTGGAAGGTTTTGGAAGCATGTGAAAGTTCCCACAGAAGTAGAAGGTGCTAGAAGCATGTGAAGTTCCCATGGAAGTGGAAGGTGCTAAAAGCACGTGAAAGTTCTTAAGTAAGTGGAAGGTGTTATAATCATGTGAAAGTTTTTGTGGAAGTGGAAGGTATTGAAATCCTTGAAATTTCTCATGAAAGTGGAAGGTCTTATTTTGTGGGATCTAGAGCCTATCATGCACTATACACACCTGTAAATGTGCAAAGTGCACCTTGAGTTTCATATTCCATGGCTTGGGCACATGGTGAGATCTAGAGCCCATCATGTATTTTACATGCTTGTAAATGTGAAAAGTTCATGATGGGTTCTAGATTATGTCGATCTTGGGTATGGGTGTTTCCAAGGATCTAAAGCCTAAAGTGTATTTGGCTCATTCTCCAAACATGCAAAGCGTACACTAGGTTCTATATTCTACCATTTTGGAAGATGGATGATTTTTGGAATCTGAAACTCATGAAGTAATTTACACAAGTGTAAATTGCATCTAAAGTTCTAGATTCTATATTTCAAAAGGGAAAGATGGGTTCTTTTAGAGGTTTTAGGGTTCTTCCTAAAAAACAAAAAGAGACTCTCCCTTAGGCTAATACATGTAATGATATTTTTGGGATAAAAATATCAATATTTTTGGCAACCTCTAAAAGATGATTGCCTATTAATCATTTTCAATCTAGTAGCCTTATATAACATCCGTTGGGTGTAGGAGTCATATCAATATATTTTGAAAATACACACATATTATAACTTCTTGATGACAACCCAAAATCTAAAAATGCCTTCATAAAACTAAAAGATATGTCAAGCACTTATTGGAAGCATCTAATACTTAAAAATCTTGTTGAAATCATGAGACAACTATATACAAGTTAATAAGGGTCACTATTCATATCTTTAGTATTGAATACTTTGCAACCTTCATAACTCCAATCAAAAATAACACCATAGTTTTCTTCAAGCTTGATAAAAATCAATTTTCTTAGAATGAAAAATACCTCCTCATATTTGTAGCTTTTATGTATTTTGAAGAAATAAAGACAATTCACCCTTTTGGCTACATGGTACTTTTATTCATTCCTACTTTAGATTACATGATTCAAAATGTTTCCCAATGGATGAGTTTCCTATTTGGCCTAGAATTTAATAGGACAACCTATTATTAAGGAGAAACTTGGGAGCCTATTTTTGTACTTGTAGCATGAGACTTATACCTTTTGGCATTTTTCTACTTGGTTTCCCCTATTTTAAGAATAATCATTGAGTATCTCTTGCCATATTTTTTCTTTGTGAGGGGTTAAATCTCCATTTTTTGCTTCATCCTTGAGTGCAGTTAGAAAACTATCAAAATCATCATCTTTAACCAGCTGCCCCAAACCTTTTATTTCTTGTGTTACCTCAAAATCTGCCAAGAATTATTGAATGATATCATCCTGTTATGCCAAAATTTCCTAATTACTGACCTTGGGATATTCCCTTTTATTGAAATCTTTAAATCAGGTATCAAACATGGAATAAAAACAACAATATTCAGTTCTAGATGTGCAAGGCTCATGTGAAAGGCTTCCAACCCCCTCATTTTCCTAGTATAATGGAAGATAAAAAAAAGGATTAACCAATGAAGTGATAAGCACATGTTCAATAATTAACCTTGGGATCAAATGAGCACTCTCAAAACTCATAAAACTTGATTTAGCTTCTGCAACTACTTCATCTTCTTGAGGAGTGACCTTGACAAGGTTTAGCATTTTGAAATATGGGTGTTTGGTCTAAGAACGTTGCCATGGTTGTGGGATAGGTGGTTCTCTTTTCAATTCTATATGTTTTTTCTTTCCTAATCCCCATATCATATGAGCCATTGCTTGTATTAAAAATAGACAAGTTTGTTGATCATGGGGTTTCCCACATGGGAATCACCAGTGAGCCTTTTCGAGGTGATTGGGATTAAGTTGAACATTATGAGGATGATTATATCTAACTATAATAGGTATATTTGGTACAATAATAGTAGAATTTTCAATCTAGTATGGGTAGTAGGAGGGCACAAAAGACATAGTTTGAAGGTCTAGCCACATACAACTTACATCTAAAGCTGAAGGTAAGGTAACAAGATTTAAAAGGGCCATAATAAATCAAAAATTTATAGATAAATCATGAAGTTATAGGTCTAAATTTAATATATTGGGTTCTTAAACTAGTGGAGTCACTAGGTGATTACAATAAAATATGAAATCAAGAACTCACCAATTTTGTTAATTTTTTAGTATATGAAGGACTAGTGCTACTAAAACTAGTTATTTCTTCTTCTTGGAGATTCTATGGTGTTTTAAAAAAACTAAATTTCAAGATTTAAAGCACTAAATAAAACACCAATTCTTTATGTTATGTGGTTTGGGTCCCATCAGGCATGTTAAAAACTATTATCACACCAAAAACTGTTATCACATAGGATTGCACCAATCTTGATCATGTAGCTTACTGTGTAAATGCCTAATGATACAATGGAAAAACCTTCAAAGCCATGGGACCTTGGAAATTTAAGGTTAATCTCTATATAATTCCAGCTTCATTTCATTAACCCTGATAAAAACTAACAAAATATCAATTTTGTGGAAATCTCATTCTTTAATGCTTTTGATCCTAAACTAGGGTTTTGACTGGGAAAAGGGTTAAAGAATGAAATTTGTATAAAACTAAAAAATATGTTAAATGTAACAAATATTGTATAATGTATTTTAATTCTTTCTTAATAAATATAATAGATAAGAAAATATGTTAAATTTGTTTCAGTACAGACTCATACAAATAGAAATTAGAAGTAGTATTTTAGCTATTTTTCACAAAAGGGAAAAATATCTTTATTCTAAATAATATTTTAAAGAGGTTAAAATACCATAGATGAATTTATTGAAACTAAAACAAAGAGACAAATATTTCACAAATAATCAAATAGATTGTAGACACATAGAGATCTCTCAAGATAAAAAAGGCAAATTTTCAACTTTATTTATCTCCAAAGGTTACATCTTGTAGTAAATATATTCAAAATGAAAAATATATAACTAATAGAAAAAATATAGATTGGGCCATGGGGTCTACCCATTTTTATACAAACATCTCCAAAATGAGATGTAGTTGACAAAACATGAATGCCTAGTAAGAAAATCATGCAGATCTAGAACCCTCATGAAAAAAAGGTGAGTTCTTCTATTTTTAGAGTCTTGGAGTGGTAGAATAGATAAAAATGTGGCATGCATGAGATGGGCATGATATTTGTTATAACATGGTGTGGTATGGCATATATGTAACTATTAGATCTCTATGTAATGTTTCTTCATCTAGTAGTGGCTAAAAATAGCTTTCTCATGCAAAAAGAGGTGCCCAAAATAGAACTAGATTCTTCAAAATAAAAGATAACTTTGAAAATAATTCAAGATACTTTTTCATGCAAAACCCCAACTTTAAAAAACATAAGTGAGACTTTTACAACTTTTTAAGTCTTTCACTTTTGCTAAAATGAACCATTTAATTCACACTTCATGATTTTTCACTTTTCAATAATTCATATTTGTCAAAATGGAAAGTACAATTTGAACCTATGTTTCTTCTTCAGCTTTTTTATCCTTTTATCTTTGACTATTTCATAGTAATCCATTTATTTCTAACATCACCTTAGTTACCTTGAATTGGAACTTTATTTCCTTAGGAGGCATGGAGACTAAAGTTATTACTTGTGAGAAACTAACTATAAAAATGGGTGGGATCTACAAGTGTTTGGAGTAGTTTAAGTTTCCTATGGAACTAGAAGATTCTAGAAGCATGTGAAAGTTCCCATGGAAGTGGAAAGTGTTATAATCATGTGAAAGTTTCCATAGAAGTGGAAGGTGATGGAATCACGTGAAAGTTTCCATGGAAGTGGAAGGTACTAGAAACACATTAAAGTTCTTGAGGAAGTGGAAGGTGCTAAAAACACATGAAAGTTCCCATAGAATGGGAAGGTGTTGGAAGCATGTGAAAGTTCCCATAGAAGTGGAAGGTGTTGTTTTGTAGGATCCAGATCCTGTCATGCACTTTTCATGCTTGTAAACATGAAAAGTACATACCAAGTTTTGAATTCCAATGGCTTGGGTACGTGGTAACATCTAGAGCCCACCATCTATTTTGCATGCTTCTAATTGTGCAAAGTACATGATGGGTTCTAGATTCTACCGATCTTGGGTATGGGTGTTTCACAGGATCTAGAGCTCGAAGTGCATTTTACATGTTGTAAAAATGTGCAAAGTGTATTCTAGGTTTTAAATTATACCATTTTGAAAAATGGGTGCTTTGCGAGATCTGGAACCTATAAAGAAATTTGCACAAGTGCAAATTACATCTAGAGTTTAATATTTTTTAGTTCAAAAGATAAAGATGTGTTCTTTTAGAGGTTTCACAGTTATTCCTGAAAAATAAAAGGGGTCTCCCTTAGGCTATTAGATGTAATGATATTTTTGGGACAAAAATATCAACAATAACTAAGGTCAAATAATATGTTTTATCCTTGTTACATTTATATGGTTTGTCTTGTGTCATATTATGCCACCTTTTAGCCATTTAGATGAATTGTACATTTCCTTCAAAGGAAAAAAGTTATAAGATGAAATATAATGTATACCATGTTAGGTATATGTCAGAGATGGCAATTTTGAAACTAATAATTGTAGGTTCAACATATAAATAAAGAGTTTAACTATAAAATAGGCTATTTTCATTTAATTATATGGATTCATAATAGTCCTAGCATGTGTGTCTACTTTATTTAGGTCCCTTCAGATCCCCATAGCTCATATCTAAGCTCAATAAGCTTTGGAAAATCCAAAAATGATCAAAATTGGTTCATCTTTCTCATCACTCTCTTGTATATGACAATAAGGTCAATCAATTTATAGTTGGTATGAATAGAAGCAAAAAATCAGGTTTGAGTTCACTTGGTGGTTGTTATTACTCCTAATGATATCTTATTTCATGGTAACAGTTTTTGGTTTGGTGTTATGTGCTTCATGAACCATCCCTAAGAATGTTAGTGACTCTAAACTACCTACACATCCCCATTGGCTTTAGTTTTATCCTATGTTTGAATTGGTCTAAGCTTTCCAAGTGATTTATAAAAATTTGTAGTATATTTTCACTCCTCCCATGTGGTTCTTAAACTACTTTTCACATGTGAGACATGAGTTGCTAAGCAATATCATCCTCATTGTGCTAGAATTGAACACATTATGGTCTACAGAGCATGTTTTCATAATTTTAAAGTTTGTCCTTGTACAAGTCGATTCAAATCAAAGGTAAGATGTCTATGTTCAACCTATAAAACCATGGAAGTTAGTTTCTCCATGTAAATTTTTCATTGAATAACGTCAAGGTTGATTGAGATAGGTTCTAAGATCAGGAGCAAAGACTGATTAGAACCATGATATAGATAGTCACCTATAGCTATATATAGGTTTGTACAGATAGTTTTAAATCTATTTCAAACCCAATACATAGGTTTCATTAAATTTTTAAAAATGAATGAGTTTCTTAGGTCATACAAGGTTCATGGTGTTAATCCTAGAGTCAATACATAGTCTATAGTTAGTTAGAGTTAGAAAAGTTGCTTAAAAGAGGATTTTACCTTAATTTCTCTGAGAAAAGGACCCTACCTCACAATGTAACCTCTACTAATGAAAATTCTTGAGGTATAAATAGGTCTAGTTGTTTCATGGTAACAACATAGGTCTAGGAGTAATTTATTAACATAAGAAGATGATTGCTAGGTCAAAGAGATTTATGGTTGAGTGATATATCATTCTAGTTGGGTTTCTATTAAAAACACTCAGTGATAACTATAGTACTTTAAATCCAAAAGAGAAACCTTGACCTATATATCTATAATGCATTGGTAGTGGAATGATTACATATTCTTAAAGCATAAAGGGTTTACCCATGTATGAAATAGTCTTGATGACCTTAGAGAAAATTATAGGCCTGAAACATAGTGCTTTCACATGAATGATCATCTACAAGAAACTTTTCACTTCTTCCCTAATTGCACCTACAAGTTGATATAGTTGCAGACTAGCTTAAACCCATGAGGGAATGTAAGTTTGGAAAAATAAGTAGAGTTAAAGTGGATGATCACATAAAGAATCACTCCCACATTGATAATAATGCATTTCCATGTGATCTTGATAAGCAAGGAATAGATCAAAGACTGGGTTTTGAACCTCAACCTATAATCAATTAAAACCCTACCCACAGTCACAATCCTAGAACTAGGCTTATAGATTTTGAAGGTATAAGGGTGTTAGAATAATTTCAAATATTTGATGATGGAAGAATATGACTAGGTGTGGGGGGTAAATTAGTGTCTTTATAAACGTTTAATTTCATTTCAATTGATCTTCTAATCATTTATCAAAAAACATCATCATATGAATAATATCAACTAACATAGTAAAGAGAATAAAACCCATAGAACATAACTTAGAAAACTAGTCCTATAAGGCAATGAGTCAAATTATGTTTATAACCTACTCATCTTGGAATACTAACCCCAATCTATCAAGAACCAATGTGATATATTCTTTAGCAAGCATCCACTTGTAAAGAAGCACCAACTCCCTTAGTGACTTAGCACCAACTCAGCCACCTCTTGACTAATCACCCACTCAGCCAAGTAGAATTATATCTTCCATATATTTCCTTGTTACAATCTTCAATATATTTTGTTCCTCTTTTTCATCTCTTTTCACACTTCTATTTATTTCAAATAGTCCTCTAGCAATCTTCGCTTAACTATCCCTCTTCTTGAATTGATTAGCTTATATGACCTTTATCCTCACATTCAGACCTTCTCCTAGATATTCATAACACCCCTTGTATTTTCACATTACCTCCTTCTTATCTTTGTGATATTTAGTTTGCTTTCACACTCACTTCACTAGCTTTCTCAAATAGGCCTAGTTAGTCTTACTTGTATACAAATCACATGCTCTCACACACCTTGGTCATCTATGCACACTTGCATACTTGGATTACCCTTAAAATAGGTATTATAATACATTTCAAACATTAATCACACAATACAATATTTTAATCATATCATATAGGACCAAGACCTCTTTTATCCCTTAAGGAGACATAATCTCATTACGCCTTCATTAGAGCATGTTACACTTTATCTTTTTTGAAATTATTTAAAAATCCACATATAGTAGGAACACCTCATATTAAAATAAAATTTACCTTGTATAATTTCACTTTATGTCCACAAAACCTTTTAGTTCCAACCACCACTTGAACCCCTTCTCAAAAACATTGTTCACAATAGGCCTGTGCATACACAAAAAACATGTTTTGAAAAATTAAAGCATAAACACACATTTTACTAAATAAACATGAAAAAAAATCAAATATTAAAAAACATAATGATCTTAGGGTCATCACAAACTTCATTATATGCTTCAACTCAGGATATAAAAGCTCAAACTCTTCTCTACAAGATGCTTACTCTGAATTGCTAACTGGCTTCATAACATAGTCATGGAACCTTGAATTTTTGACACCTAAAGGGATACATCAATGACTTAAAATACATGAAAATTATATTTTAACATCCTTATAACAACTTCAAAAAAATATATCATGATATCTAATGTTAAATATTGGTCTTGTAAACCAATTTGTTGGCCTTCTCTCTCATAGTCCTTACTCAGCCACACAAGCCATTTTGGATTCAATGTTCCAACCTCTTAAACTAACTTAAAAACTTATGTAAATAATTTATAATTCATTAAATTCTAAAACATCAACATCAAAATTATTTGATACATCAAGTTAGGTCAAATATCCACCAACTCATTACTGTAACTTGCTTATCTCGACCTATCAATTTACCTTCAAACACAGTAATGGTGACTTTGAATTACAACACCTATGTAGACACATTAAAATACTTTTGATGCATGAATATTATCTTTATATATCTTTAAAATATCTCCATACACAAAAACACTAAGGTCTAATGGCAAATATTAGACATATTGACTAATCTTTGGACCTCTCTCCTCACAAGCACATCAAAACCAAATAAGTCAACTTTTGAGAAACATTTTGTCATATAAAATGATCTTCAAATAATATATCCAATATTAAAATGTATTATAAGTATTAAAAACATTTTCATGTAATTTTATTCATCCCTAATCCATGATGACACATCCATAATCAACTTCTCACTTCTACTTGGTTTTCTCACTGTCTACATCATTAGGTCTATTAGCGATAGGTCAACTTGTATGACTGGTTTAGCATACCTAAAGGATATAAAATAATTATAAACCACCATGGTCATCAACTAAAATTTTCAAACTTTTTCTTCTAATTATTTTCATACTTTGACTTGATTAACTCTATCTGATATGTTAATTTTTTTAGAAATAAGTCTTTTCTTATAGGGTCCATTCATTCACCTGACAAACCAATCACACCTAGAGGTTTTTGAGAGAGTTTAATACATTATCCAATCACTTATTTATCCATTTGAGATCATTATAGGCTGTTTTGAATAATATCTTTTACATTGGGTCATAGTTAGGGTTTTTTGAGGGTTTAAACCATCTTATAGACTTAACGATCATTCATAAAGCTTTTCCCCTTAATCTAAAAACCAATGCTAGGAAATTTGAGCTATGACCCTTACCCATATACCATTAATGACTTATTTTATCATTCATAGGTTACACATTACAATAAACACTAGAAATTTCTTCTTAGGTTGAGAACCCTTCATTGTGTGCACATGAGAGACCTTAAAACACTTTAGCTCTACTTAATATGTAAACCATGATCTCAAACTTTGTGAAAATTCTTTAAAAAAAATTAATTACATATATTAATTCCCACGTACTCACACATGCCTTTTAAACTGATCCTAATATCTCATTAGGCCATGTTCTCTCACTTTGCTTACCTAGACCTTGATTTGTAAGTCACATTATGCCTTGAAAATGACCTTCTAACCATTTTCCAAGATATTATCACCTCATGTACATGCCAAAAAACCTAATATCATGCTTAAACACCATCAAACATTCTTCATAAATCTTTTCAATATCTTATGATGCCTCATTAGGCCAAGTAGGGTCTAGAGGTGGTCTAGTTGCATACTAGGTTTGTAGGTCTTACCCCTATAGGCATATCTTGAGACTCACTTAAGTGTTACAATACCTCATATGCATGATCAAAAAACCATGTACATCCTCTTATGTCTATGTTCATCCATCTCACCAATACACCATGCTTAAACCTTCTCACTAGGTCTCTTCATGCTATGACTAGTCTTGGGTCACTCAAGTACTTGACCTTCATGCCTCTTTTCATGTTCTCAACACCTCACTATCATACTTAAAATCACACTCTCATTCCATAAAACATGTTACCATGATAAACCACTTCCATACATCTTCTTACATGCCATATACCACTCATCTCACCAAGCAACCAAGCTCATGCCTACAGACAAGGTCTTTTCATGATGTGACTATGTTTAGGCTACTTAAGCACTAGTCTTTAAATATCTGCCTTAAAATATATCTAAAGGATTTTACACCTAAATCTCAATCCTATATAATTCCAAATAACTTCTCATATACCTAAGCTCACTCAATTTACCATGCTTCCTACACATACCTTCGCATAAGGTCTAGACAAGGATTTGTAAGATACCTTGATGCCTTGACTTATTCTTTCCATGTCATGACCTTAACATAAAATCAACCAAGTAGATATGATACACTTGGAACTTTACATTTCTCTTTTATGGAAATAATTACATACCTTCAATTCTAATAAAATTTTCACAACACACAATACCATGGTCATCTAGACACTAACTTCATTCATCATGATTACTCACCATGCATCTTCATTGGATGCATCTAGACATCAATGACAACATACTTTTACACTAATGAAATTATATTGACATCAATGAAAACACTATTCTAACATTTTAAAATTTACACAGAGGGTCACCATGACCTAAAATAACTCCCCACAGTACCCTTCAAGTCATATGAATAGGGGAGATGTTCTTTGTTCTATCTCAGATAGAGGGCACTCTATTAACAAACAAACCTGTAGACATGATACATTGATGAGAAAAGAATGAAATTGAGAACCTTGAATGATTTTATAATTATGTGTGAGGTTTTATTAGAGAGGGGGAAAGTGTGAATAGGCACGTGCATCTATTAGAACCTTCATAGGTGGCTATATGCATAGAAAATATAGTTAGGCCTTAGGCCTAGAACTAGGACTAAACCTTATAGGTGCCTAATATCATCCATAATGACATAATATCCTTTCCAAATCATTTTATAATATTTATATGGTAGTATATGATTGATAAGGAACATTGTTTTCCATGAAACAACACATAAGTGGTCAATTTGGCCTAAATTTTTCTCAAACTTACTCAGAACGCAATCAAGAGCTTGATAGACCATTTTATTATGCTAAAAACTATATGAATAATGTGCATGGAGCCTCAAGTAATTAGGGATAGTTGAGGGGTATCCTTAGCTTATTCTTAGTGGAATTTTTTTAGAGATTTAGAGTCTGGGTTTTATGAAGCATTGTTAACAAGCAAAACCTCTTAAAACCCTCTTTCAAACCTGATGGAGAAAAGATAAATGGAGATGAAATTATAATTGGCCAAATGACATGGGAATTGTTTTGAAATTATTTTCAACTCTTCTAGGTTCTTCACCACCTAATTATTTCATACTATCTCTTCTATGGACAAGCCTAAAACTAAGTTTCTTGTAAGATTCAATGTATTTCATAGGTGTATAAGGGGATTGACGAATGAAGATCATTGTGGAAGGTATTTATATACTTTTCATAACTCCAAAAACTCAATTCGCACCTTGGTTGTGCATGCAGAGATCTTTTTTATACCATTTAGTGTAGGCAGTCTAAATAGATAGTGAGAAGGCAAAATGATTGCCTAAGTGTTGATAGTGAGAAGTGTTATTTGAGTTCCATTGAGGTCTATTTGATAGACCAGAATAAAAAATAGGCCTAATTGAGTTGAATAACACCTCTTCAAGGAGATTTATTTGAGAAACTTTATGCTACTTAAGTGACAAATTGAAGATTCAAGCCTAGAGGGCTAGTAAATGACTGTAGACAGTGAATGATAAGTGACAAAGGGAAAGTCACAAATTGAAGGGCATAGATGGATGTTAAAAATCTTGTTTCCAACCTCCCATGTTAGGAAAAATGTGGTAAAGCCTCCTATGGTAGTTTTAGATAGTCAAGTGGATGACTCATAATCAAGGTAGTTTCAAGGCAAGAAAATGAAGAGTATTTATGCTAACCTAATTAATATGTCATGTTTCATATGGACACTTATCCAAGAAGGCTCTCATAGCCTATTCTCCACTTCATTATATGGAATGTTAACTAGTTCTCATTATTTTACACTTGGTGTTGTGACCTTTGAGCTTCACTTAGTCTAACTCCTCTCCCATGCTATATATATATATATATATATATATATATATATATATATATATATATATATATATATATATATATATATATATATATATATCAAAGAGTTTTTAGCTTTATAATGGATTCACAATTGGTATGGATAATCCCTACTAGTTTTGACACCTCATTTACCTTTAAATAATTTTTTTTTTAATTTTATTCATTATCTATAATCTCTTACCTAAATGTGTTAAGTTGTTTATATGGTTGACAAGTGTTAAGTGGTTTATATGGTTGACAAGTGTAAATGTAAGTGTGTTGTGTGGAATTATTTTTAGTTTATCACATAATTATCATAGGTTTATTTTATGTTTCCTTATTCCCTTTTCACTTCCAATAATGATTATCCTAGTGTAGTGAGAGCCTAGAGGATAAATCAAGGGAAATGTCCCTTTCAAACCTAGAGATCTATCTCTTGTAGCAGTTTGTCTATGAGGAGAGATATTTATTATCATAAAATTGAGAAGGTTTATTCAAATTATCTAGGGTGAAATTTTAGGCTATAATAATTTTTTCACATCTGGTGTGATATGAAGTTCAAGAAGGTTGTTCAAGATAGATGCTAGATTTGACAATAAAGAGATGTAATAGTCCACTTCCTGCAGTATCTAGCAAGTCCAACATTTTAATCTTGGTTGAAAAATAGTTCATTATTTAATTCCTAAGGTAAGAATAAGGTCTCTCACCAAAGGCATTCCTTTTGAGTTTCAATATCTTTCTCATTATTCCTACAAATCAATCAAATTTAAAAACACCCATCCATACCCAAAGAAGTCATATCTTGCTCACAAGACCATAAGAAATTTCTTGATTACCCCATTCTTTCAAAGTCTTAAATCCACCATGGTAAGGAACCATACTTTTGTTGCCTTCAATGGCTATAGTCCTTTAATACTTACTCACTATAATGATATCCCCATATCTTCCCTCAAAATTAATCCATCATATACCAATGAGACTACCATCACACCTATTAAGAATATAATAAACATTTCTAACCTTTATAATATCTATCACATCATAGAGGATAACATTGAAATCAAGTTTTTGGTCATCTCCTTCATAGGAAAAGCTCTTGATTGGTATGGAACATTGGCACCTAAATCAATCATCACTTGGGATGAGTTGGGAGATGCATTGAGAATAAGATTTGATGACAAGAGTGACAACTTATTAATAATTGAGTAGTTGATCAGCATTAAGAGAGCACCTCAAGAATTCATTCAATAATTCAACACAAGATTTTATAAGACATGGGATATAATTCTAATTTTGGTAAGACCAATAGCTCACAATGTTTTCCAATACTATCTTAAAGCATTTGATAGTGACGTTAAATTATGATACAATATATGGGTGGGGTAAAATTTCCTAATACTTATGAATTAGACATTAGGGTAGATAATTGTTTAATTTAGGCTAGGAAAATTTCCCGAAGACCTCCCATGCATATTTTCCCTAATTTTCAAACTCTTACACCTATTATTTCTCCTATTCCTGCACCTAAACACAAGCCTACTACCCCTAGAAAACTAAGTAAGTCCAATGAGGCAGACAAGATGAGATCTATGGATCAATAGATCCTAGGTCTAAAAAGGATCATTCTATTTTGACAAATAAATCCTTTCCAAATCCAATACCAACCCAATCATTCCTACCCTAACTATCAAGGTAATAAGCCACCTTTCCAAGGTAATCTTCAAGGTTAAAGAAAGCTAGTACAATCTAAACCATATGTTGGTTACAATCCCAATACTCCTTTCACCTCAAGGGCTATAGTGCTTACTCAAAATAGCCTTTCCAAAGAGAATAAAAGTAAACCTTCATTGGATCAACCTTATGATCCATATTCCTATGTAAATGAGTCTTTCAACCAAGACTTCATAGTAAATTTGGGAACTATGCTAGCTATGACTCAAGATGAAGTACTAAATAAAAGAGTGAATCATGGGAAAGGTGCTCAAGTGGGATCTATATTTGTCAATTAGTAGCAAGATGACTCATGCGCAATCAATTATCAAGGGTAGTCAAGCATTGATGCAAGTTCTATAGCTTCAAACACAAGAAGCAAAAGGAAGGTAGTTAAAGAAGTTCAAGGGGATACTAATGGTTCTTCAATAAATGTTCAAACAAGCACAAGGGTGGGTATGTCTAGTTCCATTCCAAATACACGAGTAAGGTAAAGAGATTAGAATGTTAGGAATGCTTTCATACCTCAAAATTCTCAAGGTATAGGTAGCATGATTCCTACTAATGGATAAGTAAAAGTTATTAGTCCCTTCACTAACATTATAGAGCAAATAAAAAGGTCTCATGTGAATATGTCAATGTGGGTTACATTGGAAATACCTAGACAAGCATACCTACTTCAATAAGAGTTGTCCAAACTTAGTTTGATAACCAAACAACCTATCCAAAGAGAATTAGCCTTGACAAACACCATGGATCCAAGTGAAGGATAGTCAAGCAAGGTTGAAAAGATAGATAAACCTCCTCTATTATGTCTAATAATCATTATTGGAGATTTTGTATTACATAATTTTCTCATTGATATTAGATCTAGTACTTGTGTCATGCCCAAGAAAGTAGATGAAAAATTAAATTTAAAGTATGAGCCTCATGTTAAAGGAGTGCTACAATTGGATGGTTCAACTGCCAAAACCATTGGCATAATCAAAGGTTTACAAATCATTCTCCATACTTGTCTTACCTTCACCATTATCAAGATGTTTTAGTAGTAGATGTGCGTCCTCATTTTGTAATTTTTTTATCAAGAGAGTTCACTACTAAAATTGGAGGTTATTTGACTTTAGACTGCTCCTACATGGGTTTTAAGACTATATATGATGCAAAAGTAATAATCAAATTAAAACCTCTCTCTAGATTTCATGTTGAACCGTATGTGCCTTATACTTCTAATATGAATTTTAGTGTTATTAAATAAGATGATCACCCTAGTGATAAAGAACCTCTAACTCTTCTTGATGGCATATCTGATTTATATCTTGATGAGTGGGGAGCTGAGTAAGGTGGATTTGATAAAACTGGTCTTGGAACTTACATACTTCATGAGGATTATGATGGAGTCCTTGAGGTAGATCCTGATAATATTATATAACAAGTTGCATGGGGAAACTATATTTTACACTTGAGTGATGATGTGAGTATCTAAGATATGTCAAAATATGATAGTCCTAGTGAGCAACTAATTCTACCTATAATGGAAGAGATATTGCAAAACATGAACATCATGAAGAAAGAGATGACATGTGACAACAATTCAATGCCATTTTACAAGAATTTGAGGAGTTAATTAGGCCATCAATTCTTACAATTGAATGCAGACCTGATGATGAGGTCAAACATGATCCATATGAACATAAGGAATATCTTGAGATCTCTACCAAGAAATAGATAACATTGTCATACCAAGATTTTTTTGATGAGAATAAAGAAAATCTTGAGATCTTTGCCAAATAAGGAACAACTTTTAAAAACCAAGTAGTGTTTGGTGAAAAGAAAATAGTATTTAAGGTTCCAAAAAAGAGACCTATCTTGACTCAAGTGCATCTGAAGTTGAGAAAGATTTGATGTCTCCCAAGATTTAGTTTGAGAGTTTTCAAATGATCATGTCAAAGTTCAAGAAAGTTTCTTGAAGAGTTAGATGGAGTGTTCATGATATCTCCAAGTAATACACTTGTAATCACTAAAAGTTCCAATCATGGTAAGTCATTTGACTATCTCTAGAAGCAAGTGTTCATTAACAAGTATGCATCATATGAGGATCTATTTTTTTGAAGTAGCAATGATGAAAGAGGCATTATCTTTGACCCTAGTTGAAGCAATGAAGAAGGTTCTCCACCTCAAGTGTTTTGAGGTATTTTACATACTAGGATAGGTGTGTTGTTTATTATGTTGGTTTGTGTTTTCCCTCAATGTTTATGAGAACACAAGTTTGAGTTTTGTTTTTTGTTTTGTTTCTTGTTTCTTTTTTGTGTGTTGTGTATTTAGTGTTTTTTTTAAGGCTTGTCGTTATCAAAAATAGTGTATAGGTGACTTCTTTCCCCAAGGATAAGAGAAGGCAACTGGTCCTTAGGATAATAGGCTTTTTAGCCCTAAGAAATCACTAAAATATTGACTAATTTGACCCTTTAGTCAAACTAAGTCAGCCCCCTACAAGTTTAATCTTTCATAGGGTCTCATAGGTCCTAAAATGTCCATCATGGTCATAACTAAGTTAAATAATATGTTTTATCTGTATTATATTTATATGGTTTGTCTCATATCATATTATGCCACCTTTTGGCCATTTGGATTAATTATACATTTATATCAAAGGATAAAAGTATCAAGATGAACTATAACATATGTCATGTTAGGTATATGTCAAAAATGGTGGTTTTGAAACTGAAAATTATAGGTTCAACATACAAAGAAAGAGTTTAACTACAAAATAAGCCATTTTCAGTTAGTATTAGGGATTCATAATAGTCTTGGCATGTGTGGATAGTTTAGGTAGGTATATTAAGATTCCCATAGCTCATATCAAAGTTCAAAAATCTTTTAAAACTCCAAAAATTACAAAAAATAGTTCATCTTTCTCATCGCTATCTTGTGTAAGTCATCAAGGTCAACTATTTATAGATGGTATGGATAGAAGGAGGAGAATTGGTCTAAGTGCCCTTAGTAGATACTAATACTCCTAATTATCTCTCATTTCATGGACATATTTTTTATTTTTGTAGCATGTGCTTCATGAACTATCCCTAAGAATGTTAGTGACTCTAAATTGCCTTCACATCCCCATTGGCTTCAGTTTTATCCTATATTTCCATTGGTATGAAGTTTCCAAGTGATTTATGAAGATTTTTAGAGTATGTTCACTCCTCTCATGTGGTTCTTAAATTGGTTTGCACATGTGAGACATGATTTGGTAAGCAATATCATCCTCATTGTGTTAGAAGTGAACAAATTATGGTCTGCAGAGCATGTTTCCATAGTTACAGAGTTTGTCCTTATGCAAATGGATTCAGATCAAAGATAACATTATTGTGTTCAACCTCACAAACCATGGAATTTAGTTTCTCTATGGAATTTTTGCACTGAATAACCTCAATATTAATTAATATAGGCTCTAAAACTAGGAGTAAAGACTAATCAAAACCCTGATATACACAGTCACCTATAGCCACATGTAGGTTTGCATGGATATTTTTAGAGATATTCCAAACCCAAGACACATGTTACATTTAATTCATGACTTAAAAGAGTTTCTTAGGTCATACAGGGTTTATGGTGTTGATCCTAGAGTCATTACATAGCCTACAGTTAGTCAGAGTTGGAAAATTTGCTTAAAAGGAGAGTTTACCTTAATTTATCTGAGAAAGGGATCCTGCCTCACAATATAACCTCTACTGATAAATATTCTTTATGTTTGAGTAGATCTAAGTGTTTCATGATAGAAGCCTAGGCCTAGCATCAATTTATTAACACAAGAAGATGATTTCTAGGTCAAGGAGAATGATGGTTGAGTGATATTCCATTTAAGTCAAGTTTCTATTGAAAAAATTTAGTGAGATTTACATTAATTTTAATCCAAAAGAGAAACTTGTGACCTATATATTTATAATGCATTGGTATTGGAATGACTACATGTTCTCAAAGCATAAATGGTCTACCCATGTATAAAATATCCTTGATGACCTCATAATAAAGTAATGGCATGAAACACAACATTTTCACATGAATGAGCATCTATAGGAAACTTTTCACTTCTTTTATAATTGCAAATAAAAGTTGACACAATCACAAACTAGCCTAAGCCCATGAGAGAATGCAAGTTTAGAAAATTTGACAGAGGAAAATTAGATCATCACATAAAGAATCACTCCCATAATGATAATAATACAATTCTAGGTGATCTTCATAAGCAAGGAAAAAAATCAAAGATTAGGTTTTGAACCTCAACCTATAGTCAACTTAAACCCTACCCACAATCATTGTCTTAGAACCAATCTTGAGTAATTTGAAGGTTTAAGGGTGTTATAAGAATTTTGAATATTTTAAACTTGACACATAGGGTCACCATGACCTAAAATATCTCCCCATAATACCCTTAAATTCATATTAACAAGGGATATGTTCTATATTATGTCTCAGACAGAGGGCACTCTATTAGCAAGGTAACCTATAAACATGATACATTGATGAGTAAATAATGAAATAGAGAACCTTTAATGAATATATAATGATGTTTGAGGTTAGATTAGAGAGGAACAAAGTGTGAATAGGTGCCTATAGCCATTGGAACCTTCATAGGTTTTTTATATTCATAGAAAATACAGTTAGGCCTAATAGGCCTATAACTAGGTCTAAACCCTACATATACCTAATATCATCCATAAGTCCATAATATCCTTTAAAAATAATTTTATAACCTTTATATGGGAGTATGGGATTTATAAGGACCATTGGTTTTCATGGAACAATACATAGGTGGTCAATTTGGCCTAAAATTATCTCAAGCCTACTCGGAATGCAGTCAAAAGCTTGAGAGACCATTTTCTTATGCTCACAACTATATGAATAGTGTACATGGTGCCTCAAAGAGTTGGGGATAGTTGAGGGGGGTCTTTTTATTTTTCATAGTGGAATTGTTTTGGAGGTTTAGCATCTAATTTTTATGAATCACTGTTAACAAGCAAAACCTCTTAAAACCCTCTTTCAAACCCAATGGAGAAAAGGTGAATGGAGGTGCATATAGAAGTGATCAAATCACTTGGGAAGTGTTTTTAAATTGTTTTTAACTCTTCAAATTTCCTCACCACCCAATTATTATGTATTGTCTCTTCTATAAACAAGACTAATATTGAGGTTTTTGTAGGATTTGATGTATTTCAGAGGTGCATAAGGGGATTGATTAATGAATATAATTATATAATGTATTTATAGACTTATCCTAGCTCCTAAAACTCATTTATCACCTTTTTTGTGCATGAATATCTCTCTATTAAACCATTCATTATAAGCAATCTAAATAGATAGTGAGAAGGCAAAATGATTGCCTAAGTGTTGATAGTGAGAAGTGTTGTTTGAGTTCCATTGAGGTTTATTTGATAGACCAAAGGACAAAGGAGGTATAATTGAGTTTTTAAACACCTCTTCAATTATATTTATTTGAAAAATCAAAATCTACCTAAGTGATAGATGTGAAGATTCAAGCCTAGAGGGCTCGTAAATGACTGTAGATAGTGAATGACAAGTGACAAAGAGGAAGCCACCAATTGAAGGGATTAAATGGATGTTATAAATATTTTTTTAAAACTCCCATGTTAGGACATATGTGGTAATTATTTTTATGATAATTTTATTTATTCAAGTGGATGACTCATCATTAAGGCAGTTTAAGGCAAGACAATGAAGCGTCTCTATGTTGTACTGAGTAATATGTCATGTTCTAGATGGACACTTGTCTAAGAAGGATTTCATATCTTATTCTCTAATTCATTATATGAAATAGTTATCATAGTTTATCACTTGGCCTTGTGACCTTTGAGCTTCACTTCTTCTCTCTCCTCTCTTATGATATATATATTCAGGCCTTTTTGGCTTTGTAATGGATCCACAATTGGTATGGCAAAGCCTTGATGGTTTCGACACCTCATTTTCCTTTGAATAAAGTTTTTTGAAGTTAATTAATTCTATAAAATATCTTTCCTAAGTGTTTTAAGTGAATTATATGGTTTAAAATTGATGAATATGCTCTCTTTTCTTTCATTCTGCTCTTGCATGTTTTGTGTGAGTGATATCCCTTCTAATAAGTTTCATAAAGTGTATGTGTTTTTTAAGTATGTATTAAAGAGTGACAGGGCCTAGTAGTGTCTAGTATCTGACCTTGTTTTCACCCACCTATGGATATGCATATCAATCTACCTATATGATAAATATTTATGCTATAAGGACATAGAGTTAAGGTCAATATTAGTAATCTCTTTTCTTGGTGTAGATGCAAGTGTGTCATGTGGAGTTATATTTGGTACATCACCTCATTAGCATAGGTTTATTTTATGTTTACTTCTTCCCTTTTCACCTACAATAGTGATTATCCTAGTGTAGTGTGAGCCTAGAAGATAAATCAAGGGAGTTTTCCCTTTAAAACCTAAAGATTTATCTCTCATAATAGATTGTTTATGAGGAGAGATAGTTCCATGTTATCCTAAAATTTATAAGGTTTCCTCAACTTCTTTAGGCTGAAATTTTAGGCTATAATAGTTTTAGCATGTTTGATGGGACATGAAGTGTTGGAAGCACAACCACTGAGGGGGGTGAATCAGTGTACAATCTTTTCATTTAATTCTAGTCATCATTCTTTAACCATTCAATCGCATATCAACTTGATCTAACAACATCATCATGAAAGCATACACATACAAAGCATGAAAGATAAATACACATTAAATGAACACCATAGTTATGTGGAAAATACTCATGGTGAATAAAACTCATTAAAACACCACTTTAACTATTGTATTATAATCAATATATCAAACATTTAGTGAGGCACCAACCCCACAAGGAGCTCCAACCCCTACCTAGTCAAGAACCCACTCAACTAGTCTTTAGTAAGTTCCAACTTGAAAGGAGAATCCAAAACCTTAATGACATGTAAATAACCCAGACACTTCAAGAATATTTATTTAATCTCTAACATACAAGGAATATCCAACTCCCTCTTGACTAAGCACCAATCTAGCTAAGATAAACTTAATCACCTCAAGACACCTTGTTACTCAACTAATGGATGGTGACCTCTTCTTTAGCTCTTTTATCTTCTCTATTTAAATTAAAATATATATCATAAACCTATAACACACCTAATATTTGTATCTTATGGTATCTCAATCATCATTCAATTCATTTATCTCTCCTTGACCTTTTACCCCTCTCAAACAACCTTCTAGGCTTACTAGCTTAACATGCCTCTTACTAGGATCATTAGGTAAATTGACCTTATCGAACACATAAATAAATTATATTATATTTTAATAATAGTTTATATTTCCTCCTATTATGGTCCTATAGACCTTATTATACTCCTTAAGGTGATTTTGTATTTGGTTGCACTCCCATTCCATCAACTAGCTCTTATTTGCTCATACTAGGTTTAGAACCCTTGATCTCAAGTGCAACTCTAATATTTAATTATCATGGATGAAATTATGATGTTATCTAAATTTATTAAAAATTATTTAAATAATTTTATTTCTCATACACACCCTCTTTTTCTCTTCTCTTATTTTCTTATCTTCTCATCTTCTTAACTATCCCAAATAGGCCTATTTTTCCTTGTATTTATACTTGATTATTGCTCTTACCAATATTGGTTGGATAAGAACCTTTAATCACTTAGATTACCATTTTAATTATTCATAAGACATGTTTCATATTTTAAACAATTATCATATAGGTTGGTCATACCCCTTAAGGTCCAAAACCACCATTAGGCCTAATGGAGACCTAATGCAATTAGGTCTACACAAACCACACGTTACACTTGGAATACCTTGGAATATTTTAGTTTTTTAAAAAATAATAAAACATATCAAATATACCCCTTATAAAATTTACATATATCCATAACACCTTTTATTCCAAATCACTCCTTGAACCATGTCATTAGCCCTTCTCACTACCTAAAAATCTGTTTCACACAATTGAAGCAAACAACCAATTTAGATACATAAAAACATAAATAAATAAATTTATCAGAGCCTTAATTGCCTAATTATTACCATAATTTCCATTTTACATTGCCAAATATTTAATAATACCTTAAACAAACAACTTTCATAAGCTCACTCAGAACAGCATACAGGGTCCAAAAACCCAATCAATAGTCTTTGACTTTTCACACCTTCATAGTAGTTTATAATTAATAATAATACATTAAAAAAATTATGAGACCTCCATAACATATTTAAATTTAATATATTATTCAAATATATCTAAATCATGTTAAAATCATCTCTGTAAGATAACTACATAGCATTGCATGTATCTTCTAAAACATAGTGAAGAAGAATGTAGTATTTAGCACTTGTAAGGGCACTTCCATGAATTATAATTCACATTTATAGTCACTATTTTACCTATATATCATTATAAAATAGATATTTATCAAACTTTATTGTCAATCATTGGTCTTATAGACTAATTTCTCAAGCCTCTCTTACACAGCTCTTACATAGCTTGATAAGCCATCTTGGCTTCCATAATGTAACATCTTACAGTGACTCAAAACCTTAAATTAAGAATGTATAGATAATTTATGTCCTAAAATACAACATAATATTAATTATATTCATAATATAAGTTTATATATCCTCCAACTCACTATTATCACGTACTGACTTAGAATTGTCATTCTGCCTTGAGAACCAGTCAAGATGAACATGACTTACAACATATATAGAAACACTTGAATGAACTTATAATAAATTTAAGTTATAATTAAAAATCATCATATCAATTCCACTCATAAATATATAGAGGTCTAATGTAAAATATAGAACATATAGATCAAATTTAAACCTTACTCCTTCACTGTCTTAACTCACTTAGATAGGCTATCTTGATAACACCATTTGCACCATTTTCAATGACTTAAAAGCTTTAAAAAATAATTTAAGGTAAATATAAGTCAAAAAAACCAAAACCATGTGATTTATATATCACAACTTAGATAAAATTGCTTTAATAACACTCTTGCAAGAAGCTCACTCAAAATTGTTAGTCCACTAAAAACCATAGTCAAATTTGACAAGAAATAATTTAATTTTTATGGACTATCATGAATAAATTATAATTTTAGGTTATTTATTAAATATTCTAATTCATTTTTTTTTAATACCATGCTAAAATTCTTAGTATTTTAATCTCTACATGAATTTCTTTGCTCACTAGTTTTTTTGGTTTTTATCACAATCAAAACCTTTGACTTTGACCTAAAATAAATTAATTTGTATGGATATTTAAGACAAATCACAACTTTTGGTATCTTATTATCACTTTATAAAATAAATTTAATTTTTACATCATGCCAAAATTATTAATATATTATATTTTGAAAACACTTCTTTGCTCACTGGTCTCTTATGCATACACATAGTCAGTTTGAATTTGAATCCCAACAACTATATTTTTGAATACCAATGGCTATTTCCCAAAGCTTAAACTTGATGGTCTATAGCACATCATAGTCTTTTATAGGAACTTTAATGGCTTATATCTTGAACTATGGATATTTTCAAGACACCAAATTTTCAAGGTACCTTCTTGACACTATGGACAAAATCTCCATGTTAATCTTTGACCAAGGTTGAATTTTTTAGTACCTAAAATAAATACATAAACTTCTTATTACATTTATACATGTTTGATGGCCTTTTATGGTCTATTCCTTAGGCTATCAGATGCATTATTCTCTCTCTAAATGGCTAAATGACACATCAAAACTTCACCAAGATATCTATGGATGCTTCACAACCTCTTCTTTGTCCTTACTAACCTACACATATGCCATATACTATCCAAGCTATCAAACACAAATTCTTTTCCATTAATGCTTCTTGACATCAATGACAAGTTAATACATCAATGACCATGCTCAATAATCTTCCCCTTTATCATTGATGACAAACACCCTCAAAATGTCTTCTTTCCCATTTGAAATCTTAATTCTAATCTTTTTTCCCCTTTAAAATTAATGACAAAGGGTATTTTACAAGCTTGCCAATTGATCCTTGGACCTGTTCTTCAACAAATCATGCCATGCATACCTAAAACAACTCAAATAGGCTCCCCCTATCACCATGCTCACCTGTAACTACTTATCCTTATCATTGACTAATTAACCTCTTGAACCAACATCCAAATTCATTTTGACCTTCTCAAAGTCCTTCATCTACAAGCTGACCTTTCACAATCTCTTGCTTACCGTTAGATTATACATACTTGTCTTCAAGATTCTCAATAGACCTAAGTTAGCTTCCCCTAACTCTATGCTTCATCTAGACCAAACACCAACTTATTACAAACAAAGTACATGTCTAATTCTTACAATAAATATCATACCTTGATTTGAAGATAACATCACCCATGCATGGGCTGCCAATGATGATCACCACACTTTATGCAACAATTGTCCTTTTAAGACCCACATAGCCATTTCAAAAGTCATAAACCCATCTTATTGAATTTAACAATCATTACTAAGCAAACATACAATCTTATGAAGTATTCAATCCATCTCTAACTATGATTATAATATCTCACAAGTCTTGACAATACTTCTTAATAGTTCTTCAGAGTAACTGAGCACAAATCTCCAACTAAATATACAAAATTATCTTTCAATGAGAAAGAACACATTCAATACAACTTGTCTTCCCTGAAACCATGCTCATAAGATACAAACATCTTTTTAGGTATGTATACACTTATAAAATCAAAATTCATAAGAGCTCTTACACCACCAAACCCTTCTTGTCATGCAACACCTACCAAGACTCAACAAGCATCCACAATGCTTCCTCTTACTAATGAGTGTCTCCATGAAGCCTAATAGAGTCACCCCTTCCATAAATATCTTAAAACATCATGAATTTAGGAGTTTCCCAGATCTCTATACTATTACAAGACTAAATGTTCTTCATCATCCTTCTAGGTTTATTTGTTACTTTGGATTTGACTTCTTTATCAATGGTAGGATCAATAATTTGAGTTGGCTCTTTTGAATTGACATCTTCATTCATAATCTGATTTGATAGTAAGAACTCTTGACACACCTTCACATCTAAAGATTTCTCTATCACAACAAAGAGTCCATCTTGTTCTTGGGCTTAATATGATCAACCTTGACTATTTTAGGTCTCCATACATGGGTTTGTCTCTTTTTATGCAATCTAGGAGATTTATATGATTTGATATGACTTGAGATCCTTCTGACTCCAATTAGATAGAATATAGAAATATAACCAATATTATGACAATAGTAACACACCATATTACTCATACCTCTTGCTTCATGATGACTATAATCTCCTTTTGACTTGTTTCTTCTCCTCATACAATCTTTTTCCCTATGACCAAAATGATGACAAATAAAAAAATATCCATGAAAAGAATTAGAATACCTTATTGCATTAGGTAACCTGATTAGTTTATTCATTTTTCCCTTTATGTTTTCATCCTTATTAAATTTTTTTGCCTTCTCAATATCTTTCTCAAACTTGCTCACCTTGACTATGAGATATTCATGCTCAATCTCCAAAGAACCTAGCTTAGTCTTTAAATCTTAACACTCTTCTTCTCTTGATCTTAGGCTTAAATTTGTAACCTATAACTAATTATTGATAAACTTAATGATATTATCATCCCTTGTGGTATGTTTTTCCATGTCAACCTTCAAAGTACATACTGCTCTTCAAGTTCTTTGATCACAGATCTCAACTGTTGACTCTCTTTCCTTAGTTTCTTAGCCATCGTGTGCTTCTAAGATCACCTTCAAAGTGTCAAGATTCATTCAAAGGACCTACTCTGATACCAATTTTTGGAATCATAACCACTAGGGGGTGAATTATTGTATAATATTTTCATTCAATTTCATTTATCATTCTTTAACCATTCAATCATATATCAACTTGATCTAGCAACATCATCATGAAAACATACTCATAAAAAGCATGAAAAATAAGAACACACTATATTAATACCATATCTATGTGTAAAAATATAATAGGGTATAAAACCCATTGAAACACCACTTAAATTATTGTCATATAATTAATGGATCAAACATTTAGTGAGGCACCAACCCCACAAGGTGTTCCAACCCTTACCTAGTCAAGCACCCACTCAATTAGTCTTTAGTAAGCTTCAAATTACAAGTAATATTCATTAATTTAAGTGACATGGCACTAACCTAGACACTTGTTCAATTTATAACCTTAAATTCAGGTCTAACTCTCTCTTGATGAAGCACCAACCTAGCCAAGACAAGCTTCATCACCTCAAGACACCTTGTTGCTCAACCAATAAATCATGACCTCTTTTTCAGATCTTATATCTTATTTATATACATTTAAATATATATAATACACATATAACACACATATTATGTATATATTATGTTCATTAAACTCTCCTTGACCTTCTACCCCTCTCAAATAACCTTCTAGGCTCACTAGCTCAATATGCATCTTACTAGGCTCATTAGGTTAAGTAGCATTGTCAAACACATGTAGAAGTTTTGTTATATGTTCATAATAGTTTATATATCCTCTTTTTATGGTCCTCATAAAATTATTATTCTCCTTAAGGTGATTTTGTATCCATTTTAACTCTCATTCCATCAACTATCCTTTATTTGCTCATACTAGGTCTAAAACCCTTGATCTCAAGTACAACTCTGATCTTCACTTCTCATGGATGAAAATTTAATGTTATATAAATTTATTTAATATTATTTACATAATTTTATTTCTCATTTACACTCTCTTTTTATCTCATCTTATTTGCTTATCTTCTCATCTTCTTAACTAGCTCAAATAGGCCTATTTTGCCTTGTATTTATACTTGATTCTTGCTCTTACCCATTTTGGTCAGACAAGAACATTTCCACTCTTGTATTACCCTTGTAATGAGTAATAAAAAATTATTCATAATTTAAAAAATAATCATATATGTCATTCATACCCCTTAAGGGCCAAAACCACCATTAGGCCTAATGGAGACCTAATGCAATTAGGTCTACACAAACCACATATTACACTTGGACTACCTTGAAATATCTTTGGTTTATACCAATGTATGAAACATATCCAATATAATTTAAATATACCCCTTATAACATTCATAGATATCCATAAAAAAATTTAGTCCAAATCACTCCTTGAACCATGTCATTAGGTCTTCTTGTCATTAGCCCTTCTCACTGCATGAAAGTTTGTTTCACACAACTAAAGAAAATGACAAATTTTTTGAAATAAAATTATGAAAAAATAAAATTATCATAGCATTAATTACCTGATTATTAACACCATGTCCATTATACATTACCAAAGAGTGCATAATAACTCAAACAAATAGCTTTCATAAGCTCACTTAGAATTGCATACATGTTCCAAAAACCCAGTCAAACATCTTTAACTTTTCACACCTTCATAAGAGTTTATAATGCATATTAATAAATTAAAAATAACATATGATACCTACATAACATATTGAAATAAAATATATCATTCAACTCTATCCAAATCACCTCAAAATAATCTATACAAGATGACTACATAGAACTACATGTAGCTTCTAAAACATAGTCAAGAAGAATATAGTCTTTAGCACTTGTAAGAGCCCTTACATGACTTATAATTAAAATTTATAGTCCCTATGTTACATATATATCATTATCTAATATATATATATATCAAACTCTATATCAATCATTGGTTTTACATTCTAATTTATCAAGCCTCTCTTACACAACTCTCACACAACCTGATATGCCATCTTGGCTTCCATAATGTAACATCTTAGAGTGACTCACAACATTCCATTAAGGATTTATATATAATGTACTTCCTAAAACATAATATAATATACATTATATTCATAATATAAGTGTATATGTGCTCCAACTCACCATTCTCACATACTTACTCAGAACTATCATTCTACCTTGAGAACCAGTTATGATGAACATGACTTCCAATATCTATATAAACACTTTCATAAACTTATAATGAATTTAGGTTATCCTTTATCATCCTCATATCAACTCCAATCACAAATATATATAGGTCTAATTTTAAATATAAAACATAAATATCAAATTTTGAACCTTACTCCTTCACTGTCTTAACTCACTTAGATAAGCCATCTTGTGAACACCATTTTCAATGAATTATAAGCTTCCAAAAAGTATGTATGGGACATAAAATTCACAAAAAAACAACACCATGTGATTTATATACCAAAACTTATCAAAATTCTTTAATAAATTCTTTCAAAAAGCTCACTCAAATTTATCAGTCCACTGAAAAACATAGTCAACTTTGATAAGTAATGAGCTCACTTGTATAGACTATCATGAATAAATTATATTTTGAGGTTATTAATTAAGGATTCTACTTCATATTTTATTTTTATACCATTCCAAGATTATCAATATTTTGGCCTCTGCATGTATTTATTTTCTTACTAGTTTTTCTAATTTTTACCATAATCAAAACTTTGACTTTGACCTGAAATAAATAAACTTGTATAGATAGTTAAGACAAAACACCACTTAAAGGTTCTTCTTCTAACTTTCTATAACAAATTTACTTTTCACACCATACCAAAATTATTGATATATTGGCTTTTGTAAACACTTCTTTGCTCACTGGTCTCTTATGCATGCACACAGTTAGTTTGAATTTGAATCCCAACAACTATAATTTTTAATACCAATGACTATTTTCCAAAGCTTTAACTTTATGGTCTCTAGCATGTCATAATTTGCTAGAGAAACTTTGGAGGCTTATATCTTGAACTAGGTATCTCTTCAAGACACCAAATTTATAGGGTACTTTCTTGGCACTATGGACAACATCTCCATGAAAACCTTTGACCAAGGTTGACTTTATAAGTATCTATAATAAATACACAAAATTCACAATACATTCATACCTATGTGATGTTCTATGATAATCTAGTCATTCTTATGATAGTGGATGCATTCTTATCTCTCCAAATGGTCAAATGACACACTAGAACTTCACCAAGACATTTATAGATGCCTCACAACCTCTTCTTTGTCCATACTAACATGCACATATGCCATATACTCTCTAAGATATCAAACACAAATTCTTTGTCATTAATACTTTTTGACATCAATGATAACCTAATACATCCATTATCATGCTCAACATGAAGTCTGAGAAGGTTGTTTAAGATATATGTTGGCTTTGACAACAAGGATCTGTAATAATCCACTTCCTATAGTATCTGACGACTACAACATTTCAATCTTAGTTGAAAACTAGTTCACTTATTCATGCCTAAGGTAAACACAAGGTCTCTCACCAAAGGCATTCATTTTTATTTTCAAGAGATTCCTCATTATTCCTTCAACGCAAATAGATTTGAAGACACCCATCCTTATCCAAAGAAGTCATGTCTTACTCACAAGCCCATAATAAAGTTATTGATTGCCCCATTCTTACAAATTCCTAAAGCCACCATAGAAAGGACCCATCCTTTTGTTGCCTTAAATGGCTATAGTCCTCTAATACTTTCTCACTATGATGATATCCTCATATCTACCCTCATAAGTGTTTCATCATACACCTGTGAAATTTTCATCACACCTCTTAAGCATATAATAAACATTGCTAACTTATACAATATCTATCACATCATACATGAGAACATTGAAATCAAGTTATTGGTTGTCTCCTTCAAATAAAAATCTCTTTACTGGTATGGAACATTGTCACCTGAATCAATCACTACTTAGGATGAGTTGGGAGATGCATTGAGAAGAAGATTTGAGGACAAGAGTGATAACTTATCACCAACTAAGCAACTGACCAACATTAAAAGAGAAACTCAATAAGTCATTGAAAACTTCAACACAAGATTTCATAATATATGGGATAGAATCCCAATCTTGGTAAGACCAACATCTCACAATTATTTCCTTTACAATCTTAGAGCATTTGATAGTGAGACCATTCATTGTGGGTACTCTAAATAGATAGAGATAAGGCAAAATGACTGCCTACTTGTTGATAGTGAGAGATGTTTTTTAAATTCCATTGAGGTCTATTTGATATACCAAAGGACAAAGGAGGTCTATTTTAGTTTTCTAACACTTATTCAATGGGATTTCTTTGAGAAACTACATGATACCTAAGTGATAGATGTGAAGATTTACGTCTAGAGGACTAGTAAATGACTGAAAATAGTGAATGACAAGTGACAAAGGGGAGGTCACTAGTTGAAGGGTATAGATGGATGTTTCAAATCTTGTTTCCAACATCCCATTTTAGGACATGTGTGGCAATGATTCCTATGGTAGTTTTAGATAGTCAAGTGGATATTTCATCATCAAGGTAGTTTCAAGTCAAGATAATGAAGAGTCTAGATGCTGACTTGAGTAATATGTCATGTTCCATTTGGACACTTATCTAATAAGGATTTCATATCCTATTCTCCACTTCATTTTATGGCATTTTAACTAGTTCTCATAGTTTGATATTTGGCCTTTTGACCTTTGAGATTTACTTCTTCTATCTCCTCTCATATGCTCTATATATTCAAGACTTTTTGGTTTTGTAATTAATCCATAATTGATATGGCAAAGCCCTATTGGTTTTGACACTTCATTTTCCTTTGAATAATTTTTTTTGAAGTTGATTCATTCTCTGCAATCTCTTGTCTAAGTGTGTTATGTGGTTCATATGGTTTGCAAGTGATGAATATGCTCTCTTTGCTTCCATTCTGCTCTTGCATGTTTTGTGTAAGTTGATGAGCTTAGAATATGGCTCATTATTGACATGTTATTTCTCTTGGCTCATCTCTCGAAGGATATTATCTTATGAAAATATTAGATTATTAAATATCTATTACATGAAAAATAGATACTTGTCTTGTTTATATTGAACCAAGGACTAAACCTTTACTTTGTCATTAATGTCTAATACATAGCATGTTTTAGTGATTTTTATTGTGAAGAATGTTTAGGAAGAAGACACAGGTGATTTATAGTAAAAGTTCAATTTTGATCTCCATTTAGTATAACTATGGACTCCATAGACTTACTTCTATAGACTCTATAGGCTTATTTCTACAGACTCTATAGGCTTGTTTCTATATACTCTATAATCTTATTTCTCTGGACTCTGTAGGCTTGTTTCTATGAAATCTACAAGCTTGTTTTTACGGACTCTATAGGCTTGTTTCTACGGACTCCATAGGCTCATTCCTACTGACTCTGTAAGGTCAATTCTATGGATTTTATAAGGATGAAGCTAGAAATAAGGAAGCTAGCGGCTAGATAAGATGAGAAAGAATCATTCCAGCTAGAGTCAAATGAAGAAAATGCATGCCTGCTATTTTATAGGATTTGATTTTGATAAATTTGTATATATTTAGACCTTAGGACTATTATAGGATAGTATATCTATTTCATCAGAATAATTGGATCTCTTGAAAATCTAATCTCCTATCTTTGGATGAATAGATTGACCAAGAAATCCTATTTATTTACATCCTATTTTGAGTTGATTATATTAGTATAAAATGTAAGACTTTCATCATTGAAAGATATTAGATAATAGATAATAAAAAAAAGATACGTATAAGCATATTATAGGTTTTAGATAGATTGTAATCATTTTTGTTTTATGAATTATCACTTCAATTTCTAATATTGATTAATTTTTGTTCCTAAGTCTGAGAGGAGCAAGGGCCCACTCTCCTTAGAACCAGGAACTATGTACGGTACTTATGTTATGTTCTAATTAAATCTTTATTCTAACTAATTAGAATCTTGTTAATGTTTGCCTTTATTCATAAAAACATCAAAATAAATTCATAGTTTAAAAGACATTTTCTTATTCCAAAATCATTTCCTTTCCAAGCACAGTGTGTTTTCTTTTACAACAAACATATGAAGCAAATTTCTTTTTCTAGTTAAATATTTTCATTTCCATGCAAGCACAAATAGGAGTGTTTCAAGAAAAAGAGTGAATTAAGTAGTTTAAAACACATTTCTTTTATTATTCAAAGTTAGAGTAGGACCATTAAACACCCCCACAAATAGACTTTTAAATCTACCATCCTATACCTTACTGCAGACATCTTTGGACACTAGCTCTAGTTGATAAAACATCAATTAAACATTGATTAAATGAGGATTTAAATGACACTCATCATTTTTAGCACCATTTTTGGGGACACAAGGTGTTAGTGAGGTAATAATTATTTGTCTAGAGTGAAAAAATATTGTAAAAACTATAAAAATTCAATAAATTGATGTATCATCCTAGATACTCTGAAGGATGATTCATCCCAAAATTTCCACCAAGAACATAATTTGAAACTCCTTCAACATCTCAAGTAGTGAACCAAAATTTACGAGTGAAATGTATCTATAAGAATCTTCAAAAACTTAGATAGAAATCAAGGCATTGCCATAAGTGAGCCCCATAGGATGAATTCCTCATGATCAATCTCTTATAGGAAGACATTATATAGAAATTGCCAAGGAATTAGAGGAAGAATTTCAAAAATCCATAGCTAAAGAAAATTTTGGGAAATTTGAATAACCCATAACTGATACCACAAATATTTAGTAGAAAGATCATCCCAAATTTGAAATATCATCAGAAGAAGAAAATATAGCTTTCTACCAAAATCAACAACTTGCACAACCAGGAAAGACTTTTTCCTTTCCTATTGTTATAGATCCTAATGATCAAACCCCCATGAAAAATATTTCATCAGCTAATCTACCAAATTTTTGGAGAAGATCTACAGAAGGTCTTGATCAATTCCTATTTGAGTTTAAGGTGATATGTCAAACCTATGATTACATAACAGAGAGCTAAAAATTAAAACTATTTCCCTCTACACTTAAAGATGCAACTATGAGATGGTTTATGGGTTTACCTAGTGATTCTATGAGAACATGGGATGACATGGAGATAGAATTCTTGAACAAGTACCAAGATTATTGTCAAGTGTGAGAAAGAAAAAAAGATTTCTTCAAAATCAAATAGAATGAAGATGAATCTTTAAAGGATTATTTGGATAGATTCATATTCACTCATAAAAGAAGTAATTATCTACTCACTAAAAAAGTTTAAAAATTGGTTTTCTTAAAAAGGTTGGATGAAGATACTAGAGATGCCTTAAATTTGATGGGGGGTAAAGATATAAATAAGTTGGCCTTCAATCATATTGTTGAGATTTGTACCAACTACTCTCGAACAAAATCTAGAATTAGGAAAGGAAGGTTTGGAAAATCTAATGAAATAGGTAAGCTAATGGAAGAATTTTCCAATCTAAAGATGGATATCTTGGTAACACTAAATAGTACTTTATATGGCCTTCAAGCTAAGGCAAATGCAGTAAAACTTTTAGCAATTTATTGTTATAAGTGCAAATAGAAATGTGCCTTTAGAGACTACCCCCTAGATAAAACCAAAGTTTTATCATGTGGAATTTGTGATGCAACAGATCATGATACCAAACATTGCACCCTTCTGCCTATTTTAAAAAATTAAATGAAAACACAAGTCTAGTCCACTGAAGAAGTAAATTATATCTACAGACAAAACTTTGCCCTACAAAATCAAGCTCAAGGATAGTTTAATACAAGAAACCCAATTAATCCATGGATGGCACCATAAAATGTTTTAGTTCCTTCAATTTTTTGGAATCAAACCCAAATTCCATCAATACAAAATCCATAGGTAGGACAAGATTGGATGCCAACACCCCTATGGATGATGCCACAGCCACAGCAACAATGGGTACCACAATAGCAATGGATGCCACAACCATATCAATAATAGAATCAGTAGTAGAACCTATAGCAACAATTTACCCAACCAAGAAGACCACTTCAACAACAAACTATAATGCCACCCCCAGTTATTCAGCAACAAAGATAAATCAATCAACCCTCAATGTTTGCACAACCAATAGCAAATCTAAAAAATAAATAACTAGCACTTGTTTATATTAATGAATAAGAAGAGACAATAAATTTTGGATCTATTTATTGTTTGAACATACATTTAAAATCAAATAAAACTATAAAAAAACCTTTAGTTCTTATTTCTGAGATACCTGATGACAAAGAAAAAATAGACTCATCTCAATTAAACACTAGAGAAGCCAAAATCAAAATGAACCCTGAAGCAAACAAAGAAAATACTACTACACTAGTATTTATTTTTTATGAAAGATTAAAAAAAATTGATATTAAACCAGAATCAAACTTGGTCCATGAGTTTCAAAAGATCAATATTGAGGTACCCCTACTACAAGCTATTAGGGATATACCAAAATTGAACAAGATCATCAAAAACCTTTGTATCAAGACACCTGAGAGGAAAGTAAAATATCTAGGAACCATTTATGTTGACGAAAAAGTTGTTGATTTATTAGCAGGAAAGCTATTAGTTCTAAAATATGCAGATCTAGGAAGCCCAGTGATCACAATCATAATTAGAGGTAAAAAATTCTTAATGTCTTGGTAGATCTAGGAGCAATAATTAATGTTATGACAACTGATATTCTCTATACACTATCTCTTATGAGAATGCAACCCATAAATACCATTCTTCAAATGGTGGACCAATCTGTAACTAAACCAAAAGAGACTATAGAAAATGTTGAAGTACTAATAGAGTCTTGGTAATATCCAATAGATTTCATGGTCTTGCAATCTAAAATAAATAATCTAGGGTATCCCATAATCTTAGGAAGACCATAGTTAGCTACTATAGTAGTATTAATTGATTGCAAGTTAGGATACATGACCATTTTTAATGGGTCAAAATTCAAATACATCTTTTTGTATCCTCCTACAAAATTATCAACAAATCACATACAAGAACTTTGGGTGGATGAATCAGATAACACATCAAACACCATCTCCTCCTTAGTTATGATCACAGTTAAAAAACACTTGGAATAATTGAATGGATACATAGACTCAAAATCTATGAACTCTAGCAGTCTAAAAGCTATGAACTCTGCTAGTCAAGAATCTATAGACTTTGTCAGTCCAAAAACTATAAACTACCTCAGTTTAAGATTCTTAGGTTAGATAGAATATTATGAAACCTCCACTTCTACTTATTTTATTATTTTCTCATCTTATGATCATGGATTGATTCAAGAAAGTGTCTGAAAATTGGCAGAATAATAGCAAACTTATTTCTTAGACATTCTATTATTCTTTAGCAAGATTGATTCCTCCTAGAAAAGAGTTTGTTGATAATATAACCACGTTTCATAAGATACTTCCTCATCCATGTCCTCTAAACTCATTTATTATTAAATTTAATTAAATAAAATCCAATTATCTATGTATAAAATCAATCATGGTATTACCTGGAAAGATTTTGAACATCAATAGTTAGTTAATAAATGAAGAGGAAGACCAAATATTTGAAGTACTGAAAAGATATACCAAAACTTTTGATTGAGATTATACTGACATGAAGTGAATTCACCCCAGCATATCTACTCATCATATTTACATGAAATCTATCAAACCGGTCAGACAACCATAAAGAAGAATAAACCCAGCATAAAGGAGATAGTCAAAATAGAGATCCAAAAATTATTAGAAGTTGGATTCATTTACCCCATCTCAGATAGCCAGTGGGTTTCACCTCTGGTAATTATGCTCAAAAAAAAAAAAATTAAGGGTATGTGTAGATTATAGAGAACTTAACAAAGAAACACTAAGAGATTATTTTTCTTTACCTTTCATTGATCAAGTTCTTGACAACTTGGTAGGAAAAAGATATTTTTTTTTTCTGGATGGGTTTAATGGGTATAATCAAATAATAGTAGTAGTTGAAGATCAAGATAAAATTACATTTACCTACCCTTAGAGAACTTTTTCTTACTAAGTACTCCTATTTGGACTCTATAATGCTCTAGCGACCTTCCAAAGAGTAGTTCTGAAAATATTCTATGATCTTACAAATGATTGTGTTGAAATATATATAGATGATTTCACCGTTCATGGTAGAACTTATGAAAAATCTCTTACCAACTTGAAAAGAGTATTGATCACATGTGAATAATATCAATTATATTTAAACCATGAGAAATGTTTGTTAATGATGGATGAAGGAATAGTGTTGGGATATCATATTTCTACAAAAGACATTCAAGTAAATCCAAAGAAGGTTGAAATAATCTCCAACTTACCCATTCCAAAAACACAAACTAAAATTAAGAGTTTTTTGGGACATACCAGTTACTATAGATGCTTCATAAATAATTTTAGCCAAATAGCTACCCCTATATTTGCCTTGCTTACAAAAGATAGTACATTCGAATGGAGTGATAGTTACCAGCAGGCTTTTGAGACCATCAAAGCTAAACTCATTACTGCTCTAGTATTAAGAGAACCAAATTAGATTCAACCATTCTATATATACATAGATGCTTCTAATATAGTAGTAGGATTAGTCCTTAGACAAAAGGATGAAAAAAGTAACATGCATGCTATATATTATATTAGTAAAAATATGGCACCTATTGAAAGAAATTACAACACAATTGAGAGGGAATTCTTAGCTATATTTTATGTAATTAACAAATTCAGATAATATATAATAAGATACAAGGATTTTTATATACAGACCATTCATTTATTTGATATCTTACCAACAAACTAATTGTGGGAGGTAAGATTATTACATGGTTGTTTCTCTTATAAGAATTTGATATTACTATTATAGATAAACCGAAAAAGTATAATGTGGTTGCTGATTTTTTGATAAGAATGAACACTACAAGTGAAGAAGAACCAGCGGAAAATAACTTTTTAGATGAATAACTATTTATTATTTCATCAAAATATTCATGGTTTATTAATATATCCAAATACCTTGCTACAAGGAAGTTTTCTCTACAATTTTCACAAAAAGAAAAGAAATATTTAATCAAAAAAAATCTTTTAAATGGATTAATAGAATGTTATTTAAACTTGGACCTGACCATGTATTTCACATGTGTGTGACAAATTTTGAAGCTTATGATGTCACCATAGCTTGTCATGATAAACTAGGAGGAGCTCAATACTCAGCTCAAATAACTATACACAATCTTAGGAGCAGGATACTATTGGCCTCACCTTCATCAGCCAAAAAAAAGATATGTCAGATATTGTGATGCTTGTCAGAGAATTGGACGGCTTACTCTTTCAATAGAGATGCCTCTGCACCCTCATCCTCAATTAGTTTTAGAACTATTTGAGAAATGAAGAATTAATTTTATAGGTCATATGTATCTTCCTTCCAGAGGAAAAGAATCTCTCCTAGTATGTGTAGACTATGTGAACAAGTGGGTGGAAGTGAAAGTATTAACTCATGCAAGAGAAAATATGGTAGCTAATTTCTTATATTTTAAAATCATAGAAAGATTTGGTGCTCTAAGAGAGATAGTCTCAAATCAATGATCGCAGTTCATGTCAAACATGATAAAGCACTTCATGAAAGTATATCAAACTCAACACAAAAAAATAATTCTATATCATCCACAGGTTAATGGGTAAGTTGAAGTCACCAACAGAGAACTAGAAACTATTTTAACCAAAGTTGTTAATTCTAGCAAAAAAGATGGGACAGATAAGGTACCAGAAGTTATTTGGGCCTATAATACTAATTAGAAAATAAAAATTGAATTTTCACTTTATGAATTAGTTTATGGTAAGAATCTCTTTTTTTTATTGAATTTGAATTACAAACTTTGAAAATAGTTGTATAAGTAGGGATTAAATTAGAAAAAATATAGAAATAAAAACTCTTACAACTTAATCAACTTGATGAGATGAGGATAGAAGCACTACAAAAAACTAAATTGGTATAATATCAAAGAAAATTTTAGCATGATTCATAGATTAAGCAATAAAAGTTTTAAAAAGGAGATTGGGCACTGTTGTTTGATTCTAAATTTCAACAGTTTAAAATAAAACTAAAAATGAGGTGGTTAGGACCTTATCAGATTAAGGTCTTTGAAAATAGTTTTGTTAAGCTAATATCTATTAAAGACAGCAGAAGAGCTATGTTAGTCAATAGACATATATTGAATCTTTATCAGAAACCTCTCAATAAAGAAAACTTTACTCAAAAGATAAAAGATCAAGTAGCCTTTCTAGAGGACTCTACTTCTTCCAGAGAACCTACTCCTTGATGATTTAAAAATAAATAAATAAAATAAAATATATAAATAGTAAAAATCCTTCCAAGGACACTATTAATAATGCATGCCCAGAAAATCATCTTGTTGATTGGTTATGTATTACAAGAAAGGCTTTGGCTAGAAAATTAGCAATGGCTGGACAAAGGGCAAAAAGAAAATTTATAAAAAAAAATAGATAATTTCATCATGTCATTATGATTGATCATGTTGACTAATATATGCAAACTTATTTGTGTGGGACAAATGACAAGGAAGGGATACATCTAAAGTCAAAGTAAGTGAGACATATCTTCTATTTATCTATGTTTAGTTAACTAATTATCTTTGATTTAATTAAGACTTATTCTATGGAGATGACCCAAACTTGAACCTTTTGAAATAAATTGACATGACACATACCATAATGAAGAAGCATACAAACAAGCTACCAAAGGTGTATGAATAAGTATGCAGCTTTGGTACAATTAAGTGTTTCTATAATAATGATAATGATGGGATGTCATAAAAGAGGTTTTTAAATGAAGTGATAAATTATTATCACCGTCAAAGTGACACATCATCATTTTACTTAATTTGTATTAATGTGATAAAATGGCTAGCACACTCCATAAAAATGGGTGGCACTTAACTATATCGAGTCATCATATCAAACTACGGACTCATGTAGTTATGAAGTTTCATATGAACCATATCATTTCTATAGACTTCAACAGAAACTGGCTTATAAATCTTCAATGACTATTACCTATCGATTTCAATAGAAGACTGGTCTAAACCCTAATCAGAGTTAAAAAAATAAAAAAAATTGTAAATCTGCATAGAAATAGGATAAAGAATAAGATCAAATCCAAAGAATGCAGAAAAGTTTCACAAAGATAAAGCTTCTATGGTAGTGTTTAGAGAAAATGGTTGGCTACCTTTCATTGAAAATTTCTAGGGTTTCGATGAAATAATGGTAAGAAAATTTATCATTAATCTCACCCCTGAGTTTTCAGTTATGAAAAGCATTGTTATTCCTATTTCAACTCAAATTATAAGCCAAATCATACAAGTTCTAGAAGAGAGAATGAGAACTACAGGTAGAATTTTATTTAGTGATTTAATTAATCAATTTAATGGTAATGAGTAGACTAGGACTTCATACTTAATATATTCCAAGGGAAAATCAAAAGGGATTAGTATAAATTTACTTTTTGAACCCTAAAAATTTTTGGCCAAGTGGGTACTCAAGTATATCATTTTTGAGGGGCAACACAGTCTTTTAGAAGGAGATACCATGAAAATGTTAATACACCTTAAACATGGGAGACAAAACCCTCATTATAAGATTAACCTTCCATTATTTTTATATGGTACCCTTCAAATTATGACTACAACTCTTAATGCTGCTCTTATGCATCATGGCCTTATTCACTTAATTATCCAACATCATTTCTTTCAACAAGGACAAGAGGTCTGGGAAGAATTTCAGAACAGTGTAAGACAACAAATTCTAAATTTGCCTATATAATAAATCTCAAATTTATCACAGGAACATTCATCTCCACCTACTGCACCAGTTGAGAAAACAACTCCAGAAAATAAATCACAGACTATAGTCTTTACAAAAATCCCTTCTTTTTATTCTTCAAGAATAATCATAAGGTCTCAAATCCCTAAAATTTCAAGGTCCCCACAAGAACCTTATGAATCTGTAGTATAACTATTTCCCTTGTCAGAAAGAAGAAAATTGAGATGAAAGGTTGCTACAAAACTTGAGAAGACTGAGGGTTTGATAGTTGAGAAGGAAAGACAACCAAGTGTAGCTCAGAGAATGACCAAAAGAAGGAGAAGGTTAATTCTAATAGATGAAGATGAATAAGAGGCTACAGACATTCTAGATAGCCTTAAAATGGTATCTCATTCCTCCATACATTAAAGTATCCCTGCAATTGTAGAAGTTGAAAAAACTCCTTTCAAAAGGAACTTTTCAATCATAATAGAGGAGCCAATTATAGAATAAGAGCCAAATATGGCAGAAGAATCAAGTATGGTAGAATAACTACCTATTTCAATTGAAACTATAATAGATAAAAGGAAAACTGTATGCACAAATGAGAAAAGTGAACCATCTAATCTAAATGATCTTGTTATATAGTTAACTTTGTAGCTTTCTCAAGCTCAAGCTCTAGAGTAACAATAAATAATTGATATTACTGACTTGATCAGTCAATTGTAGAATAAAGATCATCTCAACTCAATGTTGATGTAAAAATTGGACACAACATATGTCAATCATGTAGTATAAATTTATAGATTAGAGGAAACAATAAAATAAAATGAAAGTCAACAAATAGACCTCTGGATATATGTAGAAAATCTGAAGAAAGAAAATAGGGGATTGCAGAGTTTGGTAAACTCTTCCAAAGCACCTTCTAATATTGCACCTCCTCCTCCTAAGATATTTCTTGACCACAGTTGTCAAATAAGTTGTCCAAATATTCCTCCCTTACAAATTCTACAACAAATTAAAGAAAAATATTCCATACTTAAACAAAAAAATAAAGATGCAACTTCTTCAAATAAAATATTGGAAAATGAAAAAAAAGAATTACAAGCTAAGGTCTAAGACTTAAAAAAAAATTTGCAAGATGCATGCAAATTAGAAGAATCTCTTTTGGCATGTAGAAATACTTCTCCTTCATATAGTTTGTTCTTATTTAAACAATTTTATAGATGGTAGCTTCTACAGATCTCTTGTCATCTTCCTTACAAAATTTTACATCCAACAACATTTTTTGAATTTTTTTATAGTATTAAACCTGATCAACAGGATTTGCTTTATGAGTTTTATTTACATGATTTGATCCTAGGCGACCATGAGCACAATAAATTCTTAATAAACCTTCATGTAGGAGAAGTTCAACTGAGGGCATTACATTCTACATTTAAAAATCAATTATTATGGAAAATTAGATTTGAAGATTATAAAAATCATGCTAAGACTACAGAATTGTGTATCAGACCAGCCTTTTCTATTCCCAGATTGATCAAATAAAATTTTAACTATGCTTGTTTAAGAGATGAGATTAAAACATATTATTTACAAGCTTTATATGATTGTGTTATTTCTTTTAACTTGTTTTCAAGATAGAGTTTTTATTCAGTGGTGACTGCAAGTGTAAATAGATAGGACCAACTTTTAGTGCCTCTTAAAAGATGAGAGGTCATGTCTTTAAATAATTTAAGATGGAGTATGAGGAGAGCATCTTCAATTTTAAAAACCTTAATAGAGATAATAAACTTTGGGGGAGAACATAAATGGATTGACATGAGATATAGACCTCCTTTGTTGATCATACATATTCCAAGATGGTAGAGTTAGGCTCCACAATTAGAGGAGCAATTCAATATATACAAATAAATGATTCAAGAACATCAGGGGTTTACAAGAAATTTAGACAAACATATAATAGATGAATTTGATGAGTATGATTTAAGTCAAAGTGTGGAAAGCATATGCCAGAGCTATGAATGCCAATGAATGTTTGCAATGGGACTTGCAAAAGGTAAAGCCTAGGAGAGATGATGAGCTCAGAATATGGCTCATTATTGACATGTTATTTCTCTCAACTCATTTTTCAAAGGATATTATCTTATGAAAATCTTAGATTATTAGATAGTTATTACATAGAAAATAGATACTTGTCTTATTTATATTGAACTAAAGACTAAACCTTTATTTTATCATTAATGTCTAATACATAGCATGTTTTAATAAAAAAAAATTATGAATAATGCTTAGGAAGAACACACAAATGATGTATAGTAAAAGTAAAATTTTGATCTCCATCCATCAGAACTATGAACTCCATAAGCTTGCTTTTACAGACTCTACAGGCTTGTTTCTATAGACTCTGCAAGCTTATTTTTATGGACTCTACAGGATTATTTTTATGGACTCTATAAGCTTATTTATATGGACTCTATAGGCTTATTTCTATGAACTTTGTAGGCTTATTTTTATAGACTCCACAGGCTCATTCCTACCAACTCTGCAGGATCAATTCCATGGATTTTATAAGGACAAATCTAAAAATGAGGAAGTTGGTAGCCAGATAAGATGAGAGAGAATCATTTCAGCTAGAGTCAAATGAGAAAAATACACACCTACTATTTTTTAGGATTTACTTTTGATAAAGTTGTATATATTTGGACCTCAGGACTATTATAAGATAGTATATCTATTTTATCAAAATAATTAAATCTCTTGAAAATCTAATCTCCTATCTTTGGATGAATGGATCGACCAAGGAATCCTATTTCTTTGCATCCTATTTTAAGTTGATTATATGAGTATAAAATGTAAGAATTTCATCATTAAAAGATATTAGATAAAACATAATAAAAGAAAGATATGTACAAGCATATTATAGGTTTTAGACATATTGTAATTATTTCAATTTTATGAATTATTACCTCAGTTTCTAACATTGATTAATTTTTATTCTTGAGTCTGAGAGGAGCAAGGGCCCACTCTCCTTGGAACCAGGAACTATGTACGGTATTTATGTTATGTTCTAATTAAATCTTTGTTATAACTAATTATAATCTTATTAATATTTGCATTTATTCATAAAAACATCAAAATAAATTCATAGTTTAAAAGGAATTTTCTTATTCCAAAATCATTTCCTTTCCAAGTACAGTGTGTTTTGTTTTACAGTAAACATGTGAAGCAAATTTCATTTTCTATTTAAACATTTCCATTTCCATGCAAGCATAAATAGGAGTGTGATTTTACTTTCAAGTAAAAGAGTGAATTAATTAGTTTAAAACACATTTATTTTATTAGTCAAAGTTAGAGTAGGACCATTAAACACCCCACAAATAGACTTCTAGATCTACCATCCTATACCTTACTATAGACAGCTTTGGACACCAGCCTTGGTTGATAAGACATCAATTAAACATTGATTAAATGAGGAGATAAATGACACTCGTCATAAGTCATATCCCTTCTAACAAGTTTCATGAAGTGTATGTCTTTGTTAAATATGTCTTAAAGTGTGAGAGGGACTAGTAGTGTCTAGTATCATACTTTTTTTCACTAATCTCTATATATTCATATCAATCTACCTCTATGATAAATACTTATGCTAGGATAAAGAGTTAAGGTCAGTTTTAATAGTCTCTTTTATTTGTGTAGATACAAGTGTGTTGTGTGGATTTATCTTTGGTGTATCACCTCATTATCATAAGTTTATTTTACATTTTCTTCTTCCCTTTTTACCCCCAATAATGATTAGTATAGTGTAGTGAAATCCTAAAAGATAAATCAAGGGAGTTAGCCCTTTAAAACTTAGAGATCTATATCTTGTAGTAGCTCATTTATGAGGAGAGATAGTTCTATGTTATCCTGAAATTGATGAGGTTTCTTTAACTTCTATAGGGTTCTATTTTAGGCTATAACATTTGTGGCATGCCTAGTGGGACATGAAGTCCAAGAAGGTTGTGAAAAGTAGATGTTGAATTTGACAATAAAGAGCTATAACACTCCACTTCCTGTAGTATTTGATGATTCTAATGTTTCAATCTTGGTTGAAAACTAGTGCATTCTTTCATGCCTAAGGTAAACACAAGGTCTCTCACCAAAATCTTTCCTTTTGAGTTTCAAGAGCTACCTCATTATTCCTACAAAGCAAGCAGATTTGAAAACACCCATCCTTATCCAAAGAAGTCACATATTGCTCACAAGCCCATAAGAAAGTTTTTTATAACCCCATTCTTGCAAAGCCCTAAAGCCACCATGGCAAAGAACCATCCTTTTGTTGACTTCAATGGCTATAGTCCTTTAATACTTTTTCACTATGATGATATCCCCATATCTATCCTCAAAAGTGTTCCATCATACACTTGTGAGACTGCTATCACACCTATTGAACATATAATAAACATTTATAACTTCTATAATATCCATCACATCATAGAGGAGAACATTGTAATCAAGTTTTTAGCTATCTCCTTTGAAGTAAAATCTCTCAACTAGTATGAACATTAGCACTTTAATCAATCACCACTTGAGATGAGTTGGTAGATATATTGAAAAGAAGCTTTGAGGAAAAGAGTGACAACTTGTCAATAACTGAATAGCTAACCAGCATTAGGAGAGCATTTCATGAATTCATTCAAGACTTTAACACAAGATTTTAGAATACATGGGATATAATCCCAATCTTGGTAAGACCAACAACTTACCATGCTTTCCAATAATATCTTAAAGCATTCGATAGTGACATTTCAATGATGATACAATCTATGGTTGGGGTAACATTGTCTAATTCTTATGAATCAGTCATTAGGGAAGAGAATTTTTTGATTCAGGCTAGAAAAATTGGCCCAAGGCCTCCCATGTCTCTTTTCTGTGATTTTAAAACTCCTACACCTATTTTTATTCCTATTCTTTCACCTAAACACAATCCATTGCCCCTAGTAAACCAAGCAAGTCCAATGAGGTAGACAATATGAGAGCTATGGAGTAAGAGTTCCAAGGTCTAAAGATAATCATTCAATAGCATCAAATAAAGCCTTTCCAAAACCAATACCAACCTAATTATTCATACCTTAATTATCAAGGCAATAGGCCACCTTTCCAAGGTCATCCTCAAGGTCAAATATAGTTAGTCCACTATAAGCTATATGGTGGTTATAATCCCAATTATCCTTCCACCTCAAGGGCACTAGTGCCTACTCAAAACAACCTTTCCCAAGAGCATAATAGTCAACCTTCATGTAATCAACCTTATGATCCATCTTATAATGTCAATGAGTCCTTCAACCAAACATTCATAGCGTGTTTGGGAACTATGCTAGCTAAGGCTCAAGATGAAGTACCAGATGGAAGAGTGACTAATGGGAAGTGTGTTTAAGTGGGGTCTACATTGGTCAATCGATAGAAATATGACTCATGTATAGTCAATTATCGAGGGTTTTCAAGAACTAATGCAATTTTTATAGCTACAAACATAAGAAGCAAAAGGAAGGCAGTTGAATAAGTTCAAGGGGATGCTAATGGTTTTTCAATGAATGTTCAAACAAGCACAAGGGAAGGTATATCTAGTGCCATTATAAATACAAAATTAATCCAAAGAGATTAGAATGTTAAGAATGCTTTCATACCTTAGAATTATCAAGGTGTAAATAGCATCATTCCTACTAGTGGACAAGCAAAAGTTAGTTGTCCTTTTACTAACATTGTAGACAAAATTAAGAGGTCTCATGTGAATGTGTTAATGTGGGATACATTGGAAATACCTAGACAAGTATACCTACTTCAAGAAGAGTTTTCTAAACTTAGTTTGAAAACCAAACAACCTAACCAAAGAAAGGCAGCCTTGACAAACACCATGAAGCCAAGTGAAGGACAGTCAAGTAAAGTTTAAAAGGTAGACAAAATTCCTCCATTCTATCTATCCATAATTATTGGAGATTCCTTAGTACATAATTATCTCATTGATAGTGGAGTTATTACTTGTTTCATGCCCAAGAAAGTAGTTGATAAATTAAATTTAAAGTTTGAGCCTCATGATAAAGGAGTGCTACAATTGGATGGGTCAGATACCAAGAACATTGGCATAATCAGAGGTTTGAAAATAATTATCTATGAGTGTCTTACCTTAACCATTTTTCAAGATGTTATAGTGGTATATGTGCCTCCTCATTTTTTACTTTATTTGTCAAGAGAGTTCATTTATAAAATTGGAGGTTATCTGACTTCAGACAGGTCCTACATGGATATTAAGACTAGATATGGTGAAAAAGTTACAATCAAATTGCAACCTCTCTATATATTTCATGTTGAGCCATATGTGCCTGATAATATGAATTATAATGTCATTGAATAAGATCACCCTAGTGATCAACAACCGCTAACTCTTTTTGATGGTATATCTAATTTATATCTTGATGAGTGGGGAGCTGAGCAAGGTGGATTTAAGTAAATTGATATTAAAACTTACATACTTCATGAGGATTATAATGGAGTCCTTGAAGTATATCCTAATAATATTTTATAACAAGTTGTGTGGATCAACTATCTTGTACATATGAGTGATGATGTGAGTATTTTGGTTATGTCAAAACATGATAGTCCCAGTGAGTAGCCAATTATGCCTATAAATGAAGAGAACAATCATGAACATGAACATCATGAAAAAATAGATGACATGTGGAAGTAATTCAATTCCATTATGCATGAATTTGAGGATTTGAGTAGGCCTTCAATTCTTCAAAAAGAATGCAGTCCTATTGATGAGGTCAAACATAATCCATATGAACATAAGGAAGATCTTGATATCTCTGCCAACCAAGAGATAACATTGGCATACCAAGATGTGTTTGATGATCATAAACAAAATATCTAGAGCCTTACCAAATAAGGAATAACTTTGATCAACTAGGTAGTCTTTGGTTAACAAGAAGACAACCTTAAAGGTTTCAAATAGTAGACATATCATGACTCAAGTGCATCTAAAGTTCAAAAAGCTTTGATGACTCCCAAGATTCAATTTGAGGGTATTCAAATGAGCATGTCAAAGTTCAAGAAAGATACCAACTCAAATATTTTTCTTAAAGAGTTATATGGAGTGTTCATGAGAGTTCCAAGTAGTACACTTGTAGTCACTAGAAGCTCCAATCATGGTAAGTTTTTTTACTATCTTCACAAGTGTTCATTGACAAGTATGCATCATATAAGGATATATTTTTTTAGAGTAACAATGACGCAAGAGGCATTGTCTTTGATCCTAGTTAAATTAATGAAGAAGGTTCTCCAACTCAAGTGTTTTGAGGTACTGTACATACTAAGATAGGTGTGTGTTTGCTTATGTTGGTTTGTGTTTTCCCTAAGTATTCATGAGAACATAAGTGTGATTTTTGTTTCTTGTCTCATTATTTGTTTCTTTGTAGTGTGTGGTGTGTTTGGTCTCTTTTCAAAGGCTTGTCAGTGTCAATAATAGTGTATAATTTGTAGAGTGTATTAAAATATTGGATTAGTCAAGCATTAGTCAATAAAACAAAGAAAAATGCATAAAGAACTAAACAAATCAAGCAAAAATATTCATTTATGGGTTGCTAATGATAATAAGATACAAATGAAAGAAATCAATCAACCATTATCTTTCCAAATGAATCCACTACTCAAAGGCATCTCCAAGCATGTTCTCCCCTTGATCTAGAGCTATAGTCTTTGTCAACAATGGCTTCTTTGCTCCTCCATTACCTCAAGAACTCTATGCAAAACCTAAGATCATGATATAAACTATCTATTTTGCCTATCAATGAATCTAATCCAAATTCAAATAACACAATAATCAAAAAACAAATGATTTGTGGAGAGATTTTAACATTATAAATTTACACTATTTAAGGTTAAATATGGTAGTGTGAGGCCTTCTATTTATATATTTTTTAGATTGGTCAGGATCAACCATAACCATCCATATCAAGATTTAGATGTGTGGCTATGATTTAATCTAATATTTATAATTAGAACCATAAATATCCTCATAAATATCTAGAAGAAAGAGGCATGGGGGCGACATAGGTCAATCATGATTATGTCCACCAAATTCAGATATTTATTTGATATTTTAGCAAGTTGAATTGATGATGCAAATATTAGAAATCAATTTTTATTAATGAAATATTTAACAAGTTTCATGAAAAACCACTTAAGCTCTTGATTTGAATTAATTAGCCTTAAACAAGATTAATTAATATTTATGCATTTTTTTGGAAATTAGCTCTCAATTAATCAAAATCGTTAGAAAGTCATATCAATAGGTCATAATTTGACTTGAAAAGAATTGGAAGGTGATGTTAGATATTTTTTAATTGTATTCCCATTTAAGATGTTGCCAACACAAAATAATAAAGGTACATGATGTGTACTAATGAATTAGAAGAAAGTGTGATCCAAAACATGAAAACGCAAAACCATCATTTTGAATCAAAGTGAATTGATCAAAGTTAGGAATAACAGAAAATGCATTTCCCTATTTAGGGATACTTTGGCCTAAATTGGCACTTGTAAATGACAAGTTTGAACCATTTTAGCACATATTAATGATTTTGACCTAAATTGGGTATTTGAGTGCAATTCGAGTAAGATTGATAATTTTAACATAAATGGTGTTAGGAATTGGATGTCTACATAGGTGATTCCATTTCCCAAAGATAGGATAAGGCCATCAGTTCTTAGCATAACGGGATTGCTAACCCTAGGAAATCACCAAAATATTGAATAATTTCACCCCTTAGTCAAATTAAGTCAACCCTCGTAAAAGTTAAAGATTTCATAAGGTCTCATAGGTCTTAAAATTTCCATCATGGTCATAACTAAGGTCAAACAATATGTTTTATCCTTGTTACATTTATATGGTTTATCTCATGTCATATTATGCCAGATTTTGGCCATTTGGATGAATCATGCATTTCCTTCAAAGGATAAAAGTGTCAAGATGAAATATAATGTATGTCATACTAGGTACATGTCAGATATAGTAGTTTTAAAACTGACAATTGTAGGTTCAACGTATAAAGAAAGAGTTTAACTTAAAAATAGGATATTTTTAGTTAGTTGTATGAATTAATAATAGTCCTAACACAAGTAGCTATTTCAGGGAGGTCCCTTAAGATCCTCATAGCTCATATCCAAGATCAATAAGCTTTGACAACTCTAAAAATGACAAAACTTAGTTCATATTTCTCATCACTCTCTTGTGCAATTCAATAAGGTTAACCGATTTGCAGCTAGTTTGGACAGAGGGATGAAACTTGGTCTAAGTGTACTTGGTATATGTTATTACTCCTAATGAGCTCTCCTTTCAAGAAAAAAATTATTGTTTGGTGGTCTTTGCTTCATGAACCATCTCTAAAAATGCTAATGACTCTAAACTGCCTTCACATCCCCATTGGCTTTGGTTTTCTCTTATGTTTGCATTGATCTGAGGTTTCTAACTGATTTATGAAGATTTTTAGAGTATGTTCACTCATCTCATGTGGTTTTTAAACTAGTTTGCATTTGTAAGACATGATTTGGTAAGCAAGATCATCCTTATTGTGTTATAAGTCAACACATTATTCTTTACATAGCATGTTTCTATAGTTTTAGAGTTTGTCTTTATGGAAGTGGAATCAAATAAAAAGTTAAGATGCCTATGTTCAACCTATAAAACCATGGAATTTAGTTTTTCCATGGATTTTTTACATTGAATAACCTCAAGGTTGATTAAGATAGGTTATAAGACTATGAGCAAAGACTAATTAGAAACTGATATACACAATCACCTATAACTACCTATAGTTTTGTACAAAAAATTTGTAGAGCTATTCTAAACCCAAGACATAGGTTGTATTCAATTTCATGACTTGAATGAATTTCTCAAGTTATATAGGGTTCATGATGTTGATATTAGAGTCATTACATAGCTTGTAGTCAATAAAATTTGGAAAAGTTGCATAAAAGGAGAGTTTACCTTAATTTCTTTGAGAAAGGAATCATGCCTCACAATGTAACCTCCCCCAATGAAGATTCTTGAGGTCTGAGTAGGTCTAGTTGTTTCATGCTATTATATTAGGCCTAGGATCAATGTATTGACATAATAAAATGATTTTTAGATTAAGTAAAATGATTTTTGAGTGATATTTCATTTCAATTAGGTTTTTATTTAAAACAATCAGTGAAAGTGAGAGTACTTTAAGACCAAAAGAGAAACTTTTAACCTGCATATCTATAATGTATTGGTAGTGGAATGACTGCATGTTCTCAAAGCATAAATGATCTACCCATGTATGAAATAGTTTTGATGACATCATATCAAAGTAGAGGTATGAAACATAGCGATTTCACATGAATGAGAATCTACAATAAACTTTTCACTTCTTTCCTAATTGCACCTATAAGTTGACACAGTCACAAACTAGCCTAATCCCATGAGAGAATGCAATTTTGGAAAAGTTGTAAGAGTTAAATTAGATGATCACATAAATAATAACTCTCATAATGATAATAATACATTAACAGGTTATCTTCATAAGAAAATAATTATAACAAAGAATGGCTTTTGAACCTCAACCTATAGTCAACTAAAACCCTACCCATAGTCATAGTCCTAAAACAAGTCTTGAGGAGTTTGAAGGTTTAAGGGTGTTAAAATAATTTAAAATATTTAAAACTTGACACAAAGGGTCATTGTGACCTAAATTAACTCCCCACAAAACCCTTCAAGTCATATGAATATGGGATATGTTCTTTGTTTTGTCTCAAACAAAGGGCATTTTATTAGCAAGCCAACCTGCAGACATTATACATCATTGAGAAAAGAATGAAATTGAGAACCTTGAATGACTATATAATTATGTTTGAGGTTGTATTAGAGATGGAAAAAGTGTGAAGATGAACCTACAGCCATTGGAACCTTCACTTGTGGCTATATGCATAGAAAATACAGTTAGGCCTATTAGGCCTAAACCCTATAGGTGCCTAATATCATATATAAAGCCATAATATCCTTTCCAAATAATTTTATAACCTTTATATCAGAGTATAGGATTTATAAGGACCATTGGTTTGCATGGAACAATAGATAGGTGGTTAATTTGGCCTAAAACTATCTCAAGCCTACTCAAAACATAGTCAAGAGCTCGATAGACCATTTTCTTATGCTCAAAACTATATGGAAAGTTTGCATGGTAACTCAAGGAGTTGGGGATTTTTTAGGGGGGTCCTTATCTTTTTCTCAATGGAATTTTTTTGGAGGTTCAACATTTATTTTGTATGAATCATTATTAATAAGCAAAACCTCTTAAAACCCTCCTAAAACCCTCTTTAAAACCTAATGGAGAAAACATGAATGGAGGTGCATTTATAAGTAGTAAAATGACTTAGGAAGTGTTTTTAACTTGTTTATAACTCTTACATTCTCCTCACCACCCATTTATTTTTTATTATCTCTTGTATATGCAAGCCTAATCCTGAGTTTCTTACAAGATTTGATGTATTTCATAGGTGTATAAGGGGATTGATGAATGAATATCATTTTTTAAGGTCTTTAGAGACTTTTCCTACCTACTAAAACTCATTTCTCACCTTGTTTGTGCATGAATATCTCTCTGTTAGACCATTCATTATAGGAAGTCTAAATAGATAGTGAGAAGGCAAAATGACTGCCTAAGTGTTGATAGTGAGAAGTGTTATTTAAGTTCCATTGGTGTCTATTTGATAGAATATAGGACAGAGGAGGTATAATTTATTAGCCCAACACCTATTCAATGATATTTATTTGAGCAACTATAGGTTACCTAAGTGACAGATATGAAGATTAAAGCCTAGAGGGCTAGTAAATGACTGCAGTCAGTGAATGGCAACTGACAAAGGGGAAGTCACTAGTTGAAGGGCATAAATGGATGTTAAAAATCTTGTTTAAAACCTCCCATAGTAATACATATATGTAAATTCTTCCTATGGTAATTTTAGATAGTCAAGTGGATGACTCATCATCAAGGTAGTTTCAAATCAAGATAATGAAAAATCTTTACACCAACCTGAGTAATATGTCATGTTCTAGATGGACACTTATCCAAGAAGGCTTTCTTATCCTATTCTCCACTTCATTATATGGAATTTTAACTAGTTCTCAAAGCTTTACACTTGTCCTTGTGACAATTGACCTGCACTTTTTCTATCTCCTCTCATGTGCTCTATATATCAAAGCCTTTTTGGCTTTATAATGGATATATAATTGGTATGGTGAAGCCATTCTGGTTTTGAAACCTCATTTACCTTTGAATAAATTTTTTTTAAGTTGACTCATTCTCTAGAATATTTTTTCTAAGTGTGTTAAGTGGTTTATATAGTTGACAAGTGATGAATATGCTCTCCTTACTTCCATTTTGCTCTTGCATGTTTTGTGTGAGTGATATTGCTTCTAATAGGTTTCATAAAGTGTATGTATTTTTTAAGTATATCTTGAAGTGTGAGAGGGACTAGTAGTTTCTAGTATCGAACCTTAGTTTTACCCACTTTTGGATATACATATCAATATACATCTATGATAAATACTTATACTAGAAGGACATAGAGTTAAGGTCAATTTTAGTAGTCTCTTTTCATTATACAGATGCAATTATGTTATGTGGAGTTATCTTTGGTGTATAACCTCATTATCATAGGTTTTTTTTTATGTTTATTTCTTTCTTTTTCACCCTCAATAGTGATTATCCTAGTTTAGTGTGAGCCTAGAAGATAAATCAAGGGAGCTAGCCCTTTCAAACTTAGAGATCTATCTCTTGTAGTAGTTTATCTATGAGGAGAGATAGTTCCATGTTATCCTAAAATAGAGAAGGTTTATTTAAATTCTCTAGGGTGAAATTTTAGGCTATAATAGTCCTCAAACATGAATCCACACATCTCACACCACTAGGGGAAGAAGAGAGATTGTTGATATCTTCAAAAATTATAGATGGATGGACTATTTTGAAGAGTATGGGGTATGATGATGCAATTATTGAATATTTTTTAGAGACTTTGGTATATGATGTATCCATTTTGATAGGGCTACGAGTTGAGGTGACTGAATAATTTCTTGATTAAATCATTAGATTACCAATGTGAACAATAACTATGGTGGAGGAAATATAGTGTTATCATAGCAAGAGATTTGTTTTCCATCAAAAGAGAATAGTTATAATTCTCAAAATAATTTAAACTTCACTCCTCGTTACCTTTTTTATGGTCAAAATTTTCCTTGTATCAATAATTAACATGTAAGGGCATGCATTCAATGATATATGTAAATAATTTTAAATTCTTGAATCACATTAGGCATGAAATAAAGGTAAATTCACCTAATTCCTAGTTGAATATGCTAAGAAGGATGGTTGAGTATCAGAAAGGGAAGACACAATAATTGTCCCATCACTATTTGAATTGAATGTTTGTAGATAAATGCTTATGTATAAGAGGCCTAACCTAACCTAGGATGTTTTCTTGGAAATGCAATATCTACCCAATGAATAACAACAAGAAGTTGATGTATAGAATGAGAAATTTATTGAGGAACAAGTAGAGGTTATTGAATATCAAGGAGTAAATATAAAGAAGCTTAAGAGGAGAATAATAAGTTAATACTAACACTATATTCTTTAGAATCAAAAGGCAAGGGAAAAAAGAGGGCTGAATATATCCACTTCACATTAAGACCAAGGAAGAATAAAAATATTCCATACTCACATGCTCCTAGAAGATAATCTCTAAGGATTATATGTCGAATAGAAAAACAATGCACCTTTTTATCACGTCTTATTAACCAAATAGAAAGTAAAGGATCACTTGAGATAGAGAAAGAGCTCATAGAATAAGGTGAAATTACTAGTAATTTTGAAGAAGATTACTCTACCCCTTATAACTCTAATATTCTATCCTTCAGGGAAATGGAACACTGGAATACTCCACTAAATACACTAAAATAAGAGATAATGAAATAGCAGTCCACTAATAGAAAAATGGCAAAAAGGGAACAAGAAAATATTGTGTGGCCATAACAAGAATAAAATCTAAAAATATTAGAAGTTCTAAGGGAAATTGAAACCCTTAAGTCATTTATTAGAGAATTATAAATTAAGGATAATGGATTGGATACTATGGCTAGGTGGTAAAAGTAAAAATTAGACTTATGCAAGCCCCTACAATTCAACATATTTATAAGGATATCTTATGGATGCAGGAAAGGTACAGAAAACCTTCTCATCCATTGTCATTTTGAAAGATAAGACTTTATCATCTATTTCCATTCAGATAGAAGGGCTAATTCAAGAGGAATTATTCATGAAAAGAGATATTAAGATTAAAACCTTGTAACTCTAATGGCATAATTAGTTTAGTAAATTTAAGGATGAAAATAAGATTTGAAGAATAAGGTTGAGGAAAATGAGTTATAAATAATAATATTTTGAGAAAAATTATAATACATGAGTCAGCTAACTATGAAAGAGAACCTAAATATTTTAGTTGGATTTAGCAAAGTTGTAATGTAGAACTGCATTACTAGTATGGATACTCTTAGACAGTTGTTCAATAGGAAATGAGAGCAGGAAGGTACTAGTAATTCTAAAAAGAAAGCCAAGAGAGTTGACCAAGGATGATGATCAAGATCCTCAAGTGCCACAAAACATGAATAGATCCCTAATGAGTATTATGGTCAATTGGGAAGGGGCCTTTGGAGGCCACAAGGACTAATGGCTCTTTTATGGTTCCTTATTTTTTTATTACTTTTCTATCATTTTTGTTCTTCCTAGTTGTTAATTTTATAGATTTTTAAGATTAACTAGTATATATTAATTTATATTGAGAATTTTAGGCCTTTTCTACTTGTTTCATGTATAGGATTAGGTCCCTATTTCAAAAAAACCCACTTTACCAATAATAATAAAATAATATAACTCATGAATTGTAGACACCAATAATAGCAGTGGGTAAATTTTTAAATTTATGAGAGTTTATTGTGATCTTACCAAATTGGTAAGTGAACCTTATTCATTATTTGAGTTGTATATAAATATCACCCTTGAGGATCAAAATAAATTATGTGAGTTTTATATGCACAACTATGTTATTTCCAATGATCTAGAATGGAACCCAAATCTATATTTGGGTGATGTATTGTTGAGATATTTTTTTATTATCTTACTAATGAGAGGAAAAGAGGTAAGTAATTGTAATAATACCATGAAAAAGAGAAATAAAATTCATTAATGATTATAGAGGAGTTTTTAATTTTAAATTCACCCCTTCATTAGGTGTCGAACTCATAAGGACCACATAAGAGGTTACGTACTTGCACAACATTGAGTTATCTAAAAACAAATCTGCACGTAGACACTTCCCATTCACACCCTCACTCAAAAATCATTTTAGTTTTGCATGTTAACTATTCATTAATCCAAACTGATAAGGATTTCCCAATTCACATCTCATGTTGAGATACTTCACTACATCATCATGAGGTGTGAGTTAGAGCACATGGGTCTCCCTGACTTCAAGAAGTGAAGGAAATAAGTGCACAAAAAGTGGTTACAAATCATGAAGAGAGTGCTCAAGATATTTAATTTTATTATATGATCTCATTAAGATAATTCTTCCCACTCAAATGATAAACTCCTACACCAGATTGTATACTTTCACATTTGTGCCCTTGTAAAATGCAGAATACAATTTAGACTATGTAGCATTCTCTTCTCAAACTTGCACAAGTTATCTTTAATAAGTAAAGATTACAAATATCATTAGGAAAAAAAAAGTTTAGAAGGAGTTCGGGCCATGATGAACTTCTATAGAATATCTCTCTCCATGCCCTTCACAAGCTTGTAACTTCACTACATAGCTAGCCCTCTACTTAGCCTTTAGTATGCACTTTTGCATAGGATATATTCAAGTCAAATGCATGCAAACCTTCAATGTGTATATGGTCCAAAATGGTAGGTGCACACATGAAATGCTTAGCTACATGTGCAAAATGATAAGTAAAAACCCTAAGATATGGCTATACAATTCCACATTAGTATATTAGACCCAAGTGGATCACCAAGTGACAGTCATAAATAGATAAAGTAGTTGAATCTAATTGGATGTCAAACGAGCCAAATTAGAATAGAATTAAATACCAAGGAAGCTATCAGGGTTTTAAAACATGGGTATGTGATCTCTTCTAATAAATATCCCAAATGCCTCTCCACATCATCATTAACTATTGTAACCACCCTAATAGTGGGTGAGCTTTTAATTAATGACCCATGGGCAAACATTTGCCTATAAAATCATGGGTCTTACAATGTAAAAGGGTCAAAATATTTTCAGTACTATAATGCTACCAAAATTTACCCTCTAAAGACCCCTCTCCTGGTATAACAAAGCTCTACCTATTTGAGTTTGATATATTGCCTTAGCCTTTGAGACTAATAAGAATTCATTTACTTTCTTCATTCTCTACATCTTGTATGCATTTTTGGTTGTTGATCTCTATTTATGGATGTTCACCCCTCTCATTGTTTTCCTCCCTTCACACATATGTGTAAAACTAAAAGTCCTTGTAGGTCATATTTTATGTATACATTGGGCTATGTAGGAATTATTTTTGGATTGTTTATCATCTTTATTAGTGATATGTTGTGTTCCCTTACCTCTATGAAAAACACTTGTGCATTACTTTTGGTTTGAATTTTATGTATTTATTCTATTAGTTTTATTGTGTTGTTAATTAGGTGAGGTGCTCACTCTATTCTTAGTGTATCACCTTTTTCATTTCAGTAATCTCTTACCTTTTCCATCCATTCCCCTTATCAAATTTAGGTTTATCATTAGCTATATATTTCATTCTTCTCTTTGTAATTTTTCACATTGGCCCTAAACTAGGTGCATCTAGAATAGAAGGAAGTTGTCCTACTCTATAGGTTTGTATCAAGGAGCACAAGAGTCCCACACCTTAAGGGATGATCCTGTTGTTTTAGATTAAGGTAAAAACAAGTTTTGAAGGGACCCTAAAACCCTATACAAATCAAGAAAGATAAGCATTAAAAACCGCCAAAAAAGGCAAACACACTGAAAAATAGTTACTAAACCAGGTTTTACAAGGACCTAAAACCATCAACATAAACCAGTTAAAGCTCCCCAGGTTTTACAAGGACCTGAAACCTAAACAAAACCAGGTAGACACCCTAAAAACTAGCACCCCCCAAAACACAAAGTCAAGGAAGATGCTCACAAATGTCCGCCATCAAAATATCCTTTGCAAGGCCCACCTTCCTCCCTAAGCACCAAAACAACTTAGGCAAAACCGCCAAACCCATCAAATAATGAGCAGGGCTCCTCCACGGCTTAGGGTTTCACCATTAATCCCTTAGAAAGGTATCGTGGCATGAACATAAACTATCGAGGGAATAGAGTTTCCCTCATTCAAAAACCCCCAGACCCATCGCCACCACCATCCAACCCATCCACCCTAATGTTTGCACAGATCTCCCCCTTTACCCAGAGGAATCGCCGCCATGGCATTCAAAGTTACTCCAAAAATCCTTGATCTGCTCAGAACAGGGTAATGATTAGCACGACGACCACAAAATGGAGAACCGAGGTAGAAATACAGTCCCGCACAATAAAAAATGAGCTTTTTGCACCGCACCTCATCACCATTGATCCCACCGTCCACAGGCAGGGATCTAGTCTCCAAAAAGATTGAACAAGGATGCGTCCATAGAGGTTAGGGTTGCATCCACGTCCACTCTCCCCTTGTTACAATGAGGCATCAAATCACTCTCCAGTATGTAGGTCTAAGGTACTAGGCATAGAAGAACAATGCATAATCAAGCATGAGATCCATTCACATGCAAGTGCATGTTTTGAGTGATAAATTTTTTTGGCATGCCCGTTGGGACCCAATTTTAAATGTTGGATAAGAGATTGATGATACTCATAGAGATTCAAGTATTGAATACACCTTGTAGAGCACTTGAAGACTCCAAGGATTATTATTTATAGAAGAAGGGGATTTAGAATATATTTGTCTCTTATTAGAAGGGATGTCGACACAAGATAGTCTTCTCTTAGAGTTCAATCTACACCTCCATTTGGTTGATTCCCTATACACAGAGGAATATTATTACCTATTCCCTTCATGGTTGTATAGATAAATCAAACCATTGATCCTTTTAATGGAAGAATCTTATTGATCCTTCCCTAGCATGATTATATTCCTGTAGTTTCTCTTAATATCATCCCTTACTCTACTGGAGAAAATTCAACTACACCTACAGAGAACATATAAGATAGCAAATTTTTACTCCATCCATAATGTGATCAAAGATAACATTATAGTATAACTATTTGCCTCTTATTTGAAAGGGAGATCACTCTAATGGTATTGTAGCTTGCGGCTTGGTTCTATTCACAATTGGGATGAGTTAGGCATGGCCCTATGTAGGTAATTCAAAGAAAAGAGTGACCATCTATCATTAATGGAGCAGCTCACAACCATCGAAAGGGATCTACATGATTATATGCTTGACTTCAAATTTAGTTTCTAGATTATGTGGGGACCAAGTTTCACTCCTGGTAATGCATAATCCTAATATTATGTTAATATAATTCTTGAGAGCATTGAATAGTGATGTGGCTATAATAATCTAATCTATGGGTAGCGTAGCATTACCAAATGCCTATGAGGTCCCTATGCATATTGATAAATTCTTGATTCAAGAAGTGAAATTTGTGCCTAGACCCCCTATGCCCTTATATCCTGAACCCCCATGCACAAATTCATCTGAAGTACCTCTTGTTCTAACTTTGGCCCCCATTCTCATTATTGTTAACTTGCCAATTCCAACAACTTTTGCACCCTTGAGAGAGTTGCATAAGGTTAAATCCTTATTTAAGAGCTTTGGGAATCATCTATTTGTGCTCAAATGGTATAAATTACAACATTCCAAGCCTTATCAACCCTTCAACTAGAAATATTAATTGAATAGGCCTCCCCGCCAACATGATGCACAGACTCAAAATCATCTCACATAAACAAACCACCCTATGTTATAAATACTACTACTATGATCACTTATAGAAATATTGTACCTATGAAATATAACATGGCATAGGAATATGAATGGTGTTATTTGAGAGATCAGCATATGATCAAGTCATGTGCATAAATGGAGTGATAAATGAGGCACCTATAATGCAGAGCGTGCCACCTCCTCAAGAGCCTCCATCTATTTCATATCAACTAGGGGATGAATCACATGCATGAACACAAGATCAAGATGGATCTACCCTCTTAAATTGGTAGGAGTTTGAATTTAATTATGTGAATTAGAATGAAGTGCCGAGCACAAGAAGTAACCCTGTTAATTTTAACACAAGATTTGGGAAGAGATAAATGGTGGAGGAACCTTATTTAGTTATTTAAACTTTTGTGCCTCAAGTTCAACATGTAAATACCCAAGTTAAAGTACTTATACAACCTTAGGCATACATATAAAAAGTTGTGTAGAAAGAATTCTAGCCTTAGACTAGTATGCAAGTGTGAGAATAGACTAACCTTGTAAAGGAGTAGATTAAAGGGACTTAAATATCCTTTAACATAGTCAAGCATATAAAGAAGACCGAGCTAAATGTTTCTATGTGGGATGTTCTTGCTATCATTTCTTAGATGAATTTGTGACAGATGCCCTAAGAATCTTCTAGCCTCATGAGCCATCATAAATTGTACCTATTACATATACAATCTTATGTCAACTTAAGGAAGAAGTTCATAAAAATAGAAATTTATCCCCATTATACATCTCTCTAATTATCAGTGAGCATCTCATACATAAATGTATGATATATTTGAGTTTTAGCAGTGTATTCATGCTAAAAAATATTACAAACATATTAGGCATAGTATATTCTCTCATCTCAAAAGGGTTCATCTAGTTGGATGAGACAATGGTTAAAACTATGAGCATTGTCAAAGATCTGAGACTCATGCTATATGTGTGTCTCAGCCTTTCCATAACATAGGACATCATAGTAATTAATTTACCCCTTTACTTTTCTATATGCCTTACCTGAGATTTCACTACAAAGGTGGGAGAATATTTATCCTTGGATTGGTTGCACATGCTACTTAGAACCAAATATGGGACCAACATGACCATCAAGGCTATGCCTATTTCAAAGAATCACATCGAGTCATACACTCCTAGCCTAATTAATGTAAACTTCACCTTATTTGATCAAGAGGATAATCTAATCCTTCATGTGTTGAGGTATGTTCCTAGTGTTGGTATTAAGGTATTAATGTTGGCATTGATGTGAAAGTTAATTTTAATGTCCATGTCAAAAGTTAGAGTTCATGTCATGCTTGGTGAAGTGGTATGTGATAAATAAGTTTTATCTCTCTGTTGAGAGAAAATTTAAAGGCAACTTGGTATTTTTTTTTAGGTTTTATTACATCTCAAGGTCATGTTCAAGATACAAGGGAAGCATAATTATTAAGATCTAAGTACGAAATAGCATACAAGGTAAGCACACATGGGTCAACTAGTCCTTGTATTCTATATGAGGTCTTAGCACAAGGTTATAATGTGATAAATCTCATAAATTTTATTGATATTAGCCTTATCTTTAGAGAAGCATGTTTTAAGAAAAACATCTTTGAGAGATATCTTGTTTGTGTCCAAACTTTAAGTACTAGGTATTTTGAGTAGCATGGTTTAGCTCTGTAAAAAAGATATATATATGAAGTAGGGTAAAGATTTTATATTTGGGTCAATAAAGGAATGATAAAGTGTCCTAATTTATGTTAACAATGAGAAAGATGTATAAAACTTACTGATTAGTTTCAAGGTTTGGTTTTGAGGCTTAATCTTTACTTGAAAAGACCTAGTGAAATGGCATAGGTCTCATAGCATGATGAGTTGAGCCATTTGAGACATGTTTGAGAAATTTTGTTATTTTTTTATCAATATATGAGATCACATAAAAAATTTATGAGGTTTTAAAGATAATTCAATATGTTTTAAGTCATGATCATAGTCTAAGTATGATTGGCAATGTAAGGCCTAGTGTATAAAGTGACCTATAGAGACCTAATGAGGGATCAAAATAATTTTAAAAGGTGGAATAGATCTTGAAAACATTTATATAGATATGATAGGTCATGTTAAGTGTGTGTAAGAATTTTTAATTGAATACCTGAATGAGAATTATGAAAACCTATGATAAGGTTCCCTATGTGCATAGAATGGGGAGTTGTGAATCCGAGAAGAGATTTTTTGTACTCGTTGGCATGTGAAACCTTTGCATGAGATCCTAAGAACTTCATGTAATTTTTTTAATGTTCCTATATTTATTTTCATATATTTTTTTTTAATACGAAGGGCAATCCTTTATGAATGATTACTAAGAAATGAAACTAGTCAAAACCTTTATAATGACCCAATAAGAAAGATCTTGTTGGTTATGGATTATAATGGTCATTTTGACCTAATTTTATATTTATAATATGTAAATTAATGTTCAATTTTTCCTCTTATGGTTTTGGTTTGTCTTGATAGTGAGTAAAAGTTATAAGAAAACCCTTATTTTTAGAAATTTTGATCTAACTGGTAGGGTTGACCAGGTCAAAGCATGTAAATAGATGAAGTATAATGTGTAAGACTTATAATTCATGACCATGAAATTTTTTAAGTATATTATATAAAAAAAAAATGTTAAACCAATCATGGAAGTTGGCCTATCACTAAATAGACCTAATGAGCAAAACAGTGAGAAAACTAGTCAAGAATGAGAATAAAATTAAGGATTGGTTGAATAGGAATAGGGATGAATCATAATGCAAGGGTTAATTAAAAAATTCATATTACTCCTATCCAATTGGTTTATAATTTTTTATGATGCCTATACTCAAGCAAAAATTTGTCATCAATTTGGTCTATCTAATACAGTGAAGTCTGTGTAGAGTGAAGTAGTGAGATTGGTTTGTAAGACTAATATTGATATATGACCATGATATATATATTTTTATATATGAGATAATGATTTTAAATGTTCACACAAACCCATTTTAATATCACAAAATTATTCCCATAAGTATTCTAATATTTGTTTTTCTTGACTGTGTTTTTGATGTTACAAGCAACTTTTTGTGTGTATATGAAAATGATGTTTCTGAGTCATTTTTCACTAATTTTAAGGATATAATGCCATTTAAGGTGTTATAAAAGTTTAATAGGATAATTTTAATTTATTTTTATTCATTATAATTCGCTATTCAAGTATGAAGAGTCAAATGTTTTTTATTGTTTGTTGACAATGTTTGGTGGTTCTGAGTAAGTCATTTGTAAGAGTGTTCCTGAGGCCTTTTGGATTGTGTGGTAAAAACCAAATAATATGGGGAATTATTTTAAGCTATAAATATCATATTAATATGATTTTATGTATGGTTTTTTTTAAAAAATTATGTATATGGTTCATATTTTCAAGACAGACTTTCTAGCAGTGAGAAGGCATAATGGCGAGTAAACCTAATTGGATGGTTCAAGGAGTGAAAAGAGACAAATGGAGTTGGGTAAATAAGGAGAGATTAGTATTGGTATATTAAGTTACATATGAATTTTTACATCCATTTTTGAAGACTCAAATTTTTAAAAGGAGGTTTAAGTTAAATGTGTGCTTAGGGAAGGATAAAGTACATTAGGTCTCTATTAGGCCTGATGGTGGTTTTAGCCATTAAGGGTAATGAATGACCTATGTAATATTTATTTAACTTGTGAAACATGTGTAGTGATATATTTAAATCATGATCCAATTATGTTGAGGTAATTTTATAACCAATATGGGTATGATAAAGAATCAAGTATAAAGTCAAGGCCTAATAAGCCTATTTTGACTAGTTAGAGTATTTGAGCTATTGATCGAAGGATATATTATTTTGGAGAACAAGTTAAGGGATTTAAGATCATTATGGAGATAATATGAATATTTCATGAGTATATAACTATGTTTTTATAGGTTTTTATGAAGTTCATTTGACCTAATTCTGCCAAGGAGAGGGCTAATTGAGAGAGAAGGCCTTATAGGTTATTTGAGAGAGAAAGAAGTGTGAGAAGAGCAAACAGATGAGGTCATATTCAATTGAGTAATCAAAAGGTCTCCAAGGGTGATAATATATTCAAGGTATCTAAAATTTTTTTTGGTTACTTATGGGGGTTGGAGCCTTCTTGTAGGTTGAAGCTTGCTAAAAGCACTAGTTGAGTTGGTGCTTGAATAGTAAGGGGTTGGTGCTCCTTGTGGGGTTGGTGCCTCACTAAAATTTTGATTCATTGCATATAGGATAGTATTCCAAGTTGTGCATCAATGGATTTTCTTCTCCTATAGGGTTTCTCAGAAATATTTCATGTCCTTATGTGTTGGAATAATGCATATTTAAGCTTACCCAGGGTTAATAGGGTAAGTTATTTATTACCGAGGGCTAATTTTATTTACCTAGGTTAATTTATTTTATTGTTGAGAATCTCTCAATAATATATTTGTTTGTAGTATGAGAAAATAAATAATTTTTTTTTTCTATTTTGTAATCACTACAAATAGTTTGTTGTCGTGAAACAAACTATTTGTATTATATATACTTTACAATATATGAGAAATGAACGAGAGATTAATGAGAGAATATAGAGAATTTTTTGGATTATCACCTATTTTTTAGGTGTGACAAATTTATTTTATTCTCTAATATTATTTGCAGGTTATTTGTTGTGGGCTCTTTCTCCTAGATTGATACTGTGGATCCTGTGTATCTCCTGCTCATTCTTTCATGGTATCAGAGCTTGGAGATCCAGTTGAAGATACTCTTCCCTAAAAATTTTTCATCTATTAACACATTCAAAAATATTATTTTATTGATGTGTCACAGATATTTTTTATTATCTCAAATTTTGGTTCTTGTTTACAAGTTTTTTTAGAAAATGTTGTACTTTATGCTCATTAAATGACCGTCCAAATTTCTAAAATCAGATTTTTTTTCACAGGGGCATAGAAAATCAAGTCAATAATCCATTTCAATTTGAATTTTTTCATTTGGACCAGACCGTACAGCTCTTTCCTTCAAAAACTTGCTGACTGGTTCTTGTTGGTAGACTGCAATACCTGTTCATTTTTCTGATGTGGAAGATCGTACGGTTAAATTTTTTGAAATTTAAGACCTGTTCATGAAAGTTGACTATTATATCTTTAATTCCATATAAATTAATATGAATTTGGACCAGGCCGTACAGTGTTTTGGAAGCTTACAACAGGAATTTACAAACTATTTTTTTGTCTGATGCATAGCCGCACAGTTTTTTAATTTTTGAACGCCTTATTTTGTATAAAATCAAAATATAAAAATTTCATGTGATATCAAACTTCCAAGGCTTCCATTTCATGCTAAGAAGGATGGATTTGGACTAGGCCGTATAGTCTTTTGAGTAATTTTGTGGAACAAATTCTGAATTGCTGAGAGGTGTTTTTCATTGGCCAGTATTTACAGAATTTATCAAATATTTCCCTGACCACCACACTTTGCTGAAAAAAAAGTTTATTTCTGATAAAGCCAAAGATTATTCAATAGTTATCTCACACGTGTGATTCATTTTTGACTTTTTTATATTATTTTTTTTAATTTTTAGTGGTTTAAATGCAAGTCTCTAACTTTGAAAGTACAAATTTGACTTTGCTAAAGTGGCTAGAGATATTTTGTTAAAAATTTGTAGGGAGGAAGTCTTGGGGTCAAATCCCCCTACAATTTTTTCTGCATAAAACCATTTTTTTAATTTTGTATAAGCTAAGGCTAAATTTTTTTTTTGTCGGGAGACGTTAAATTGTAATGGGAGGGGTGTTTTTTGAGGAAAAATGAATGTCTAGGTTGTTCTTGTCAACATCATCATCTTCCTCGAGAATGGAATCCCAATTGTTTGAACCCCTAAATTATAAAAATTACCATGTTTGAAAGCTAAAAATGCAACAACTCCTTCAATCAAAGGGCTTATGGAGAATTTTTTCTGAAATAACACCTGCAGCATTCACCACTGAAAAAGACAAATATGCATATAGTTGTAAGCAGGATGAGGCTCTTGCATTGATTTGCCTCAACATCTCAGATAATCTTCAATTTCACATTGTAGATGCTACTATGCCAAAAGAGGTATGGAAAAAATTTAAAAACCTATTTGGAAAAGTTAATGGGTTTAAAATTTTGCAATTAGATGCAGAATTGAGTACTCTCTCTCTCCATCAGATTTCCCTTCAATAGATGAATTCTTGGCAAAATTCAAATTTATAAGGTCACAATTGAAAGCTAGTGACAAGGATAAAAGTGATTAGGAGTGCATTTTCATGATTTTGTCAAAGTTGAAAGGACCATATAGTGTTTTTTCCTCTGCTTTTTATACTATGATGGATACATTAGGTGATGAATTCAAATGACCTTTCTTTGAAGTTTTTTGTGAAAGATTGACTAGAGAGCAAACAAAATTAATGGCCTTAAATGCTTTAATTGGTCTTAGTCATGCTCTAGTTGCTAATTCTTATAAAGGAAAACCTTCACCTAAGTCTAAACAAAAGCAAACACCTTCAAATAACCCTCCAGAGTCCACCACCCAAACACCTCATCATTCTAAATCTGCTAAGACCAAAAAGTCCTTTAAGCAAAAGAATAAAATATTTGGTCCATGTAATTTTTGTGGTGGTCCTAATCATGATGAAAGTAGATTTTTTAAGAAGATGGAAGAATTTGAGGCAGCGGTCAGACAACACAAAATTTCCATTCCATCTCCATCTCCTTCTACTTCTACGGGAAAAGGGAAAGCACTTTTAGCCAGGGCTATATCTTCATGTCATGATCAGTGGATTTTTGACTCAGGTGCTTCTCACCATCTCACACATTCTAAAGATCTATTTTATTCTCTTACAGATTGTATCACATCACATATTTTTATGGGTAACTCCTCACAGATTGAAGTTTTGGGATCTGGTACTGTTGATAAACAAGATGGATGTTTTAACAATGTATTGCTTGTACCCCAAATCTCTTTTAATTTTCTCTCTGTATATCAAATATGTAATTATGGTAGTGGTAAAACTATGGATTTTACTTCACATGATGTTTTAATAAGAGAATGTAATGATCCTAGTGAGATAGTTGCTATAGGTACAGCAGACCATACTGCAAGACTCTATACTTTTTATAAGTTTGAGTATTTTATGTCTTCTGGTTCTTCACTTATAGCACATGGTAATAATCTCAGCAAATTGTGGCATGAGAGATTAAGACATTTGAGTTATGGATATATGCAACAAATGAGTACAAAACATCTTGTAAAAGGCCTTCTTAAGGTCTCATGTATTGATGGGCTGTGTCCTGGTTATCTAGTTGGTAAACAGCACCATTTCCAGTTGGTAAGGCCACATGTGCAAATACACCCTTAGGGTTGGTTCATAGTGATTTGATGACTTTTCCAACTCGTTCTTTATTAGGGGCTAAATATGCACTCACATTCATTGATGATTTTACTCGTAAAACCTGGGTATATTTTCTCAAGTTGAAAAGTGAAGTTTTTGAGACTTTTAAGGCCTTCAAAGCCTTTGTTGAAAAATAATCATCTCTTCCTCTTAAGAAGATACGCACTGACAGTGGGGGGGAATATGAAAATAATGTTTTCTATGATTTTTGTATTGAGCATGGGATATAACACCAGTTCACTGTACCACACACTCCTCAATAAAATGGTGTAGCAGAGAGGAAGAATCGAACATTGAAAGAGATGGCTAATTGTATGATTCACTCTAAAAATTTGGGTCCACAATATTGGGTTGAAGCTGTAAATTGTGCAAACTACATTTAAAATCATATGCCTCACAAAGCTATGCAAAATATGACACCAGAAGAAGCTTGGTCTAGGATCAAGCCTAATATTTCAGATTTTCGCATCTTTGGGAGTCAAACATGGGCATTCATTCCTGATGACAAACGTAAAGCATTGGAGAAGAAAAGCCAACCACTCATTTTTGTTGGTTATTGTGAAGATGTAAAATCCTACCATATTTTTGATCCTATCACACATGATGTGTTGTTTCGACGGGATGTTCAGGTTGATGAGCTACCCACTCCATAGGAGTGTACATCTAGTTCTTCTTCTCCCCCTCCTTCTACTGAGGATAGTGAGGATTTGCCTTCTATTGTTGATGATGATGATGTTGCACTTATTCAGTCACTTGTGGATTTACTTTCACACTTGGTTCAGGTTTAGTTGCTTGGGCATGCAAAAAGTAGACTGCTATTGCATTGTCCTCTACTGAGGCTGAGTATCGAGGTGTTGTCAAAGCTAGTCAGGAGACACTTTGGCTTTGACAATTGCTTGGAGAGTTTGGCTTCACACAGCAGAGTCCTACTACTCTTTGGTGTGACAACCAAAGTGCGATTGTTATTTCACGCAATCCTATTGAGCATCAATGGACAAAACACATTGAGATTCACATCCACTTCATTCGACATCTTATTCAGGATGGAGTTCTTTCTTTGGAGTTTGTGCCTACAGCTGAGCAGATTGCTGACATCTTCACTAAACCTTTGGTTCTCCTAATTATCTTCAATTGCGAGTGATGTTTGCGGTGAAGGAAGTTGTCCTTGGAGGGGATTTCCCATGAAGTCCTTCCTTCCTTTATTTTTTATATATTTTGATTGGTTTGTACATGGGTACCTTATCAGGCCTAGTAGTCGAGACCCATCTTTGTTTGTCATTCTCTCTATGTTTCACTTAAGGGAGGGTGTTGGAATAATGCATATTTAAGCTTAACTAGGGTTAATAAGGTAAGTTATTTATTACTGAGGGTTAATTTTATTTACCTAGGTTAACTTATTTTATTGTTGATAATCTCTCAACAATATATTTGTTCGTAGTATGAGAAAATAAATAGTTTGTTTTCTCTATTTTGTAATCACTACAAATAGTTTGTTGTCATGAAACAAACTATTTGTATTATATATACTTTACAATATATGAGAAATGAATGAGAGATTAATGAGAGAATATAGAGAATTTTGTGGATTATCACCTATTTTTTAGGTGTGACAAATTTGTTTTATTCTCTGGTATTATTTGCAAGTTATTTGTTGTGGGTTCTTTCTCCTAGATTGATCCTATGGATCTTGTGTATCTCCTACTCATTATTTCATTATGGTGTTTGCTTTCATAGATGCTTATGTATGCATTAATTGGTGTATGTAAGTGAATGACTACTTCATGAATATTAAGTGAAATTAGAGGATTGTTTTAATATAACTGATTCACCCCATCTAAGTAGTTGTAATTTTAACATCATGAAACCACCACACCCTTTAAAGAGGTCCTAGATGACTTGATGAATAGGCATGTGAGCATTATGAGTGAGATCCATATGATAATATAGGAGAAATAGTACCATGTACATACTGCATTCTCAAGGAGGACACCTTGTTTCCTAACCTTGTAAAGGTAGAACAAGACCTTGAAGGCATATGCAAGTTATACATTGATGGCTCCCAAAGCAAAAGTGGTGTAGGAGTTGGTTTTTTAATGGTTTCCTCTCAAAAGGATAAATATTTCCATGCATTCAGATTATAATTTGGCTACATAAATAATTTTACTAAGTATGACGTGCTGACCCAGGGTCTCCAATTAGTCCATAAGAAAAGAATTAAGGTGTTACAAGTTTTTTGAGATATTGAGCTAGTGATAAACTAGGTTAGAGCATGAAACATGTTCAAAAATAATTTGTTAAGAACTTAAAAAAATAGGGCATGGGACATGATTGAAGGGTTTGATTATTTATATATCCATTTCATACCAGTGGCATAAAATGTTGATGCCAATAGGCTCACAATTATGGGTACATAGTATGACCTCCCACGTAATATAAATAATGATTTTGAATAGCTTGTAAGACTCATAGTCAAACCAGCAGTCTTAAACAATGTAAGTAATTAAAAAGTGTTTAAAAGAGATGAATAAATCACCAACTTCTTATAATATAAAGTTGAGTTCTGAGCCAACAATCAACCCTGACTCCAAAGCTTAATATTAAAATTAGATCATTTAAATGAATGGAAATAATCTACCTAGGGGGATATTCACACTCGAAATCATCTTCAATTTTGATGGCCAACTAAAAAAAAAGAAGAGAAACTTGATAGTGAAGGAGGAAATCTTCAAGCCAATGTCCATCTCTGATGACAAGCTCTCAAAGGTAGGTAAGATATCATTTATCTCTTTTAATTTTGTCATAATATCACCCCTTATTATCATTTATCTAACATCCCCCTTTATTCTTCATCATGCTAATCTTATATTATCCCCACCAACCTATTAATTCTTTTAATCATGTCTTATCCACTAACTAATCCCGCTTATCTATTATATTATAATTTTAAATTTCAGTCCCACCTACCCTAGCCTATTCCTAGGTTTTTCCTACATCCCTAATCTCTAATCATATATCTAATCACCTATCTAACCACCTAAAAATATTTTTTATCCTCCCTAATGGATTTTAGAATCTTCTCTATATTAGCCCTTCCTCTCTAGAAGCCTTTATTCTAGAGGCTTCCAAGGAATTTTTAATTCCTTCAATAATCCTCCACTCTTCATCCTAACTTTGAATATTGGCTATTGATCTTCCCTTCATGGCCAAACTAATTATTGAATCCATAAAATCTCCACATCAATATCTTTCATCAATCCATGTTATGCTAAAAATATAAGTCTATCCATATCAATCCAAAAATAGTCAAGAACCACTAGAATCAGTTTAAAGGTATTGGAGGGAAGCCATTAAGAGCTAGATAATGGTAAGAATTCATTTATGATTGTTGATTGTTCCATATTTCTTTCCCTTTTGATGTTTTGTAAGTTTTGGGTAAAATTGATATTTTTAGTAGTTTGAATCCATAAGATCAAAATTAAAAGCATTCATTTGGTGACCACAATGGTATAACTCCTTTAAATTAACTATTTTTCATGTTAAAAGTGTTTTAATAGCTTTCAGGATTGGTTGGACAAAGAGAAAGATCTAGATTTCATCAAAATTTCACGTCCAAACAAAAGGTAGTTTTGCCCTTCAAATTACAATATTGTATTGGCGATATTGAATATTGTAATTGTGATTTTACTTAAGCCATACCATTTAAACACTGATAGTTAATTATTTTGGTAGTTTTTTCACCTGTTTCTAATGCCACATCTCACAAAGGTGACATTACTGATAAGTAGTGGTTTTGATTGTTAAAGTGTGGTTTTGTAGGATATGATTTTAAAATCAAATAATTAATCTTGTACACATCTATTCCTTTCTAATAGGTTTATTATAACTCATTTTGTCTTTCAAGGTTAGGATTAAAACCTATCAGTCTTAAAATTAGTGGTTATTTTATACTAAGTAAAACTGCATTTCTATAGTTGTGATAGTTGATTATGAGTCACAGTTTTGCCTTGTATACTAAAAACATTAGTTCAATCTGCTAATCTTGATGAGTCACAATTTTCTATCTCTACCTTACTATTTTATACTCGGATGAAGGGGAGGTGTCACTTAAGATAACTCCTTAAACACCCTTTGTCTACTTGGTGTAATACTACACATTTGCAGAAGTATTATTGACTAAAAATTATGGTTTTATAGGTTGTCATATCAGTTTAGTAAAAGATAGATAAATACTAGTGAACATTTTGATTTCTAATGTTAGCCTTAAAAGACTACTTTATTATAGATAATATACCAATTTATAGTTCAAGACTTGTTCTATTCTATAATATTTAGCCAAGTTTTTAGTTATTTTCAATAATGCACTTTGTGATAGGTGAGTTTGTTTAAAATAGTAAATTTTGCATAATAATAGTCAAATTTGACTTAGATAGTTTAAATAGCAAATTTTATTAGAAATTTAATATGGTCTTACCTTTATCATTGTAAGAACAGTCTAGTAGAAAAAATATCTACTACATTTTGATAATTTTGTAACAAATTTTTGATGTTAAAAATATCTCTCTACAAAACTACCTTTTGAAATAAGTGATATTGACATAGATAGTCAGTTTTGTGCTTAAATAGTCATTTTTTACCTAAATAATTTTAATAGTATATTTATGTAAATATAGTCTTAATTTTAGTCATCTTAGGTAGACTTTGATACTTTATAAATATTTTTAATCGCCTCTATAAATATTTTGCAATTTCACTGCTAGGTTATTAGGTTTTTCTTTAATTTCAAAACCTTATATCATGATTTGTAATATTGTATTTGAACTAGAAATATTGCTTAACCATTTTTAGTTTTGCATAATCTTACAGTCATAGTTAACCATTGTAAAACCACATATTAGCTAGTTACAATATTACTAAAAACATATGGTTTTGTACTCTCTATAATTGTTTTTTCACTAACTGACTGTGTAATTGCATTTTTGTAGGATCATAGGCAGTTTTAATCATTTTAAAACTACTAATTAGTTTTTGTGCAAGACCATCTTAGTGGGAGGAACTAGATTAGTTTACTAACTCATGTTTTCTTAGGAATAATACTTATTCTAAGAATTTTAATCTTGAACTTGTATATATCTTTGTGTGCTTGCTTGTTTGCTTAATTTTTTCACAAAGTTAATTAATTGGATAAATAAACTTTTATTTGCTTGTTGGTCAATCCATTTTTGTTTTTAGGAGTACACATGATGTGGAATTGATCCCCAAGTACTTGCCTAGTCACTAGGGGTTGGTGACATAGATTTCATTACCGTGCATTCAACCAAACTTCATGTTCTAATAGAGGATAAATATCAAGGATAGATATCATTAGGCTAATCAATTGATCCTATATAGGTCATTTGTGAAGGGGAAGAGTTAATTCTCTGAACTAGGCACTAGATATCACCCTTTATATATTTGGGCCCCATGTAACCTCATGTATCCCAAAGATGCCCCTAGACACCCTTGTGTGTACCTAGTTTAGGACTTATCATCTATAACAAATGATTTGCTACAAGATTTTGTATTAGTTCCCAAGTGATTATCATGTGCAGATAGGGTTGAGAGGGTTTTGGAGATTCTGTAATTGGTCACCCACCTATAGCCTCACATGTGAATCTATTAGATAGTACAGTCATCGAGTTACACTCTCAATAAATTTACTAATCTTAGGGATATGGTCTACATCCTTAGGTGTGTGTCACGCTAGATCAGCCTTTCACCCAAACCTATACATGGCTATCTAGGCTTTCTATATCTTCATCTTATACATCTTTATTGTTTTAAACAATCTATCCATATGTCCATTGTTTACATTCTTAATCTTCTTGTACAACCTTATCTACTTCACTTGTCATCATAACTTGTATATCCTTTATCTACTTTGATCTTGTATGATCTTGTCTATCATTTACATTTGATCATATTATCTCAAACATATCCTAATGTAAATTTTTTTAGGCATCCAAGCATCCTCATATTATCAAAACCCTTTCAACTCATCTAGTCTTATGCCATCTAAATAAATTCCATCTTACTTTGTTGGCTTTTTAGGTCATACACTTATCCAGATCATACTCATCATCCCCCAATCATCATTACATCACCACCCTTGATCCCATCATCCTTGAACCCTCCATTTATTCCCATCTACCCTTCATCACACAATCTTATATCCATATAACCTTGAGAAAATTGGTCTAAGACTTGATTTAGTCCTTTTTTCATCCTTACATATCATTCTATGAATCTAGTCCACTATCATTTTCTTAACACCTATCATCTTTATCAGATTTCATACTTAGTTGATACCCTATTATTAACCTATCAATTATTTATAATCCAATCATCTCTAATATAGTCATCTTTCATATTCATAACTAACACCCATCCAATCATCATCTTACTAGTTTAAATCTAGGTACTAGTCTAATCCCCATCCTTTTGATAGCTTAAAAACTAGACATTGTCAATTGAGCATTAGCACCTATGATACTAACAATTTAAAATCTCATCCTAGTCTTATATCATCTCAATCACATTTATTCTATCTTATCCTCGCCATCACTTGTCATACAAGCTTAATAAATCATACTTTCTTCAATCATCTGCTCAAATGAATTTGGACCATGTTCTTATAGAATAATATATATTTGCCAACAAGGATTAGATCCTTTTATGAGCCCTATGAATGGGTGTCTTCCTACCTTAAAAATTTCATCTCATTAAGCCTACACCAATGTCCCATATCCTTCCTCAAAAAAATCCCCTATCTCACCATAGTTAACTCCATTGTCCATTCATCATAATCATAGTCTTCACATCCCTCAATATACAAGTGATAAAGTCACCCTATTTAATGAGTACATATTTGTCTATAGGGATGTGGTCCTTTTACATCAATTGGATATGGTTTTTCTACCTTCCCAATGATTTAAAACCTCTAAACCTAAGTTCACATACCAAAAAAGTGCCTCATCAACCCTTATATCCATCCAATTATCATGACAATAAATCCCATTCCAGTCTACCACCCCTAGTCCTAGTCATAGTCATGACCTTCTTAGTCTAAAAATTACCTTGTTTAATAACTATATTATTGCAAACAAGGATGAAGTACTCTTGAATCTTATTGATATGGGTACCCAACCTCCCAAATGTCTTGACCCCATTTAGATAACCTTGCCTCCAGTTCACACCCATCCATAATCAAATCCTCCATCTTACAATCATTGTCCATCACAAATTCCCCATCCTACTAGCAAAGGGAATCCTAGCTTATCAACCTCATCTAATTCCCATTCATATCCTAAATAATCTCACACACCACCATTCCCTAATATCATGACATCTCCATCACATTATTTCATGCCTAATTTCATCACTTCCATACCTAACACCATGGATAAATAATATGCCCCTATCCCAAAATCTTAGAATTCTTATTATGTAAATTGAAGACAAGCAACATGATTGTTCACCTAAAAATAAGACCTCTAATTTATCTAAACATACACCCTCATAGTATCAAGTAGAATAATTTTATGTATACCATAAAGTCCTCGAGTATTTATTTAATAGATGCCACCCTTTTAGAGACTATATCTAAAAATTAATTGATAATGGAGACACTAAAATCGAAGGAGAATCTAATGTATCCATGACTAGGAGTGTGAAAAATGGGATATTCCAAGGTTCCTTCCCTAAATATGATCAAGATTATTACCTCATAAACCAAGGTCATGAACCTAATCCCCATCATACCACAACCATCCCTGATCAAACCATCCCTATGTCCTATTCACATCACATCCCCCATCTTCACAAATCCATTAAACCTAAAGCATCCATACACAAACCTAGGGTGACAGAGGTACTTGTGGATAATAATGTTATTAAAGAGGCTCTCTCTATGGCTACTATCAAAAAATCATCTATTAGAAACATATCCTCATCAACATCCCTATTAGAGTCAGCATCATAATGGTTAGGATCATGTTCAACTTTAGTACTTGAATCATAATCCTTATTAGAATCATCATCCCTTTTAGATATGTAATTCATGATGACACCTATCTCTTTGAAGATTTCCCTACTTTGAATGTTGACTAGTTAGAGGCATGACTCTTGATCCATCTCATAATGATGAAATCATAACACAATTTTTGGATGTTTTATCAGTTGAAGATCATCAAGATAGAGATGAATAACTTTAAATATTAATTCTATAGAGAGTCTTAGTGATACTTTTGAGATTCTTGAGGACATTTTATCTAACATGAAGGCTGGGTTCCATAGTATATCCTATGAGGAATATGTCTCCCATTATCCCTTTAATCTACCCTTTCCACCACAACATCCCAAATCATCCCCTATTAACAATCCCTCCATCCCACTCTTTGAATGGGACAAATAGGAACATGCATCATCATATTTCATATAGCATGTAATATTATGTGTCAAATATACAAGGATCCAAACCAATAATCAATTAATCTAGTCAAATAATAAAGATAATTATGATCAAAAAATAATCAATCAAAGTCAAAAAGAGTCAAATAATTGACCAAGTCAAAAAGCATCATCCCCTAGTACACATATCCTTGAGGTGCTAGGGGAACATCAAATTTGAAATCCTCATCTATCAAGTTAAAGATCAAATTCCTCTGGTGAATCCCATAATCATGCACCAATGGCAAATAAAGTCAAATCCAATCACCAAATTAAAATAATGTTAAACATCATATATCCAAAAATACTCCTAATATTTGGATCAAAGAGAAAGAAATTCAAAAGGTATTAGATCCCTTAATCTCATGGCACCAATCAAAAAATGTCCCTTCTACCATATCCAACGATGTATGCAATTGTCGCTCCCCTTCCAGTCACATTGTCCATCATAACCATATCACTCATTCACATCCTTTATCCGACCATCAAAATCAAGACATAATCCCATCCATACCATATATAAAATCCCTAGGTAGTTTCATCTCTTAAAAGGGTTACAAATAAACCCCACTTAGATGTTTGAAGGATGTTAAATCAAGAATCAACAAAGTTTACAAGGACATCAGTGAATCTAACATCGACAACATGGTCTTAACATCACATATCTCTAGATCAAGTGTTGGCTGAAGATTCATAAATTATTTCCATCCTATATCTTGCCTACCTCTAATAATCAATATGCCATCAAAAAATTCAAAAAATCAAAAAAATCAAAAAAAATAAAAAAGTTAAAAAATCAAAAAAGTCAAAAAATAAAAAATCATTCATCCAATGTTGAAAACTAGATTACCAGTACCTTGGGTAAGTACCATGATGAAAACCAATTTCTAGTGTCATGGTATAATAATCTATTATTTACATTGTACCTCAACACTTGGGGGCAAATCCATCACATAATATCCCTTATCAATCCCATCCATGTCATATCCCTCTATCCATTATTCTTACCCATCATTAGCCATCATATATTGCATCTTATTATCTCTTCTTCTAGTCTTGACCTTTGTAAGGACGTGGAAGATGTCTTGACAAATGTTCTAGAATCATCTTGACATATCCTCCAATTGACACTCGGGCAACTAGATATATGATCCCTTCACGATTTGGTCATTGGAGATCCTTAGTCCACTCTTCCTTTGTCCTTGTCTATTTTTTTGCATCACCATCATCCTTTTGTCATCCCATCCATTATTCCATCCATCCTATCTTGGTTTCTAGTCTTGGAATTCCCTTTGATGGTAACCCCATTTGTATAATGTACATACATATTCTCAAAATCCCTAAAAATATATCAAAATCCCAAAAAACCATAAAATCTAGAAAAAGCCAAAAAAATTCCAAGAGATCTTGTCTAGTTCCCTATTTACATCCATATCCATTTCCTTCATCCTCCATAACATAATAATTATTATCCACACCATTATTATCTCTTGTACCCTATTATGAATCAGGGAAAATATAATCTATCTTGAGCTAGTCTAACTTTAGCCTGATAAGTCTTAATTATCTCATCTGAGTTTAACACATGGTCAATCCTCGAGTCAACTAGCCCTATATTCTATCCCTAATATACACCAAATATATACCCTATCTAAACCCATATCCTTAATCCCATTTCACTTCACATCATAATCATCATGATCATCTTAGTCCAATTCATCATCTAATCAATCATCCCATCAACTATCATCAGGACCATTAGACAAGACATAATGACATCTGCATGTAGATACTTGTGTCTGTTAATTATTTGTTCTTTGATTTTAAAGTTGTTTGTATGATTGTCTTATATTTTGTTTGTTTGTCTATGTTTATCTTGTATCTTGTATCTTTTTTGTCTATTAAGAAATGAATGATAATGTTATGATGACACCAAAATATAAAATGATGATTTTAGGTACCCTCGATGATGCAGAGTTTGTTATTTATCCCTTTTATAATCATGCACTTTAGCATGATCTCCTCTTGGTCATACTGATATCATGGGGCATACTTCATAGTGTTATATTTAAATTAAATTTCTTAGATTATGATGAGCCTTATTATAACAATGATGGCTTTATAATAGATACACTCATCATTTCTTCTAACCTCTTTTATGTGTCTAAATGTATAATCATCATAATCCCATCATCAAGTTGATCATCTCAGTTTAATCACCTAATATCCAATCATTCATCTAAACCATCTACCATCCCATCTATATCCTCTAGTTACTCATTTATCATCTCTCTAGTCATCAACATCTATCATCTCATCTCCCATAATTTATCTTAGTCCTCTATCTTCATGTCTAATAATTGAGTCACATCCTCTATCTAAAAACTAATATGTATAATAGTTATCATCATCTTGATATTCTAATCCATCATCATCATCCTCTCGACTAGTTAGAATTACATCAACCTGAGGTCTTTTAAGATTATGTACGTAGCATTTGGCCACTTTTTGGTGCCCAAAGATGGCTTCGCCACCATTTTCCCATCCCCTTTTTTATTTAATCACTTAATCATATCAATTCTTCTCTCTCATATCCTTCATCATATCATTTTATTTAGCCTTGAAATACACCCATCATTAATTTTATCAAATCATTCTTATCTTGGTTTGTAGCTTTCCTTAGCATGTGTTCCTGCCTTGGATATGTCTAAAGCTTATGTATTTTTATCTTATCATCATCATGTTATGGTTGATTACCCCTTGGGATGTGTCTACAATCATGACACAGTCATTTCCACTCCCTATGAATATGTCTTTGCTAAGAGAATCATCCACTTATAGCTTACTGCTCAGGTCGAGTTCATCTTCTTCATCATCTATCTCATATATCACATGCAAACCCCTTATTTATTTGTTACATCCCACCCCTCATTTCCTCCTTTAAGTGGACATCTTCCTTATTCTTCTCCACATGTCCCCTTGAGGTAGCATCATATGTCCACTAACATCATCTACTAATATTCATTTATCTCATGTTTTTATTCTTTGAAAGACCATTACTCTTTCCACTTCACCCACTTGCAATGCCCTTTCAAAGAGGGGCAAAATGTATACATCTAAATTTGCTCAATTCATTTACTATCACTAATATTACTATTAGTCAACACTAATTTCACTCATCTCATCTAGTATCATTTATCTCTTCTAATTTTATCCTAATATCACCCCTTTTAGTCATTTATCTAACATCCCCCTTTATTCTTATTCGTCATTTTAATCTTATATTATCCCCACCAACCTATTAATTATTTTAATCATGTCTTATCCACTAATTAATCCCACTTGTCTACTATATTGTAATTTCAGATTCCAATCCCACCTACCCTAACCTATTCTAAGGCTTTCCTACATCCTTAAGCCTTAATCATCTATCTAACAACCTATCTAACTACCTACTAATCTTACTTATTCCCCTTAATGGATTCTATAATTATCCAATTCTACAATCCTCTTTATCTTAGCCCTTCCTCTCTAGAAGCCTTTATTTTAAAGGCTTCTAAAGAATTTTTAATTCCTTGGATAATCCTCCACCATTGATCCTCTTCATCCCAAATTTAAATATTTACCATTAATCTTCCCTCTATAGCCTATTTAAACCAACCCATCCTCCATAGCCAAACTAACTATTGAATTCATAAAACCTCCATGTCAATATCTTCCATAAATTCATGATATCAAAATCATTGATAAAGTTAACATCATGCTAAAAATATGAGTCTATCCATAGCAATCCAATAACAAAATAAAGAATCTTTAGAAGATTTGAAAATCTTAGAAGGAAGCCATTAGGAGCTAGGTAATGGTGATAATTAGTTTTTGATTGTTAATTATTTTTATATTTCTTTCCCTTCTAATGTTTTGTAAGTTTTGGGTGAAATTGCTACTTTTAGTAGTTTGAATCCATAAGCTCAAAATTATAAGCATTCAAATCCAAACACAGAGACTTTAGATTAAAATCCATTCCGTATGTGTTTGTTAGTAGTGCATTTTTTAGAAGAGACATAAATGAAATCCTCTTGTGATGCATATATCCAAATTAGGTGAACAAAATCCTAGAATATTTTCACAATGGATTGCTAAGAGGCCATTACTCACCTAAGACCACTGTGATAAAAATCATGTAAGCTGGATATTATTGGCCTACTATATTCAAAGATATGCATGTATGGGGGTGAGGATACAAGAAGTGTGTCTTCTTCTTAAGCAAGCAGATATAGGTATCCCTACCCCTACAACCAATACAATTTGATCAACATTTTGCATAGTGGGGCCTAAACTTCATCAGCATGATAAATCCACCATCAAGCATTGGACACAAATGGATCCTCATAGCAACTAACTACTTCACAAGGTGGATGGAGGTGATAGTGCTCAAGGAAGCTAATAAGGTCTCCATTTTAGACTTCTATGAAGGTATTATCTCAATATTTTATGTCTCAGCCACTATTATCTTAGATAATGCACTTACTTTTCTTAAATCCAAGTTTAGTGAATGGGCAATTAGACAACATCCACCTAAACACCTCCTCAAACTATTACCCCCAAGGTAATGATTTGGCTAAATTGACTAACAATAATTTGGTTTGCATCATCAAAAAAACCATAGAATATAATCAACGATCTTGGCATACCAAGCTCAAGTCAACCCTCTAGTTAGATTGAATAACACCAAAAAGGGTGTTTGGGAATTCACCCTTCATGTTAATCTATGGAAAGGAATCAAGGTGTCCCACATCTCTCAAATTTTCCTCACTAGATCTAACTCATATTGGTGTTGATTGAAAGTGACCTTATTATGGTAAGGTTAGTCATGCTAAGAGAGCTCAAAGAACTTAGAGTGTATGTCATGCACCCTATGGAGCTTTAACAGGCACAAACTAAGAGAACATTTAACAGAAAGGATACTAATAAAATCTTCAATTAAGGAGACTTGGCACTCTAATGGGACACAAATAAACTAAAAGTTGGGAATCATATGAAGTTTGACACTATATGGAGTGGACCATAGTTAGTTGCAAGTAAACCAATGCATACTAGCTTGCAAGTCCAAGCAGAGAAGTGTTGCTTATCCCCATCAATGGGATTCATCTTAAGAATTATATTTGATGATCATGAACACCCTTATAATTAATAGTTTATATGTTTCAAATTCCTAGAGTGTTGTGCACACATGTTGTTTAGAGTAGCTTATTTTCCTCCAATCACTTGTGCATGGTTTTATGAGCTTAGTTTTATCATTCCTCTAAGTGCCATTCAGTGTAGATTTTTGATTTATTTATCCTTATGTAAGGTATCTCATTTCTTTCTAAGTTCAAGTGGGCTTCTCACACCAAATCTTAATCAGGGGAAAAAAGAGCAAGGGATTATAAATGACTGTGTACTTGATGGATTACTTTAAGGCTACTAGACTCCCACTTAGCAAGTAAATAACCTATAGAGGTTGCCAAAAATATTGAATTTTCAATTCACCCATTTAGTAGGTACTAACTCATAAGGACCACATAGGAGGTTGTGTGCTTTTGCAGCATCGAGTTCTTTAAAAATAAGTTTACACATAGACACTTCACATTTGTGCCCTCGCTTAACAATTAGCTCAAGTTCACACATTAAATAAGTGATTGATCCTCACCTATAAGTAATTTCTAATGCACATCCCACATTGAGATCCTTCACCACATCATCATGACACATGAGTTAGAGTGTGTGGGTACCCCTTATTTTAATTAGTGAAGGAAAGAAGTGTGCAGGAAGTGGTTCTAAATCATGAAGATCGCACTCAAGATATTCAATCTTTTTGTGCGCTCTCATTCAAAAACCTCCTCACACTAAAATGATAAAATCCTACACTAAATCATAAGTGTTTCAAATTTATGCCCTTAAAAAAAGTATAATTCATTATAGACTAAGAAATTTTTTCTTCACAGACATGCACAAGTTCCATTCAATAGGCGCATATTACAAATATCATTAGGAAAAACTAGGTACAAAAGTAATTTGGGAAATGATGCATTTTTATAAAAGATATCTCTTCGTGCCTTTCATGATATTTTAACTTCACTATGTATCCAACCCTTTGTTTAGCCTTTAGTGTACATCTTTACACAATATATATTTAATCAAAGGTGTGTGCAACCTTTACTTTGCACATGGTCCCAAAAGGTAGGTGCTGATAATTTTGACCTCACAGGTCAAATTATCACCCCCACCTTTAGAAACTTTGCATATCATGATATTTTATCTTGTGAGTCAATATTTTAGTCTTGAAAATTCCATAAAGTGATCATTATAAACCATGATTATCAGGTTTTATGGTTGATTAAGTGAGTTAAGGTCTTGTCCTTAATTTGTCTTGTGCTTGTCTAATCATTTCTTGGCCTTTCTAAGCCATTTAAAATATTGAGAATATTTTAGAGTGTCTTAGTGAGTTTAATAACATATTTTAAATTCATTTCATTCCCAACATATGAATAATTAGGTTGATCACAATTTGGACTAACTTCATGACTCATTTTTATGCAATTCTGACCATTATGTGACCTCCAAAGAAGGTTTTATAAAGTTTTGATAGAATATGATTAGGATGAAGATTAATTACATATTTATTCACCTTATTATATATTTTAAATACTCAATAATACATTTTATAGCATTTTAGTCAAAGCTCCTTAGTGAATTTGGCCTTTTCAGTGTAAAAACAAGCCTTTTTTAGGAATTCATACTAGTTTCGAGAGGATTTTTGTGAGAAAAGAATATTATAGGATTTGTTTGATCCCAAAAATCTCATATTAGTGGTTTTAAGGAATTTATAGGTGATAAAATGATAAAAACCAACTTTGCTCCTATATTGACCTTCTTGGCAGCTCTAGAAGGGTAGTTTTCAAATGCTCGATATGGAAAGAGGAGAGAGAGTTAGGATCTGAAATTTTGATAATTTTTAGGGGTATTAGTAATATTGAAATTATTTTCATTTTTTTTTTGGTACCTTAATATTTATTAACAATCACTAAAAGTGACAGTGGGCCATTATAGCCTATGCATCTGAGAGGGGTTTGTTCTAGCACATGTTTCTCAAGATCAAAAAATAATAGAAATAAATGATCTTTAGGGATTATATTATGGTTCAGAGGATAATTATAATATTGGTCTCATATTAACTCTTTTAATAAGGGATAAATAACATAAAACCATGTTTCCTTCACTATCTTTCTGAATGATTTCTTAGCTCAGTTTTAAAGCAAAATATGAGTTGTTCAGCATATGTTTCCATATTAAGAGGTTATAAATGGATGATCTAAATAATTACACACCTTGTTCATCTAATCAATATTTCATAAGACTCCATTCTGAGTACATCTCTTTTGGGAGATTCTAAGTTGAGTTGATCTCTTCAACAAGGTACAAATTCATTTATTGAGATTGGTTTCAATGTTCATGAATTCAAGGTGATGAAACTATGCCACTAATAGTAGGAACTCAACCTAATGGTCTAATTCCTCCTTAAGAGAGAGGCAGAGAGAGTTTGAGCCTCTATGGCTTGATAAGGATGTTCATAGCTTGATTAAAGTTGTCTCAGAGATGTGGAACATGGATTGTAGGGTATGTACATTTTGAAAGAGATTCATATGACATGTAACCTATGGAAACTACCCTAGTACATTTGGATTTAGTGATCCAAGGCCATTTTTGATATCCTACACTCTATGCATTTCATTGCAACCAATGGTCTTGATGTTTAGAAAGAGGGTTGTTGGTTTTCTTTTATGCAAAGCTCTGAGATAGAATTAGAGGCATCTTAGAGGGGTTTGATGATGTTTTAAGAGTTTATCTTAGGTATTGAAGTGTGACCTAAGTTTTTTTATAGTGTTATACTCATATACCTCTCAAAGAAACATATATACATCAAGCAAATTTGAAAAGTTTCTTTAGGGAAACTTTACCTTAATATCTCTAAAAACGCTCTTGACCTTGACAGAATTCCATGCCAAGATGAGCCTATGAGAGGCTAGGTTGAGCAAATCACCTTGTGACTATGCTTGAGATCTATTAGAAACATGCTAATACAAGGAGAATGTGTTTGATGGAGCAAAAAGGTAGATTGAATGGTATTTTAGTTCAAAAGAATGTTGACTAGAAATTCATTGTTAAACACAATCCTCTTGGCTCAAAAGAGACTTAAAAACTATAAATAGGCTCCTAGCATTAGTATCTTGGTGATTGAGAAGCAAGTATAAACTCAATGTATGAATTAGGTGCCCCAATGGCTAGTGTGACCTCAAAACAAGGTAAAGAGATGACTACATAGGTTTCAAACATAAGAAACAACCTAAAGCCATAGTAGGATACTCTTAGGGTATGAAAAAGGGATCTCTTGTTAACCAAGGCCAAGTGTGGGAGAATGAGACTAAGATATTCACCTTAAAATTAACACTCTATAAAGAATGAAATATTCTAAGTGTAAAGAATATTTCTCAGGGTGATCATTGATCAACTTATTTCACACCACCAACTTCAAAGCCAAGTCACTTACAATCTGTACAATGATGCATTCAACCCTCACAATCAAGATCATTAAAGAGTGTATTAAAGTGGATATGCAAGGAGAGGTATTTCAAGGTCATTGAGGTATGGATGAAGTTTTAAGAGGGATAATAAGGTATCCTAGGGTTATTAGCTTTATGATTACACTCAATCCATACACTATCTAATCATGCCCATCTAGAGCCATATATTGAAGAAATGCGTAGAAGGGCAATGCACAAAAAGGTTTGGGAATCTTGATCAGAAATTCATTTTGATTTATCAATCTAAAAACCCCTAACATGAACCAAAGGTAAACTCAAAGGTAAGTCAAAGGGTTTATATTCTTAGACTCTCCAAGGTGAAGACTTACAGCCAAGTGAAAAAAGAGCATTCACAGTCATATAAGGGTAGAGGTTTAGAGCTTGGATAAGAGTTTATATGTTTTTTTGAGGTTAAAAAGAATGCTTCAATATAAAAAGTAATATGAACTTGAAATGATCAAGAATAGGATGAGCGGAACCCAAACCTCTAGTTCACCACTTCATGGAATAACACTTACAAGCCTACAACACTAATTAGCTCCTTCAGGTGTCTCACATGAGCTAATCATATTGAAGGGAGTATTTGAACTGGGTGAAGTTATTCATGATGTAAAAGGATCCATTTGAGACCTTAAAAATGTCTATTATTATTGATAAGACCATAACCATGCTCATTCAAGATCCATACCTCTATTCACTACCCTCTGTATTGAAAAGTACACCTACAACTATCTTGGTAGAGCCCTGAAAGTGTGCATAGAAGTATGTAAGCATGAGAAGATATTCCTTAATGTCTGTCAGGATTGAGGATGCCATAATAATCAAAAATGAGGTTATATAATGGTAGGCATACCTAAATATTTATGTTCACAAGTGGAGAAGTTCATTTTAGAAACTTATTACCTAAAATAGGGCCTTGGTCATATTTGGTGCCATCATAGGATTGTGTGTATAAGGTATAGATAAATACAAATGACTTCATCATATATCCCTCACCTAGGAGTGATGTTTTACAAAATATGGATGGGTGTTTAGCCTCATGATTGATGTGTATGAATCCTCCATTTTTGGTAATTTTTCTCTACAGTCTTTCAGCATTATATACAGTAGTTTGAGTTTCAAATGGACTCATGATGATATAGGATCTTCATGGAAAAACTTTGCATATAGTTGCTCCTTTAGCATTAAGATTACACTAATGGCTTGAATAACATTGATAGGACTTGAATAATGAAGTCTCCACCTATATCATAGCCTATAGGCTTCTTCTTGGTCATAAATTAGCACCTAAAGGTTGATTTTAGGGTAACTATATAGATTGGACCCAATAGGTTATGTGTGAGACCTAACCTAAAGCATGATTTATGACAAATTCAACCATAGGACATGCATAAATATCTTAAACAAGGTTTTAAAGGCAATGAATAAGGCTTGAAGCATACAAATACTCACGTACAAGCTTACATTTTCTTGAGTAAGAATACAGTCTAACAATAGGTCTAGTTGAGCAAAGACATGGGTTGAGGAAGCTAGTATGTATAATGAAGAATTTGAAAACATTGTAAAGACCTTAAGTATGGTGATGATAGGACACAGTGCAATCATGTTGAAGTAAGTATAGTTTGGAGAAATGCAAAGAGTTAAAAAAGTTTAGGGTGATATCATGATTAGGACACCCTAAATATTATTATGTTCACTTTATGGTATCCTCAGACCAAGGAAATAGAGCATGGAGGTCTCAAGAGTATATATGCAGTCCACACTTTCTAACATTTCATAGTCAACTAGTCTAGGGGCTTGTTTTGAGGTTTTGAAGAGGTAGAAGATCTACAAGCATAATCTAAAATCTGAAAATTGGTACACAATACCTTCATAACATCCTTGAGACACCCATACATTCATTTGTCCTAATAATACAAGGTAGATACCCCCTATTCTATCTCAGATAGAGGGTACTCTAGGAAATAGAAAAATTATAGACTTGGGGAGTATATGATGAACGGATATACTAGGGGTCTTAGGTATGATGGATGATGGTTTTCATAGTGGAAGTAGATATAGATAACCCTGGAAAAAACCCCACAATCATGACCAACCACTTAGAGGTGGTGGTGAGGAGTAAAATAGAGACTGAGCCTATTAGGCTTAGTCTAGGTCTCATGCCTAAAAGAATCCTAATATCAATTATAGCAATTTGTGAACATTTTAATTCACTGATAAACCTACATGGGGAGTAATAAAGAGTTTTTGAACTTTTGTAATGTAGAATAGTTTCATGAAGAATCCATTTGTGGGTTCAAGAGCAAAATAGGGTGTATAAAACGCAAGAATAAACTCAATAGGCCAAGTTTAAGTCCTCACACTAGCATGGAAGTTTATCATGAGACCTCAAGGAGTTAGAGGATGTTAGAGGGAATCTTGAAATTACTTTTTGTGTAATTTTTTTATAGTTTGGACATCACAATTTTATGAATCATCCTTAAGGGTAAAAAATGTGTACACATATATTTTCAAACTTTTATGGATTACTAACACTTCATATCTTGTAAGAACCTATCAAGTCTTAATCTCTCTAAGTGCATACCTTAATGGATGCACTGAGAAATGGGTGGGTAGACCATCGATGATTCATAAGATTGTTTTTCCTTTTTCCACTTGCTATCTACACACTATCTCCTTAAAACCATGAACCTTAGGCTTGTTCTTGTCTTTCATATCCATTCTAGTCATTATCATGCTTTATTCCTTCATTTCTTCCCTTATTACCCTTTTGAATTGTTCAATACACTAGGTTGACCTGGTCGACGTAGTGTATTTTGGGGACATTTTAGCTATTTTTACTTATTAGCATCCCAGTCGACCTAGCACAAACTTTAGGTTTAGCCCGAGAATATACTAGGTCGACCTGGTCAACCTAGTACAACTGACATATCTGAATGGTTTTTAGTAAATATACGACTATATATCCAAGGTCATTTCCCAAAATTTATAATAATAGAAGAATAAATCAAAGAAGTGTGAATGAACATTTTCTTATTGACCATTCTACTTGAGGAATAAAGCTTTAGGGTTTAATACTTTCTTTGGAGCTCCAATCATGTCTTGTGGAGAAGTCTTTTAGATGCTAAGATAGGTTATGTAGCCTAGAGCTAATTTATCTTGCTTATCCTTAAAAACTACAACAATCTCTTGAGAAGCACCTTTGCTAAGGGAGAAGTTGAGACTCGATAGGTTCATCTTTAAAGGTAAGTATTCCTGTCTTTATTTTCCCTTTGTAACAGTAGATAGATAATATAGTATGTATTCTTCTCTTCCATGTATTAGTATTCTATATGCATTGACGTGAGTATATGTATCATATGAATGCTTAGTTTAGTTGTTGTTTTTTTTTAACCCCCACTTTGTGCCACAAGCTTTGGTGCACACTAGACTAGTTTAATTTTCTTGTTATTAGAATAATTTACTTTATTATTTATTAGCATAAGTGAATATCAAATCATAAGACTCTTTTAGGATGGTTGTGTAATTGTGTTAGGCTGTAGGATTTAGAACCCTTCCTAGCATGATATATTGTGACAAGTGATACAAGTGATCCCCTAATCAGGTCTAGTGGATCCCCATAATGGCCATGCTCACGCTTAACAAGTGTATGCCCAATCAGAAGTGCAGGTGTGCTCTATCTTATTCGATCTAGGATTAATTCATATGCATCATACAATTTTTATTACATACATTTTGGTGAATCCGACGTAAATCCAACTCTTATTGGATTTGTTCACTTTTATTTCATTACTTTGTCATCATTTCTATCATATATTTTGACATACTGGTTTGATTCTATCGACCTAGTTATTTTTCTTTGTGCATAGGAACAAAAAACTAGATCAAGTAGCTCGACCTACTACAGGTTTTTAGCACTTTTTAGAATACCAGTTTGGTTTACTAGGTTGACCCAGTTGACTTAGTGTATTTTCAATGATTTTATAGTAGTTTATGTATACCCTGATCAATCATCTCAACCTAGTACAGATTTTAGATCAGCATATTACATCAACCAACTCAACCTAATGTATTTATAGACTTTCAGTCCAACCAACTAGGTCGACCAGGTTGATCTAGTGCATTTTCAACATTTTTTTAGTAGGTTTATGTATTGCTTGGTCAACCAGCTTGACCTCATTTGAAGGTGTTGGATTAGTTTTCTTCAAGGTTTTTGATTAGTAATCTTCTTCATTTTTATCTTTGAACCATCAAGGTGAGTTTATATTCTTCTGTATCTCTCTATTTTTATACTTTCTTTTCAATTTTTCAGCCTTCAAAACTACCTCTACACAACCAACTAGATCGACATGGTTGACCTAGTTTTATGTCTTGTTTGTTATCTAAAACAACTAGGTCAACCTGGTTGAACTAGTAGGTTTTCTAGACCTTATTTTCAATAGTGCTAGCTCGACACTCTCGACCTAGTTCTATATATTTTGCATATAGTGTGTTCATTATACCTTTTTTCAACATTGGAATTCACCTTATATGTTAATCACATCTTTTTATTTCAACTATTTGCATGCTTAGAATAGTTCACATAGTCTAATTAGAGGGGTTTTTTAATTAATCATTTAGTTTCACTATTTATATTTTATGCACACATGGCCAAATCACTTAACATCAAAAAGTATTTTAAAATTTGACTACCTAGGCCACCCTATTTGGATTTCATCACCAAGGGAGAAGCCAACTTGATACTATGGTCAAGTATAAAGCATGGTTAATGGTATATTTTGGCTAAGCACCTAACACCCTTCTCATTGTAGTGTGTGAAGTGTGGGGGTAGGCCCCAATACAAAGCATGTATCATTGCTACTATAGTCCCTATCATCCTAAACTCACCTAAAACCATCCATAAATTATTATTTAGCACCTTGCTTACAGCCAATTCTATATCATTTAAAATAATTTTTAATAATCTAATTAAACATTCTAGGTTGACCAATTAGCTAGCTTTACTTTTTAGGTTGTTTTCTTTCTCTTTGCTCAATTATGTGCATAAAAACTTGCACTAGCCAGTATTGGTGCATCAATTGGATTGACTAACATCAATTCAATTGATTATTTATTTGATTTTAAAATTTAATTTTTTATATTGATTGTAAACTATCTTACTTCATTTCACAAACTTATTGTTAACTTTTTCTTTTTCCTATTTACCTGTACTAGGTCGACCGGGTCGACCTATTATATTTTCTAGCCCATGTACACTACACTAGGTCAACCTAGTCAACCTAGTACTATTTATAGGCTTTTTGCCATTTTTGCTCTTTGTTCTCTATACTGGGTCAGTCTTATGGACCTACTTCGATTTTATAGAGCCAGTTTTTGCACTCGGTCAACCAGGTCGACCTAGTTTAGTTACAGTCACCTTTTGATTCTTAGCTTTTTCATCTTACCTTTCTTCTTTCATCATGAACTTTATATTTTGTGATAACACTAAATCTCAAATATTAGAGATGATGGAATTAACCAATCCTAATAGTGTCTCCTATAAACAAAGTAGGGTTCCTTTCAATAATGCTAGTAATGTCTTTATTACAACCCATATAATGAATTATAGAAACCCTCATAATACCACTTTGTATCATAACCCTCTCTTCTATTAAGATCAATATAAGTTAGAGTATACTCTCAAAATGCTTTTCTTTATCATGGAATTCCCTCAACATAGAGGGAAAGATCCTTATACCATCTATAACCTCATGATTAGCCATTAAGTTGAAGAGCCTCATTCTCTTACTTCCACTTTATCAACTAGATTTGGAGGTACTAATTTATTTGCTTCTCAACCTCTCCCTTCAATCTTGACTCCTTATGCTATGACATCTTCTTCATTTATTTCTTATAGCTCCATGCTTAGTATCTCAACTAATATGGCAGGTTCTACATCTAGTGGGCATCTTATAAAATACACTATTCTTAATCCATCCACTAGTTCATTATTTGATACCAAAGGTAAGCATTCTTCTAGTGTTTCTTCATCTCAACAATTTATTATAACATCTTTTACTTCATAAGTAAATTTTTCCACTAGTGCTTCAAATTCTCATTGCTCTTCTCAAGCTCATATCAACACTAATAGTGGTACCCAAGCCATTAATACCAACTCTAACACCAATACTACTTCTAATAACACTAATCAAACTCATCAACTATTATTGCAAACTCTCAATCAAATAAACACATTCCAATCTCATAATATAAATCAAATGATGTGAATGCATAACCACCTTCGTAATCTTCAAACACAACTGCAACCAATGGCTTGGGGCACACATAACCAAAGTGTTCCTCCTCCCCCTCTTCGAGATTCTCAAGGCAATCTCATTCCTCAACCTCTATTAGTCAAAAAAGTTATCAAGGATTTACAAAATGAACTTTTTACTACTCAAATTGCTATCATTGATATCAGAGGTATAATACCTACCATCTCTTATAATGGATCAACTGATCCTACCCTTCATCTTAAAACATTTGGAAATATTTATAAGGATTGGGTCAAATTAAACACCTTTGTTGTTACCAAACTCCTTGACAAAACCCTCACAGGTGATGCCTTGGATTGTTACAATCAGCTTAGATCTCATTCCATTACTAGTTTGGAGGATTTAGTGAATGCTTTAGTACAATAATTCTAGAATAGTGATCTTATTGAAAACACTTTGGCCCATTTCATCAATTAAAAACAAAATGAAAATGAAACCACTCAAGCATTTGTTAAATGATGAAAGACTTTGTCAAACAAGTGTGAACATAACATGGCAGATGACAATCTCTTTCATCTCTTTACAAATGCTTTATTTCATAAATTGCAATATCGATTTGGTATCCTTTCTCCACATACCTTAGAGGAGGCCATTGACCAAGACAAATGATAATACTTCATCATGCATCAATTCGATCCACCCCAACCTCCCACGAATCCTTGTTTATTAGTAAAGAACAAAAATCAAAATATTACCAATGATGGTGTTACCAATTCATATGATACCATTCACAATGTTCAATTTGTCATTCCTAGCCCTTCTTTAAAACCAGCTCTTTCTCAACAATATACTAATCCTCATTTCTCTTCACCAAATAATATTAATATCCAAAATCTCTTTCTTTAGTTGAATTGCTTAAATTTCTACCTAGGCTTCTCCCTTGAGAGATTGACCCTACTTGTCCTATGAAAACTTGGTATGATCCTAGCAAGTTTTGTTGGTTTCATGCTAGTTGGGGTCTCTATCATGAGACCTATAGACAACTTTGTAATTTATCTATGGATTTTCTTCTTGGTCCTAATTTTGATCATGATGTTATTACTCAAAAATGTCAATAATCTTATGAAATTGATTTTAAGGACTACAAAACTCATGATAAAACCCAAACCTTGAATCAAGCAAATACTCACTTAGATATTTATAAAGATCCTTTACTTCATTATCAACCTATTCAAGAAAACCAAGACAATCCCAACCCTTCCACCAATAATGTAAAAAGTCTTGTTGAACCAACTTTTAAAGAAAATGTGGTTAGGATGACTAATATGCAAAGGGTGGTGGCATTCATTGATTCTCAACCTATCTACACCTTACCTCCTTATAAGACATTTCATGTTATTCAAAATTCTTCTCCAACTAATTTGAATGAGTTGGGGCAAGAAGATCTTATAACCTTTGATGATGGTACAATTTATGATCCTCCCTTAGATAACACATCTCATTCTATTTCTACCCTTCTTCCATCATCTTATAGTAACAATGATAATCAACCTTTAAATGATAATCAATCTTTTATTAACACTTATTCTACTTCTCAAGATCAATCTAAACCTAATACTTCTTCATCACCAAATGATTCATAACCTTCTTCCAAATCTTCTCATTTTTATCAACACAATTTTACATGTTCTTTGGCTCCACCTTCTGAAGACCTCCTTAACCATTACGCACCTATATCAAATAATCTTCTCATGGGTTATGATGAGTAGGATCCCATTACGGAGTTCACTAATATCCCATCTCATATTCAATTTCTTGAGCTTATGAGGACCTCTCCCCATCATTGAAACCATCTTATGCAACTATTATTTGAGATGAATGTCCATCCTCCTCCCTTAGCAGGATGGGAGGTAGCCTTATCTGGTTCTAAGGATAGTATCTTACAACAATGTGAAGAGATCTCTATCAATGTTGATGAAATTATCAACACTTCTCTTTCTTTGAAATTTCCCATCGCATCTATGATTCTTGATGATATTATAATTTGTGTAGATGATCCTCCCTTATTTATTAGCATCCAAATAGGTGATATCCTAAGCAAGATTTAATTGATGAAGGTTCTAGCACTTATGTTGCTTCTCTTGATTTCATTAAAACCCTTAGATATTCAGAATTCAATCTTAAGTCTACATGTAGTACCTACCAAGGATATGATAGAAAGAAAATGCCTCCTCTAGGATATGTGTGGCTTCATATTATTATCCCACTTGTTATTATTCATGTAAAGGTGGTGATCGTCAACTTGTCCCTTTCCTATAACATCTTGCTTGATAGGCCATGGATTCATCGTATGTGATATATCACTTCTTTCACCTGCCAATGCATTAAATTCCCTCATAATAGATCCATTTATAGGATTTAAAGAGATAATAACCCTTAAAATTTTGAACAATTCCAAGATCATGGTGTTTTCAAGATTCTTATTCTTGATCCTTTACCTAGTATTCCATTTCGTGAATCACAACATTTCAATTTTCCTATCAACTCAACTAGAGGTTACAATGGGCATCCTAAGCTCATTGGTAACATTCCTCACAAAATTTTAGACTCTGACGATGATGATCCTGATGAGATTAACTTAAAGATCAAAACTTCTTATCTCAGGTTTCATCTCATCTCATAACTTTTGGCTTCATTGCAACCTTGTTATCACAAACCGCCTTGTGATGACATTCCCGTAGTCTTGTCCAAGACTCAACATTCTATTCACCATGCTTCTTCTGATGATAAAGTTATTCCAGCTTATGTCATTGATATTCATACCTCAGATTATGATGATGGCTATTATTTAGATGATCCTTTATTAGGCGGTCTTATCCAAGCCCGTGATGTCGAGATTGTGTGTAACCATTCTTCTTTACTTGAGTCTTTTCATGCATCTTCTTGTGTTCCAAAATTTATAATTCTTGATTGTTGCATTTTTCCTCTTTATCACAGAGTAGAGATGGTACCAACACATTTAATTTTTTAGGAGCCTTGTAGGACTATGCTCATGAATCGTGCTATGACTAGACCTTACCATTTTTCTAGGTTCTCTGACTCCCATCATTGGTTCACTCCTGAGGTTAGCACAACCCTCATTAGACCTTCTATTTATCTTGCCCCTCCATATTGGAACCTATGTCAAAACCAATTATTTTTACTTCTTCCACTATTGTTGAACCTACTTTTACCTCTTCCATTAATGCTCCTTCTATTTAGCCTAGTTCCATTCCTTCTACATCACCACCTTCTCTTAATGATGGTTTGCTTTCTTTTCCTATGATGGATCCTTTACCTACCAAATGGGATAATGATCCATCTCCTTCTTCATCCACATCTATTACACCTTATCCCATGAGTGTTTCTCCTCAAAATACTCAAGCATATTTTTTGCTTCCATGGGATAGATAATAATTCTTCTACCCATTGTCATAAGTTAGGATAATATATTGATATCTTGCATCCTTATTCCCCATCAATTGATACTACCATAAATCTTCTAAATATTCTTCCTAAACATTTACCTAAGTATGGTGAGAGGTATTGCTTATGGCACCAATACGATACTCATCACATTGATCATTGTCGTATCCTTTAACAGCACCTTAAAGATCATCTTATAGCTATTTTTTGACCTTCTACCATTCCTACCATAGGTCATTCTCATAAGAAGGATCCCCCTTCTTCTTCCATATCTACACCTCATGTGATCTATTCACCACCTTCTATACCTCCACCTATGGTTTTTTATCCACCCATAGATCCTGCTTCACCCATAGATTCTTCTCCACTAGTGATTCCATCATTTCCCATAGATCTCGTTCCAGTGCATTTTCTTAACCATCCTTCCCCCAATTCCCCTCCTCAGCATGATCCAATAAGTATCCCTACATTTTCAATTGAGGAGATTTGAAAAGAAGTATTTTCCCAATATTCAACAAAGATTGATGAAACATTAGCAGTAGTTCGTATTCAGCTTCATATAGATTTATCCAATGTCTTAAATAATGTGTGTGGATAGAATTACCAGTATTTATGAGCACATGCATGGTCCTTTCTCATTTTCATTTAGATTGGTTGTGTGCTTCAATGTTATTTTTATCTATTTTTTATTATATCATTTAACACTATGTCAAATTATTTTTTATCTTATATCATGTTATCCTTTCTTGTTGTATTGTAGTTAGTTTTGATTATTTATCTTTTGAATCTACTTTTCTTTTCCTTATCATTACTATTTTTCACTTATAATTGTTTTCTTTTCCTTTAGATTTTTTATCAAAACTCTTCCCTTGTATCTTCATGATTGTTTTCTTTCTTATCTTTATTTTTCATAGATAATTATCATGGTGACTTGGTTATACATACCCTATTCCCTTTAGTTTTTGTCTCCTTTTACCATGTGATCAGTGAGTAGACAATCTTTCTCAATAAAATTTCCTTTCACTAGTCCTCCTTTGGATCTCCTTTTTCCTTCTTCCTTTTCTACAAACTAAGCAATACACAGTTGAGACTTGAGATAACATACTTGTTCATTATCAAGCCTAAGTGTCCTAGTCAGTCTTTTGTTTTAGGTTACTTAGCTTCCTTTAGCCTTAGCCTATAACTCATTCATGTGTATCATTATCTCTCTCATGATTGGTCTTTCCAAATCCATATGGATGAGGAATCTTAAAAAAGCCTTTAAAAGAAAGTTAAAATCCAAATCATTTAAACAAAAGGCAATGATATTAAAAAATAAAAAATATTTTCAAAGTCAAATCACACTAAAAGACATGATTTAAAGCACATCTCCTTCTTCTAGTCGAATCTCAAACTCCACAGTTGGCCTCATGATAGAGTCAAGGTCCTTTGAGATGTAGTAGGCCAGTATATTAGAAGAGGAGAATAAAAAATCTCTTAGTGATACTTAATTTCTCACATTAGTACCCAATCTTTGTAGTAGACCGATAGCTCTATAAAGGGTCTTGAGGAACAAGGAACACATCATGGGGAGGTAGGTCCATTTTACTTTATTTTATACCAATCGACCTTTATGAGTTGATCTTAGTATCACACTTATCTACCGACAAAGCTTTGTGTCTATAAGGGAGTAAGTTTCTTTTATACATAGATGACCACTAGTCACTTAGTGTCTTCTCATGTCCTTAGTATGCCTCTTACCTCCTAAGGTCTTCTCATAAGATGCCTAAGTCTTTACTTTTCACATTCTCTTTTTCATTCCCTTTCCTCATGTTTCCTCTTGAGAAATATTATTTTGCTTTCTGATCACTCCCCATGGGATTTTATTTGTGAGTTACTTTGTAAGATTGTGGATAAGACCCATCATCCCTCACAAATTACCACCTTTGCCATCCTATTACCCATATCCTTGATTTATAAGTCATAATCCTTCTACTTATAAATGTTATTTTGGTACCCCTTGAGCTTTCTTTTATGAGTTGTAGTATAAGACCATAGATAGGACCCAGCCCTCACAAAAATAAAATTTCCCAATAAACAAGTCACCATCCAAATTGCATGTGTCAAGTAACAAATGAGATTTGATTGATTATGAGGTTACACGTCATTTGACATACTTCCCATCTTGATATTTAGTATGTTTTATGCTTACTTCATTTTTCTTTCACCTTTTATTTTTTTATTTTTCTAGTGCATGTAAGATTACAAACATTTCTTGAATTTCTCATACTTCCCAACTTGAATTAGTATGATAAATTCAAGTCCAATTTTTTGCAAATTTTGTTTTTCTTTTATACTTCCCATCATGAAATAGTATAATTGATCAACTTAATTTTTATTTATTTTTCTTACCATTCGTGCCCTTTTCATACCTTCCATTTTATTACTTTGTTTGGCATACTTCCCAACGTGATATTTAGTATGATTTTACTTATTTTAATTTGGTGCAAAATATTTTACATTGGTTTAAAAACAAATATTATTTTACCATCTTGTTTTCCATTTTTTTGGTTCTTTATACTTAGCCATTTTTCATGTTATTACACATTTCCCAACTTGAATTAGTGTGTAGTGCATTTTTTATTGATTATATTTTTTCAAGTATTTTTACCTATTTCTTTTTAAACCATGCATGTGTTATCCATAATGCTAGAAAAGAAACCACATCACATCACATTAGTTGGGTCTGCATCATCTATGTCACTGTATCATGATACGCAGCTCTATCTATGATCACTCCCAGCATGGCCTCAATGTTGATCTCACTATTAGTGGTTTGAGTCCCTTATTCCCTCGTGGCTCTCTCACATGCTGAGTCCACTACTTAAGCATGAGTATCAGTGTCACTAGATGAGGTAGACCCATCTATCTTGGTACTCCTACCACCAGATGTGGCTCTCTCCACCATGTATAGTGCCTTATCACCTCTCTCTCTAATGTTGGTCCAATTATGTGCCAGCTCTCCCAAGTAATCATTATCTACTCATATGGTTGCCCTACTATTTTAGTGCATCTCACTGTATGTAGCCTTACACATGGGGCATAGCCCACACTACCTAGTCCTCCCTCTATCTCCTCACCTGAGGTGACCTATCATCGACCTTATGAGGTAACCCATCTAGCTGATACATAGGAAATCTCTCATATTTCCATGTTGTCAATAGTATGATCGATCCCATAGTCTTATGTCCTCTGACCCACATCTCAAATAGATCATGAACAAGTTGGACCCAAATGACAAAGCCCAAATCATATGGCACTCCTTCCTCTAGCATCATCCTACTCAAGGCTATCATGTATAGTGGTACCTTGTTATCTAACTTGTGATAAAGTACTCGTTATGTCACAAGGCCTATCACCGCCTTCTGGAGATCCAGAATCTATGATATATACATATCATCTAAACTCACTCTCTTCACCCTGGCAATATCATCTCTGAGCTTATATCCCACATGGCTAAGCCTCCCCTCTCCTCTATGTTGTCTTGTATCCCTACGATCATTGGTGCTCTTATTATGGGCAATCCAAGGATGGCATGGACATCTTCTAGTGTGATAGCCACCTCTATCACATCCCCATCCACCTCCCATCTGAAAGTGTTGGTCAGTCATTCCCAGCAATGAAGGAACATGACCAATACATCCACACTAATGGTGATCTTGAACATATCTAATATACCTCCTAGACCTATGGTTACCAATATAGCTCTATCTCTATCTGTCAACCTCTCTAAAAAATATGATAACTAAGACATGTCTAGCAACCTTTAAAATTGTGATCATCTTTATAATCATAAAATAACAAAGGATGTATTAGTTCTTCCATATCATGTATAATTACAATACATTCTTTATACATTCTATCTTTAATAAAAAATAAGCCTGATTTATTCATTTTTATCCATTTTATCCTGTTTTGGTCCCTCTTACCCTTCTTTGGTCATTTCAAGCTATTATAGCGCTCTTTCAACTTTTCACATACTTTTTCATGCTTATTTTAGCTCTTTGGTCAACCCAATTTGACCAAAATTTCCTTATTTTTGTCTTATTTTATCCTTAATTTCTTATTTTTCCTCTTATCTTCTCTTCCCTAGTGTTCAAGTTCCATTCTGACCCTTCCAGACCAACTAGACACCTTTTCACTGAATTTGAGATGGCAGAATACACTAGGTCGACCTACACCTACTAGGTCAACCACATGGATTTCAACGTTGATTTAACCTACGAGGTTAACCTGGTCGACATAGTAGGTTCTGCATGCTGACCTAGTGTGTTTTGCTTAAACTTTGTATTTTTATCATTTTATCCATATTTCCTAAAAACTTGTTTTCCATCTTCATTTTTCCCACCATTAAAACCTAATTTTGTTTAATTTTTACATGTATAAATTCTTAAAATCAAAATATACTCAAAATTCACTTAAATCAATGCAAATTTCAAAAACTAGTTTGAGATTCTTGGTTGCATACCTGTAGTACACCCGTTGTCACTCTTAGAGCTCTTTCTTGGAGCCTAACATGTCATTCCCTCGCCATCCTAGCTTGTTTTATCTTCAGATCTCTTTTTCTCCTCTCTTACAATTTAAAATAACAAAATAATTTCTTTTTCTTATTTAAAACCACTTTTTCAAAATTCAAAATTCTCAATTATTTTCTTTTAGATTCCTTGTTTTGCTCATATCTTTTTTTCTACTCGTCCATTTTGTAAATCATAAAATACATTGAATTTATGGTGATGTAGAAATTCTTTTCCACTATCATATGCCTATCTTCCCAAATTTTTTATTTTTGGCCATTTTTTGTACTAGCTTCTATAGGTTCACCTAGTGTCATTTACATTGGATGCCTTCACTTTCTTACAGTCTACTTATTTATCTACAGGACTAGGGTAAGTTAAATGTATGTGTTTTTCAATTTTGTCCTTTCATTTATCTTATTTTATTTCTACTGCACCATATTTAGCATCAGCATTGTGTGTTATCATATTCTATCTCTGAAGCACCATCTTGTGTTACACTTATGTGACATGTGATGAGCTTCAGTTAGGGCATATGTATACACATAATATTTTCAAACTTTTATTGATTAATAACACTTTGTATCTTGTAGGAACCTATCAAGTCTCAATATCTCTAAGTGAATGTCTTAATGGGTACACCAGGAAAGGGGTGGACAGACTATCGATGCTTCGTAAGATTATTGTTCCTTTTTCTACTTGTTATCTACACACTAGCTCCCTAAAACCATGAACCCTATGATTGTTCTTCTCTTTCTTATCCATTCCAGTCTTTATCATGCTTTATTCCTTCATTTCTTGCAATGTTACCCTTTTGACATGTTCAATACATTAGGTTGACCTGGTTGACCTAGTGTATTCTAGGGGCATTTTAACTATTTTGACTTATTAGCATCTCGACTGACCTAGCACAGACTTTAGGCCTTAGCTTGAGAATGTACTAGGTTGATCTGATCGACCTAGTATAGCTAACATGTCTGAATGGTTTTTAGGCAAGATAATACTATATATGCAAGGCTATTTCCCACCATTTAGAAGAATATAAGAATAAAATGAAGAAGTATGAATGAACATCTACTTATTGACCATTCTACTTGATGAATAAAGCTTTAAAGTTCAATACTTTATTTGGAGCTCTGATCTTGTCTTGTTGAGAAGTCTTTTAGATGCTTAGGTAGGTTATGTAGCCTAGAGTTGATTTATCCTGGTTATCTTTACAAGCCACAAAAATCTCTTGCAAAACACCTTGGTCAAGGGAGAGGTTAAGCCTCGACATGTTCATCTTCAAATATAAGTATTCCTAAATTTATTTCTCTTTTGTAAGAGTAGATAGATAGATAATGTAGTATGTATTCTTCTCTTCCATGTATTAGGATTCCGTAAACATTGATGTATGTTTCCTATGCATGCTTAGTTTAGTTATTGTTTATTTATTTTTTCTAACCCCCACTTTGTACCACAAGCTTTGGTGCACACTAGATTAGTTTAATTTTATTATTATTAAAATAGTTTACTTTATTGTTTATTAGCATAAATGAATATCAAATCATAAGACTCTTTTAGGGTTGTGCAATTGTGTTAGACTATAGGCTTTGGAACCCTTCTTAACATGATATGTTGTGACAAGTGATACAAGTGATCCCCTAATAAAGCCTAACAGATCTCCATATTATTCATACTCCCACTTAAAAAGTGTATACCTAATTGAAAGTATAGGTGTGCTTTATCTTATTTGATCCAGTATTAATTCATGTGCATTATGCAATTCCAATTGCATACAAAAACTACCTAAAACCCCAGTTTGAACTAGGTTGCAGAGATTGAGTTGAAAAACTCATCAAATTCCATAGTTGCTTCTTGAAACCTATCAGAGGTTGAAATATACTCTTAGAGGGTCATTCACATGAAATTTTGTTGTACCTTCACTCGTATGGAATAGTATAAAAAATATAATTTTCCATGTTTTTGAGCTAGAATGGGTGTTCTGATGAGTGTTGAAGGATGCCAATAACTTGGGAAGATATATTGAGACATTTCTTACCTATCAAATCTCAAAAAACTATAATAACTTACTCAAAAGTGTTGAAACCATTCAATCATTTTGGGCCAGTCAGAAAATATCGTAAAAGGCAAGCTTTCCAATGGCCATTTCATGGTTCTAGTACCTCCATAATGTTCCAAACCACCAAAATTGACATGGAACATGGTTAAAGTATGGGAAAAGTTAATCAGATTTTTTTTGGAGGTTTGACACATGTGTAAACTCCCAACAGCAAGATTTCTCTTTTTAGGGATAGGAGGGCTAATTAGGCCTAATTCTAGTGAAGGAATGGGCTAGAAAACACATCTACACTTGGAGTTTGACCAAAAAACCATATTAAGAGCTATAAGGAAATATAGGGTGCCTATAATAAGTCTTAGTTTCTCACCATTAGCTCCATATTCTCCTAGACAAGGGGATTTGTAGAAAAAAGGCTACAAAGAATTCATGAGAAATGCATAGTTTTAGTGTCAAATCAAGTCTTGTTGAGGGTTTGATGGACTAAGTTTCCTTCTCTTAGGTTTGGTGTTCTCTTGAGAATTCATCCATGGTGGATATATTCCAACTTGAAAAAAAATCCACCTTTTCCTTCTACGCCTTAGTTGAAAATGAGTTTTTCAAGGAGTGAAAGAATGAAACATTGTATAAATGCTTCATATAAGCTTTGCCAAGGTTTTTATACATTTTCCACGCCCAATATGAATGGAGAACAAGTCAATTCATGTTTGGGAAAGTTTTTAAAATTTTGAAAAGGTCTCTAAACTCCAAAATAACTCTTCTTCCTTCAAACGCCATCTTTGTGGAATAAGTCAAACTTGGCTTGGAGAGTCTTTTAGGAGTCTACGAGTCTAATAAATTTGGGATAACAGCTTTCAAGAGTTTATGAGGTTGAATAAGACTTGTTCCATGCATCAAGACCTACTTTCAAGGGTGAAGACCTCTTCTTTAAGAATATAGTGAGTTTGAGCAAGGATTTAGGCACCTATGTGGGTCAAACACCACAAATTAAGGATGAAGACTTCTTCTAGCTTTGAAAACACTTCACCCATGAAATTCTACACCATATTTCCCAAGGAGAAGGAAAAGGAATAATATAAATGTTATGTACCATTCTGGAGGAGCTAATTGAAAGGTTTTATTTCCTAGTTTTGGGGGCTCTTATCTCCTTTTCTCTCTCTTCTCTCCTATTATCTATATGTAACCCAAATTTTGGAATTCAAAAGGATACTTAACCTAAGTTTTGGCAAGGCCATGCTCAAAAAACATTTGTAATTACCTATTTTGATGAATAATATAGAATTCATACCTCCTTAAAGATTGGTTTAGTGTGTTTTCATGGTTTATTGATAGATGACAATGATAGTTCTTGCTTCCCCTCATCTTGTCCTTTCCTATTTACCTATTTACATATGTTAATTTCATCTTTACAGGTTACATAGTGTGTTTTGATCATCCTATTTATATGATAATTGCAATCTTTTTTTAATGTCCTTGAAAGACCTATTGAACAAGTGCCTTAGATCATGTCAAGCCTAAGCCTTTGTGTGAAATGTTGATGTTTGGAGGTTGTCATTTGATAAATGTAATCATGTTTATGTTCCTATTCATCCTTGTAGTGCATATAACATAAGTGGAGGTCATATTTTGGTGTATCACCCTAGTTAGATAGGTTTTCTTTTTAGTTTATCCTTTTCCCTTTTTCCTTGCAAGCTAGTAGTGTAGAATAGGGATCCTAACTGATACATAAAAGAGAGATATCCCTTAGAATATAGATATTCAATCCACCTATTAGGCCACCTATATCCTACGATTATCTCTATGTTACTTCAAACTATGAAGGCCTAAAACTACCTTCACAAGGGTGCAACTCTAGAAGACAATAGTAGGCACATACATACAAAGCACAGTTGCATGTATAAAATGATAAGGCAAAACCCAAAGATATGCCTACATAGCTCCACATCAGTATTTTAGACCCAAATGGATTCTCAGGTGGAAGTCATAAAAGGAGATGATAGTTGAATATAATTGTACATCAAAGGAGCCAAATTAAAATTAAATTAAATTTTAGGGTAGTTGTCAAGTTATCAGAACATGGAAATGCAATCTCTTCTGACAAAGATCCCAACTACCTCGTTACATCATCATTAAATATTATAACCACCTAGATAGTGGGTGATTTATTAAGTAATGACTCGTGAGCCAAAATTTACCTATAAAATCTCGGGTCTTACATTTTAAAAGGGTCAACATCTTTTGAGCATTGTGATGCTTCCAAAATTTTCCCTTCAATGAGCCTTCTCCTGGTATAACAAAACTCTACTTATTCAAGTTTGATATATTGACTTAGACCTTGAGATTAATAAGAATTGATTTATTTTCTTCATTCTTTGCATTTTATGTGCATTATTGGTTGTTGATTTCTATTTTTGGATGTTCATCCCTCTCATTGTTGTCCTCCCTTTGCACCTCTATGTAGAATAGAAAGTCCTTGCAGGTCATATTTTATGTAACACAAATCTATGTAGTTATTATTTGTAGACCATTTTTAATCCCTCTTAGTGTTGCCCTATATTCCCTTACCTCCATGTGAAACCCTTATGCATTGCATCTAGTTTGAATTTTATGTATTCAGTCTATTAATTTTTTTGTATTGTTAAACAAGTGAGGTGTTCTCTCTATTCTTGGTGCATCACCTTTTTTCATTTTAGAAATCTCTTACCTTTTCCTTCCCTTTTTTCCTATCAAGTTTAGGTTTATCACTAGTTCTAGATTTCATTCTACTCTTTGTAAGTCTACGTGCTAGTCCTAAATCAGGTGTATCCTAAACAAAAGTAAGTTGGCCTACTCTATAAGTTCATATTAATGAGTGAAAGAGTCCCACACCTTTGGGGATGATCCCATTATTATAATGAGACACTAAGTCACTCTCCAGCATGCAAGTCCAAGGTGTTAGGTACAGAAGATCCATACGCAATCAAACATAAGAGCCATTTGCATACAAGTGCATGTTTTAAGTAAAAATAGGGAGGATACTTGTGAACTAGGAATTTGACTTAAGATAGGATGGTTAGTATGGTGTTAGTTTTAAAATGAAAACAAAATGAAAAAAACATACTAACTAGCATAACAACTCTAGGCCTAGACACTAAGAAGAGCTTAGTTAACAAATATGAAAAAAAATACAACTAAAATGCAAAAGAAACCCTCTCTTACCTTCTTTGGATGCTCTAAAATGCTTATTGTAGTGGGTTGCTCGATTTGTGCTCATGAAGTCTTCATTAAAGGAGACTTGGCTATGTCCTCTTCTCCTTGGCATCTTGTGGCTTTGGCTTGGCTTAGCTAAATATTTTAGCATCATAACTTTGAAATGTGAGAGCTCTAAGAATAAATTTGACATCGTAACTTTGCACAAATTAAGCTTAGAAATGATGTTCATGGCCTCTCTACTTATAAATTTTTGATAATATCTAGAATTAACCTAAACCGTCCATCCTAAGATTAAGATGTGTGGTTGAGGATTAATTCAAGTTTTGAAATTAATTTTATAATTATCCTCATCATGACATTGGAATAAGGGTCAATTAAGAGGCATGGAGGCCATCATGGAAGGCATTGATGAGGCATGGAAGGCATAAATCTTGATATTTGTGGCATTTATGGCCTAGGAATGTCTTTCCAAGAAATCAGGTCACTTGATGATGTAGATATTTAATATTCGTTTATAAAAACAAGTATTCAACAAGTTTTCATGAAATTCTTAATTATGATCTAACTTGGATTAATTAGCTCTTAAGCATGTTTAAGCACTTTGTGCACAAATTACTCAAATTGATCATAATGCCTTGTTATTGATCTAAATTTGACTGGATTGGAATTAGAAGTCAATGTCAGATGTGTTGGAACTATATTCCCATTTAGAATGTTACCAATAGCAAATAACAAAGGCACGTGTCTCATGCAAGAGATTTGATAGGAAAGAGCAATCTAGAGCACCCAGGTATAAAATTGGCATTTTGACTTAAAATGATCTGATCAAAGTTAGTTGGCTCATAAATTGCATTGCCCCATTTAATGATACCTTAGCCAAAATTGGCACTTAAATATGTCAATTTCGCATCATTTAGCATGTTTTAGTGTTTTTAAGCCAAATTGTGTATTCTGAGTGGAAATTAGTCAAAACCCTGATTGAAGGTTATCAGTGCCCAGATTTAAGTGTCTACAATACTAGGTTAAATTTAATATAAAAATATTAAATCAAGATAATGAACATGAGAGAGGTAGGTGCAAAGACCAAAAAAGTATAGATTGAGGTTCAAAATCAATACATAACTTTGATTACACAAAAAACCCAATAATCCTTTAATTCTTATTTAGTCAAATAGAGTGAACTTACCCTATAATTGAAAAATAATGAACCATTTAAAAGCTATAACTTTAGGGCAACTCTCAAGAGAGTCAAAAAATATATTGATGTTGCAAGAAGCAAGAGATTAAGCTAAATTACTATAACTTACTAATCTCCTCATATCTAGTTTCTCATTATAGATTGGAGTGAAGTAGAACAATTTGATAAAATGAATAAAGAGAGGAAATGGAAAAGGCTAGAAGATAGCTTTAAGATTTTCAAACAATAAGGAATGGGTGTAGCAGAGCTAGTTGATTTCTGAGTGTGAAATAAGATTAAAAATAGGTTAGTCCATTCATTAGTGAATAAAATCAAGAACAAACATAAAGAAATATCATATTAAGCTTACTCCTTCAATTGGGATAGGACAATTAAGTAAAGATCAAACAAAAGAGCATAAACTAGACAAGCTATACCTTTGTCATGAACTTTCTTTGAAGGTCGGTCCACAAGCATGTTTTGCCTAAATATGGAGCTCAAGATCTTTAGCAATGTGTTTGGGCAAATCCATCCAACATCTCCTCAGCAATATATGGATTGGTTTATAAATGAAAATAGAAGAAATGGTTTAAATTTTAGAAGAATTTATGCATTATATCTTTACAATAAAAATCTCATTGAAAGTGTGTAATGGCCTTGGTATTTATAAATTTTGTAAATTAAGTGTGACCCTAGGGTCTAGATCAATATGTGTGGCCACAAATGGAATCAATTTTTAAGGCAAAAGACTTTATTATTTTGGAAAGAAGGTGCATTAATAAGACATGGATAGTCTTAATTTAGATCTTTTTTCCCATTAATAGTTAGTGCATGATAACCTTATGATGATGTTATAATGATGTCATAATTCAAATATTTTGTTGAAATTTGAATATGACATAACTAAGTAATTAATTCATTTTCATGTATTTTTAGTTTAGCCAATTAATTTTTTTTACTTTGTTATTTAATATTTATTAGCATTCAAGTGTTTTACGCAATGTTGAAATTTGATTATTTTGCTTTAGTTAATTGCCCCTAAATATCTCTCATGTAATGGTGAGTTGATTTTTATTGAACTGATCAAATTAGATAGTTGGTTATAGTGTCATGCCCTAATTAGGTATGTATCGAGACGTTTCAAAAATTGCATGTGACATGTGTAGATTAATTAGAGTGGTTCAATGGTTTTTTGTCTGTTTGTGCATTATTATGGGAAGTCATTCTGACTTACAATTTTGACATGATAGTAGTGATAATTGGATGTTTAAATTTTTTCCCTACTTGAAAGGGCGTGGAGAGACATTCAAGCGAAGTAATATATTTTTAAATAATAAAAAGGTCACTTAAAATGATCACAATTAGAAGAAATGATTTCTCTCTTATTTTTTTATTTTAATTGATTTAAGAAAAAATAGGTTCATGAACATGCCTCAAACAATGTTTGGAAGGTCTAGGATGCCCCCTCGAGGGTCGGATGGGAAAAAATAATTTTGATTGATGATCCCTTGAATAGAATAAAATGGCATGGTTATCAATAATAGAGGCTGAAAAATAGAGCAATTAGAATAAAGGGGGACGAAAAATGGATCAACGAAGCAAAAATAAGCCTTTCAAAAATAAAAATGTAGCATAATATGGGAAGGGGGTGAAAAATTCAAATAGTAGGCTATAAAATCACACTTGGGGGATAAAAATAATTCATTTTTACCATCCCCTATTGAAATTGAGAGCTATAGTTTTTGCACACGAGAGAAGTAGAGAATATGGATAATATCTCATACTATAGTCACCTTAGTGAGCATGTGAGAGAGTATCAGAGACCATCTCAGAATGAGGCATTGATAAGTGCAATTTGTATTTTTCAATTTTATCATTTATTTCATTTAATACTCATCAGTAGAACTTGAAATGGCAAACTTATAATTTTCTAAAAATTTAAAATGATGAAATCACCCTTGAAAAGAGTGAGGTCACAGGTCAAACAATGAACCTATGGACAATTCAGTGACCTCAAAAAAAATGGATAGAACTTAAGAAATTGACAATATCACCAAATTAGGTGAAGTTTGTAAGAAATGGTGGGGATGTCAAGGTATCGATAGAAATGTTAGTTAATCAGTAGAGATGCTAGTCAAATATAAAAATGTATGGTAACAAACAAGATATTTAAATGGTAAACTCATCAAAAATAACAAGTTCATCCCATTGATCAACGAGAATGACCTTTGAAATGGTGAGATCATGAACCAGTGAGGGGAACGGTTAGAGCACCCTTATAAACAGTAGGAATGCCCTACTAAATGGTGGGATCACTAGGGAAAATGGTGAGATAGTCTTAAATGGAAAATGACATATAATAAATTATCAAATCATGATGGAATAATAAAATTCTAAGGTCAAAATTAGATTAAAGTAGTAAAATTATCAGTTATGAGAAAATAAATGAGTGATTGACTTAATTCAGTTTGGATTTTTTATGTGTAGGAGGGAGTAGCGGTCATGACAGTGTGTGAGTGGTGGTCTTGAGTACTACGTAATATTTGGATGATGACAGGGGACCTAATAGTGTTCTTAGAGATGGTTGACTTAATTCACATAGCTTGGATGCTTGTTATTCAATCTGATAGGACATATTTTTTGATGCTAGAAGAGCATTGACACTCTAAGACTTTGACCTTCTACTTGTCAACAGGCAAGGCCACAATGACACTTGAGGATGTATAGAGGATCTTACTATTACCCATTCAAGGTCATAGGATCCATTAGATGCCAGAGCACAGGGGATCTATGCTTGAGGATCATATACATGTGATATATATTGTGATTGAGGATGGGTCTATAGATACTAAATCCCTATAAGACTTAGCATTTCCCATAGATTATATACCTAAAGCAATAAAAAAGGGATAGACTATAGTGTTGCCACCACCAGCATAGGCATCAGTGCTTAGTGAGGTAGTGATATTGATGTTTCTTGTCAATGGCCTCATGTTGCCTGACAAGAGTGGATGACATTTTTAGATTGTCCTCATATGCATGATTTAAGATATGTTTGATCATGTACTCAGTTTGTTTAGGGCCCTATGGTAATGACATATTTATATTAATATGTATACCTAATTTCCTATCGAAGGGGTCAGAGTATTTGGCATAACACTTTGTTATAGGTCTGCGCCTAGGAGCATATCATGATAGAGTGACCAGTCAGCTAGTAGATACAGAGAGGAATACATGACCCACTTGTATTTAGTTGGTATTAGATGGGGGAGGATCACCAAGGTCATAGGGGAGATTTATATTTTTTCCAGTGAGATATAGATGAGATGGTAGATGGTTATTTCATTTGATAGTTGTGTATGACTATTCAATTCGACTGGTTAGAAGATGGGTTTGTAACTAGGTATATGCTGATATAATGCTACATTATAGATCGACATGACCTAATTGTGGAGAATTATAGGCCTAATCAAGTATAATGGTGGTTCAACTTCTATCAAGATGTGTCAAAGGGACCATATATCTTTGTACATGTGACTCGAGATCAAAGACAATGGGGGCCACCCATACCAAAAGCCTAGGTGATCATGATCTTTGACATGGTGCATTCCATATATTTGGGTAATATTGGTGGTGTTATATATATTGGCATGATAGACACCTATGCATCATGGTGGGTAGGCTTCAAGCCCATTTGATTGACTAGACACAGCCTCAGTAGCCATGACAGCATAGGAGGGTGAGATAGAGGCAAGCCCTAGCACATGGGTAGGCCCAGGGATAGGTACAATTACATGGTAGCCTCCCACATAGAAGGTGATAGCTTAGGTTATCATACTTTAGGTTTTCCAAGTTCTTATACAGTAACCTACATAGCAGTGTATTCAAATCCTAGTGTATCATGTGGCACAATTGTTTGTATGGGTCTTAAGTGCTCAATTTGCTTCTTTGGTTATATACTCTAGCTCAGACACCAAAGATAATCAGGATGGAGATGGAGATGTAAATGGGGGAAAGGGTATAACTTTAGACACATATATTGTTGAGGTCATAGGTGTAAACTTAGGGTAGGGTACAAACACAGGCACTAGAGAGGTAGGGCCCTTTAGGCATGTCATAGGTACATGTATTGGGGAGGTTAGGACCTCAAGTACTACTAGGTTGATAGATGGCCAGGATCTAATAGATAGGTTATAGAATTATATCACAAAGATATTAATAGAGATTATCTGCTTAGAGTAGGATGTAATTGGGTTACAATTTGAGATGATGATAGTTCAGGGAGAAATCACTACACTATAGGGCATCATTAGTCTAGGTTAGTCCTTTTGTGCCAAATGTGAAAAAAGATTCACAAAATAGGTTAGTCCATTCATTAGTGAATAAAATCAAGAAAAAATATAAATAACTAGCATATTAATCTTACTCCATCGGTTTGGCTAAGTCAATGAAGTAAAGAGAAAACAAAAGAACATAAACTAGATAAACTATATCTTTCTCATGAACTTCCCTTCAAGGCCGGTCCATAAGGATATTTGTGCCTAGATGTGGATCTTGATATCTTTAGAAAAATGTTTGGACAAGTGCCTCCAACATCTCCTCATGCACCATTTAGATTGGTTTGTGAATGAAAATGGAAAAAATAGTTAAAGTTTTAAAATAAATTATGCATTATATCATTGTGGGGAAACTCTTTGTAATGTGATATGAGAGTTATGTGGGGTATTTTGGGTAGACGATGGCTACACCATTTATACATGTCTCACCTTTGTGACACTATTTCTGACCATGTTTTTATTTTTGATGAAGGTCTTTAGCTTTTCAGTTATGTTGGCTTGAATTAGCGCTTGATTTTGATTTGAAACTTGGGCTTAAGAGTATATCTTTACAAGACCCTTGTCAATTAATGTTTTTTTAATTTTCACTCATTTGTCAATTATTTATTAAAATGTGTTTGCATAATGAAGTCTCATATTTTATGTAAGTTTAGCATTTAGGTTTTGTGTGAAAATACATACTAACTATTTAATCAGCAAATTATGTGAAAAACAACGAGCTAGGGCTCTCCACCTCTGTAAAGATGATAAAAAACTTTCCTTATTGCTTGGCATTGCACAACTTACTACCATTAATTCATCTTCTATGTTTTATAAGTGATTAATAATTTTTTTTGATAAGTCATTAAACGTGGTTACCAACCCCTTTAGCAACTTGAAGAGCCACTCCAAAGCTTATCGACCCAAACTATGTGGAAACAAATGAAACAAACATATATTGTTTTAATCTACTTATTGGTGCGATGAATAATACCTATAAATGTTCTCTTGGGTCACTTTTCACTTTATATGTATCAAACATTGGTAGTTTGAAATGAGGGGGAAAGCTATTTGGAGAAATTTGAGGTCAAAAGGATAAGGGTAGATTTCATCAAATTTATATTTCTTAGGTTCTTAGTTGCCTACTTGAAACTTGGAGACAATTTATTTCATTACATTCCACTCTTGGATATTGGGGTCATTTTGTGACAAAGGGAAGGTATTTTACTACATTTGATGGCCTTGGTTGGCAATGTCATAAGTAGAAATGGTTCCACTTTATGCGTTTCTATTAGGGATATTCACCCTATAACCTGCATTCTAAATTTGACAAGGGATTTATTATTAGTTCATATTTGCATTAAAATAGGTAATGCATTATTGGTTTAGAGGAAATTACTATTAAAATTTATAAGGAATTTATTGTTGCAAATTGTAGGGGATCTACTATTGGTTTAAAGTAATTTGTTGTTGGTTTTTAGGCACTTGTTATTGGTTCACAAGAAGGTGTGTTGTTCTAAATTAGAAAAATTATGCAATATATGTTGGGAACTACCCAACATTTGTTGTGGTGGTGAATTGTTAGCAACTTATTGCTGAGAATTATTGGGCACTTGTTATGTATTGTTTAGAACTTATTGTGTATTGTTTGGCACTTTTTACACGTTAGAAAGGATCTCTTAGTAGTTGAAAAATGTAAGTTGCATCTCAAGTGGAACTTATTGCATATCATTCATTGGAATGGCCTATTCAGACATAGCTAATGGGTCTACATTAGATATAGCATTATATATGGGTTATTATGATTGATCGAGCAATTATTTTTACTCTATAAAGGTGGTATTATTGAATGATGTTAACGCTAAAGTAGTTAAATTAGCTACCAGTTGATCATCATATCATTGGATAATTTGTTGTATTTTAGAGGTAATGATTTATTTATGTTGGGATGGGTCAACAAGTTATCCCTTCCCTTTTTAGGATGATAGTAACAACTACTTCTTGAGATGATTTTTCTATGCAAACAAGACTATGTAATTGGTCTATGGAGAATTTAGGTGGGAGTTTGGCTCTGGATTCTAATAGTCTTAGAAGTTATTCATCCTTATCTTCCATAATTTGTTGTTTGAATTGACTTTGACTAGTTCTAACAATGAGAGGGAGGTCTTTGAACACTATAGGGTGGTCCTCAATATCCTCACTATATTCAGAATGTCTAAGATATCCCGAGGGATTGTTATATTCTTTCTCAAAGCTAGGGTCGTAAGAGGCCCCACTATATATGTACCTAGGCATGTCTCAAATGATTTTTGAACTAGAGAATGGTTGGGATTTTGGTAGGTTTTTGACATGATTTGTTTAAAACTTGGAATGAGATCAAATGGTTTTGGACTTGAATTAGAACTTGAAATTGGAATTTAGATTTTGAATTTTGACACAAGGAAATACTAGTTTGAGACTAAGAAAGGAATGGACAGCGTATCAATACCAAATGATATAAGGTTTTGTTTCAATTTAGGACATGTAACACTACAAAATAACTCAGGATGGTTTGGAATAGTTAGGCAGCGTAACACTTTAGTATGTGAATGTTAAAGGACATGTTTTGAAATGTTTGCTTGTAGAACTTGGCATATTTGTTTTGAATGTGGTTGTGAACACAACATTGGTTTCAACAAAGTACTCAGGCAATCATGAATATAACTTAGAAATTGACATAGGTTTAAGGATTAATCATTGAGCCCTTTTGATATACTCACCTTTGAGAGGATAAAATTTAATGGTTCATCAAATACATTATTAAAATTATTGGTGGTATTTTAACCCCACCATTCTCTCAAAGGTTTGTATTAAAAGGCAATATTTGGGGGAGGATACCTTTACACCCCTACATCAATGAGAATGTCGCATAAAAAATGGTTTATATTCTAAGTTTTCATTGGCTTTTATAGATCGTCCTGATATACCTTATGGTACAAGGGCGCTTTAGAATAATTCATCAATTGTATGTGAGATTCTCCAGGTTATTCACCAAAGAGTATTGTCCCTTTGTGATCCCTTCAGTCATTGGAGTTTCAGTGAAGTGTTATCAATATTATCAAGCTCTGAAGAATGTGTCAATTAAGATACCACTAGTGTGACTTCAATTTATATACCTTGTTAGATAACATGGTTGGTACAAGGCTAGGTTGTGACTTCTTAGGTCAATGCACCCCTAAAGACTAGTGGGAAGGAAATGAACTCCACCCCATGAAGTAAAAAAATATAAAAAAGAAAAACATGTTTCATTTTTATTTCTTAGGACCTCATAGATGAGCAAGAGAAGATCATACTTTCAAATAATTTTTTGGATAGACAAGAAAGCAAGTAAACTTATGTGTTTTTTATCACCCAGGATCCCTAAAGGGTCAAGGGGAAAGCATACACATAATAGTTTACATAAATAATAATGTAAATAACAAACTACTTAAGCTAAAAATGAAATGCATGCACTCTTAGGAGCCAAGTCAAAAGTGATTGTTCATTGTTAAGCACTAAATAGAAAATATTATTGAAGTTTGCCTTGTAAAATTATGTAAAAGATTTAAAAATATATCAAAACTTGCAAGATAAATGATTAAGCATTAAAATAATGATTATGATTGTCAATAGGAAGTTGATTTCTATTTTTTAAAATCTTAGGAAACTTTTACATAGAGTGATACCATTATTTATAAGTGTGATCTTATCATTTCGCAGGTCGATCCCATCGATTTCAAAGCAAACTTGTCATTTGGTAGGGAGTCAAACCTACAAATTTGGTGACTCCACCGATTAATAGGATGAACCCACCGATTATTATATAAGTCTGTTGTTTTAATAAATGACATAAAATATAATTAACCTTATAGAAACTTCATCATTTGTCCATTGACCCCATCGATTGCAGGTCAAACCCACCATTTAGCAATCCCAATTCACTGATTGGAGAAAAACACTAAGATGCAAAAAAATTGACTTCATTATTTAGTAGGTTGAGTCTGTTGATTTAATTTCAATATTTCCATTTAGCAAGGTGAGTCTATCGATCTACTAAAATACATAGAATAGACAAAGAGTGGTGTAAAATAATCTCACCAATTTGTAGGTCAAGATCACCATTTATGCAAGTGATCCTGATGTTTTACAAGGTGATCCCACCGATAATTAGTAAACAAAATACAAGAAATTGAGAAGAAAAAAAGGGAAATGAATGTCAAATAGTAATCAAATTTGATGATTAGAAGATTATGAAGGTTTCTAAGGAGTTTTTTGGAGTGCATGGTCTCACTGAGCATCCCAAGTGAAAGAAGAATACAAAATAAGTTAGTCCATTCATTAGTGAATAAAATCAAGAATAAACATAAATAACTAGCATATTAATCTTACTCCCTCGATTGTACTCAATCAATGAAGTAAAGAGCAAATAAAATATCATAAACTAGACAAGTCATACCTTTCTCATGAACTTCCCTTTAAGGTTGATCCACAAGCATGTTTGTGCCCAGATATGGAGCTTAATATTTTTAGCAATGTGTTTAGACAAGTGCCTCCAACATCTCCTCATACACTATTTAGATTGATTTGTGAATGAAAATGAAATAAATAGTTAAATATTTAGAATAAATTATGTTTTATATCTTTGCACTAAAAATCTTGTTGAAAGTGTGTGATGGCCTTGGTATTTATAGAATTTTCAAATTAAGTGTGATCTGAGGATCCAGATTAAGATGCGTGGCCACAAATGGGTTCAATTTTTTAGATAAAAGTATTGGTTATTTTGGAAAGAGAATGCATTAATAAGACATGGATAGCCTTAATTCAGATATTTGTCCCCATTAATACTTAGTGCATGACAACTTTTTGATGATGTCATAATTTAGATATTTTGTTAAACTTTGAATATGACATAAGTAATTAACTCATTTCATGGATTTTTACCTTAGCCAATTGATTTTTTTAGATTTGATATTTAATCTTGATTAATTTTTAGATGCTTTATGCAATGTTGAAATTTCATTATTTCACTTCAATTAATTTCCCCTAAATGTCATCCACACAGTGATAATTTGATTTCTATTGAATTGATTAAATCTGACAGTTGATTACAGTTCCATTCTCTAATTATGGATATATCATGATGTTTTATAAATTGTATATGACGTGTGTAGATGAATTAGAGTGGTTCAGTGGTTTTTGGTCCACTTTGTATGTTATTATAGGAAGTCACTGTGACTTGCAATTTAGACACGACAATGGTGATAATTGGATGTCTACACTGATTACTTTGTTCCTTTATACAAAGGTTTAGATTACTTGAGGATAATAAACATGTTTAGTTGGGGATGTGATTAGTCAAGGAAATTAATCATTTATGTACCTACTATAACCTCATTTTTTGACTTCCCACTACCATTTCCAAGCATATCCTTATCAAATAGTACTAAATAAATATGATCTGCATCTCTTATGTTTTATGACTAAAACTATTATTCTTTTTAAAAAGTTTGCATCATTTAATTTTATTATTGTTTTGTATTTACTACTAATTTGTTTATTTTAGATATTAGGGACAAATCATATGTTACAAGGGACACATCCAACCCATATAAACTACAATGGTTTATTATTGTAACCCGTAGAAACTATAGATTTGATGATAGAAATCTATAGCAACTATTGATGGATCTCATAGCAACTAGAGATACACTTGGAAAATGTATAACCGTCAATAACATTACTGATAGATCCCATAATCATTGTATGACAGTTATCCCAACATGTAGTATAACCATAATGGTTAAACCATAGTTCCATGTTGTTATGCCTATTGAGTTGTGTCAGTTAGTTGAACATGAAGATAATTCCCATAATCTGAAAAGAATAGATAAACTACCAAATACACCATTATCACTTCTTTCTCTATGGACTATGATTCCCTATCATTGTAACCATGTAATTTATTGCTTTGTTCTCTATTGAAACTAATTGGTTTGTCATGTAGTATGAATAAGTTATCTCCATATATTCTTTTGTAACTAGTTGTGTAACGATAAACCTACCTCCTCTATTTAAGATATGATGTCTAGACTTATGGATAATTAATTTTTTGATATTGAAGCATATATAGGATAGTAAGTACATTCTATATCTTATTTAATCTTTTATTGTAGTAATACTCACATTGCTACATAATCCTTTAATGCAAGAAAAATTAGTTTGACGTAAATCAATTATTTTCAAGGGAAGGATTAGAACTCAACTCTGACTGAGGAAGGTCCCCTCACAGTAAATATCTTGATCCATTATCTTTTTTTGTTATTTTTAATGTGTGAATAGTATGGTCTCTTGTTGAATTTTATGTTTGTGTGTTTAGTTTCTTAAGCTTAATTCTAGTAAATGTATCTAGTATTCATATGAATGTTCTAATTTTTATTTAAAAGACTTCTAACCTATAAAACAAAAATTTCATTTCAATTATACCAAGCATGATTTCATTCCCATCAAGTGTGATTCCTTTCCAGCACTTTACTTTCATGCAATTTACTTTACACAAGAATTTTTTATATACGCAACCTATAGTCTCTTAAGCTCTATAAGGAGTTAGTATTGAATATACATTGTCAATACATTTCTGATTGTATGGACCCCAAGTTGAAAATTAGTGATATTAGAATAATCAATAAACTAAGTAGATGCCCCATGGAATACCTTTTTCGGGTTGAACGTGAGTGATTGAACTGTGTTAGTTTAATTGTGTAGTTTATTTTTCTTATCACATTTGTAGTCTCCTCACATGTCTATGAATTCCACCCACATACTTCATCAATATGTCACGATCCATTGCATCTTTTTCCATTTGGATATCCCTCTTATGAAACTCACTTGTGTACTCCTGCATGTTTTAGTATTGTTTTTGCCTAAGACATTTCCAATACATAGACTTCTCTTCCTCATAACAAATAAGATAGAATTTATTCTTTATTAACAAATTAAAATTATCCCACTTAGTAATAGGATGAAATGTATTAACAAATAAAGTATGAATATAGCTCCCAAACCACATTAAATCATGATTGGTTAATTTTAAACTTGAAAAATATATGTGTTATGTTTGATTAATCATATGCAAACTTAAATACATCTCAATTTTATCTAGCCTCAATGTATTCATGTTCCCATATTATAGCTGAATTTCTATCTTTGCCTCAACCTCGAATGAAGGTGGATTTTGGTTTACAGGGGTTCTTCCTTCTTGTCATGATTTTAGGGAGCGTCCTCCTTGTTTGTTTTCAATGCTTCCATAGAAACACCAATATTTTTAATGAGAATCCCCATTATGAACTCCAACAGGTCAAGCTTACTCATATAAAGAGAATTGCTAGCTATTCCATCTTAAAACTTATGAAATCACTCTTTTGTTGTTTGGGCATATTGTTCTTCAGCATGGGCCATACTTTTGATCTCTTATTTCCACTTCCTTGTGGAAATATTTTCTTCAAATTTAACTAGAATACCTTGACCACCAACACTTATTTCTCTAGTGATGGGCATAAACTTGAATGTAGTCACAATCACACAAACCACACAAAAGAGTGATACTAAACCAACTTTCATACAATGTGATATGTGAATTTGGGGGATATTCCACTTCGAGCTTCACCAACATAGACCATATGTTTCTTATCTCAACAATGATTAGAAGATGACTTTTCTAGGTTATTTGCAATGCTAAAAAAGAGATAAAAATGTTAGAAATGAAATATATAGAATATTGCACATGAAACATGAAGTATAATACAAATAATAGACCAAGAGGAACACAACAGTTATCTTAGATAAACCCGGTGTGAGAAAAACTCCAGTGAGGCATTTTCACTCCCCTTCCAATATATAATGCAATAAATGTATAAGGTACTACCAAACATGGCCTTTATGGAAAAACTCTCACTACTAATCTATCCAAAACTTGTACACAAGAATGATCTACGATTATCAGACATGTTTTAGTACTCCAACATAGATGAACCAACCATCTACAGCTAGAAAACAATGAGACAATAAGAATAAATACTCAATCTTATAACTTATAATGTGAATATAACTTCAAGACATCTCACTACATTTTTTGATGCTTTTTTACTTGCATGATACTTCTATTCATGTTCTCTCAAATTTGGAGTCTGCCAAGAAGCTTAAACAAACTAATAATAGAAGAATAAATGTTTACAACAATTCAACTTTGGACTTTATATATTGTGTCAAAACTAGTGGTGTATGCATAGCAGTTTTGAAACTATCGAGGTGGTTACACAATTGCCACCTACACATTGGTGGTTACACAACCAATAAGGTAATTGTGTAGCCACCATCCTACAAGTAGTAGAATTTCCTCTACCTATGGGATCTGAAACTTTCTAACTTCATCACTATGAAGATGTTCAGATCACCCCCACACTAAATCTATCACTATAACATGTCTGATTTGATGTTTTAAATATGAAATTCTTAAAATAGAGTCTTACAAGCATGAAGTACAAATAATTGTTCATAGTGGAAACATCTAGTGTACATGACTAGTACATTTTGATCCAAATTTGAATGACATGAGGATCCCTATTTATTGCGTGCCACCAATAGGTAGATTGTATCCTAATTACTATGGTATTCTTCAGATGGGAATGCAATGGATAACAGTACTCTATTTTTCTACTCACTATAGACTATGGCATAAAAACCCTAGATAATAAGAGTAATGATTATGAACGTTTGAATCTCCTTATATCAATTATTTCATGTTTACTTGATGGCATGATGACCACTATTATTTTTCTGCCAATTGAAGATTGAATACATCTTCAAACTTGTGGCAAAATGGTGATTGCATGAGAATGTTATCTAACTCCTAGATATTTTTACTAGTCAAATATAGTTAGTTTTTTATCCTTAGCTATGTTACTTATTAGTTCTCTTAGGTAGTTTATTATATATAAAGACTCTACTTGCATGTAAATGGATAAAATAGTGTATTATACTATAGGTTGAATCACCTTCAAGATTTATAAGATCCAAATTATGTGGAAGGTACCCTAGCACTATTGTAACATGTGCATACTCCCTTTGTGAAGTCAGGGATGTAAAAATAGATTATTAAAATAAATAATATATGTTGTAGCTTGATACTCCATAGTTAAAATGGGTACACTTAGTCTTATAATGGACTGGTATTGAGCATTATGGTATTGAGTAAAGGTTTAAGGTATGTGGTTTTGATGTGCATCCAGATTCTATAGATTATAACTTGTTGCTTGAATTGGAAGTGTTTTAACACAATATTGAGCTTCCATGACTTGGTATATATGGGTTCTTCACTTTATGTCTTCATATGTTTATCTACACACACACACACACACACACACACACGATTTAAGTTACTTGTTCTAGGCATAATATAGATACTCTATTCTTGTTTCCAAAACTAGAAAACTTGCTTCTACTTGGAGGAACTTATAACTAGTCTTATGGGTTCTTCACTTTATGTCTTGGTATGTTTATCTTTTCATAATTTTAAGTATACTTAAATACTTTGTATCTAGTATGAAAATCTTGCTTGAAGACATATTTGTTGATGGTAATTATGTTTGGTATGAAAAGTGTGTGTGTGTGTGTACACACACACACACACACACATGATTTAAGTTACTTGTTTTAGGCATAATATAGATACTCTATTCTTGTTTCCAAAACTAAAAACTTGCTTCTACTTAGAGGAACTTAGAACTAGTCTTATGGGTTCTTCACTTTATGTCTTGGTATGTTTGTCTTTTCATAATTTTAAGTCTACATAAATACTTTGTATCTAGTATGAAAATCTTGCTTGAAGACATATCTGTTGATGGTAATTATGTTTGGTATGAGAAGTGTGTATGTGTGTACACACACACACACACATGATTTAAGTTACTTGTTCTAGGCATAATATAGATACTCTATTCTTGTTTCCAAAACTAGAAAAATTGTTTCTACTTGGAGGAACTTAGAACTAGTCTTACATGATGTACTTAAACTAATTGTACTAGTTTTTTAGGGTTGAAATAATGGTGCATTTGATATTAATAAGAAACATGATATGATTTTCAAGTATTTCTATATGTTACAACTATAGTTGTAAATGAACCATGTTAGACCTACTAGAGTAACTAAGTATGAGATATTGCTAACCTCGATAGGTAAGTTGTATTATGTGATCATAGGAATCCAAGACGGGAAGTTAGTTATAGGTTAGTTCAAGTAAGAAAACTCAAATAAAATACACTAACACTTACACTCCAAGCCTAGAACTTAGGGGGAGCTTAGTAACAAAAGACAAATGAAATCACAACTAAAATGCAAAAGACACAAAATCCTTTACCTTCTTTGAGAACTCCAAATGCTTTGTTGAGTGGCTTGCTCGGCTTGTGCATAAAAGAGTCTTTGGAAAATGAAGCTTATTGTCTCCTTCTCTCCTTGGCACCATATGGCTTTGATGTGGCTTGATGTTGTTTGGCTCAATATTTTGGCATTATAACATTATTGATATGATTCTCATGAAACAAATCCTACATAATAACTCTACACTATCCAAGCTTAGAAATAGAGAGGGATAGCATTGTATTTATAGCAAATAGAACTAACTCTCACCTAAGTTAATTCAAGGTGGAGTTAAAGCTTAGAATGGGTTCAAACTTAACTTAGGTGAGTCAAATATAACCCCAGAAGAGTTAATAGGTGTCAAATAATCACGATTTAGAATTACTAGGCATGGGTCTCCAAAATGAGTATTTTAAGATATTTTCAAAGAGCTTGACAACTCATAAAGACAATGATGAAAGGCTAGGACACCTGTATTTTTGAATTTCCTTTTTTAGTTATTCATTAACTTCAAATGGATAATTCAACTAGGCATTTAATTTGGTTTATCTTGTTAATTAATTCTAATTAGCCATTTATCATTTCCAAGATTTGATTTAAGTGTGCAAGTGCCCCACTTAATAAGTCTATAGGCCAAATTGATTATTGTGATACCGTAAGGTGCTTAGAGATGAATCTGTGAGAGGCTATTGTTGCATACAATAGGATACTCCAATTATAGATGTTTCAACATGATTCTGAACTTTGATGAATGATGCGAAAGCAAATTTTGGATGTTCAGTGATTCCTAAGATTAATTTGCAATGGTTGGTAGGAATCAGTCTAAAGTCCGATCAAAAGCCAGTTGTGGCCAGTTTAAGGTGTCTACAATAACGCTTCAAAATCTAATAAGTAGCCTTTTCTTAGAATAAAATCTAGATTATAAAAATAAGAAACGATTAGATATTAATTTTAGTGGGATTTTTATTTGTGTATGTTTTAGTGGGATTTAAACTTAACATTAAGAAAAGATTGTTTCATATTTTAATACTTCTTGATGGCATTCTTAAACCTATTACGGTTGAATGTCGATTGATGCTATGAATGGGATACTTGCACAGAATATGCTTACCTTCAACCTAAAGTAAGCCTTAATCTGACCATCTCTAGACCTTGTTTTATAATTATAATTTTGCAGTGTTGTTCAAGTCATAAGTGGAAAGTTTGGTATGACTGATTGTCAACTTGAATCTAAGTTGGCTTGGTGAACTATAAAGAGTGATAACAAGATCTCAAAATTAGAATTAAGTCCTAATGGGAACTATTGATAGTCTCTTGGAGGTCTCTCTTGTGATATTTGATAACTTCTCATGAGAACTTCATATTTGAGGCTAATCTAAACTCTTTATGAAGCTCTCAATTAATTCGAACATTTAGAGACACCATCTCTTTGTGCTAAATGATATTTAGAGGAAATTGAATCATTGTATACTTCAAACTAAATGATTCCTTAAGTGGACTACATGAATGTGGAACCAAAGTTCAGTTGCAACCGAAGTAATTAGACTTGTTTTTGGGTAATCTATGCAGAAAAAATTAAGTTGGTTTTTCCACATGTTAAAAATAGAAGGGGTGACATTCAATATGAGTACCTCCTACCTCATTCAAATACATGGGTAAATAAGGGTAGTTAAAAAATATTCATGAGTGTACCTACAAATGTGCACTTGAAAGCAACAAAGTTAAACAGTTGCATCTAACATAATATCAATACAACATTACATTTCACTCAATCATAAAAATGACTCCCTTCGAGGCATTATATGGGTATGGCCTATATCACCTATGGATTAGGTAATCTAGAAGGAAAAGGTCCTTGTAGAAGTTCATGCATTACATATGATGCAAACCATGTTAAGACAATTGAAGGACAATCAAGCACGTACTGCAAACACAACTAAAACCAGGCTACCAATACATGAATGAAAACATGTTTGAAGTAGGGCATATGGTATTTTTCAAGTTGTATCCATACAAATAGGTAACATTAAACAAAAAGGGGACGCCACAATTACAACCTAAGTATTATGGTTCCTACAGGGTAAGGGAAAAAGGTTGAGGAAGTGTTTCATCATCTAGATATTCCAAATAAAGGAAGATAGCATGATGATTTGCATGTGTCCTACTTAAATAAGTTAGGAGGTCGAGTGAGATACTAGTAACATATGATGAAGTTTAGCATAGGAACCTAAAGGCATTGATGGGCAGAAATATAAGATTCTCAAGAACATTGGCAATTATAATCCTTAAGGTAAGTGGAAGGGATTGCTAAATTTTGGATGCAATATTGGTAACAAAAGGCTTTCCACATAAGCATCCAAGTTTTAAGCATATATAAAGGAAAATACAATGTAAAGGTTAAGATGGAAGAAAACTTATCCAAAAAAAATGATTCTCATATATGTATATTTACTACTTACTAGCTTGATTCCCAAAATGCATATCTTGTTTGCATAAAATAAAGCTCAAATTTCTACTCGAAGCATAACTTTCATTGAGTTCACCCATCCTAGTACTACTCAAGCTTTCAATTGTATGTGCTAATAACTATTTCTTGTTAGCTTTGGGGACAAAGCTTTCTAAGAAGAGCATGTTGTATACCTACACACAACATAATATTAGAGGTATGTTATGGGCTATTTGGTCCTAAGGCACATGATCTATGTATTAGTTTAGGAGGTTAATATTAAGTTAGTTTATGTTTAGGTTAATGAGGGAAATTGTGCATGATGTAATTAGGGTTTATCCCCTTAAGAGTGTAATCTACGAAAAACACTTAACCTATGTATCTTGAATTGTTTCCATCCTCTCTAGGAATGCCATATCTGTGTAGTTATGCTAAATATGTTACAAGTTAACTTTCACATTATTTGCACAAAAAGACTTACCTCCCAACACATGCATGTGCACTTACATGTCTTACCCCTGATTAGGATGGTATTGAGTCCTTAAGAAGTGAGTTCCTCGTTGAATGCACCAAATTTGTGTTTTTTGTTGACTCAATCTTACAAGAATTTAGTTATGAGTTCTACTCTCATGGTCTTAAGTGCATATCTTATTCTCATTTGGATGTGTAATACAAAGTCACAAAAAAGTGTATGCATGCCAAGGCACAATACAAATGTAGTTCAACAATTAGGTCCCTATTTAAGGCCATTGTTTTTTATTTTGGTGTGGAACTTACATTCACAAGTATTTGCTCCTAACTTATTATTCCATGATTTTATGTATATTCACCCTAGGATCAAAGAATATGCAAGTAGTGTGACATAAATGAAGTAGAAGATGAAACACATTTTATTTTAACCTTACCACTATATAATGTTATTTACCTAATATATGCAATCTTCAATCAAGACAATCAAACATTATTCGTAAAATTTAATCCAAAACCAAACAAGTATTGACAGGGCCTACATGCCACTTTGGTTGAAATAATGTTTAAAGTGTTTGTATCTCATCTTAATATTGAGTTCTTCACCAAAGGCTTTGGATCAATCTTCTAGCATGGACTTGAATTTACAAGTATTTGGTTCAACGCTCTAAGTTGTGGCATCTGTTTTCCAAAAAAACAGTGCACACCATGGCCAAAATGACAAAAAATTTCGAAAGGGATCCAAAAGAAGAGTAGGAGAGGGGCATACATAGAGGAGTATGAAAGGGGAGAGGAGCACAAACACAAGAAACTAATAATCTTGTTCCTTTGTTAAGACATTATAGAGGTTAATAAATGTTAAACCATAAATGCCATAAGAATAAATGTTAAAAGACATCAATAGAACTGTATTTTGTTACAAGACAATCGTAAAGCAAAAAACTTCATTCCTTTATTTTATTTTATTTTCCCTAATTCATCAAAAAAATAGATGAGAGATTTGGGCTAGTCACACTTGCATAAACTGAATTATATGAAAGCTTGAGTTGTTCGAGTGCATTTTCAGTATAAGCATAAAGATAATTGACATAATTTTATTAACATGAAAGCCCTAACATCTCATCTATCTAGTTTTGCAATCAATGATCTATTTAGTTTTGGAATTAATGAATCACATATTCATTAGAACTTTAAAAATGATGACCTTTCCTACAAACATAAATGTGTTCAATTGTAATATCCCCTCTACCCATCAACAAAGCAACTACCAGCAACCAATCACTAATTACTAGCCAGCAATATGAATTGCTACCTTGAATAGGAGTGCTGCAATTTATTAACGAATTGTCCATTGTGTAATATCCCAAACAACAATTAAGGGAGCGCCACACTAAACAACAATGAAATATTATAAAAAGTGAGCACCCCTATCCATATAAACAATAGTCATTAACAGCATTAATTATTAATTAATTAATTAATTAATAATTAGCATTCATTTGATTAATGGTCACAATCTTTGAAGCAAACATGTCGTTTGATGGAACCTATGAAGGTATTTATATTCAGCATTTGGTGAGAAGGAAAAGCATTCAATCATATTCATTCAAACATTCAACTTGTATGAGCATTATGTTTTACAACCACTTTTAAAGATGAAATCCCTTAACCGTATACTCTGTTTGCAAGGACGTAAACCCTTGTAATCATTATATCCCAAGGACCAAACCCCTTGAGAATTTATATTTTATTATTAATACAATTACATTTTTATTGTTTAAAATATTATTCAAGTACAAATTTACATTTATAAAATATTATTTCAAGGAATTTATGAGAAAACTAGATTTTTGTATAATATTTCATTTAAGAATATTACAATGGTATCAGAGCTCTTTACCCTGTCAGTCGTTGAAAAAAAAAATTCATGTAAGGTGAAGATAAAAAAATCCGATATTATTTGAGAAATAAAACGAAGAGTTCCGATCAGCCAAAGGAAGAAACTGAAAAGGGAGACGAAAGGGTAAATATGGGAGAGAAGAACCAAGATGATGAATGGATGGATAGGCTTATCCAAGGTCAAGAACAACTAGCTAATACAATGACTCAATTAGCTCTCACAATACAAACTATGACAAATCCTAGATATCAAAATGGTGAAAATAGCCATTTTTATACTAGCCATAATCAAATTTCGCCAAAAACAACTATGAGTTCTTCAAATAGACCTTTTCAGCGCAAATTTCTTTCAAGAAACAAGTTGATTATGGAAGAAGAAACCCAAACTTCATTGGGAGAGGACCTTACATGTTGTTTTGAAGAATATCGAGACCTTTCAGATGAAATACGACGAGAAGTACCACTCACAAAATTCATGAAAATATAAAGCCATCGAAATGGTATCAAAACGGAGCATAGACCCCAAAATACTCTATAGCATGCACTGAATAAATTGAACTTGTCAACTTTCAATGGCTCTAACAAATGCACGGCACAGGCATGAATACAAAAATTGGATACCTATTTATCTCTCCGACCTATGATGGAAGAAGAAGCGATCAAATTCTCAACCCTTGATCTTGAAGGAACAACGCATGAATGGTGGTATCATGGGTGGATTACACAAAGGCATGATCTCATTAGATCATACGATGAATTTATTAAGAGATTGATTGAAAGGTTCGATAGAATTGACCCTCAAATTCATTTTCAAAAATTGGCCCTATTAAAACAAAATAACAATGTGGAAGACTGTGTGGCAAAGTTTCAGATACTCATTGTGATGGTTCCGGACGTCACTGAAATGTGACTCATAGTATTGTTCATGGAAGGATTGATTGAGCCACTCAAAGGTTTAGTCAAAGCTTTTAATCCCTATTCCCTCCAAGAAACAATAAAAAAGGCATTGGATTTGGAGACATCAATGCCAAGAAATAAAATGATGTCTTTTATATAGTGGAGAATAACAAATAGCGAACAGCGACAAACCATGCCTTCAAGGCAACAAGGGACAACACCATATAGCCAACAAAGAAGATCCTTTCAATCAAGGGGCTTCCAACCAAGGGATCCACCTAAATCAGGTAAAGAGATGAAAACAAGAAATGAGCTAAGGAAAAAAAACTTATGCTTCACTTGTAAGGACCCTTGGGTACCAGGTCACCATTTTTTGGGAAAGAGGCAAGTCCATTACATCGAAGTTGTTTTCGATGGTGAACCCAATGATGAAGAAGTTGAAGTTGAAGTTGAAGAAAAAATACGTGAACTAGAAGTGGAAAAGACATTGGTGAGTACCCTTGCGACTTTAACAGGAGCTCTAAGATACCATCCCTTTAGAGTAAGGAGTCTATAAGGGCAGAAAACCACCATGTTAGTAGATAATGAGGCCACCCACAATTTCATTGATGAATGATTGATAACAAAAATGGGTTTGAAAGCCAAAGAATTTCAAAGTTTTAAGGTGACAGTTGCTTATGGTTTTACCATTCCATGCACTCGAAAAATTCAACAACTTCATCTCACATTCGAAAGACATCAAATAATTGATGATTTCTATGTTGTAGGCATTGGTGAAACAGATTTGGTGTTAGGTGTTCAATGGCTACATTCTTTGAGAGAATTTACCCAAAAGTATCAAACCATGGAATTAAAATTTAAAGTAGATGGGAAAGAAGTGGTGCTTCAGGGTATGGCTAATGGAGCCCCCCAAGTGATTACAACCAAGAGGATGGGAACATTCAGGATAGGCCAAGTTTCATGGGCGGCACAATGTTTTGTGAGCTCTACAAAATTGGAGCCACAAAGACATCATGACGATTTTCAACCCCTAATTAATAAACATGCTAAGGTTTTTGAGAATATTCCACATGGGTTGCCCTCAGACAGAGGGTTTCAGCATATTATTTAGAAACCGGTACCAAGCCGATAATAATCACACCATACCGCCACCCTAGAATCTATAAAGAAGAGATTGAAAAGTCTATCAAAGAATTGTTGGAAATGGAGCATATTAGGCCAAGTTCGAGCCTTTTTGCTTCATCTGTAGTCCTAGTCAAGAAAGATGGCATGTTGAGAATGTACATAGACTACCGACAATTGAATAAAAAGACTATTAAGAATAGATATTCGATACTAGGAATTGTTGAACTAATCGATGAGCTCCACCAAGTTATTTTCTTTTTCAAAATCGATTTAAAATCAGGATATCATCAAATCTCGATGCGAAACGAAGATGTTCAAAAAATGGCATTCAAATGTCATTATAGACATTTCAAGTTCTTGGTTATGCCTTTCGGATTGACCAACGCTCCAGCGACCTTTCAGTCTTGCATGAATCACATATTCAGTAAACATTTTCAAAAAATTGTTTTGGTTTCTTCGATTATATATTGATATAGTATGTCATGGGAGGAACACTTGAAACATTTAGATATAGTGTTAAAATTATTGGAGCAATAGTCACTTTTTGCGAAAATGTCTAAATGTGAATTCGAAATGTTAGAGATTTTATACTTGGCACATGTCATCAATTGGCAAGGAGTGCATGTCGATCAAGAAAAAATCCAAGCTATATTAGAATGGCCTCCCCCTACTACCATGACTCAATTGAGAGGGTTCTTGGGGTGATGCACTTATTATCAAAAATTCGTTAAAGGGTTCTCTCGAATAGTGGTCCCTTTGACTAATTTGACAAAAAGAGGAGCCTTTCATCAGTTGGACACTGTTCAATTAACATTTGAGAAACTTAAAAAAGAAATGAGTTCATGTCCAGTTTTGGCTATACCAAACTTTTCATTACCCTTTGTGTTGGAATTTGATGCGTTAGGTGAAGCAATAAGTGTTGTTCTAATGCAGCAAGATCATCCAATTGCATTTAAAAGTCGGAAGCTTAAAGAACATGAGCATAAGTACACTATATATGACAAAGAAATGTTAGCAATCATGCATGCATTGGCCAAGTTTTGCCAATACTTGGTATGTGGAAAATTTGTGGTACAAACAGAGCATAATAGTCTAACACTCGTCTTAAGTCAGAAAGATTTAAACGATAGACAACAAAAATGGGTGACCATAGTTCAATCTTTTGATTTCGACATTGAATTTGTGAAAGGGAAAAATAATATTGTGGCATGTGCATTATCGAGAAAACCATCTTTGTGCTCCATATCTACGATTGTTGCTAACTGGAAGGCTTTCTTAACAGACGAGTATGCAACAAACAAATTCGCTAATGTGGTCTTAGAAGGAAAGATCGGGGACGAACGTTACCAGGTAGTATAAGGTCTCATTTTATATAAAAATAGAATCTTCTTGGACCAGAATCAAAGATTAAACATAAAATGTTAAAAGCTATTCAAGATAATCCATTAACAGGCCACCCAAGGTATTTTAAGACATAAGCAAGGAAGAGAAATGTTCTTTTGGAAAGGACTTAAAAGTGAAATTCTTAAGTACATTCAAGAGTGTCCTACTTGCCAACGAAACAAAATAGGGCATGAATTTTCGCACGATTGTTGCAGCGCTTGCCCATTCCAACTCAAAAATGGAAAGGTATTTCAATGAATTTTGTTACTAGATTGCCTGTGGTTTAAGGAAAGTGTTGTCTCTTTGTAGTTGTTGATCATTTGACAAAGTATGCTCATTTCTTTTCGCTCTCCACTACGTATGATGCCCCTTTGGTAGCTGGACAATTTTTTAGAGAAATGTTTAAATTACATGCGCTGCAAAAGACCATTGTTCGTGACAGAGATAGCAAATCTATGAGTTCATTTTGGCAAGAACTACTTCACCTAGCAAGGACTGAATTGACCTTGAGTACAAATTATCATCTCGAAACAAATGGTCAAACAGAAACCATCAATAAGTGGATTAAAGGGTATCTAAAAAGTTATATTTCGAGATAACAAAATGTATAGATCAAATGGTTGCATTTTGGAGAATTCTGCTATAATACTTCTTATCAGATGTCAATCGAAATGACACCTTTCAAAGCTTTGTATGGGTACAATGCAAAGTCTTTTGTGGATTTGGTCATTCCTAATAGTAGAGTTACAAAAGCTAAAGACTTGATCCAACAAAGTCAGTATATCCTTAAGAACTCTCAAGGACATTTTTCCGTAAGCACAAAATCAACAAAAGTTTTATGCCGATCAGCATGGAATGGAAAGAAAATTTGAAGTAGGTGACATGGTATATTTGTGATTACATCTTTTAGGCAATCTTCGATCAAGCAAAGTGAAGCTCGAAAACTCAAACCTCGATTCGACGGTCCATTTAAAATCATGAAGAGAGTAGGGGAGGTTACTTATGAATTGGAATTACTCGGATGTAGTAGAATACATAATGTCTTCCATGTTTCATGCCTAAAAAAGGCACATGAACAACATATTACCCCTTCGACGGAGCTATCTCCATTAGATGAAGAAGGCAAGTTGATCTTAATCCCCGAAGACATCGTTGAGGTTCATGAAAGGAAGTTAAGAAACCGAAGTATCAAAGAATACTTGATCCGTTGGAAAAATTTATTGGGAAGGAGCGACCATTTTAGAGAATCCGAACTTACAATTGCTTGATGACAAGCAATTTCGAGAAAGGAGGACTATAATATCCCCTCTCCCATCAACAAAGCAACTACCAGCAGCGAATCACTAATTACTAGCCAGCAATATGAATCACTACCTTGAAGAGGAGCATTGCAATTTATTAAGAAATTGCCCATTGTGTAATATCCCAAACAATAATTAATTAAAGGAACGCCACATCAAACAATCAAATATTATAAAAAGAGAGCGCCCCTATCTATATAAACAACAATCATTAACAGCATTGATTATTTATTACTTAATCAATTAGTAATTAGCATTCATTTTACGAATGGTCACAATCCTTGAAAATGACATGTCATTTAATGGAAAGCTATGAATGTATTTATTGTCAGGAAACCCAGGAAACAATAAACATGCTCCTATCCCTCTTTAGTCAAGATCTTGCTCTACCAATTAGAACACATGTGATTACTTCTTGTATTAGCAACTAAACACGAAATTATACCAGAATCAATAAGTAACTAGAAATATGAAACAACACAGGAATTAAGAGACAATACACAATTGTATTATATACATAGAAGAATATACAATAAGGAAGATGCCACTTCTTCCTCCACCTCAAAGGTTCGCCACACCTCAAGACCTTCCCTCTCTCTCTCGGTCCCAACAATCAACTCCAATACAGAATTGATGTTCACATCTCCAACCAGTCAATAACACGCTGCCAGTTCACCAAGTACACATCCGTACTCCAAGTAGATCCCCTGCTCTCTGCTACTTGCAAATCACTAGACCTTACTCACCATGTAGACATCTCTACACCCCTGAAGAACCCTTGTCCTTGCCTCACCAAGTCCTTATGATTCTTCAACCAGTACTCCAGTGGATCAGCGCCTTGACCTTGAAGACCTTGCAACTCTCCCTGATCATACACACTCAGCACCCCTTTGGAACTAGGAGGAGCTACACTAGCTCTCTCTAAAAGCTCTCTGGCTTTCTAGCACACACATACAATACAGCCCATGAGTCCATATATAGATCTCATGCTTACAATAATTAGACTAACCTAATTACAATAATTAGACTCGCAACTCAAGACTACGACTAGCCTTCAACATGCAAACTAACAGTCTCAAAATAGACTCTCCCGGATTCGTCATGCAAACTGCCTGTTCTCGCACAGGCTGCCGACGTCGGCACCTCCATGACCGATGTCGGCCGACTGGTAACCGACGTCGGTTGCTTTCTCTTGCTATCTGACCGACGTCGGCTGATCAGACCGACGCCATTGTTCCTGCAACTGATTCTGCAACACTGCATCCTCCGTAACTTCTCCTGTTTGCATCCTGGTGAAGCTTTTAGCTCCACAACCTAACAATCTCCCACTTGGAGATAAATAGCTGCACCTGTACCTGTACCTGTACCTGTACACCGTCTAAATTATTCCCTGACTTGTATCCCTCTTCAAGATCCATCCTGAAGACCAACCACCACACAGCTGTGATGCTATACATGTCATTCAAGTAACCTGCCATATCCGAACCTACATATCCATGTAGTGAAGAACTTGACCCTGCATAACAAGAATCCCTGCTGCTAGTCCCACTGAACTAACCTCCAGTACTCCTTCCCCGAATTGACTCCATACTTTTCGACAACCCCCACTGCTTTGGGAAAACTCAGATCTACAATAGACCTCATGTGATTTCGAACCCTGTTTCAAGCTAAGCTTGAACTGTCCAGCCCTTGGTGTGCTTACCGATTCTGCATCCTGCGTAATGAACCTCGCCAACACCGTCTTCACATCAGCTCCCACTGGAGATAAAATCTCCACGTCTCTTATGCCAAAAAATTTTGCTGCTCCAAATTCTTCATGACACACCTCTGAACTAACCTTACCCTTAGCTCAGCAAATACCTGTATGTACAAACCTACTAGTAAATCACCCACATACAGCAACAAGATGGTGTTGCGACCATCATCTACCTGGTAAGATAAACACAATCGTTACACTGACATTGACTGAAGCCATGCTCAGTCATCCACCTGTCAAACATGTACCACTGTCCTGCAGCTTCCTCAAGACCATATGCCTTGGCCTTCTGTCTCTTGTATCCATCCACTCTCTTCTCTAAAACGGGAATCCATCTCTCTCAGTGCTTACTTCCAACTGACAACTCTACCAACAAATACATGTTTGGTTCTTCTCCAAAGACTCACACTCCTCATCCATGCCAAGCTCCCACTGTATCTGAACTCTACCTGCATTGCTTCTTCCATCTTCCTGGTTCTTGACCATCAATAAGCAATATAAAGAAGGTGAACAACGAATATGAGGTTCACTTACCCTTTCTGACCTCCACATGAGCGTATGAGACTCGATGTCCGCCCAATATCCGTTTCAGTGATCGATCTCGGCCATCTCCCAGTCTGCTCCCGACCGATGTCGGTTCCCTGCACTGACCCTGACTGCCGACGCCGGTATCCTTTCTGCCGACGTCGGTTCCCTCATGGCCGACGTCGGTCTTCTTGTTGCCGACGTCGGTTACTGTGTGACCGACGCCGGTACCTGTGTTCGTCTGTAAGTGACAACTTTTTACCCGCGAGCTCTCCAAGGATCAAAATCCTAATCAAATCAACCCTGCTCTGCTCAGAATAATTCAGTTCTCTAACCTGATCTCTGTCCGTCATCTCCTCCATGAACACCAAGGCTTTCCAGTTCTTTAGCTTGTCAAAAACATCTGTCTTCCGCTTCAGAACCTACATTCTCCTTCTACATATGTGACTAAGCCTATGAAGCCACATCTCTGCAACAGAAGGTGAATCAGCAATATAAGTAGATAGATAAAGGATACCTACTTTCTTACCACCATCTAATTCGAGTGTATCCGCTGTGAGAGTTACAGTATATCTCCCATCACCCAAATTTTCTGAAAAAATTAGACTCATCTCCAAGACTGGTACCTGCATAACTTCTTTCAACCACTGTGTGTCGTCCATCTGCAATTTCAGCTTCACTTCCCCTTTGCCAATTCTTTGACAAGGCTCACCAGCTCCTCTCCTTGGCGCTGCATGGAAAGAGGCAACATAATCTGTTATCCAAGACTCAACTTTATCCAAAAAACCTTCCAAAGCATCCTGTGCAACAACCCCTGCAACATCTGCATCTTCAGTTCCTTCATGCTGATCTGCTACCAACCAACAATATCTTTTTCTCTGCTCTTTCTTTCCATCAATCAGACCATTCGTGCTATTCAGTTTCTCCATTCGTAGCTTACTTCTTTCTGCCATTGCTATACTCCCACTCAATCAGAAACCCCTGTGAGCAACCTGTAATCAACAAACACTACCAAATCTGAAACCACCTGTTAGTAACCCAACCAAAAGCTCTGATACCACGTGTCAGGAAAACCCAAGAAACAATAAACATGCTCCTATCCCTCCTTAGTCAGGATCTTGCTCTACCAATTAGAACACATGTGATTACTTCTTGTATTAGCAACTAAACACGGAATTATACCAGAATCAATAAGTAACTAGAAATATGAAACAACACAGGAATTAAGAGACAATACACAATTGTATTATATACATAGAAGAATATACAATAAGGAAGATGCCACTTCTTCCTCCACCTCAAAGGTTCGCCACACCTCAAGACCTTCTTCCCTCTCTCTCTCGGTCCCAACAATCAACTCCAATACAGAATTGATGTTCACATCTCCAACCAGTCAGTAACACGCTGCCAGTTCACCAAGTACACATCCGTACTCCAAGTAGATCCCCTGCTCTCTGCTACTTGCAAATCACTAGACCTTACTCACCATGTAGACATCTCTACACCCCTGAAGAACCCTTGTCCTTGCCTCACCAAGTCCTTATGATTCTTCAACCAATACTCCAGTGGATCAGCTCCTTGACCTTGCAGACCTTGCAACTCTCCCTAATCATACACACTCAGCACCCCTTTGGAACTAGGAGGAGCTACACTAGCTCTCTCTAAAAGCTCTCTGGCTTTCTAGCACACACATACAATATAGCCCATGAGTCCATATATAGATCTCATGCTTACAATAATTAGACTAACATAATTACAATAATTAGACTCGCAACTCAAGACTACGACTAGCCTTCAACATGCAAACTAACAGTCTCAAAATAGACTCTCCCGGATTCGTCATGCAAACTGTCTGTTCTCGCACAAGTGCCGACGTCGACACCTCCATGACCGATGTCGACCGACTGGTAACCGACGTCGGCTGATCAGACTGACGCCATTGTTCCTGCAACTGATTCTGCAACACTGCATCCTCCGTAACTTCTCCTGTTTGCATCCTGGTGAAGCTTTTAGCTCCACAACCTAACATTTATATTCAACGTTTGGTCAGAACGAAAAGCATTCAACCATATTCATTCAAACATTCAACTTGTACCAGCATTATACTTTACAATTACTTTTAAAGACGAAATCCCTTAACCGTGTAATCTAATTACAATGACATAAACCCTTGTAATCATTATATCCTATGGATGAAACCTCTTGAGGATTTATAGTTTATTATTAATACAATTACATTTTCATTATTTAAAATATTATTCAAGTACAAGTTTATATTTGTAAAATATCATTTCAAAGAATTTTCAAGCATCCCTGATTCTTGTATAATATTCCGATTAGGAATATTACGTCAACTTGCTCGCATTGTTTTCATTATTTAATATTACATCAATTTACTCACATTACTTTCATTATTTCTTTACATTAAAATTCATGAAATAACTAAACACCATAAAAATCCCTTTTATATCAGAATCTCTTTTTTCAAAATCTATTTAATTTCCATTATTTTTTGCCCTAACCAGTCAAAAAATTCAAAAAAAAAATACAAAGCCGATTTGGGATAAACGCACTTGCATAAATTGATTTATATGGAAGCTTGAGTTGACCAAGTGCATTTTTAGAATAAGTATAAATATAATTTGACATAGTTTCATTAACAAGAAAGACTTAACATCTAATCTATCTCGTTTTGCAATTGATGATCAACTTGGTTTTGGAATTAATGAATCACATGCTCTAGAGAAAATGAAAAATGTTAAAAGCTTGCCTACAAATATAAACGTGTTCAAATTATTAACATTGCTTTCATTATTTCTTCACATCAATTCTGATGAAATTAACTAAAGACCATAAAAATCCATGTTATGTTTGCATTTTCCATTTATATTTTTATTCAACAATCCATTTACTCTTAAATGCTTAAACAAAGTTCCATATTCATCAATCCAAAGAATGAAAAGGCATTCTAAATTTCATGTGCACTTAATAGTCAAGAATCAAACCCTTGGTTACCTTGGCTTACAAAGAAATGTAAGAAATGTGTAGGCTTCCCTCAAGAAGATTTCTATGGAAGCCAATTAATCTCAAATGCATCACATCACTCAAACATTAATGTTTTTTTATATAAATTGTTAAGCACTTTTTATTTATCACTTTGGAAAGGGTACTAAACTTGATTTTTTGAAATTACACCTAATATATCACATTAACATGGGAAGCATGAGACCGTTTGATATCACTAGACATGAACTACTCAAAAGAGTGGACAAATAGCCTTGCCCTCGGTTGAGAGGTGGACAAATCTTTTTCATTCAATACATGTTCTTCCTATACCCAAGGACATTCATGTTTTAAAGGAAAGTTTTTTTTTTAAATAATGATCTCTCTTATAGATCAAATTGTTATATTTAATTAAAATTCCAATGCCTATTTCATTTATTTTATCATATTATAAATAAGAGTGCATGAAAATTTGAAACTGTTATGTAATCCTCATTTCTCCTTTATGTTTTATTTGCATTTACATATGCAAGACCTATTTTCCCACCAATCCCATAGTCCTTAACAAATTTTAGCCTTTATTAATACTAACTTTACGTTATTTATGACTTTGCTCAAGCATGGAAACTTAGAGAGTGACACCTTAAGATGAATACACTTAATTGTGGCATTCACCAAACCTGCCATGATAATCTCTCTAGCAATTTGTTAAAACAGCTACCTCCTTATGAAGGAAAGGAAAACCTTCTTGAGGTATAGAAATTTTCTGACAAGGACATTGATTCCAATATTTGAGTATTTGTCCTATAATTAAAAACAATCAATAAGGCATACCATCATAAACAGGACCACCCCAATAATCGTCATTTTCATCATCTTCATCATTCTCATTGTCATTTGATTTCTCTTCTTTGGATGATTTCAATCTTTGGTATCGCCTGCAAAAAAAAAGTGCGCCTCTAAAATACTTTTTTCTATAATTTGCCATATCAACTTTCATATATGATTACTAAGATAAGTTTACTCTAATGAGAAAAACGTTGTAAGCTATTTCTGACCAACTGTCTATTTCTTGGTAATATTCATAATAATAACACTGATATTCAGATATATGTTTTGAAAAAAATCATAATTTAAGCAAGCTCACATATTCATCTGGTTTCTTGAGAAGATTTTGCAAATTTACAATTTTACATAAAATAATTAAAATATATATTCATCACAATATTTGGGCACTATGAGTTGCTAACAAGCAAAGAAAATCATGTGTAAATACACTATTAGCCTCCTTTAAATGATATAATGAGATACTAATATTTGATAACAATATGTCACCAATGAGATAATAAACTCACTGGCTTATTATCAATTGTAAATAGTACTGAAGAGCATTATCTTTTGAAAAGCATATTTTGGATAGAGGAAGATAGATAGCTGCTTGTTGAAGCGGCCTGAAATTTTCAGAATAAACCAGTTTTGAGGGATTATTGAAATTTCCGAAGTCAACTCAACCACTACAATTGCACACCATTTTCAAGCCTTATCATTCTGTATCTGGGACTACTCTACTGCATAAGCATTGCCCTTCATCCTTTCGATTTCTTCAGTCATAGGCTTCCTAAACAACATATGCAAGCTTTGCATCTTAGCCATATAGTCTTCCACACTGCAGCAGCCACAGAAGTAGCAAATTTGAATTCTATACTAACCTAGCATCAGAGCATTGATTGCATCAGCACCCCATATATATGTTGGTCAGTGACAAGATTCTGTTAAGTTTAGAAATTCTTGTCATATACCATAAAATTTTGAGTTCTGTCAATCGCACGCCATTAAATCTCATATAGATTAGCATCACCAGCTCTAAATCACAACGGTGCATAGTAGAATGTTGAGACCCAATATGTGATGTTACTCAAACTAAAATCCATATCAAATACCCACAGCAAACTGCAGCAATCTTCATATCAGCACATTACAAAAACCATGTTCCATAACTATCTAAAATCATCGGTAAGGTATTGATCTATTTCCATTGTCTATTCTTGATGCCAGATCTCTGTTCACTGAGTTTATAGAAATTTCTTAACCAATTACAATCCTCCTTAGGGTCCACTCTGCCTCAATTTGTTACCATGTATAGCTTGGCTTCCCTTTGCAACCGTTTCGTGGTTAAGAGCTTTAAAAGAAGACTTTTTGATTCTATAAGCTGCTGTTTTCATATTATTTAGTTTCTAAATAATCAGTCAAACCAATAATCACCATCCTCCCCAATGATGGGCTGTCTATCTCCTCTCTTGTATCAAGAGATGATAAGCTGGATGAAGGCACCTGCATTTTATGTCAAACATAGCAGAGATGGGACCTCAGAAGGCAATCCTAACCAAGCAAGCTATGGCAGTATTTTCCATGGCAATCAAGGTACTTTGTTGCCACAGACACATTGGGGAAGCTACTAATCATCCAGTAGAGGCAATCACTATAAAGCAAGGTTTTGCAGTACTCGGCTAAAAGTTCCTTTCAGCAAGGTTTTGCAATACTTGGCTAAAAGTTCCTTTCCCTTCCTCGTTGTCTGAAGCAGAATCCAAAGTTATTATAAAGATTACCGAATGACACGAGTACAAATCTTACTTTTCATCCAATTCATCGACTTTAATATCTAGTATTGTGGTATAATAGCCAAAACAACTCCAATTTGAAAAAAAAAACATATTTTTACATTTTTTTTTGGAGGTGATCAAAGTTCACCAACTCTGTCTTTGTGACCAAGTAATTGACCCTAAATCGAAAATCTGTACGAAGGAACTTTTACATGCATTGGGATATTTGCTTGGAAAAGAATCTTGTCATCCTTTTCTCGTTTGTCACAAAAAAAAAAATTGCCCAAACATATTTCATGTTTTTTTGCACCTCATATTTCGGTCTTTTAGGAACATGGCTGCTATGGCTGATATTTTCAGCACTGCTTCTGGGTTTTCAGATATTAACTTTCAACATGTCAAGCATGTGGTTAACAAAGCAGCAAACAAACTAGATAATTTGGCAATGGAGGGGGAAGCATGTAGCTTAGTTACAAGAGAAGGGGGTAATCTGATACCCTGGGACAACCCTGATGATCAACCTTAATTATTAAACACAAACCAATAACTCTTTGAGACGGTTCTCTCACATCTGTTATACCCATTATTAAGAACCCCTATACTTATTCCCTTTGGATCAATGTTCTCCCAGTCTTTTATCATCACAATCTAGCTAATGCCTTTCTGTTTCCTCCAAGATCTTGTGCTTTATCACCCTCCTCCATGGTTATCACTTAGAAGACCACCTTTCTTAAGGTCTATATTCCCCTTATTAACCCCTTGTTCTATTGATTTTATTCCCTAATGCCCCCTTCCACATCGCCCTCCTTTATCTCCCTCCATCATTCTATCATTACACCACTTTCCAAATGCCATACCAAGTGTAAGATGCACATGCCATCTCCATTGATATGACCCTCATTTATTTGACCACATACCATTATCCACCCCTTGCCTACCTACATCCCCAAAGCTTCTTTACTCTATCATGTTGTTTAACCGCCCACTTCCATCTCTCACCACCATATAGGTGTCCCTATACGCAGCCACTCCTCAAAGGGTTCTTCATCCATGTGGCCTGCTTCCACATTTATTACCTAACATTCTCTACTCTCCATCTGATCACATTAATGAAGTCTCTTCATTCCTCGTGTTCTGCAGGTCATGTCTTCTATTTGCATGATGGTGATCCAGTGCTTGGAGATTATGCCTGATATGAAGGAATTGTCTCCTGCTATGAATCCTCAATCATGCCCTTCCAGATACTTTCAACGTAACAAGAGTCAAGAAAAAAGACATCCACTGTTAATAATGTTTTCATTGTCAAAACATGTCAATGGAGTTGATTAATGCAGTCTTGAACTAGCTAGCGATAAGGAGTTATTGATGCTTAGTAACACGTACATCAGTGAACTTGCGATTTTGCTCAAAATCTCCTTGCCATTAAAGCAACAATATTCTTCAAAGTTCACAGTTAGTGATCAACCTTGGGTTTGGGAAATTATGGCAGATTTTTCAAAGTTGCCAAGCAACACTAGCAGTGAATGCCAAACCACAAAGAAATGTTTTAAAGCCTTGATTTTGGCCATTGGGAATTCTGCTGAGTGTTCTCTTGTTGAACCAAAAGACATATCATTTGATCTGAGGTTCAGTATTGATACTAACAAGGAGAGGCAAAGGTCTCCTTGTATGAATGAGTGTAATTCTGGTTCACATAAAAGATATCATTCATACCTCATGGGATCATCAATTGAGGATGTATTGTCCTCTAAAGATTTTTTACGGGCCTAGAAATCTCTAAATAGGGAAAAGAGTAGAGAACTTTCTAGAGCCTACACTCAAAACAAGAATAAGCAAGGTTGTGGCAATAGGCAAAGGCCATGGTAATATAAGTGGACACTAAATCTGAATTATATAGCACCTCAGTCTTGTATATTTAACAAGTACTTCTCATGATTGTACCCTTTAGTTCCTAGACCTTCCCATTGCCACAAAGCTCACATCTGCTATCTCTTGTGCCTATTGCTTGTTTCTTAGTCCGACAATATGTTATTCTGATGACCAGGCCTTCTATGCTGCTCAAAATGCTATAAACGTGTTTATTATCATCCTCTGCAAGTTTTGAACCTGTACCTATTTTCTAACTTCTCAGACACTTGCGTCCCAGCTAGACGCCTACGTCGACGCTAGTGTTTTGTGCCAAACTAAGTATCCAATGCCCTAAAGTCATCAAATTTGCAAATAAAACATATCAATATGGTCGGCCTAAGTGTTTTAATGCAAGATATTTTCAAAAATGATTGGTATATATACAATATCAACCTTCATTCATTCTTCACCTAGCAAAGACCTAACAACTCATAAAACAACTTACCAAAAGGACTCAATCAAACATTCAAGTGAGCAAAGCTTCCCTATTCTTTCTTATTTCAATATCAGTCATAGGGACAACCCATCTACAGGTCTAAAGCACTGAAGGAGCATTTCATGGGCCATATTTATCAAGTTACAAGCTAGGTCACTCTATGTACTTGCTTATCACACATTACATTCTTATGCATACACAAGCTAACACAAGAAAAAGCTACATAAGTCTGAGGCCCTCTTCAGACTATTGGCTATGTAAGTAGCACCCATTGACAAAGAAGTCTTTGGGACAGCTCAACATTGTGTGCCCACTAACCCACTTTTCCTACAGTCACTCCAAGGGTGAGAAAACTAGGGTTTGATCATTTGACAAAGAGTGACAACCTGTGCATGAGATTTGAACACACCAAAGCAAAGATGATAGAAAACCCAGGAGGTTTCAGGTGGTCGCATTCAGATCCAGTCAATATTCCGTATTGGACACCTGCATCCAACTCAAACACCGGCATCGATGCAACTGTCCAAGTCCGACGCAAACGTCTAAGGCCACAGAATGCAAATTCTCAGAATCTAAAGATTGATCCAAAATCCATATTTAGTATATTCCATATCAGATCTGCACATGCACAGTAAACCAGCGAAGGACTCTTGTTTTCAATTTATTGCAATATCAATCAATAGGTGTCCTTCCTATTCTTAGCATATCTCAACATTTAAAATCAGAATGTTGTTTATCTAAGTTCGTAAATTAATTAGCCTCCTATAGATTTGTTTATCACCCTTGTGCTTATTCATTTCTATATGCTTAACCCTATACTATATTGACCCATCTCAATTTAGGGTAAATATTTGGTGAACCTGACATATCTAGATAAAATTGATGCTCTTCGCCTTTTTTGCCCTTATATTGATTTACGTTATTTCCGTCGTCATGGATGATATAAATTGTTTTGATGACTATGATTATGAAACTATCCAACTTTCTATCAAAGGAGTAAAAATTGATTATCGTTGTCTTTTGCCCAATGCACAAGCACGTCGTCTCAAATCTTTGAATGGTGGTAGCTATTATCCCTCTAACCAAATCCATGGCACCACCATCCCAAGAGCTGAGCTGAACAATCTTAAGGAAGATAGACAACATTTTACATTACCTTCTACAACCAAATTGGCTACACATGAGCAATATATTCCTTCATTTGATCAAGCTAACTTTCGTCAAATCCATAAGGAAAACATGGCTGATTTACAAACTAGTCACAAAGGAGATTTTATTGCAAGCACATTGATTCAAACTCCTATCATTCCAACATTTCCAAATAATATCCCTCTCAGTAAGGGTAATGATTCTTTTTTTCTTCATTTAATATTGAAAATTTTCGAACGGTAATAAAAAACATCATGGACTCTTTAACCAATAACATTAAACCACCACAAAGAAGAGTGCATTACAAGCCTTAAGTGGCAAAATTCCCCAATGTTCAAAAAGCAGCTCCTTTACCAAAGACACCTCAAAGTCGAATTGTTATATCATTACAAAAGGTGGATGAATTATCACAAGCTACACCAAAAGTTCCAAAATTTCAAGATCCAATTCCATTGCCAGCATATCCTAAATTCAATGATGTTGAGCTTGCACTTATTATTCATGAGGATGATAATACTAATATGCCTAAATTTAAAAGAGGTGGTGGATTAGAACCAATGATAACACCTTTGTCAAACACCACCATTACTAGTGATGATACCACCATATCCATAATGAGTGCTATTGGAGAGCTTCAAAGACAAGTTTATATACTTCAAATGCAAATGGCCTGCCATAATGCCAATGCAAATATTACCTCATTCCATAATCAACCAATTGCACAATATATGCTTGACTATCCTTATTTGCAAGGTTTTGAACTACAACAATTACCAATTTTTTATCGTCATAAAGATCGAACTTGCACTTATTATTTATTCATGAGGATGATAATACTAATATGTCTAAACTTAAAAAAGAGGTGGTGGATCAGAACCAATGATAACACCTTTGTCAAACACCACCATTATTAGTGATGATACCATATCCATGATGAGTGTTATTGGAGAGCTTCAGAGACAAGTTTATTTACTTCAAATGCAAATGGCTCGCTATAATGCCAATGCAAATATTACCTAATTCCATAATCAACCAATTGCACAATATATGCTTGACCATCCTTATCCGCAGGATTTCGAACTACAACAATTACCAATTTTTTATCGCCATAAAGATCTTTTTGATCACATGATTAAATATGTACATTCTTTTGGTCAATGAGCTAAAGACGACAAACTATTGCTAAAAGCCTTTCATATGAGTATCATTGATGAAGCTCACAATTGGTTCTATAGCTTATCTAAAGGTTCATTAACTACTTTTACACAATTAGAGGATGTATTCTTTTTGTCTTTCAACATACACAAGGTGCCTAGACTTACATTAAAATATTTGCACAATTTCAAAAAACATGATGATGAATCCCTTTAAGATTATGCTATTTGATTTAAAAGTACATCATATGCCTTAGCATTTAAACCCTCAGATTTGAAATTGGATTTTATTTTTAGTCAAGGTCTCTCCCCATTATGGGAAAAAACATTACATAAACAATATGAATCATTTATCTACTTATACTCCAATGTTCATAGATATGTGTCATTCATACTAACGCATTCAAACAAACTTAACATATCTCCTTCCAAATACAAAAGTTTTATTCCACATAACAGAGGGAGATAAAGTACCAAATGAACATTATGAACAAATATGTGTTGTTCCTCACATTTATATGGGAGCTTTAAAATCATTACTAAATATGAGACCAATACAAGATGCACATCCACAACAATGTCTTCAAGTTGCACAAATCAAAAAGCATCCATGCCAACAAAATCTAACAATCACATTATTCATGGGTGGTGCTTACTTTTGGCATAATCATGTTGATCCTACACAAACTAAAACCACTTGCAATGTAAGACGGTTGCAACAACTTGGCTTTGATCTAAAAGACTTAACAACATAAAGGAAGTTGGAAAAACTCCTTGCGAAACATAATAATAACAATTGCTTGTAGCATTAAAGTGATTCAAACAAGGGTTTGGGTTATGCCACAAAAATCTCAATATGCATTCACAATAGGAACCCTTTTGGTCATACCAAATGGAAGCAAAAATTGACCAAATTCAACAAGGTATCTCATTTTCTCATGAGGACAATCTGATCCATGTACCACATGATGGCAATCGCCCTTCTACTTCACAAGTGAATCATGAGGAAGAACAGACTATGCATCGTTTTCACGTATCCAACCATGATCCAGACAATGTTAATGATCCAACCTATAGTTGAATACATACAATATTCTAAAAATATCAAAAAAATCTAAAATCTAAAAATATTTTCAGCTTTTATATGTTCTATTAGCTCCTTGGCATCTATGTTGTTAGTTTTATGTTGGTAGATAGCATATTATATGTTTTTATATACACATGTTTCACACATCTTTTGAGTGAGATACAGGCATACCCAAGCACATGATTTATGCACTTTCAAATGTTGGGTCTTCCCTCTACTCAAGTCATATGGACATTGAGGGCATTCGCTTCTTTGATCACGATACATCCAAGTTATTTCATTCTATGATCGTTTTTCACTATCATGTTTGAGCTTATATACTTGCACATGTCTTTATTCGTGCTTATATATTTCACAGTGTACTTGATATGCTATGTACTTAAAGTTTTTTGCTAACACATATATCTAGGGACTAGCATGATAGGGTTTTTATGGGTGATTATGTTCTATGCTTTCTATTTATGTACTTCCTTGAGTGTCTTGCCTTGCTTGTTTGAGCATTTGAACATGCTCCTTTGATTGCGGTCCCAGTGTCTTTGTTTGTCTATTTTGACATTTGAATATGTCATTGTTTATTGTACTGACAATTGAATGTCATTGCTTGCCTTGTGGGCATTTGACTAAGTCATGTCCCTTTGATTATGCAACATTTGAACATGCCCCTTAATTGAGGCCTCCTTGGACCATTGTATTTTGATTCGTTTTTGAATGCTCGTGTGTGTGTGTGTTTGATTTCTTGTTGAGCTTGTACTATTACTATCTAGATGTTGCCATGATTCACATTGTGCATCTTAGAATTCGATGTGATCACATACTATGTACCTCATTGTTATATCTACCTAGACATGCTACTCTTATATGCTACATAATCCATACACAGAGTATACACTTATCTTATCCTTTTGAGGTAAGGTAAATACCAATTTCTACTTCCCCTCACCTCAAAAAAAGGGACATATCAGTGGGGGCATGTCATAGAGGCATGGCTTTCACACTTTCACAGTTTCAAATTTCAATGGGGGCATGTCATAGAGGCATGGCTTTCACACCTTTACAGTTTCAAATTTCAGTGGGAGCATGCAAAAAAAACATGACCTCCACACTTATTCAGTACTCAACATTTTCAGATTATAGTGGAGGCATGTTATAGAAACATGTTCTCCACACATCGATTCTCAGATTCTTCAGATTCAATGTGGGCATGTCATGAAAACATGTTTTTCACACTTAAACAAATTTCAAATTGGCCAAATTGCACAATTATGTTTCAGATACATATTTGTGATAACATTCTATACATTGGTACCATTATTATACCCAGATTTCAACTTGAGACATATATGAGGTGCATATGCCATGCAAAAGAGCACCTTAAATTGTAAAATCAAATCAACTTTCAAATTTCAAATACTTCTATAGACTTTAACATACACCAGGATGAACTTTTACGTATTGTTATTGAGCCAATCTACTGCAGTAGTTAAATCACTTTTTGACAAGGTTGAAGTGATTACATTACTCAATCTTACCAAGTTTATAAGATGGAGTATTCAAATCATCCACTTTCACCAAATTTATGGTGTGAGTTGACTTGGATCACTCATGTTCACCAAGTTATAAGTATGATTGGGTTGCATGGTTAAACTAATCTCAACTGTCGGGTGGCAACTCACCTTCTCTCCAAACTTGGAGGCAAGTTGTCCTCCAATCTTTATATATATATGCACTCGCAGGGTTTACATTTGTCTTGATCTCAATTTCAAAAGCTTCATAATGAAACATCTTTGCAAATCAAATTGCCAAAAGGCAAGACGGTTATATCGATACATAGGTATACTCTTAACCTTGCTCTCTTTTCTTTCAAGCATTTCAAATTCTTTCAATTACAAATTATATGCATTGATTATATATTGTAACATGCTCTTGGTTGCAAGTCAATCATCAGCAAAGCACTCAAATGGGATTCATGCAAAGACAAAGTGTGTTATACACACCCAGGGACACATTTCTTTTTCTTTAAATTAACAATTTCATTACCAGATTAAAAGGGGGAAAATGTAGACACTAAATCTGAATTATATAGCACTTCAGTCTTGTATACTTGGCAAGTACTTCTCATCGTTGTATACTTGGCAAGTACTTCTCTTGTATATTTTGGTTTCTTTCTTAAAAAATTATTTTTTTATCATCGTCCTCCATACAAATTCAGAAGAACAACAATGAGTTTACAAGATGACAACACTAAGAGAGCTTACCCCTAGCCAGGAAAGGGGAACTTAAGATCTAGATGCTTAGATACTCTTATACTTGCACCTTATCAAAGGATGAGATGTTTAATTTGACCTTGATGTGCCAAAATAGTAGGGGATTTAATATTGTAAGGACATAAAATGGTGATTGGGATGCCTTAGTTGAAATATGTATTCAAGGATGATACAATGACAGGTTGACATGAGACTTTGTCTATAGAGGGGAAATGTGGATGAGAGGCAAGAAAACAATGTTGGATGTGTTGTATACTTTTCATAATTTACATGTCTTATGGACTGTATAGTCTAACATATACTAGTGGGGTCCAAGCATTTCCCCAATTAGGAGGTGGCGAGGGCCAGCGGCCCCCTATGCGTGGATTTAGAAGCTTCCTTTTTTGGAGATATGTGGTTTTGGGTCCATATGGGTTGTTTTCGACCATGGTTTACAACCCATGATTTCTAAGCCCATGATTTGTACCCATTGTATTGTAATACCACTTAAATGATTTCCTATTGACGTGCCTACAAATACTCACAAATGTATTAGGGTAAAACAAAACTTTGAAGTACATTTTTGTATTGTAAACTATTGAGTTAATCCAATAGGGAAGAAGATTGTTGTGCTAAGTTTAATCCAATAGGGAAGAAGATTGTTGTGCTAAGTTTTTCCCAAGAGAAAATATCATGTATCATGTATGTGTCATTTTTCATTTTTTGTTATAGCTTAAGATTTAGTTAGAATTGCTTCTCTTACATAAGGTTATTGATCTATTTTTATTAATTTGGTATCCAAGCTAAGGTTTTACTTTGTTTGAAGAGCCAGGGCATCTTGACCATGTGATAAATTGATTCTTGAGTGGGAGCTTTGTGCGTGAAAATTTGTGTAAAGGAAAATGATAGGAAGCACAAGGATAGAGATTGGAAAATTTAATGGGCAGCACTTTAAGTTCTGGAAGCTCTGGATAGAAGAAACTATAGACAAAGATCAATGGGTGGTTGTGTTAGGAAAACAACTCACATGTATGGAAGCAAAAGATTGGGAAAAGATGGATTAAAAGGCGAAGAGTTCAATCAAATTGTGTCTTTCAAATTTAGAGTTGTTGAATGTCTTAAAGGAAGCCAATGCTAAAGATTTTTCGGATAAGTTAGGGACTTCGTATCGGACAAAGCCTCTAGTAAACAAATTTTTTCTGCAAAAGAAGATGTATTCTCTAAAGATGAATGACGACTCCGTGGCAAAACATCTAAATGAATTGAACACTGTGGTAAGTCAATTATTTTCAGTCAAAACTAAAATGGATGAAAAAGAAAAGTGTATTATTTTGTTATGTTCTTTACCTAATTCATGGGTGAATCTTGTTATGGCTATTAGTAGTACTACATCTACATTAAAGTGTGAGGATGTAGTCGTAGCTCTATTATTACAAAAAATGAGGTGAAACTCCATGGAGCACTATCAAACAAAGTATGCTTTGTTTGTAAGAGATCGTCACCAAGAAAAAAATAAAAACAAGCTTGGGGGAAGACAATCAAAGTCGAGATAACATTGAATCCCCAGAAAGACCTGCGACAAAATGTTGGAACTACAGTAAAACTCAAAATTTTAAGAAATAGTGTAGATCTAAAAAGGTTGAAAATGGTAAGTCACCTGACAATGCCCCTTCCACAAAAGACAAAAACCTCCTAACAAAGACTTGAGGGATCTATACTTGGCAACTTCAAGTACACATGCATGTCATGATGAATGGTTGATTGACTTAAGTGCTTCATTTAATATGGCTCTGCATAGGAATGAGTTTTTTGAATATTAAAAGATTAATGGAGTTGTATTCTTACAAGATAACTTGATATTAAGATCATATGACAAGGAAGAATCAAGTTGATGTTCAAATACGGAAGAGTTAAAACCCTCCCTGGTGTACTACATATTCCAAGTTTGGCTAGAAATCTGATTTATGTAAGAAAGATAAATGATGTGGGTATGCAAGTAATATTTAACAAAGATAGCTACAAGATGGTTCATGGAGCAATGGTATTGGTAAGAGGAATTCACATAGGAACATTATTCAATCTTGAGACAAACATGGTAAGTGATGAATGTAATAGATTTGTTGTTCTTTACGCTAAAAATGAATTAGAACGAACCCTTGTGTTACCTATAGAAAAGACAATGTCGCATTAGAGAATGGAACATATTGGAGAGAAAAGCCTTTGAGCATTACAAACTAAAAGCAAAGCTAAAGGAGTTTCTGACTATCTTTTTTATTTTTATTTTTGTTAACATTGTGTATAAGATAAGCAAACTCGAATAAAGTTTCCCAGTATTGTTACAAGAGCGGATGGGATTTTGCAATTAATATATAGCGATGTGTTTGGACTTGGGAAAATCTTTCTATTATGTTTCTTTTATAGATAATTTCTTGAAAAAAATCAAACCAGACAAAGAATAAGATAAAGGTCTTGAGAAGTAATAATGGTGGGGAGTATTGCTCAAATGCATCCTAGCAGTTTTGTAATCAATGTAGAATAGCAAGGTTAAAAGTATGCTCAGTGTAATAGATGACTCCATAACACCACAATAGAATGGAGTATCAGAAAGAATGAACAAAGCTCTAATAGATAAAGCTAGAAGTATGCTCAGTGGTGCCGGCATAGAATGGAAATTCAAGGCAAAAGTAGTAACAACTACTTGTTACGTAATCAAACAATCACCCACATCAACCCTTGTTGATAAAAATTCACAGGAAACATGGACTGGTAAGAAACACTCTTTGACATCTTAGAGTTTTTGGTTGTGATACTTATGTGCATATTTCAAAGGAAAACTAACTCAACTAGACTATAATTCAATTAAGTGTATCTTTATTGAATATACCAATGGTGTAAAAGGATACAGACTTTGGAACCCAAAAACAAAGAAGAATGTTTACAGTCATAAAGTAATCTTCAAAGAAGTTAATGGGTTCCAAAACAAAAAGGATAACCAAAGGAAGAACCATCAAATGAACAGGTTAAATTAAGGAGGGAGAATTTGTATTTGAGTACGAAACAATAGAGGAAGATGACCCAGAAAGGGAGTTGCTTGAAGAAGATTCAGAGTAACCAGAGGAGGATGAACCTGAAGAGGAAGAAACTTAGACTCTAGTCTTGAGAAGATCATATCGAATTAAAAGGAAGCCATAAAGGTATAGTCCCCCTTATTTCCGTTTTGGATTTGTTTTGTCAATGTTGTTTATTACTAATGAAGAACCTAGAACCATGAGGGAGGCCCTTAATTCGAAGGAAAATAAATATTGAAACACCGTGGATAAAGAAATGAAGTCATTGGATAAAAATATGACATTTAACTTGGTGAAATTGCCTACTAGTAGAAACCCTGTTGGCTGCAAGTGGGTGTTCAAGTAGAAGTTCAATGCAGAAGAAAAAATGAAGAAGTGTAAAGCCCACTTGTTAGCAAAGGGATTTTCCCTGGTAGAGATTAATTTTGGTGAGTTTTTTTTCTCCTGCTGCTAAGCTAACTTCTATTAGATTTTTTGTTAATTTTTGTTGTTTTCACTCTAGAAGTAGAGCATGTAGACGTAAAGATATCATTAATGCATGGGGAACTTGAGGAACAGATCTATATAGTGTAGCCAGAAAGTTTTAAATTTCAAGGAAATGAGGACTTGGTTTGCAAGTTGAATAAGTTTTTATACAACTTCAAGCAATCACCAAAGATGTAGAATCAGAAGTTTGACAGTTATGTGTTGGGACTTTGGTTCATACGAAGCAAAGTTGATCACTACATGTATTTCAAACAGGTTGGTGATAGCTTTGTTAGCATATTTTTGTATGTAGATGATATGTTTTTAATTGGTAACAAGGAAATGATCAATCATGTTAAATCTTAGCTGTCATCTCAATTTTTAATATGAAGGATCTAGGAGCTGCAACAATCATTTTGGACACAATAATTAAAAGGGATAGATTAAATAGGAAATTGTGGTTCAATCAAAGAGAGTATGTTGAAATGATATTGCAAAGATTTAGAATGGGGGAATGTAAACCTGAGTACTTAATTTTTCATGGGTCTAAAAGTATTCGTTAAAAAGTGTCCCAAGACACAAAAAGAGATTAAGGACATGTCTCAGGTTTCCTTGTGCAAGTCTTTGTGGAAGCATGGTGTATGCTATGGTTTGTACCAGATCTGACTTTGTCCATGCAAAGAGAGTTGTGAGCAGATATATGTCCAACCCAAGAAATAAACATTGCACTGTTCTGAAGAGGATCTTCTGATATCTATGTGGCACTTTAGATTATGTAATCGGCTACCAAAGAACACTTCAGTAGAATAAAACAGTAAACATACAAGTTTTTGATGACACTCACTAGGTTGGAGATCTTCGCTGCCAAAGATCTGCAAGTAGTTGTCTTAAACCCTGTTTATTGAAGCAGTCTACTAAACGAGCAAGACAAGGAATAGTAGCACTGTCAACTACAGATGCCAAGTACATGGCAGACACTCATGTAAGTAAGGACGATGTATGGTTACAAAGGTTGTGTTCAAATGTTGGTTTCTTACAAAAAAAACAATAAGAATAGATCATCACAGTAAGAGTAGAATTTTTTTGGCAAAGAACCTCGCTTATCATGCTCAGTCGAAGCATATTGGTGTACAATACCATTTTGTTAAGAGACATGGTTGAAAACAAGGTGGTGTTGTTGGAAAAGGTTAATACATTGGAGAATGTTGTTAATTTACTGACAAAGTTTGTGAGTACTGGAAAAAAAATTGTTGTAGAAGATCAATGGGCATGGCTGCCCTTAGCTATTGAAAGTATGACATTGTGACCCCCTATGCAAAGTGTTCAAGAGGGAGATTGTTGGATATGTGATGTTTCCTTTGCATGATTTATACCTCTTATGGACCATATAGGCCAGCACGTATTGGTGAGGTTCAGGGCATCACCCCAATTGGGAGATATGGGAGGCTAGCAACCCAAAAATATTGGGAACCCTATATGTGGGGTTCGGGTCTGTATGGGTGATTTTGGCCCATGGTTTATGATCCACAATTTTTAAGCCCATGGTTTGTACCCATTGTATTGTAATATTGCTTGGACAGTTTTCTATTGATATGCTTGCAAATACTCGCACATGCATTAGGGTAAAGCATAGCTTTGAAGTATATGTTATTGTATTGTAAACGGTTGAGTTAATGTAATAAGGAAGAAGGATGTTGTGTTGGGTTTTTTCTCAAAAGGGTTTTTCGATATGAAATTCTCGTGTATTGTGTGTGTGCCATTGTTCTTTCTGTTATAGCTTAAGATTTAGCCAACATTGTTTGTTTTGCATAAGTTTATCAGCGTATTTTTCTTCATGCTTAGATGCTCCTATGCTTGCACTTTATCAATGGGTGTGATCTTGAATCCGATCTTGGTATGCCAAAATGGTAGAGGATGTGATATTGTAGGTACTTATAAGGTGATTGGGATGCCCCAATCGAAATGTGTATACAAGGATGACATAATGATGCACTAACATAAGACTTTATCAATATAGGTGAATAGTAGATGAGAGGCAAGAAGATAAGACTACATTATTGTTGTTACAAGAGTTATGATTGACTTCAGGATGCCAAATGACATTCTTGACCATTGCCAAATTTATCTAAGAGACTCAGCGATGGTTTGGAGCAAATTTTGATTGTTCTTAAGAAACTCTTGATATAGAAGGTAAGTCATGGGGCTAGGGTTTATAAGATATCAAAGAAGATATGAAAGAATAGGGAATAGTGCATAGGTAAGTGGGTTTAGGGTAGAACCAAGAGGATAAGAAAATAGAATTAAGACAAAGCTAGAAGTCTAAGCATGGAGCTAAGGCAGTAGTAGGAGGTGAGAAGAGCTAGGGGCTAATGGGAGAAATAAAAGTAAGCTAGGTTGTAGCAGCCAAGTGGCTAAGAAAGAGCTAAGACGGAGAGAATGTACCAAGGAATTACTATCATGAAGGAAAAACCCAAGCAGGGAAGATATGTTAAGACAAATCCCAAGAGAGGGAAAATATGTAGGATGCAAGAAAAACCATGATGGATGGAACATAAGCAAGGCTGACAAGGAGTAGAAGAAGAATGTAAGTGTGATAAGTAGGAAGTAGTAGGCAATGAAGGATGTAGGCTATCTACATGAAAGAGAGAAATATATTATCCTAAACGTAAAGAAAATTGGAAAATGAGCAAACGCTTCATTGGCAATGCCCTAAATTTTCAACTCCAATTGTCTTTGTGCATCTTTAATGACTATATAAATATTGGTTAGTGCTTTTTGTTGACTGTCACATTTTTTGGAAGGTTGGACATCGTGTGATGCCCCCAAGTCTAAAGTAGGATGGAAATATGAGCCTTTGGAATGAAATTTCTTAGTACATTGGATGTCGATGTCGATGTCACTTGTAGGGTCTACATTTGTGGATGGTTGAGCAATGCCACCAACAATATTTTTTTCTTTTGCTAAATGTAGATGCAGCAGGTGAGTGCCTCTTTGGCTAATTTGAAACATGCCTCAACATGGGGTTCCTCGGTACGTGGTGTTGGTAGGCTTGACAAACCTTAGTAGAATGCCCTTGTTGGGCATGCCACTAACAATATTGGTAAGGGTTGTAAGGTGATTTTCCCCAACATTGTAGGGAGAAAAGATGTGTATTCTCACTATGATGATCATTATGATGCTTAGGAATGAGGATGAATTGTGAATCATATGACTTTGGGGCATGAATCTATGTACTATGTTGTGATGAATTTAGAGTGTTTAAAGGTGGTTGATCCGTGTTTCTAGTGGGAATAGTTTTGCCTGTCTGAATTTGGAGATTGAAGTTTTTTGTTGCCTTAATTTTTGGAGGTTGTCTACTTTCATGCCTTTGAGGTTGTCGATATTGTCTTTAGATGGTTTTTTAATAGGTTGATTGGTAGTTTTACTAGTTATGATATGTTGTTTAATCTTGGGTTTTGGAAGCGTGATAGGAATCATAGTTTGATCATCACCAGCCTTGACCAATGAAGTTGAATTTGACTGGTCTTGGAAGGCTTTTGTTCCCAAAATTCACTTGATGGGGGGTTGAGGAGGGGGGATTTGATTTTACAATTCTATAGGTCTTTCAAGTATTATTAGGAGTTTGATAAAAGGGAGAACTTGCTTCTATTCATGAAATGACACATTTCACACCTTACAATTGGACTATCGTTTCTTCATTGTTTGTGGAATTGGAGCTTGGGGTAGTTTCTATAGCATTCGCAAGTTGACTATTTTTAAAATGATCAAGGGATTTTTGTAGATTTCAAAGTGAACATTTGCTTGATGAATGGATTCACATTTGTTTTGTTCGTCTAAGGCTTGCTTAGCAATGAGAAATTTTCAGTGTCTCACAAATCACTGCATCATGGTCAAAGATATTTCCTAACATGGAGTACACAAGTTTTTTGCGATCTAAACAATTTTCATGTGAATGGTCCAATTGGTGTGCCACCAACAATTTTTGAGTGTCGTACCATTGAGATACAAGTTTAGTAGGGTCTAATCCATGAGTTCGGGGTATGAGTAATATATACTTGAGTTTGTCCAACTCGTAGATGGGCTAGGTCTTGTACTTGGGGATTGGAGGGAATAGACTCCCAAGTGTGGGTGAGCTAGGTCTTGTACTTGGGGATTAGAGGGAATAGACTCCCAAGTGTGGGTGGTGAAAAATAATTATTTTGAGGTGCTTCAAGATAGATAACATTAATGGTATGTCTAGAATCAAATCTACGGTCAACAATGTCAGATACTCCATCACTAATGGCATGTCTATTTTTGTTTGTAATGAGCATTCTAGATGTCTTTTGTTGTTGAGGATTTTTGAATTGTCTCATGAGGAGATTTTGTCTTTTGGCTCAGTCAAAGGCTTCTTCTATAGTCTTCGTGAGAATGAACATACTTTGTATTGCCATTTTGTTTCTAGCGCTATGACAAATAGGATTAAAGAGACCTTGTTCAATCATGTTATGTTCTGCTTTGTTAGTAATGATTTCCATCCTTTGATAAAGTCATGTGTGGATTCCTTGTCTTCTTGTCTTGTTTTCTTGTGTTGACAAAGTTGCCTAGTTGTCTTCAAGTATGTCATGATATTGGAATCTCGGATGATAGCGTTGACTATGTCTTCTAACTAGAAAATGGAATGGGGTTTAGGTTGGTTATTGTTGTCAACCTGGAGTTGCGCCCTGAATCGAAGACGTGCATGAAATGGCCAGTCCTCTATCCACATTTATGCCATTCTAATGCATCTCCGATGAAGGCTTTAACAAGTATCTTGGTTATTGCATAGGTATTTTTCTTAATCCAATATTTGCAAAGGTTGCCAAAATCTTTGAGATGTATGGTGGTATCAATAGAATTATAGAACCATCATATGTAGTTGGGGAGATGCCAACAATGTCCATGGCTGCAATATAGGGTGGTAGGGACTCATTTTACCATGTTTGGAGTACTTTGTTATGAATTGGTGGTTGTGGTGTATCTCCCATTTGCATCCGTAATGGGGGGGACGGGGGGGGACAAGGGAATTTGCTTGTGAATCCCCAATAAACTTGTTGTGGTTGATTGGCCATTTGCATAATTTGAGTTAGCATTTGATCCGTTTGCTTGTTGGTTGTGGTTTGCATTTGGGCCATTCAGTCCAAGACTTGCATGAACATTTTGGTGTCGTTTGGTTGGAAATTTTGGCTAGGATTTAAACTAGAGGTGTTAAGAAGTGAGGCACTAGTTGTGGCACTCGCCATTGACTTAGAAATAGATGGAAGTGTAGAGCTAGTTAATAAGGGGGTAATCACGGAAGCCTTAGCTATGTTGGAGGAATTAAATTAGCAATCTATTCGGGAGTTCTTTTTTGCGTATTGAGGATTGTCTAGGATGAACTTTCGGATTTCAAGAGTAACTTCATTTTCTTTATCATTATTGTTTTCTATATTGGTGATTCTGAAGAGTCTATTAGGATCTTCTTGTTGAAGTTGAGGAGCTTTGTTAGAAGAGTTTCATTGGCATGATATATAGTATATATGAATATGGGGACCCCATATATAGATTGAAATTGAGATTAAGATTTAGATTAGAGAAGGGGGGGCAAGGGACGAGGGGGAGTAATTGCCCTATATATATATATTGTACCTTCATAGGGGGGTTGGGTTGCCTCCCTCATATCTATATATAGTTTAGTCACAGTTGGCACTCGACCCCCTCTCTATATATGGGGTATATATGCCCTATATATCTATCTGCTCGACTATCTAATTAATCTATATATATGGTTCGGCCTCCCAAGCATAAGTAGATGTGGTAGGCACCCTATAGATATAATTCGTAGTTTCAATCATGTTGCATTGGATGAATGGATTAGGTTGTGTAAATTTGTACCAAGCGGTACTACCTTTGATCATGTTTTTGGTTATTGAAGCAATCAAAGAACAACCCTTATAAAATATAACAAGGGAAAGGCTTGTTAGGAATGCTTTAGGAGGCGACATTTTTGGATGCTTAGGAGGAATAATGACGGGGGGAAAAAAAAACTGGAGATTAGGTTGGATATTGTAAAAAATAAATATAGAATTAGTGAATATGGCCCAACCAGCGGTGGGGTAGGATTCACGTCAGGTTCACCAAAATGTATGGACCTATAAATCATTTTTATAGCCTACACTCAAAATCATAATAAGGTTATGGTAATATGCAATGCAATAAAGTGGGTAATCGGCCAAAAGTCGATGCAATATGCAAGGCAATAAAATAAAGATAATAAATGGTAACAAGCATGAACAATAATATACATGAATTGAAGCATGCAACCATACATAATCAAAGCTACACAAATTAAAAGGATAGGGCAATGACATACTTACCTTGCGTCGACTTGTTGGCACATTAATCTCCCCCTTGGCTTGAGCATTTTGTAAGAGATGGTTGTAAGTGGAGTCAAGAAGGATAGAATAAATCCAAACAGACCATAGATGGGGACTCCAAAGGCGGTGTAGTTTGTTGGTAGATCTCATTTTCTTGAATCTCGAACGTTGTTTATTACAACTAGTCTTCCTTTGAAAAAGCTCCTCTACCCTATTCTTCTAAGAAAACCTATGGGGGAATATTGATTTGCACGCATAGCAAAGCAAACGTCGAATTCTTGTATTGGAAATGACTAAGAATGGTCCTATAAATAGTGGTGCATATCCTAGCTCGTAATTCTACATGGCCAACATCACGGCCACAAACTATGACAAAGGATATGATTTTGGCTAAATTTGTGTCAAAGGCCATGGCCATGACCATAACATTGCCCAAGCAAAATCTAGCAAGAGGGGGCTATGGGAAGGCTAGGGAGGGCATAGGAAGACTATGAAAATGATGTGAAGGTGTTAGGAAGGTATAAATGAGGGTAATAGGGATGTTACTAGGTAGGAAGGTGACTGGAAATAAGGACCCACAATACAGCTCTTCACAGGTTGGCTCAAAGCTGCCCCACCCCAATCCTAAATATGGAAGATTAATGCACCAACGAGTACTTGACAAAACAAAATGTTAGCATAGTCATTTTAAGATGCATACAAAAACAAGGCAGTACTCCATTGATGATACACATGTTGCCCCATTGGAGGGATGAGGGGGGTCAAGTGCAATACTCTGGACTTGTGCGATAAAATATCAATTTAAGGGGGGGCACTGATGTTTCCTTCTGATGCTAACAGCGCTTGCCCATCACCTCACCTATGATATCATAAAGGTGCACTACATTACACTAGGTTGTGGGAACAGGTGATTGGGAAAATCTAGGACAAATTCCAAGAATTGGAAGTGATATAAATAGAGAGATGTAACTGCTTAGAGGTGCTAATCAGATAAGAAATCTAGCTCTCAAGATGATAAATTTACAAACTCAGATGGAAAGATTTGCAGCAAGATCAACTTCAGGTGATCAGCATATTCAAGATATCGGGTGGGACATCGAGACGAGTTAATCATTCTACAAACCAAAATGTGGTGATTTTTCCAAAGAATGGTAACCAGATGCCTAAACAGACAAACATTGCAGTCAATAAGGAAATGGAAGCCAATTGCATCCGACTATCTTAATGGAAGATGTGGATAACCAATTGTTTCATTTTCTTAATGCGAAGAGTCCTAGTATCTTACAGTTATCTCTTGTTGTTTAGTAACATTTGGCTTTTATCTTAGTTTCGGTGGGAGGTGTTCAGATTTTTTTGTTTTTTTCTTCTCTAGTTTAGTTGTTAAAGTTTAGTATTCTGTAGTTTTTTGTATTTCTGTCGGACCATTGAAGGTGCTTGTTCCAAACCAATAAACTTCATCACTGAAATCATCACATTGGGAAAATCTAGGAAAAAGTGCAAGAGTCAGAAGCAAAAATAAATAGTGAGATGTAACTGCTTAGTGACACTAATTGGATAAGAAAACGAGCTCTCAAGATTGAAAATTTACAAACTCCAATAGTAAGGTTAAATTTGACGGCCATATGAATGTTTTTCAGCTTTTTAGCAGTAAATTACGGTTGAAATTTTTCAAAGACCATATTGGATGATGGAGAAAAAAAATTGTGGATCATCAAAATTTCTTAAGGATTATAAGTATATTTGTTTAGTTTATAATAAATATATATTTGGGCTTTTAATGTTTCCCTCTTTAAAGATGAACCATCCTATCTTTTGAAAGGCAACGCTGAATGGATGGCCATCATAAAAAATTTGCCTGACGGCCAGGGTTGGCCGTCAAATTTAAGCCCTGCTCAGATGGGAAGATTTGTAGCAAGATTAACTTCAGGGGATTAGCACATTCAAGATGTCGGGAGGGACATCAGGACAAGGTAATCATTCTACGCCAAAATATGGTGATTGTTCCAAAGAATGGTAACCAGATGCCTAATCAGACACACAAACATTGCAGTCAATGAAGGAGATGGAAGCCAATTGCACCCAACTATTATCACGGAAGAAGTGGTTAACCGATTGTTTCTTATACTTAATGTCAATGTCAAAAGTCCTCCTAGTATCTTACAGGTAACTCTTGTTGTTTAGTAACATTTGGCCTCTATGTTTTAGATTAGAGGTAAAAGCAGGTTTTGAAGGGGCCCCGAAACCCTTTAACAAAGAGCAAAAAAAGAGCAATCTAAGTCCACAGGCAACGCCTTAAAAACACTACATAGAGGTAGTAAAAACAGATATAGAATGGTCCTGAAACCATTGAGATACAGCCGAACAAGACCCAAAAAACAAAAGTCTGAAAGAACAACCTGAAAACTAGCAATATAAAACCAGAGATCAGTACCAGTTTCTTAACCGAAAAAAAGGACCGGATTATTCATCCAGTTCCATAATCAACTTCATGGCTTCTTTTTCTTTCAAAGCAATTTCCTGGGTGGAAGCCTCCAGCAAGTCTCCTTTTTGTGTGTCTTTCTTTCTGGAACTTTGCCTTGTCCTCTTGCAGGGGCCCTCTATTACTTTCGTCTCCTCATTGGCACGTTTCCCAATATTGATAGCAGCTGCACAAAAGTTGGATGTTACTTCATCCATTTTCTTTCTGTTATCCTTTATAAGCTCCCGGAGGTTGTTTTCATAAACTTTAAGCTTCACAGGGATCTGGCTTAACTGATTTTCCATGTCATTTACTTTGTTCCAAGCAGCTTTCATAGATTCTTCCAATGTTTCCGCTTTTTTCTTTAGATCAATGATCTCCCTACACAACCAGGAATCTAATTGGGAAGAACACTCAGCTTTACTGTTAACCCAAATCAAAGGAGTGTGTATTTCCTCATTCTGTTTCTTTCCTTTCCAGTCCTCAACCTTTTCGTTTGGGCTATTTCTAGCTTCTTCGAAGAAGTCTTCTTGGCTCTTTATTTTCCGCTCGTTGAATCCTTCTTCAATTTCCATCTCCATGTTTTGAATATTTTCCTGGACTAGGATTTCCATTTCATTCTTTGACATTGGGTCCTCACCAGAATCTTCCTGGACAGTGTCATCCTCCTCGTCTTTCTGGTCTTCCTCCTCTTCTGTTCTGGTAACAGAGTCCTCCTCAGTATTGACTTTATCTTTTTCCATATCCTCAGGTCCTTCTTCATCATTACTAGAATTGGTTTCCCAGCTCTCTGTTCCATCTTCATCCACCCGTTTTTCCTCCACGGGTTCTCCAATTCTCTCCCGACCCCTTTCTCCTACTGCATTCTGTGTATTGGGATTAGGGGTCTTAATTTTACCTCTTCTGCTTTCATTTTCATCCTTTTTATTCCCTGTCAACTTGTTTTTCCCCTGTTTGGGATACTTTACCAGTGCCCTGTTCTTGCAAAAGCCTTCAATGAGCAGAATAAGGCCTTCGTGGAGAATAGGGCGCAAGTCTTTCTTCTTATGAGCATAAAGGCTTTGAATCAAGGAGTAGCGAAGGTAGAAAGGAAAAGATATTCTTACCTTATGCCTGAAGTGGTTGAGGAAGACGAAGTGGAACTTATGCACTCGTTTACTTCTACCATTCAGGATGAAGTATTCCCTAATACAGCTTAGGACGTCCCTCCAAATCCCTTTTATCTGGCCCAACTCATAAAAATCCCCATTTTTTACCATTTTCTGCTCCTCATCCGTTTTGGGGAATTTGCAGAATGCTTCGTTCGATATGCTGGTTTGCTTTGAAAATTTGATTCCTTCCATTGACAACCCTGTAACCTCGGCAAGAAAATCCTCAGTTAAATTAATAGTTACGCCATGCAGGGTGACCCTGTCGTCAGACCAATTTTTAAAGAAGGCCGTCGTGATGTGCGGTTTAGAACCGTGAAGCCTTTCCATGTAACTCGTGACATTTCCTTTCTGCAAGATTCTCCAGACTTGGTGTTTCTCTCTCCATTCTGCACAACTCTTGGGTTCCTGTTTACGGGGTTCTCCCTTCCTTTCACGCGCCATACTCATTTTCTTAGAATCCCGTTTACTGTGGATGTTTCCCTGGATCCTGCTGCTGTCAAATTGATTTGGACGTCGAATTTGTTTATGGCTTTTCAGAATCCGCTTCTCCCTCTTGAGGGCCTTGCTTTTTGATAATTGGGTTTCTTTCCCCGTGCTGCCACTCCTCCTACTCATTAAGATTTTGATACGCTCCAATCCTTCCTTCATTCGCATGTGTGGCATCAAGGAGAATGATCGCCTTTAAATCCACGTTCCTTTCTAAGGTTTCATCCCACCTCACTTTATGCCCCTCCCGGACAGCACAATTTGCAAGCCAATCTGCGACACCATTGGCTTCACGGTAAGTATGGGTGATTTTTATTTCTTTAAATTTCTTCATAAGGGTTTTCATCTCCTTAACCTTATCCTCTATGGTCCAAGACACTGAATTCTTATTATTAAGGATATTAATAACATTCAAAGAGTCCCCTTCGAGCCACAATTTAGAATATCCCGAATCCACAGCTAATTTAAGGGTCTGTAGAGCAGCTGTAGCTTCAGCAATATGGCAGTTTGATATACCTATGGGAATTGCAATAGCATCAATAACCATTCCCACATGGTTTCTCAGAACACCACCACAACCAGCATTACCCGGGTTCCCTTTTGCTGCACCGTCAAAATTACTTTTAATCCATTCTTGAGGCGGACTAATCCAAGTCACATTTGATCTGGGGTTATCATGTTTACCGAGAGTAATGTCCTTCCTCAGGGGATTATCCACATTTAGATTAGAGCTTAGATTTTTTTGAGAAGAAAAATTTTCCTTTAGAGCTCTAATGATGTTCTGGCCAACCACCCATCCAGGGAGCTCTTTGTTTCTGAATATTCGGTTATTTCTTTCCTTCCATATTCCCCACCAGATATGGGGAAGAGTAATTTTCCATAAGAAGATAACTTCAGGATTCTTTGAAGGGCAATACCAGCTTTTAAGAGAAAGTTCAACATTTTTTTGATGAACCCAAGTAATACCCCACATATTGAGAACCTCCTTCCAAACAAGCTGAGTGAAGGAACAATTCACAAACAGATGATCTCTATTTGGCCTCTATGTTAGTTTCAGTGGAAGATGATCTTTTTAAGGCATTTTTTACTAGTTCAGTGCTTAACGCTTAGTATTCTGTATTATTTTGTATTTCTGTCAAAACATTTGAGGTGCTTGTTCCAAACACCTTTTTGAAATTATGATAGATGGAAATTTTGGTTTTTTTTTGACAACCAGTACGATAGATGGATATTTTGGTTTTTTTTTGACAACCAGAATGAGTACCAGCAGTTTTACATATTTTAAAAGGTTCTGGTTAGCATAATTGTATAGCTCATGGTGGAAAATGGAATGAATAGTTTCAAGCATATTTACCAAGTTCGGAAATCTGGATCTGTTCCGGAGAGCAAAAAAATCCAAAATTCTGGAATTCTTGAAAAAGTTCGGAAAAATCTGATCTGGAATATATACGTGTGTCTGTGTGTGGTTGAGTGTGTGAGAGCATAGTTTTACAAATATGCAAATTTGACAAATACAATGAAAAATATTAATAAAGTAATATAAAATATTAATATTATATAATATTTATGGATTTTGGGCAGTTTTTTTCTAGAAGAAACCTAAAAAATAAGAAAATTAAAATTTTGAAAAGGCTGAATCGTACGAACTTTTCCAACCTTGCGAAAAAATCAGGATCCGGCCGGATTTTGTGCAGACTAGCTGGTTTTGGTAACCATGGTTTGAAGTATTAATATAAATTTATTATTTTACCAAAACAATCAATAATTACGATCACTAGGTCCATAGCTACCTCATTTCTGAGTGTTGCAGACTGTTATTGTCCTTGTAAACGAAGGGTTCATTTCCGTGGAGTTTCCAAGGGAAATCTGGCAGAAACATAGTCAAAGTCAACCGAAAAAATTAAAAAAAATGTAAAACTAACCCAAAGCAGACAATATATATATATATAATAAAAATTTAAGTATAAGTTTCCTTATACTTAGTTATATTTTATATATATATACTTCCAGGATGTTTGAGAGTGGTTTCAGACCTCTAGGAGCTATAATGCAAATTGTAGGTTTTGGAGGATCCTATCACGTTTCAGACTTAGTCAGATTTCAGGGTTTCAGGGTTCAGGGTTTCAGACTTAGCCATATTTCAAGGTTTAAAGATTTCAAGGAGACATCATAGGAGGTTTGAAGGACATGAAAGGATGTAGGTATGATAGAATAGTATAAGAACTTCTCTCGCAAAGTGCCACAAGCCGATCCCACCCCATTCCCTATGCACCCCTTAAGGCACACACTCAGGGAGATTAATTACACCGACGAGACCCTGTGAGAGAAAGTGCAAGTAAATGGTAAAGTTGAAAAATAGTGGGAGTGGCATTCATGATTTTGAGGGCAATATAGATGATTTATTCTAGATATGAATGTACATTTTGTCTTTGAAGTAATAAATGAATGAATACTATATATTTTTAGGTGTTTTATCTTTTATAGACTAAAAATGAGTATTATGCATTCTTTATATATATATGCCAATGTTCAAAAACCTTTGATTTGGAAATGCCATGGAAACATCCGTACAATATATATAGCATTCATGATTTTGAGGGCAATATAGATGATTTATTCTAGATATGAATGTACATTTTGTCTTTGAAGTAATAAATGAATGAATACTATATATTTTTAAGTGTTTTATCTTTTATAGACTAAAAATGAGTATTATGCATTCTTTTATATATATATGCCAATTTTCAAAAACCTTTGATTTGGAAATGCCGTGGAAACATCCAAATCAAAGGTTTTTGAAAATTGGCATTTCCACGTTTCAAAAATGTTTTCATTTCTATTTCTAGACAATCTAGCAAATTTACACTGTCGATGTTCATATGTTGAATACTTTGTTAGTAATGGATTTTTTTTGGTTATCAAAGTTAATGTTCGCCCCTAACATTATATTAAAGGCAAATAATCAAGACAAAGATTTCATAGAGATGGTCACTAATGGATATAGCTATCAAGAAACAGAACTTTTTAAGGCCAAACTTTTTAGAATCAAAAGCTACTAAAACCTTCTTGTAATAGTAAGCACTAGATCATCAGTATTCGACCTGACTTTTGGGATGGCATTCCACGAGTCACAGTGCCCTCCAATGGAATATTATGGAACAATAGCTGTTTGAGTTTCCTCTCTCTCTTCAAAACACCCAAAATAAGCAAATTAAGTGCCCAATTAGGATCGAAGGACTTGCAAGAATAGTCTCAAAATTGTTGATTGTCAACCGGGCACAATAGTGATGTTCACATGAAATATGCTATTTTACTTAAAAGCCCATTCTGGGTCGAATTATCCAATGCTTGGTACCATATCACAAATTTATGTGTAAGGTACGTTTCTCTGCCATAACATGTACAAAGTTTTCAACCTAGATCAAACTGACACATACATTATAGTTAACAGAGCAGGTCTATAAGCATTCCAAATGCATTATTGGATCCCAAAGCACCGAGGAAATAATACATTACCTACCATGTTACTACTTATGTTTAAGGTAAAACCTGTTTGCTGCTCCTTAGAGCTTGCAACTACTATTTCTACTACATGGAATGCTAGTTCAAGAGGCACCCTAGGAAAACTGTTGTTAAAGGCCAACATGGTTAGAAAATATGCTGCCTGAGCTACTACTAGTACTTACCCCACTCATATAGGGATTGTTATATGAGTCTCATGTAAATCTCATAGCAAGCCACAAAACATCTTGTTGAAAACAAAAAAAACAAAGCTCCATTCTCTTTTTACAAGGACATGTTACAGTTTTTAATTTCTTTGTTTCATATAGCATCCCAATATTCTCCTTGAGAAAGCCCTCAATTTCTACTCCACCATATTGCACTTTATTTGCTAGGTCCTTACGTCTTTAAAAGAAGCATTTAGGATTTTTTTTTAATTTCTTCTACTAGTCTACCTTTTTCCTAAAAAAATATCTATTTGTGTTTCCATTGGTTCTCCCAATTAATTTGAGTCAACAGCCATGCAAAGATGTGTATAAATCCTTATTAGACTATCTGTATTTTAAATGGAAAAGGCATTTTTGTCACAATTTTCTTGATCGATATTGATCCATACAATTTTGGAATTAACTTTTCCTCAACATTTTTTTAAAAGTTACTTATTGTTCCTATTATAAATGTACGTAGCATCAATGTCATACAATGTATGTAAGTAATAAATATGATATAATAATTAGATACGTGACAATCATACTTGTTAATAGTGAGTAAACAAGAAGATTTGTTTCAGTTGTTATACACGTTGAACTTCAGATTCTAGGGATTTATTATGGCTGGAGGGAAGGCTAAAAGTCTAGAACTTGTTCTCAGGTCCAGCTATATCAAAGTATAGAGCATGGGGTAAATCCAGACCCATCATAAACAAGTATATCTGAGATTTATAATGGCACAAGGGAAGACTAAAAGTCTAGAGTTTGTTCTCGTATCCAGCTAACCATACCTAGACCCCTCTAGTTTCCTCTCGAAGGCACTATGCATGTCATCTCCTAGAAATCAAGGACAGATATATTACATATATGAACTCAGCCTTCGTGTATTATAGATGTAGTATTACAATATAATATTAAATAAAACTTTCAAGAAAAATTTTGATAGTTCAAAATTGGGCCATTAATAACTTTAATAGAACAATTGTAATGTGCCAAAATATGAAAAGTTAATCGCCAAAGATTTGTCTAACTGTCCATTATGTATGTTCAAATTCTCCAAAGAGATATCTACTACCGTGTGTCCTTTCATTACATGTCTTGTAAGCATAAACACAGACTACAAAGAAACCATGGCTAAACTATGTACGCTGGTTGTCTGGAAAATAAACATAAACAAGCTGATCAAGAACCGTATCATTAATGCGAAATACATCTTCAAAGGCTTCAATTTGCTTCCCATGCTGGGACTGGTTTTTCCCCTTACTCTTTATCATCCAGAACTTGATTGATAGAGCTGAGCGTACTAGGAATCTCTATCATTTTATTTTCCAGCAGTAACCAAATAAGACCATCCATGACGTGCAATCAGGCATCTACTATCTTATGGCTCTTGTTGATGGCAGTATACCCTACAGCGGACGTGACTTAAGCATCCTCGATGGCATGGTATAACAGGGAAAAAGAACCAGCAATGGAAACAATAACCACAGTGGCAATGGATGTAGCCACAGTAGGAGCCTCAATGGCTCAACTCTTTTAAAACTGAGCCAATCTTGGAACTGCTTCCACCCATAAACTCCTTCAAAGGTACTTTGAAAAGAGATACAAAGAATAATTCCAAAATGGACTTTGAGCAGGAGAAAACAGCAGGAACAGACCAGAATTCTGCACCTGTTAAAGAAAGCTCAAAGAGGAGAGTTGAAGAAAACCCGCAAACAGAGAGGACAGAGAGCGGAAGGCCTCCCCCAATCCAGACTGCAAAAGTATTTCCATACCAAAAAAAGAATTGACAACAGGAAATAATTTCCCAGGCTTAAAATTCTTCCTCAGACAGAACAACTCTGAAAAGCCCTATGACAAGGGACAGCAGTCCAGAGATTGAAGAGCAACCTTGGCCTTAGAATTTCCTGAAGGATGCTTGAAACATTCTTTCCAAATCTCCTGTAGGCTTGGTGGAAACAAAGTTTGACACATATATACAACTATAGACACTTGACAAAATACCTGTCTCACTTGAAAACCACAGCAATGCTCGGACTTTGTCCTATTTTTGACAAGTACAAATGTCTAAAAACCCAGAAGTAAAGGAAGTGGCAGATTTTCAAAGAAGTGCAGTGATTCCGTTGGTGGTAATTTTTTATAAACACAACTCCAGATTTCCAGAATGCAAGCTCAACAGAAACTCTACTCAACGAGAGTTCAGAACAGTATGAGCTTCACTGAGGCAGACTTACCTGTAACATTGCTCACTAAACCAGAAGACCCAATATTCATCTGATATCCATCAACCTTCCATATAATGAAAGTCAGCTTGCTCTCACACAAAACTCTCTGGCAGCGAACAACATTCTTCTTTTCACATTCACTAATCATGCAGAAAGGAAAGGGGACAATTATTTCTGCTGAGTCAATTATTTATTCTTACATCCCATCTTGTCAACTCCAATTTCAGAACGTTAAATGGATTAGGAAAGAAACCGAGGCCTCAAAGAATAAGACCCCCAATTCCTTTGCATGATTAGCACCCATCTTCTTTGTAAGAGAATAAAAGATAATGATGTCCTATATACCAGAGTATCCTCTTAAATTAAAAATAGGCCTTAGGGATCAGTATTCCCTTCCATTAATCTGATTGCATTACACTTAAGTCTTGGGCCTCTAATTCCTTTGCCTAGGTTGGGCAAGTGATCTGCTATTCTATTGCGTTCCCTTCTGACTAGGAAGAAGGATATGAAGTTTAGAGCGCCCACAAAGGGACATTGCCACCTTTAAAGGAAATGTTCAACACCAATTATAGCCTGATTTTATTTTCCTCATAATACCCATTATGATTTGAAAGACTCCAACGATGACTGTCCACAAATTCTGAATCGTTAAATGGAACCCAAAGGAGAGACTTCTAAAATCTTCTTTAATACATCTAATCTAATTTATCAGATAGTCCAAGGTATCAACATATTATGATATTGATAATTCACATATACTGTATCCAATTCACAATTTTTCTGTTGTATCCAAATATCACTTGAATACAAGTGTGTCATATCAGGATAGCCACAACTGTATCCAGGCTGTAATTTCACTCACTAATCTAATAGTCTCAGGATAGAGAGGGCAGTTATTTCATCATTTCCAGTAATAAATATAGTATTTCTTATAGTGGATGAAAACTGCCTAGATTTTTGGTTTGGTCAAGACATTAATATCTTTGATACGAACCCATTTCTAACATGAATGAAGCTTGATGTTCAGTAGTAACTGAAGTCTAAAACTGTCAAAATTTTATTCACTCCATTCAAAGAACCAACAGCATCAACACAAAAATGCATTTGAAATCCTTGCAATTATAGATGTTGTAGGGTATCAATAACACTATCAAAATAAATTCCAAATTATAACCAGATCTGGTAGAAATACACACTTTTGCCTTCTCCCTTGAATAAGTACCTTGGTAGATGGAAAGAAGATAAGTTGGAGGTTCTGGTACAAAAAGTACCTTCTCAATCTTTCCACTTTCTATCCCAGTTGTTCCTATACCTGTAAGTTATAACTTCAAGAAGAGTTATGCAACACTATTATGGATATGAATGCCTCTGCTACTTAAGGGCTTGGCCTTGCTTTTGGGGGAGATGCCTGTAACATTATTGTAATATATGTTATGAATCCTAAGTGTCATAGGCTTTCGTCTTTTTGTTATAGATGAGCTTTTGTCTTTTTGTTATAGATGAAGAGTCATCCGTAGGAATAGGAAGTCACCTTAGAAGTTGAAATGAACAGCTAAATGTTGGCTTTATAGATTGTAATTTTCTTCTTTTCAATTTGAACATGAACATAATTTTGGCTTGCACCAAGTATTGTTAATGTCGCTCCATTAATACCTGCCTGGCATTGGTGTCAGAGCAGGGTTTTATTGGTCATTTTTATTCTCCATTCTTTATTTTCACCAATCAATTTCTTTCTAAATTCAGTCTTCTAATACCCAGATCTGCGTGGAAGCTCTTACATGCTGATCAGAGGCTGTATGAAGGACATTTTTGGCTGAGTTAATGCATGACAGACCTGTATAGAGGCGTTGCTGTTGTTTTCAAGGCATATTTGTTGTCTTCTGACTGTGTGACACTTGGAGCGTCACAAACCTGATGCTATCAAGTTTTGGCTGTAGTTATCCAGTTTGGACTGCGTGGAAGCCTTAAAGGAAGGCGTTTTGATTCCTATCAGTGTGGCGCAATTTCTGTTGACAAAATTCAGTCTTCTTCTGCTGCAACTACCTTCTTGGACAGCATGGAGTTATTTTGGTGCATCTTACAGTTGTTGAGGACTGCGCTTGCTGAATTCAAGGCATTTTGATCTGAATATTCTCTGGTCCTAGCTGCTACGTGGCTATTTTCTGCTGTGTACTGTTGTGCCACACTCAAACTGCTCCACATTCATCCAATTTGCTATTCCAAGGCACTTTTGACTGCTTAGATCAATTTCAAGGTGTGTTGGAACTCTTTGGTGTGTTTCATCTTATTTCCACATGGCGTCTTTGAATAAGTAAGCCAAAATTCAAATTTTTATGCTTTTTCATTTCAATTAAAAGCATAAACATTAGTGGAGAAAAATTTAAAGCTGTTGGAAAAGCATTTGATTTCCTTTTTTTTCCTAAATGAAGAATATTCCCCCAAAGAAATAAATTGCAATTTTTTTTCATTTTTTGACTTATCAAAAGCAAATCAAGTTATAATTGTCAATTAAATCAATTTCATTTTTCCAAATTCAAGCAAATTTTGAAAACAAATCAAATTATCCAAACACAAAACAACAAAATTCACAACGTTCAATATCAACAGTGCCTCTGGTTCGTGTTTACAAGTCAAGCCGTCACGATCGAACTATTGCACTTATAGCCTAACATAACTGCAACAACGGCATCTGTGGCTTTGTCCCTATAAATCGTAGCGGAGAAATAAGGAAAACTTACATTTTACCTTCCCTCTGTTACCCATTTGTGTCTATTGCTAGACATAAATCCCAACAACGATAAAAAATAATCAGAGTATATAAGCCTATCACATCCACGTACAAGGACTTGTCATTAAGCGGGTGTCGTAGATAGAGCAAATCATTTTCACATACTACCAAAGTACCACATGCCATTCTGATTTCATGTGTTTTAATGTCTCTTTCACATACCGTCGGGTATATAGAAACGAAAAGCTTCTTCCACATACAAGCGAGTATATAAGAAGGTCAAGCATATATATCAGTCTGGTGGTATATTGAAAAGGAAACATTTTTGGAATGATAAGGAACCTTTCCATCTCCCTTCATTTGCAAACATGCATTCTATAAAAACAATTGTTGGCACAACCCTAATCAACAAAGACCCTTAGTTAGAATGGTCTAGACAAGTGGAGAACATGCTAATCTTCAATGACTTGTGGGTCAACATTTGTGACGGCAATGATCAACCTGCCGAACCTAAGGATGCAAAGGAGATTATGTCATGAAAATAGAAGAACTCTAAAGCATTGGCCTTGATGAGGGCTTCAGTTGATCAGAGGTGTTTCGTCACATTCAAGGATACAACACTCAATGGAAAGCTTTTGAAAGAACTGTATAATTCACACTCAGAATCAGAGTTCATACAGCAATAGTTGAAGTTGTTCGACCTAGAATTGAAAAATAAGGATGTCATGAGTTTGGCTTCTAAAATCCGTGCAATCAAGCATGATGTTAACTGCCTTCATAGAAACTCTTCTTCCTACGTACTCAGCCTATTTGGATTGATTGCAAGCAAGCAATTTGTTGAAGACTCTCAAATTTGATCAGTGGGTTGAGAAAATGGCCGAAGGAAAAAAACCTTTGGAAGAAAAACAGAGTCCACTGGAGAAAGCATTTGGTATGCAAATCAAAAGAGTAGTTCTTCTAAGAATACAAGAAATGAAAAGGGCAAAAAGAAGAACAAGAGTGAGGTGACAAATCACACAAAAACAATCAAGAAAAGTCAAATGACAAACACTTGCATTCCAAACACTGCAATAGAAACAAGAGTCATGAAACCCATGAATGCAAGATACCATGGGAGAAAATTGAAGCCTACAGAAAACAAAGCAAAAAAGGAGAAGAAAAATTCATAATCTGATTCAGCTCAATCCACTTGTGATTGCGTGCTTTTCATCTCTGACGAAAAGAATAATGCCTCAGAGATATCAACCTGGGATAATGCTCGAGTTTTAGACACTAATGCCACTCAGCCAATGACTTTCCGAAAGGACTTCTTTGAGGAGTTTTATGAAGAACGTTGTGGCCCAGTATATTTGGCAGACAAAATAACCCTGCAACCTCAAGGCAAGGGTACAATCCGACTCAAATCACTAGGACATTCCGATTTCATTCTCGAAAATGTACTATACCTTCCTCAACTGAAAATAATCTTCTTGTTTCTTGTGTTGATTCGACAACAAGCCCACTCCATACTGCTTAATGGAGAGGTGAAAGTCACAAGAAAATGTGATAACACAGTCGTTATGACTGGATATGAGGAAGGAAAATTGTTGAAACTAAGGGGTGAGCGGTCAGTGCCAAGGAATTTTGATCATCTCACAGAAGAAGGAATGCCAACTAGTCTTCTTTAGCATCCCAATTTGGGCACACACGCTACAACAACCTCCACTCTATGCAAAAAAATGGCATTATAGTCTTGTTGACTTCGCCCAAGAACATTGAAAAGCATGAAATCTGCATTTTCGCAAAACATAAAAGATAACCCTTTCAAAATTTAGAATGGAACGCCGACAAGAAATTGCAGCTAGTTCACTTTGATATGTGTTCTCTCCCTATCCTCTCCATTGGTGGTCAAAAATACTTCATGTTGTTCATTGGTCACTACAGCAAGATGACACAAATATCTTTCTTGATAAAAAAATCAAAAGCCTTTGAAATGTTTCAAAAGTTTCAAACCATGGTTGAAAATAAGGCCCAATCCACAATTGGCAAACTCAGGACTGATAATGGTGGTGAGTTCATATATATTTGAAACCTATCTCAAGCATAACAGAATCAAGCATCATCTCATAGTCCCTTACACTACGCAACGGAAAGACGTAGTTGAGCGGATGAACCGAACTATCATTAATATGGTTCGTGCAATGTTGTTCTTCAAAGGGGTAAATATGCACTTTTGGGCAAAAGCAACACAAACAAGAGTATACCTCCACAACAGGTCACCATCAACAAACCTACAGATGAAGACTTCGTAAAGTTTAGTGTAGTCATCTCTCTTCAGTGCGACATCTTCAGATTTTCGAATCCACATGCTACACATTGATTCCAAAGGAGAAAAGAAACAAACTAAAACACAAGAGTTGAAAATGCATGCTTTTGGGATAGTCTGAGTCTTCAAAAGCATACAAGCTATATGATGAGAACACCAAGAAATTTCTCATTGCAAGGGATGTCATCTTTTGTGAAATTGCAAAGGACAACTCAAGCATCAGTTGAAAATTGAATCAATTGGAACAATATGCCAAATTTGATGTTTTCAAGGAAGTTGATATGGAGGTTGCAAACAGTGAAGAGGAGACCTACAATTGGAAAACACTTGAATCTTTATTGATTCATGTAACTGAAAACGACCCTCCCCTTGCAAAAGATAGTGAAACTTTACCAAAGGATTGCATGATGGCAAAAAATGGAGCTTCAAATTCAAAAATTGAGGCACCTATGATTCAGCAAGCTACAAATAAATAGATTCCAAAATGGGCCAAAAAAACACTGAAATATGTCAGACCTGATGAGGTTGGGAAAACAGGGACAAGAAGTGCATACACACCTGCATAATCAAAAGAGTTCCTTGATAGAATTCAAGATAAGATAGAAAAGCTTATCTTGGAAGACCTTCCTGAAGAATAAGTCAATGTTGCATTTGACTCTAAACCCACTTCTTTCGAACAAGTTGAAGAGATTGAGGCGTGGAAAAATGTTATGTGAAGTGAGTGATGCGTTGGTCAAGAACAGAATTTGGAAATTGGTTGATCCTCCAATTGGTTGTAAACTAATTGACTGCAAGTGGGTCTTTCGCAACAAGTACAAAGTAGACGACTCACTTGACAATCATAAAGCAAGGCTTATCACAAAGGGATATGCACAAAAAGAAAGAATTGACTACAATGAAACCTTTAAATGGACTACCATTCGAACCATGTTGGCTCTAGCAGCTCATAGCGGATGGAAAATTCACCAAATGGATGTCAAAAATGCATTTTTGAATGATGATCTCAAGGAGACAATGTACATGCCACAACGCAAAGGTTTTGCAATAATCGACCAAAAGCACAAAGTGTGCAAACTTGAAAAACCTTTGTATGGTTTGAAACAAGCCCCACAAGTGTGGCATGACAAACACGTTGAGCACCTACTAAAAACGAACTTCAAATGTTGTGGGTTTGAAGATGCATTTTTTTTTTGTCAAAACAGTTGCATTTGTAGTGGTGTATGTTGATCTACTCATCACAGGGAACAACAAAAGATACACTGCAAAATTCAAATCCGAGTTGATGAAAAGCTTTTAAATGACAGATATGGGTTATCTTCATTACTATTTGGGTATTGAAGTTATTCAAAAACAAGTATATCTTCATCGCTCGACAGAAATATATTGGTGACATTCTAAGCAAGTTCAGAATGACATATTGTAAGCCGCTCGGTATGCCCATGGAACAAAATCTAAAATTGACCACAAAAAATACCACAGATTTTGTAGATGCTACTAAATACAAACAACTCATTGGAACTCTGATATATGTAACCACAACTAGACTAAATATTTCTTTCGTTGTTGGTGTTCTTTCTCGATTCATGCAACCACCTAGGGAAAGTCATTGGGTAGCAGCAAAAAGAGTCCGTTCAATATCTCAAAGGAACACATAATTTTGGGCTCAAATACTTCAGAACAAGGGACTTCAAACTAGCCAATACTCAATATCTGACTATGTTGGTGATTTTGAAGATGGAAAATCTACTTCTAGTTTTTTAATGAATCTGGGAACAACAATTGTCAATTGAAAGTGAAAGAAGCAATCAATGTTGGCAATTTCTTCAACAAAAGCAAAGTATATGACAGCTTTAGAGACAACTAGAGAATTTTTGTGGCTCAAAGGGGTTCTTTCAAATTTGCAAGAACAATAGGTTTCATCAACACCTCTCATGGTTGACAGCACTTCTACAATTGAAATGGCAAACAATCCAATCTTTTGCAACCAAACCAAGCATATCAATACCAAATTTCATTTGATTCGACACTGTGTGAAAAATGCCGGTGTAAAGTTGCAACATTGCCCTACAGCAGAGCAACCAGTAGACATCTTGACAAAAGTGCAACCAACAAACATCTTAATAAAAGCGTTTAGACGAGAAATTTTGAAAAGTCCAAAGAAATGCTTGGTCTCACTATGACCTCTGCAGATTGAGGTGGGGTAGGGGGTTGGAATGTATCATTTTAATATATGTTATTAATCCTAGGTGTCATAGGCTTGTGTCTTTTTGTTATGGATGAAGAGTTAATCGTAGGAATAGGAAGAATCACCTTAGAAGGTGAAATGAACAGCAAAATATTGGCTTTGAATATTGTAATATTCTTTTCAATTTGAATGTGAACACAATTTTGGCTTGCACCAAATATTGTTAATGTCACTCCATTAATACCTAGCCTAACAATCCCTTCTTCTCCCGCTCATTCAATAGAAGCACCTCCAATAAATCCTCTAATGCTGTTGGCTTGGACATCTATGGTGACCCTAGCCCCTCTCCCCATCATTCTTCAAATAAACCTGTATTTAGAGCTTCAATTCAGAATCATTATTTTCAAGGCTTGGTCAAATGGAGGCCCAGATGGGCAACACCAAATTCCCATCCTCCAAGTGGACCAAGACAAAATCCTTGGGAACTGGGCGTTGGCATTCTAGATCAGGTAAGCATGCTCATCCTCCCCATCTTCCACTTAGATATTGGATCTCTATTATGGGTCTTGGCCCTAAGATGGCTACCTCTTCCTCGCCTTCCATCCCTCCACTATCACGTTTTATATCAGAGGCCAAAAGGACTAAACTTAGTTCCAAGTCTAGGCAGATCTGGCCACATTTAAAATCAATCCTACAGCTCCCTCGGAAACCACCCAAGCATCATCCCTCTCATAACCCTCAAACCAGCAAAGGTTTTAAACTTAAGGCCTGCAAGAAGGCACTGAGATTAGACTTAGATCCACTTCTTTATTTGGATGCCCATTTGATGGAAAAAACAGCTTTAATAGGCCATTTTGCAGGTATGTCATTGCAATAAAAATCATTCCCAAGGGTTTTTTTTAAGGTCATCTTTGCTTCTGAATATCTCTATTTTGCCATGTCCTCAAAGGGACGATGGTTTTTGAAGAAAGCGGGTTTATATCTTAAGACATCGGAAGCCGCATTGTGACCAGACTAAGGAGGAGCATCGATGTACTCCAATTTGGTTTGGCCTATACAACCTTCCTGCATTTTGCTGCCAGCAAATCATTCTGGAAAGTATTGGTTCTCTCAGAGGATACTTTATCTCTATTGATTTTTGGGGATCCCCTTCAAGCTACTTATGCTCGTCTTTTATTAATCTAGATCAAAGTTCAAAATCTCGTTCTCGGCAAAGAAAAATTTGAACTGGGACTCAGATCTCGGCAATTTTTCAACAGGGCAAAATTTGAACTGGGACTTGGATCTCCAACATTACTCAGCAAATTTATCGCTACTTTAAAAAACATATAAATTCATAAAATAAACTTAAATTAAATATAAAACATTGTTAAATGACATGAGAAATGAATGTAGAGAATGCCCTAACTGAGTATAAATGGCAAATGCTTCAAGCATTCATTTAAAATTATGAAAAGCCTAGCTGAAGGCAATGAGCATTAATGGCAAATGCTACAAAACTATGTTTTTAGCCTTTGCAAAGCTTTAAAAAAATCTTGAAAACACACCATATACTCATTAATCTGATTCCATCCTCCTACATTAGTTCAAAATCTCGGCGATATCTCAACCTCAGGGCCCTGAAAGGCTAAATCTCAAGCCCTTGAATCGCTATTGGCAATTTGGCACAACTGTGTATTCACTATTCAGTGTTCAATGTTCAATATTCACAGAATCACAAATCATTGCTCGGAAAAACGCTTAAGAGTTAACAGTGAACACAGTCAACAATAACATTGCTGGGAATCACAAATCACTGCAGGAAAAACGCCTAACAGTTAACAGTGCTGGGAATCACAAATCACTATTGGGAAAAATTTAAAAACACTTATCACAATGACTTGTCACTAACTAATCTTGTTATAAAAGCCTACAATGATGCGCAATCTGTTGCCCCTAGAAAACAAAGGCTAGTGAAGAGACAATTCAAGCTTAGGAGGACTAAGATTGTTTTTCTATAGGAGACAAAAATGTCGATGACGAACTTCTTAGCCTTTGTTAAAAAAATTTGGCCATCTTGAGATGTGTTGGGGATGGATGCGGATGATGTGTCTAGTGGTTTGGGCTTTCTTTGGACCCCCATTCTATTAGATGCTTGTTAGCCTATGCTAGCAAGAACTGGATGCGCTGGGAAATAAGCTGCATTGGAGAGAAAAATCAAGCTTGTTTGAAAAATGTATATGGGCCCAATCATGTGGATCAATAAAAGCCCACCTAGGATAAAATCCAAGCCTTCCTAGAATTACAAGAACAATCCAAAGAATTCCTTGGTGATGACTTTAACACTATCCTAGCTTTTGGGGGAAGATGTGGGGGCAGTAGGAATGCCTCCCAATCATAAAAGGTTTTCTCATCTTTTGTCTCTTCTTGCAACTTGATGGACATCCACTCGAATCTCTTGGATCAACAAAAGAATGGGATCATGTAGCATTGCCCAACATCTGGACTTTGGGCCTTTTCCTTGTCTCAGAATCCTGGATGGATGCAGACTAGATCACGGAATCTAGAATATTAGATGTGTCAAGATCTAACTGTAGAGTAAAAATTTACTCTACGTTGCATTCTTTCAGTTGTGCACCGCAAAATTTTGCTTTCGCATTCTCTGGTCCAAGATGGCGAAGTCGTGAAACAGAGCACGGACTCTATTTTCCTTTTGATTCATTTTTCCTTAAGTATCAAAGTCAGGCGGAACACACCAAGTGACAATAGCGGAAGGTCTCAGTGTTACTTTTCTAAAAAGCAACGGAAGCTGCCACGTATCCCAGCTGAGAAGAAGCGGAAGTCACCACGTGGCGGCATCCGAAATATGTTCGGTTCAATGCCTTGGTTCAATTCATTGGTTCAACGCAAGTTCAATCGGCAAGTTCATCGGCAAGTTTTAAACGGCTCGGCGCGCAGTGTTGAACCGTTGAACCCATTGAACCATTTTTGGTTCAACGGCGAGGTTCAACGGAGAAACAAGTTCAACGACAAGGTCCAACGGCAAGGCTAAATAATGACAAGGACACAAACGTCAAAATTCGCAGTAGAGGAATCATCAAAGGGAAGGAATAAGCGGAAGCGGCCACGTGTTGACTTCCGCGTGACCCTCAAAGGACCCTAGAAGTAAGCGGATGCCACCACGTGTCCTCACCTGTCTCAGCGGAGTGCGACAAGTGTCTGCGTCTGAGGCTTCGGGTTTCTTTTAAGCTTCAAAGATAAGCCTCTCGAAGTGCAGCGGAAGCTGCCAAGTGTCAACATCTGTGGGTTCCTCCTGTTGGCTTCAAAAAAGACTGTGGTGGGCCCGAATGGGTTGCTAAGAGCTATGTGGAGTGTGCCAAGTGTCAGCATCCGTGAACATCAGAAAAGGGCCCGAAAGTTTTTCTAAGGCAGCTAAAGGCTCTGCAGAAGCGGCCACGTGTCGCCTTCGCAAGAATCTCAAAAATATACTTCCAAAGCCTCTAGACTAAGCGGAAATAGTAGGCGGAAGCGGCCATGTGTCAATTTTTGCCTGACTCTCAAAAGACCCTCTAAGGTAAGCGGATGCGCTCTCAGCAGAAAGAGCCAAAGGAGTAGCAGAAGGAGCCAGAGGAGGCAAAGTAGCCAAACACATAAACAAACAAGCGATCTAAGTGGCGCGGGAAAGTGTCGATTCAAGGAGTTATTCTAGTGGTTGACACAGTACCCGCCATGCGATCATCAAGTGGCCTAAACAGTGAACGGTGCGACCCATTTTTCTTCATTATGCAATAATGAGCAGGCAAACGAGACGGCTCATAACTCCGAATCCTGACAGGAGCCGACACAGCATTATCTTCAGGCGGCTTCCTCATCCCAATGCTGGAAAAACACATGGGTCACTGGTAAAAAGGGCGCCAAAATGGCCTTTTTCTTCCTTTATAAATTAAAAGCTTCTCATTCGGGAAAAAGAAGGGGGGATTGTAAAAAGAGAAAAAACAAGGGACTTTCTAGAGTTGAGATTTTCTAGAGTTTGTGACCAAGTAGTATCATTTGCTTTTGTCTCATTTTCTTGAGTTGTAAAGTTGATGTAATTGTGCATGTTTCTGTGCCTTTTATGTGGCTGAATGAATTAAGGAGATTGAGCTCTATGCCTTTGTTGATATTATCTGCGTCATTTGCAAAAGTAGTCTATACTATAGATTTTCTAGAGTTGTGATTAGGAATGTCATTTGCTTTTGTCTCGTTTTCTTGAGTCGGAAGGTTTACATAATTGTACGTGTTTCTACGCCTCTTATGTGATTGGAAGATTCTTATAAGAAGATTGAACCCTATGCCTTTGTTGACATTCTCTGTATCTCAGCAAAAGAAGCCTCTGTTATGAGCCTCTGTTCTATTGTTTCAATCTTTTATATTGATCATGCACTTGTTTGCTCTTAAATGTGAATGAATCCTACATATAGTCTCACTGTGCTCAAGATTAGGTTAAAATTACACTCAGGCGCATCGCCATAGTTAGGTTTCATTTCCTGCATTTGCGTTTCTGTTTAATTTCCTATTCTTTTTCCGCCCACACTTGATACAAAAGAAGAGACCAGCTTCTCTAAAATCTAAAGGTTGTTTCAAGCCGCAATATCCCACAGCTTGAAACTTCCCATTGTTGTTGATTAGAATCAAGCGCAATTTTAAGCATCAACACTAACCATGCCCTTATTTGATTATATATTTTTTTGGATGATCCATACCAAGGCTGCAATTCAGAATATAGAGACCTCCCCTCTGAATTTGGAGGCCCTTTTGATCCAAGAATTAAGATCTCCTCCCCCATCTCATCCTATGCTTCAAGGACCCAAAACCCAAGCTGTCATGAGCCCCAATATCCAATATAATAGGCAATGCAGCCGGATTTATGCTACTAAAAACATGGGTTCCGAGTTTCAAGAACTCCATGTCACTCTTCAAACAACAATTGCAAGAGAAAGACCTTATCATTGTTGACTTGAGGGCAAGGGTCACTTTACTTGAGTAGTCTCAAGGCCCCCCTGTAGACACTCCGCACTTTCAGCAGTTTCAGGAATTGGTTCACGAGATTAAAAACAAACAATCTGATATGCTTACCCAATAGGAGCACTTGAAGTAGAAAACTGCAACTTGTCAATTGTCCATCCAAAAACAAGTTAATGAACAAAAATTGAGGATCCAAAAAACCAAAGGAAAGAAGACCCCTCTAGTTGTTGAAATGGTTGTCCAAGCCAGATTTGATAGGGAAAGAGCGCAACATGCCCAGGCCCTTAACCTTCGAGTTTGTGGCCTACCTAACCCTGTTGATCCCTTGCAAACCGGTCAAACCTTTTTGCAAGAGTTGCTAGACTTAAAGGGCATCTCCCTCGACCGGGCATGGATAATTCTTGATAACACTCTTATTATCAAGTTCCAATCAGTAGAAGATCATTGAAGAGCTTTGAAATCTAAAAGGATGCTCTTTTCCCTCCCCAATAAAATATACTTGGATGCTGATCTCACTAAACTGCAAGTGGAGGAGCTTCGAAAAGCTCGGGCCTTGGTTGTCGTTGCTAGGAAAGAAAACAAATTGCCGGTCATTCAAGATTACAAGGATATGATTCATGCTCCGCCCCTGCGCCCCCCCCCAGATGGTCACGTCCTTTACCATCTAAATGACAGCTCACTAGGATCTCATATGTTAATAGTGGCATCTCCATTCCTTGTTGGAACTATAATGGTGCTTCGTGGTCTTCTCCGAGTACCTTCCAGGATGTGATTGCATTGCAAGATCCCATCTTCCTTACTGAGACCCATTACATGCCAGAGCAGGGACACCCTCCAATTACAGGTTACTTATGGGTCTCGACATGTCAACATAGGACCCATAGATCAAGGGGTGTCTGTTGTTCATGTGGAGTAGCTTGCCTCATTCGTGACAGCCTCAGGTCCAAGGTATCATTGCTAGCTTCTAATGTCCATTCTAGATACATGTGGTTGCATGTTCAGAGGGGGCCACCTCCTATATGTGATGTCTTCATTACAATTCGCTACTCCGCCACCCCCACTTCACCATCCAGAGTATCACTAGTAGCTTTTAATGTCCATTCCAAATACATGTGGTTGCATATTCAAAAGGGCCCCCCTCCTATCTGTGATGTCTTCATTGCATTTTGCTAATCCCCTCCCCGCCCCCCCGCTTCATCACTCTTCGTTGTGCACATTGATGGAGACCCATACCTTGACCTTTATCTGAAGATTTCCATTATTCCTCAATGGGTGATGTTCTTCTTCTAGGGGACTTCAATTTCCATATAGGGACCCACCAAACACCTATTTGTGATCTTGCACAAGATGAGTTATGCCTTCAAGATCCGGATCTTGAGGAGTTTGGTTTACAAATAGAATCAACAGATGGAAATATTTTGTTCACAACTTATGGAAGGCACCTTCTCTAGTGGAGGAATCATAGTCTCCACATTCTCAACAAGCTTCCTTGTTTCTCTTATTCTAGTAGATTCACACATTTCCCTCATGCGGGGGGAGGAGTAAGTATAGGGGATTATGTTCTCACTTTCAGATCTCTCATCCCCCACATCTGGGACTTCCTTATTTCTCATCAACACCCACTTTCTAACCATGTTGCCTTGACTTTCATCCTCCATGTTGCTTCTCAATCCTATCCCCCACTACCTCCCACCACACCCCCAACATTTGCCACACCATGATCCACTTTGATGATGAGTAAACCATTGACTATGTTGCTCGGCTCTCCAAACTCATACTCATATATTATTCCCTTCCTATTCCAACCATAGAGTCCATGTATGATTTTTTGTGTCTTTCCTTCTGGGAAGCAACCCTTAATTCTTGCCCCCACACTATGCACTATTCTAGCTCACCTCGTCCCCATGGATCTTGCCCTGTGAACTGTTGGTACAATGATGAGTGTCAATCCCAACATTAGAGACTTCATTTTGCCTTTACACATGACCCTCCATACCCTCCAGTCGTAGAGATTATCGATGTCTTCTCTGACAAAAATAACATGACTTTATTACATCTATCTGACTTGCTCTCCTTCTTGCCCTCCAACATTCCCCTAAGACCTTTTGGTGCACTCTCCTCCTAAGGAAAACTTTTGCTTCTGACATTGACCCCCAAGCATGGGTTTCCTATGTTAGCTCTCTTTATGACATCCCGCAATACCCTGTTGTCATTGTCTCCCCTCCATATTCTATTGTTTTCTCTACTAGTACAAGCAAAAGGGCTATTCTGAAGTTATGTACTAGTAAAGCAACAAATTGTGGGGGCCTTCAGGGTGAGTTTCTCAAATATAGTGTGGATTTCCTTGCCTCCTCATTGGCAAAGCTTTTTAATGGAGTTGGTTGCTCGAGGTTTCCTCATTCTTGGTCCCAACATATAATCCACCCCATTCATAAGTCTAGGGATAGCTTCAAACCTAGCAACTACAAGACCATTATGATTGGGCATAGGTTTTTCAAACTTTATGCCACCGTGTTAAACATGCAACTTTCAAAGCACTTCGAGAGAGGTAATGTTGTAGGGGGTGATCCGTAATCGAAATCAACAAATGTCGTAACAATGGAAAAGACACTTGAAAAAGGATCGGAACCTTATTTTATCGATTTAATAAAATTGATATTTAAAATGATTACAGAATTTTAAAAATTCACATTGACGGAAATTTTAAGAGTGCAAATAAATGAGACAAAAATTGACTAATAATACTGCACACGATTTGATAACGGAGTTCGGCACAATGGCCTACGTCTCCGGATCCACTCAAAGTGAGGATCACTCCATTAAATTATTGCAAAATCGCTTTACAATTTCTTAGAAGTCTCCAAAATCGTTTTTCTAGACTTTACTCTATCGAAGAGATAATCTCAAAACAAAATTATATTGTTCGAGGCCTTTAAAAATCTCTAAGTCTCTAAACACTCCTTTACATGCCTTGTCTCCACAAAATAACACTGAAAATCATGCCTTCAAATATCACATCGAGCACTTTATATAGTGCTCGGGCTCCCAGATGCAACGGTTGGGGCTTTATCCTTTTACCCCAAATGCCAAGGTTCAAGACCTTTGGCGTTGCGTTTGGGCTAAGGTATATCTTTTATCCCACATTTGGGAAGTGGGTGACAGTTTCATTGTTTATATACCACGAAATTAGTGGTAAGTAATGCCTATACGTAGGCATAGTCCACGAAGTGGACGTTGGTATGACATAAGTCTCGGGCTATGTTGTGATTTCGTAGATGTTTGGGGCATGGAACATGGTATGTGTGGAAACTTCGTTGGAAACCGTGGGTATTTGTGGCATGAATGACATGGATGTGTAACGTGGCAGGTATGTTGGATGTCTTGGATATTCGATGATCTTTGTCATGATAGTTAATTAATTACATAAAATATAGTCAATTAAATGACTATAATCAAAATTGGACCATAGAATATTAAGTGGTGGCAAGCCATGTGGTGGCTTGAGGACCCACCACGTGGACCACTCTCCATTCCAACTGGATGTTCCATCCAAACCAATTTTTTTAATTGCCCTGTTTGATCTTCAATGCGCAATATCTTGTGCATACGGGCTCGAAATCGACCCATTCAAATTGCGTCGGAAAGCTCTCGACGAGCTCTTCGCTATGCCATCTATCAACCCGCAATTTGACGACTTCATTTTCAGAGCGAAACATAGATCCACCTGGATCAATCCTCCTCACTATGAGCTTTTGGACCTCCAAAAGTTGATTAATTGGTAAAGAGGTGAGGGTATTTCTCCCTCATGCTTCCGTCTTCCATCCATTTGGCCTTGTTCGGGTGCATCCCTTTGAAACCTACACGAAGATACTCAGCGTCTCCCCTTTGTGAAGTCCGAACCTTCCTGTCAAGAATTGTATCTTCTTACAATTCTGTTAGATACTCAGGAGCAAAATCATCAACAGAAGGAATGGATACATTCTCATGATCTACAATCATCGGAGGCCGATACAGTTTCAGATTTTTCACATTCACAACTATATAAATCTGCATATAAGATGGAAAATCTAATCGGAAAGCATTTCTACCATTATTTTATGTAATTCGAAAAGGACCATACCAGATTGGTTTCAACTTTTTACCTTCACCTGTCAACCTTTCCTAACTAATGTGAAGCCATACCAAATCACCTACAACAAATTGGTGATCAACACGATGTTTGTCATGTCTTGCATTATACTTTACCTGACTTTTCTCCAACTGATCTCGAACAGTCTGGTGTACCTGTTGTATCTTTTCAATGAACTTCTTGGCTTTAATAGCGTCATTACATTCATTGGCAGCTGAATCCTGTCCATAACAAATATCTAGAGGAGATTTAGGCAAATATCCATAACAAACTTTAAATGGAGATTTCACAGTAGAAGAATGAAGTGCACGGTTGTAAGCATGTTGAATATAACATAAATGTTCATCCCACAACTTGGGATGTTTACTACAATAGCCCATAAGTAAATGTACCAATGTGCGCTTCACAACCTCTGTCTGACCATCAGTCTGTGGATGAAATGCAGTGCTCTTATTCAACTTAGTGTCCATCAATTCCCACAATGTTGACCAAAATTCCCCAAGAAATCGAGAATTTCGATCAGAAACAATAGAAGTGGGCAAACCAAAATGAACCCATACATGCTAAAAGAACAAGTGTGTCGTACCTTCCCGTATAATCTGCTTAGTGCAAGTGATCAAAACACACATCTTGCTAAATCTATCCACTACCACATACAAGTAATCATGTTTCCTCCATGACATAGGCAAACCTCCTACAAAGTCCATAAAAATACTTTCCCAAGGACGGATAGGAATAGGTAAGGGAGTGTAAACTCCCAATTTCCTGTTACTAGGCTTGCTTGTGGCACAAAGAACACACCCCTTGATATATTTGGCAACATTTTCCTGCATATGGGGTCAGTAACAATACATTCTCAAATGTGCAACCGTTTTACCAACTCCAAAATGACCAGAAATAAGAGAAATATGTGCTTCCCTAATCATGTGCACCCTTTCATTTTGAGGAATGCACAGTTTACCCAAATGATACAAAAGTCCATTATGCACATGATAGTCTAATTCTTCTACATGTTTTCCACTCATCAAGTCTTTATACACATTCTTAAAGTCAGCATCATCATCATACTGTTCTTTATAACTTTCACGAGTCAAAGAACTATGCTGTAAAAGAATAGATGCAACTACCATAGGAGGCCTAGAAAGCATGTCAACAACTTTACTCTGAATACCTTTCTTATACCTGATCACAAGATGAAACTGTTGTAGGAAACCCATCCAACGAAAATGCCTAGACTGTTGTAGCTTGGCCTGTCACTGGAGATACTAGAGGGGCTGATGATCTGTATGTATCACTGTCTCCTTGCCCATCAAGTAATGTTTCCACTTCTTAGCACTTTGAACCAATGCATACAATTCCTTATCATAAGTTGGATAGTTTCCAACCGCACCTATGAAGGTCTCAGAATGATAGCATACTAGCTTCTTTCCTTGCATCAGAACAGCGCCCATAGCATAATCACTTGCATCTGTCTTGATCTCAAATGGCTGCTGCAAATCAAGAAGTGCCAAGACAGGAGCAGTACTAATTCTTGTCTTCAAAGTGTCGAAGGCCATTTGTTGCTTGCCTCTCCACTGAAAAACATGTTTTGTACTAGTCAAAGAATGCAAGGGTGATGCAATAAATGAAAAATTGGCAATGAATTTCCTCCAATATTGTATTGCACCAAGAAAACTTCTAACCTTGGTTATATTATTGGGTTTAGGCCATTTAACTATAACCTCCACTTTTGCAGGATCAATTTTCAATTCACCATGTCCTACAATATAACCCAAGTAAACCAAAGAGGTCTTGCCGAATTCACATTTAAACAATTTCAAATAAAGTTTCTCCCTTCTTAATGCATTAATGACTTTCTTAATATGAATCACATGATCTTCCCAAGACTGACTGAAGATCAAAATATCATCTAAGTAGACTATAACAAAATCATCAAGGAATGGCCTGAAAACATCATTCATCAATCGCATGAATGTAGCCGGTGCATTGCATAACCCGAAAGGCATGACAAGCCATTCAAACAATCCTTGTTTTGTTTTAAAAGTAGTTTTCCAAATATCACCATCATTAATCCTAACCTGATGATAACCACTTTTCAAGTCCAACTTAGAGAAATAGATGGCATTTTTTAACTGATCTAGCAAATCAGCAATACGAAAAAGAGAGTAACGATTCTTAATGGTAATTTTGTTCAAAGCACAGAAATCAATACACATTCGCCATGTGCCATCTTTCTTTGGCACCAAAATGATAGGCGAACCAACAGGGGATGTACTAAGACAAATAACACCCTTTTCCAAAAGTTCCATTACCTACTTTGTGATTTCCTCGTTTTCCACCACTGATACCTTGTACATGCCAATGTTAGGGAGAGGAGAATCCTGTAATAATTGAATTTCATGTTGAACTCCCCTTTTAGGGGCTAACCCTTTGGGATCCTGAAACACATCATCATAACTAGAAATGATTTCAACCAATTCTTTCTTATGTTTAGGATCACAATTTTCCATAGCCTGGGAATTCTTTTTCCTTAGACTTAACCAACATAAGACAAAGTCTTGCTTGAATTGACTAGTCTTTTCATTTGCCTTATTGTAACCAAGGAAAGACTCATCTTAATGTGATGTGCTCTGACTATATATTTAATGCCATCCTTAACAAGCAAGTACTTATTCTCCTCCCTATAGAAGATTGTTTTTCTATCGTAAAGATAAGGGCTTCCTAAAACAATCCCGCATATGTCTAGAGGGACTACATCCAAGTCAACTTCATCCACGAATTTGGATACGATGGCAAATTTCAATTTGCACGTTTTGGTTACTTGCATTTTTACATCATCACACACCCAACCAAGTGGATAGAGTTTCGGATGGGGATTGGTTTTTAAGCCTAACTTTTTAACAATCTCCTCAGAAATTAAATTTCCCTGGGATCCACTAGCAAATAGAGTGTCAATCTTAGTATGTTTTGCAACAACCCTAATGTGGAACAACTCATTTCTTTTCTTATCATCATGCACAATTTTCTGCTTTGAAGAGGATGCAACATTAGATGACTTATTGCTAAAAACAGAATGAGAAGAACAATTCTGCATATACTCATAGCTGTGATCTTAGCTTCATCCTCGGAGTTTGAACTCAGACCCTGAACCACAGTATTAGTTTTCTTATCCTTCTTAAACTTGTTAAAAGGTCTTAACTCAGGATGTAATTTTCAACACTTCGATTCATCATGATTTTTCTTACAATGATTGCAAATTGGCTTACTCTCTTCTTTACGTACAGTAACAGTGGATTTTTGATTACCCTTTCCAGAACTTTGCCCTTTAGAATGCTTAACATCAGATTGCTTACTTTTAGGAAAAGATTCTTTTGTTTGTTTTCCTCTAGCCTCTAAATGAATGGCTTTAATACATGCTTCTTCTAAACTAGTGGGATTGAGAACATAAATCATGTGTTTCAAGTAACTATGCAACCCACTATGTATTTAAGCAGTGTTTCCTGTGTATAAAGAGGAGTATTCAAAAGTAAAGCCTTTTTCCTAAATTCCTGTGTATATTCTCGAACACTTTGGCCTTTAGTTTGTCTGAAAGATTGTCAATCCATCATGGCTTGCTGTATATAGCCTAAAGGATAAAATTGTTTTCTGAGTGTATCAACAAATTCGCTCCAAGTGGAAATCGAATTACCTGTATTAAGCTCGTTTTCTTTTAACTTACTCTCCCACCAGATGAGAGTTGTACCTCCCATTCGAAGAGTAGCTAGGTGAATTTTAGCCTCAACATCTGCAATCTTCTGGACCCTGCAATATACTTCAATTTGCTTTATCCAGTGATCCAATTTTTTTGCATTAATCTCACCATTAAACATCAACAATTCAAACTTAAAATCTAGCTTTGGTGAAGGAAGAGATTCAATGGCTTTTTTGTCTTTACCGTCATTCGAAGAGGAAGGTTTCTTAGAATTTTTACCACCTTCATCATGCTCCATTTTCCTTCGTCTTTCACGGTAAAGCTCATCGACCATATCCTTCCTTTCCAAGAAGCCCTGTCGAAAAGCTCGTTCAGACTCAGTCATCTCCCATTTTCACAATACGTCTTGATCCAACCTCTGGATCGTACTCTGCTAATTCTCCTTCACCCGCCTAGATCTCGACCTTGTCAACATACACTAGCAATCCATACGATTAAATACAAATTCCACTCTAATACCAAAAATCTGATCCGTAATCGAAATCAACAAATGTCGTAACAGTGAAAAAAATACTTGAAAAAGGATTGGAACCTTATTTTATCGATTTAATAAAATCGATATTTAAAAATGATTACGGAATTTGAAAAATTCACATTGACGGAAATTTTAAGAGTGCAAATAAATGAGACAAAAATTGACAAATAATACTGCACACGATTTGATAACGGAGTTCGACACAATGGCCTACATCTCCGGATCCACTCAAAGTGAGGATTGCTCCATTAAATTATTGCAAAATCGCTTTACAATTTCTTAGAAGTCTCCAAAATTGTCTTTCCGAACTTTACTCTGTCGAAGAGATACTCTCGAAACAAAATTATATCATTCGAGGCCTTTAAAAATCTCTAAGTCTCTAAACACTCCTTTACATGCCTTGTCTCCACAAAATAACACTGAAAATCATGCCTTCAAATTTCACATCGAGCACTTTATATAATGCTCGGGCTCCCGGATGCAACAGTTGAGGCTTTATCCTTTTACCCCAAATGCCAAGGTTCGAGTCCTTTGGCGTTGCGTTTGGGCTAAGGTATATCTTTTATCCCACATTTGGGAAGTGGTTGACAGTTTCATTGTTTACATACCATGAAATTAATGGTAAGTAATGCCTATACGTAGGCATAGTCCACGAAGTGGACGTTGGTATGACATAAGTCTCGGGCTATGCGGTGATTTCGTGGATGTTTGGGGCATGGAACGTGGTATGTGTGGAAACTTCGTTGGAAACCGTGGGTATTTGTGGCATGTATGACATGGATGTGTAACGTGGCAAGGATGTTGGATGTCTTGGATATTCGATGGTCTTTGTCATGATAGTTAATTAATTACATAAAATATAGTCAATTAGATGACTATAATTAAAATTGGACCATAGAATATTACGTGGTGGCAAGCCACATGGTGGCTTGAGGACCCACCACGTGGACCGCTCTCCATTCCAATTGGATGTTCCATCCAAACCGATTTTTTTAATTGCCCTGTTCGATCTTCAATGTGCGATATCTTGTGCATATGGGCTCGAAATCGACCCGTTCAAATTGTGTCGGAAAGCTCTCGATGAGCTCTTCGCTATGCCATCAATCAACCCGCAATTTGACAACGTCATTTTCAGAGCGAAACATAGATCCACCTGGATCAGGGGGCCCAATTTCAAAAGAGAACACTAGACAATTTACCACATCTTTACTCTCTGGGCTATCATTAAGAAGGCTCACCATCGGTCTCCCAAAGTATTTTGTTGATTTGTAGACTTCTATAAGGCCTTTGACTCAGTTCCAAGAAATTTGCTTTTCCAAAAGTTGAATCATGTTGGCATTCCATATTCTCTCATTACTGTCGCTTGGAGGTTGATATGAAATAGTTGTCAGGGAGTTTCATACTTGCAGTCTTTCTAACTTTGTGAAGATTACCATTGGGGTCAAGTAGGGATGCCCTCTCTCATCAACCATCTTCAGCATTTACATAGATGATCTAGAGAATTTCTTTGACAACGTACCCATGCAGATGATAGTTTCATTTTATATGATGTGGTGATAGCCATAGTTTTTCGATGGCATTGTTCTCCTTTCACTCTGTCAATGGTTTACAAAGAAAACTTGGTGTCCTTGCTCATTTTTGTGAGCTTCGCCAAGTAGTGGTCAACCTTAGCAATACTAAGGTCATGATATTCAACACCTCCAAACATTCTTTTCCCCGGTCCTTGTTCCTCTACAAAGGGGAACCTTTGGAGATCACATCGACCTATACTTACTTGGGGGTCTAGATTTCAGAACCATCTTTTGGTATGAAGCCTGACTCTCGAACACACCTTTGCAAGGAATACACCTCCATTTCTGTCTTCGAGTGCCAATGTTTTCATATCCACTCCCAAGATATCCATTTGAATATGCACCTCTTCGGTACAATTATCAAGCCTAAAGTTTTGTATGGGTCTGAGGTTTTGGTACCTAGTCTGCGGTCAGTTGATTGGGCTCGTATTGAGAGGGTTCAAACTCTCATGATTCAATGTATGATTTGTTGCAAATAGATTGTTCCAATGCATCATCCAAACTGAATTTTTCACCCAACCCCTACACCTTGAGACTATATTCAAGCTTACTTTCTACATTCATAGACTCAAAACTATAGGGGATTCAACTTCAAGTCGTGGGAATTGGGCTCGTATTGAGAGGGTCCAAACTCTCATGATTCAATGTATGATTTGTTGCAAATAGACTGTTCCAATGCATCATCCAAGCTGAATTTTTCACCCAACCCCTACACCTTGAGACTATATTCAAGCTTACTTTCTACATTCATAGACTCAAAGCTATAGGGGATTCAACTTCAAGTCATGGGAGGTATCTATACTTAGCCCTATGTTCTTTAGAGAAAATTTCATCTTTGGAACCCAGTAGACGTCGGCGTTGCTCGTATCTAGAGACAAGTTTGTTCCTCCAATCTATCGGCATCTTTATTGATAGGTTACCTCCTTTCAAGTACTCTTTGGATGCCCTTCATCAACTTCTTCCTTAAAGGAGGTCATCATTAGAGCTATCAGAGAGGATATCTATAGGCAACACATCCAAGTAACGTAGACCTAATCTCATAAACCTTCAACCCCAAGTTTGCCTTTTTACGCTAAGCATTTATTGCAGGTGGTGGATGGTGCCATTCGTTGCCCTGACTAACTCCAACGTCATTGGTTTCACGGCTTGAGGTTTCCCCTAGGCCAATTGAGGGTGTGCTCACACCAATTGCAAGTCAAGACTGATCATCATATTTCATGGGGAAACCGGATTTGTCTTATTTGCTCACTCCAGGGGGTGGAGACTGAGTAGCACTTCATTTTTAGATGCCCTATTATTATGAGATACAAGGGAGATACCATTGTCTTTATGGAGACTCAGGAAACTCTCTATCCACTTTCTTTTCATACCCAGACCAATGATACATGGCCCTTTTTCTTCAGAAGGTTGTCACCCTTCGACACAACTCCCTACAGGGAGACCCTAGAGCCCCCAGACTAATAACCTCTTTCTTTCAACCCATCACAAAGGTTGGAGGCATTAAGCGTCCTTTGGATACTATTGCTTCACACACTGAGAGGGTAGGTCAGTGAAGCAACTCTCTTCTCTACTCGGCACTACTACTAAGGTACCCCAACACACTAGCTCTTGGCAATAAGGAGGCACCCCTGCTCAGCATCATGGATCTACCCCCTTGCGACAACTTCCCAGGCCGTAGGGACAAACACGCGTTGTGAGATTCGTCACTACCACAGGAGTTTCTTCGGCCTTGGATGTTAGGAGGGATCTATGGAGTGTTTTGCTTCCTCCTAAGATTACCCAACCTAGCCCCCTCAACCTTAGCCACCCCCCGATAAGCATTATCAAATCCTACATTGGCCCTTTCATAGTGATAGAGGATGACACTAATGGTTCCTTTGTTCCAAGCATGGTCCAAATGTTGGATGGAACTACTATTAAGTCTTTCCGACTTTCATCAGTTCATGCTATTTGGGGGTATTTGCTCCTACCACATGGCTCTTTGTATTGGTACCCTAACCACAAGAATTGGGCGCTTTACTACATTGGGTTCACCCCTTGCTTATTTTTAGTGTTTTTGTTCTTCTTTGATTTAGTTAGTCACTGTTCCTGTGGTCCTTTTACCTTAAGCTCTTTCTATTGTAATTGGATGTATTCTCGAGTCCCATTGACCTACTTTTGGTCATTCGTGGACATTCATATAATTTCTTTCTTTCTTTCTCCAATGCCCATTCAAAATTGAGCTGATGTGGCTGAGAGAAGAGTCATTTGATGAAAAATTAAAATCTTGGTGGAAAGAATGACCTAAAACTTTGGGCTCAAATCTTTCTACTTCATGGCAACACTCAAGTATTTGAAAAGTTTCCTTAAAGACTATAAACAAAACCATTTTAAGAACAATTTATAACTAAAATTTAAATTAGGAGACCTTTCTGTTCTCAACAAGTAGGTGCAAATAACAGGTCTTATTGATGACCTCTTTCAAAAAAAGAGCTTCTCTAGACCTTAGAGGAGATATATGCTTTGAAGAAAAGTTTTGGAAACAGAAATCTCAAGAAACTTGGTTTTTAGATGGAGACAAAAATACCAAATTCTTTCATAGATTCACGATCTCAAGGAGGCAAGTTAACAAGATTAGCAAGATTTCTTCTCAAGCTAACCAGCTCCTAGAAGACCCTCACAAAATTCACAAAGCAACAGCTGCTTACTTCCAATGTCTTCCCTCTCAAGATCTACCTGCCCAGCAAGATAGAATCAATGACTCTGCATCTAACATCCCAAATCCCATCTCTCTAGCTCGAAACGAAGCATTTCTTGCCCCTTTCCTTATAGATGAGTTTAGATCAGTTGTTTTAGCAATGAATGGATAGAAGGCACTTTGCCCGAATGGTTTCCCTGTTGCTTTTTACCGGGTCATCCAGGACATGATTGGAAAGGAAGTGATTGTTGTGGTAAACAATGCTAGAAGATCCAAGAAAATTCTTAAGGACCTCAATTGTACCTTCATTGCCTTAATTCCTAAAAAATAGCTCTCTTCCTTTGCAGATTTCGAGTCAATTTCTCTCTATAACATACTCCACAAGATTCTCGCAAAGTCCTTTGTGGATTGGCTGAAAAATATTTTTCCCTTGCTAATCTCCCCTGATAGGTTGGCTTTATGCAGAGCAAACAAATTTTGGATGGAGTGGTTTTAGCAAACAAAACCAAGCACTCTCAATTTTCAAAGACAAATGGATGATTATCAAATTAGAAATTAGCAAAGCATTTGATTATGTCAATTGGGTCTTTCACAGAGCGGTCCTATGTAAATTTAGCTTTTCTCTGGGATGGTGCAATCTTAAGGAAAGTTGTATCTCTTCAGCACACTTCTTAGTCCTTATAAATGGTATCATGACTAGTTTTTTCCCAAACTCTCATGATCCTAGGCAAGGGGACCCCATTTCTCCTTACCCATTCATCCTTATGACAAAAGCTTTTAGTAGATCATTCCAAAAAGCCTCTTTGGAGAGCAAGCTCAAGTGACTCAATTATTGCAGAAGGAGCTCCAACTATCTCACCTTTTTTTTTTTGATGACACATTGTTAATGGGGATGGATTGCAGAGCAAAGGCAAGATCTTTCAAGGAAATTATTGGTTCTTACCCTGCGGTCTTTGGATAATTTATCTGTGAAAAAATATCAAAAGTATTATTCTTTAATACTCCCAAGCTCCAACAAATCCTTGCCAATATTTTAGAATTTCCAATTGGCGCCCTTCCCAACAAGTATTTGGGAATCCCATTCTTCTTACAGTTCAGCAAGAAGAATTTGTCGATTGAGCTTATCAAGAAATTTGATCAGCAACTCTCCTCATGGAAAAGTAGATGGCTCAACCTAGTTGAACGTATTTTCCTGCTAAAATCGGTGCCACATGCTCTACCCGCATACTTTTTGTCTGTCCTAAATATTCTTGCATCCACCCTCTCCATTCTAGATCAGAAAATGAAAAAAATATGTATGGCAAGGCCCTGAGGTTGGAAAAAAATTTCCCCTTAATTGTTGGGAAAAAAATCCCTACCAAAATCTATAGGTGGGGTAAATCTCACAAACATCAAAGTCCAAAATTCGGCATGAGGAGCATTACAAGCCAAAATGCTTTGGCACCTTTATGAGGACCTAAACCAACTCTGAAAAAAAATCTATCAGAGTGAAGTCCCTGGACTCGATCATACAAGAACGCATCTTCACATCTTCCTCTCCTTGGAAGGGCTCGCATATTTGGAAATTTCTCTCATCCTACAGGAAAGTAATTCTCCCTTTTCTCACATGGGATATAGGAGTTAGACTGAAGGTTGCCTTCTAGGTTGACTCATGGTTGGGATTTCCCCAGGTGTCGAGAGATTTAAACACTCAAAGAGGTGGTCTTAGAGGCCTAGGGACCCTCCTTGAAAACTATGTTTTGAAGGGAGAAATTAGCAGCATAAGAACATTCCAAAGGAAATATTTTAATCATCTAAACGCCCCTCAAGTCCAAATTGACACCATGACCTCTAATATGAAAGGTAGACAAATCTTAGTTGGCGCACAAGAAGATACTCTCTATTGGAATGGCTCTCCTTTTGGCTCCTATATTGTGAAATTTGGTTACATGGCTTCTAGAAGTCGTGAGGATCCCGATGCTAGCCCAAATTGTCCAAGCAAACAAATATGGTCCTATCGAACTCTTCCAAAATAAAGTGTGTTTGTATGTTTAGTTGCACAACACAAGATTCTTCCCTATGACAAGCTTATTCGTAGAGGTTTCCAAGGTCGTAGCAGGTGATTTTTTGTAAATCTAACTTGGAATCTACAAAGCACAAATTATTTGCATACTCGATAACAAGAACCTGAAAGTGGTCATTTGCCTCGGGGGTCCATTGTGCCACCATGTGTTGATTTCCCATGCCTTGATTGTCAGTTATCACTCTTTTCCATGATTGGCCTATGCGTGAATGTGTCCAAATTTTAATTTAAAGGAGCCTATATGTACACATGTATCCTAAGCCATTTGTAGATCCGGTCTATCAAGAAAGTAATTGGCAAGGTATTGAGCCACACATTGAGTATATCCATTGCATGCTTGTCAAGGACCCCGCATATTGATCCTATTTTGCCCTCATCATCTCTTGAGGTCTTATGGCAGCATACTTGTACCAAAAAAAGGTTGCATTTGGGATCATATGATTGCATTTGATTATCTTAGAGAGAAATGTATTCTCTCACTTGGGTTGGGACACTCTAGAACTACATGAGCCCTGTTTCTAAGTGTGAGGGATATGTAGTTGCAACCCTCGAAGGGGCTCGGGCTGCTAAGGCTGCACATAATCTATAGTTTTGGATCTATTATGTCAAATTAGGGTTACATCAAAAGAGAAGACATTCTAGCATCTGTATCTTCGAATCAATCCGAGCAAGGTTTATGCTCATCTATTGTCTATGAAGGGTACCAAAAAATTTAAAACTTGTCCAATCAAGAAGGCCACATTTGTAGCAAGTTTCCACATTCGGCCATACAAAACTAGTCTAATTGTTATCGGCAGTAGTCGAAAGTAGTCATCTTCAAAAAAACACAGTATGCTTCCTAGGCAAACTTATGCATAGCTCTAGACCCTGATTTTTATCATCGTCGGCCATTGTCAAAGTTCAGGTAAGTCGAAAACAGATATGCATCTCTTTACCTCTCTTTCCCTGTTTCAATCATCAATTTCTCATTTCTCCATTTCAATTTTGCACATGGGCAGGCCTGATTACTCTAGTTTTACATAATTGTCGTATTGTTTTGAACACTTGTGCACCTCTTTTTATAAAACAAGTTAATTTCCATCAAGATGGATTGTTTCAACTGTTTAACATAAATTTGTTTTTACTATCTCCGAATACCATCGAAAAATCCTAGTTTAGAAATTTTCTATAGAACTTTTGCCCTTCTTCATTGAGAAAAGAGCATTTTTTACCTCTTCCTCACAAGATGAAGCCATGAGATTGTTATTTTGATATTCAGAATACAAAGGAGGGATAGTTAGCCAATAGTATATCTAGAGCTTCCCATTTGTCCAAGTGATCATCGATCAAAAGGTGGCTGAAATATTCACTACCTTTGCATTGACGTTTTCAAAGGACTCAATAGAATTTATTGAGGGGGTTTCCAATATAATGATTTAATTACATTTCCTACAGAGATCTTCACTACCTTTGCATTGATGTTTTCAAAGGATTCGATGGAATTTTTTGAGAGGGTTTCCAATATAATGATTTAATTACATTGCCTACAAAGATCTCCAGCATTGACTGACACTTCCTCAAGTGCAACTTGATTTTTCAGCAAGATTGAGGATTCTATTGACATTGATATCCCCACCTTTTATCAATTTCTATCCTTCCAATAAATTCCAAATTTACTATTTAAGAAGTAAATAAAATAAAATGATGTGATTGTTCAAATGAAGAGCTATGATGTCATCATAAATATGCCTCGCTTATTCCAACAACCATCAGTATATCAGTCCATTGAATATTTATTGTATGTATTATTTTTCCCCCTTACGTTTACTTAAAGTGGTATCCTACGATTCCTTCTTGTGCTTGTGACCCTATCTTTCCAAATTTTATGTTGATATTTATGTGTTACCCCCAAAAGAAAGTTTGACCCATGCATGAAGACGGTTTTGTAAATTAAAATTTAATAAGGCGGCCCCACTTACAATTAACAAAAATTGGGTTGTAATAATCCCACATTGTCAATAATCGAGGCATGCACACCCCCAAAATCTCCGTCAATGGGAAAAGAGGCTACAAGGTGAAAACCCTGAAGTTGGTTTATATCTTTTTTGCATATGTAATAATTGTGTTTATGCTAACGTGACATGCCATACAAACTCATTTGGTCAGACTTTGAGATGTTTTAAGAACTGCTTATATGATTATTCTCCTTTATAGAACAGAATGATTGCTTAGTTAAAGTATTTGCTTACATTATGTTGTTTTGGACTAATAGTAAAAACACGTGTTATGGATGTAATGTGAAACTATGATACTAGATAGCATGCTTGTGACATTGTTTTATGTAGGGTAAAGCAAATGAAATACAAACAACAGGGAGGAGCAAATGAGATATGGACAACAAGGAGGATATATATTGATCATTTTTGAAACAATAACATAATGTTCCATATTCAGCATTTAAATCAATATTGTCGTATTTTGCATGTGTTCAGTACAATTTAGATTTGAATAACTACTTGACGGGTTTTGTCGTAGTGCACAGTTTTTTCTGGCCTTGCAGAGAAGGAGGATATCATCGAGAAGAGAGGAATAGATAGGATGTCGGGGAGACCTTGGGTTAGAGAAGTGGACTTCAAGACATGAGTTCTAAGAGATGGGAAGGAATCCAAGTTAGACTAACAAAAACTCAACATTCCACTAAGCTGGATACAATAAAGGGTACTTGTCAAATCTAGACTTACGATCATAAGCATCGTATACGGGTAGTATACTTTACGAATGTAACAGTTCTTGTCTCAATTCACAATCGCGCTCATATTACACTACGTGAAGTAGTTGCGGTGTCGACATATTTACACAATGATCTTTGTTTTCAAACCCGTATCTATCCTTCCCATGAACGGTAGTGTCATGTCCCCATTTCCGAATTAATTTAATACAGCAAAACCGTAGCCTATTTCAGATTTCCCGTAGGCCAAGGGGCTTTGAGTGGGAAATGTTTTAATAATAATTTATTAAGTTTATCCTTGGTACTTTATTCCAAAATATCAAAAAAGGTGACTTAACTATTATTATTAAGTGTTTTAATTTAAAGTCACTTTAATGATTTATTAAAAGAATTTAATTAAATTAGGTTTGTTTTCAAAGGGAAAAATAAACCTAAAATGGAAAAGCTCTATAATAGAAGAATTTTCCATGAAGATTGATTATTCTATTCATTATCAAAATCAAAACCCTTATTTGCAAAGCTTGGACAATTTGTTCATCTTTTTCCAAAGGACGAAAACCCTCTGGGTTTTAGAGGATTAAAGAATGAAAACCCTTTAATCCCCCTAATGGTGATTCCTCCCAGAAATCATATTGTGCTCAGATTTAAGATTTTCTATTGCTATAGTACCCATGCCACAATAAATTTGTACTGATACAACTCCCCGTGCTACAGTAAAACCACACTGCTACAATGAAATCCATACAGCTACAACAGTTGATAAAGTTTAAAAAATCAGTCATAAAATTCAAATAATCAGGCCGTACAAATCAGTCTCTAGACTGTACAACTGCAACAATTAATAAGCTTCAAACATCAGTTGGGAAACTAAAAAAATCATTGGATTATCAAATATCTCGAAACGGGATATTACAGTGGTATCAGAGTTGTCTTCTTGCCAACTTGTGGGTTTGAAAACACGTATTAATGTAGCCAGGTGGTAGGAACTATAGGGTTTATCAGAGAAGGGGGCAGAATCAGGATCCAGAAATAGAGATTGAAGAAATAGAAGAGATAGAAGTGAGTGACAGAAGAGGAGGAGAAAGGATTCAAACTAATGAGGAAAAAGCTAACATTACTTACAATGCAATTGTCAATATGAGCCAAGGCCAGCAACAAATGACCAACCTTATGGCATAGTTGTTACAGACGATGCAGAATATCAATATTCATCGGCAAAAGCCAAACCCTACAAGTGAGGGAAGTGCAATCAGAAATAACAGAAGCAGAACCGTAGTTGGATCTGCACCTAGACCTTTTCAGCCTAAATTCTTACAGAGAAAAGAACAAACAGCAGAAGAACCAGTTCATGAAGGGAATAACTTTGTAACATACTTTCAAAAGTATAGGGCTCTTGGTCCAGATTTTCATGCAAAGATATTACTTATGAATTTCTGTAATTTAAAGATGAAAGGTGAATCGAAAATTGATAGAAGACCTAATGCAAATCAGTCATAGAGAGAGTTGCAGAACAGGTTAAATAAGATGACTATTCCTTCATTTGATGGCACACAAAAATGCACAGCTCGTGCATGTATACAAAAATTGGATACGTATTTTTTGTTGAATCCAATGTATGAACAAGATGCAATTAAATTTGCTACCCTTTATCTTGAAGGCATAGCACATGAATGGCGGTACCATGGTATGGTAACCCATGGGCACAATCTTATTGAAACTTATGAAGAGTTCAGCCAGAGATGTATTGATAGGTTTGACAAGAAGGATCCTGAAACACATTTCAGGAAATTTGCTCAACTGAAGCAATACGACACCGTTAATAGTTATGTGGCAGAGTTTCAGAGGATTTTCGTGATGGTTCTAAATATTTCAGAGAGGAGACTCATTTTCCTATTTATGGAGGGATTATCAGAGCCTCTTAGAGGTTGGACAAAATCCTTTGACACCCACCATCCTTACAGGACACCATTAAAATATCTTTCACTTTGGATGCTTCTACACCTAAAAACAAATGTGTTCCTAGAGCACCACCAATGGGACAGCAGAGAAAACCATTTCAAAGGGGCATAACTCCTCAACAGACACAAAACACACCTCGTAGAACAAGGTAAGATGATGAAACTAGAAATGAACTCCGTAAGAAGAAACTATGTTTTTCTTGCAAAGAACCATGAGAACTAGGCCACAGGTGTTTGGGACGTGGTCAAGTGCATTATATAGAGGTAGTCTCTGATGAAGAGATAGATGCAGAGGAACACAAGGTAGAGGTGGTGGAAGAAGTAACTAAAACTGGAGGGAAAGAAGAAGAAACTACAAGAGGCACTCTTGCTACACTTTTAGGTGCTCCCAGATACCATCCTTTTAGGATTCGTGGAGCTCTGCATGGGCAGAAAATTACCGTGTTAATGGATAGTGAGGCAACCCACAATTTTATAGATGAGGGATTGATTGTCAGAAGAGGGTTGGTAACAAGAACCTTTGAAGGTTTTGATGTTGTAGTGGCAAACAGCTACACAATTCCTTGTACACAAAAGATCTAGTAATTGTTGACCAATTTTGACTTTTAGGTCAAAATAGAGCATCCCTAGTAAAAAACTTCACTTTTACGTATATAAGGGGGTATAATATGTCGTCATAAGGTGTTTCATAGGTCAATTAGTGTCAATTTATGTTATATTAGCTTTGGCTAATCAATTTCTAGGTCCATTTATCATTTTAAGTCATTTTGAGGGGTCAAAATGGTGCATTTAATGCTTTGTACGGGTTTCTTGAGAAATGTGCAAGTGTCAAAATTGTATCACGTGCCATGTGTCCTAGGAGATCTGTAGTAACTATCACTAACTGAAAATTGCAAGTTGATCAGAGAAAAGTCAGTTTTTCCTTAAAAAAGAAAGAAAATGACACATGGATTCTTGGGAAGCGTGCCACATGTAAAGAGGCCATGAAACGTCTCTCCATATTCCCAAAGCTCATTTCCACGTTTTGGTTGATCTGGAAATGCAAATTTGAAGCCAAAACCGTTCATCTCTCTTTTTATCCTTCTTGGCATAGTGAAGTCACTTGCAGGTTTTTGCTTAGTACAGCGAGCACAAAGGGTTTCAGGAAAAATGCTCTTGGGAGGTTGTTCTACACTCAAATGCCTTCAAATCCATATAAGAAGTTTGAAGATTGGTTAACTGTGCTTCATGAACCATCCATTCAAAGTGGATTGTGCAAAACTGCCTTCTCATCCGTGCACTCTTCGGGTTTTGTTCCAATTTGAGCAAGTCCGTACAAATTGGTTGTTGATATTGTTTCCAAATCTTGTTGGCTTCATCCTCTAATGATTCACACACTTGGTTTCATGTTTCAAGTGGTTTTGACAAGCTCACCAACTCAATTTGCAGGAAGATAAACTATTTTGCATTGTGGGCAGTTTTCACCATTTTCAGGAAGTTTTGTGTTTTGTCAGCAGTTCCAAGTGATTGTGATAATGTTATCTACATGTTTTCAAAGTCCCCTTGCCTCCTTTTCACCTTCCATCCAAGTCATCTTGATCCTCATGTTTGCAAACCCATATATCCACCTTGCCAAGCAGTCATGTGTTTCCCTTGATTGTTATTTTTTCTTTGTGCATACAAGTGATCTTCAAGATGAAAAGATGTCTTAAAGTTGGGTCCAAGGTCTCCAAGCATATAGGCCTCACTTTGAGGATTAACTAATGTACTTGGAGTTGTTTTGAACGCATTTTCCTCTATGATTTGCCACATTTGTTACCTTTACTGTCTATACACAGTCAAAACAGCCATCAACAAGCTCCCTGATGACGTCATACTAGGGAAAATAGCTTGATGATGAATTCAAACATTTGAAACTTGAAAGGTGAAAGTGTGGTTTGAAGATGCTCATGAGGTTCTTGGTTCATTCTTGTTCTCTATTTCACACCTTCTCAAGCAAAGCATGGTTATCTCAGTCATACAATCACCTACAGGGGATTGAGGTACTAAAAGGGATGTTAAATCATTTGGTAAAGCCTTACTTGAAGCCCTTGTATGTGGAAAGACTACGACAAACCTGTATGAAGTGCTAAATGGCAAACAAGTCTTGAGAAGCCTTTATAAGAGCAAGGACTGAGTTTAAGGAATTAGTGCCTAAAATGGCAAGACAGTGGCCCTTAGGGTTTTTGAATATTCCATAACATGTCTAGCATTGAAAATTGGAACATCTAGATAGGTGATCTTGTAACCCCTAGCACAAACAAGTCCTATGCCAAGAATGAAGGAGAAACACTAAGTGGAAAAGGGTTGTTTGGATCCTCAAACATGTCCATAAAAGTACTGAAACCAGACAGTAATGTCTACAATATTTGAAAATATGGAATGGCCCTTGCCACCTAGAGTTAAAGGCTGACTTTTCCCCATGCTTAAATGTTTTTTATAAAGAGAATGAATATGTATGAGCTAAGAATCATCAAAACAAGATGATTAGGTGATGTCATGTCCTTCAGACTCACCTACAGTCCGTACCAGGCCTGGAAAACAACACCTACAGGTCAGCTGGCAGGGATCATTCAAGCAGGGTAACACAGTTACTTCACACAAGGAGTAAGAAAGAGTTGTGAAAGGTTGGAGATGATGAATACTTTCATCTAAATTGGAGAAACCAAATGGCATCATCACGATGTACACAAGCAGAGTTAGAAGCAGGGTACAAAAGTGCACACAGTCCACATACAAACAGTGACCCCAGTCTTGATGCTTAGTTGATGTTTTAGGATTCTCAAGGGTGATTGCTAGTTCAAGTATGTCAGTTGTGGCTTCAAGGACTCTAAGAGAGGTTCACACACACATCATAATGAAGACTCAAGTAAGATAACAGGTCACTGTGTGGGGGTTAACCTACAGGTAGGTGTATATGGTTGTCTCAGTCTATGAGTTCCGAGTACATAGGAAGGTTTCATAGGAGTGAATATAGTGAAACATGCTTGTGAGCACTCTCCTTGCGATCAAGAAGAGCTTCAAAGACTATAAACAATACAAACAACTTTCATAGAGCTCCCAAGGGGTTTTGAATGCATCTACAGCCAACCTGGTTGACTGTGTAAACAGTGAACAGGTTTAGAGTTCCAAATAATTAAGAACCTGGTTAAGTGAATGATGGGGTTCAAGAAAGCATAAAGTGATTCAGAGGATTGGAGCGAGGTTGAGAAGCACTCATCCTAAGCTAGACCATACAAAATGCACCTACAAATTTAGTCCAGTCAGGCAGTGAATAGTAGGTGGTACTCTCAATGATGACAAGGCTATACAAGGTGAATAAGTGAATACAAATCCTTGTGAAATAATGATATAGGTTCAAATAAGGTTCTCAAACATCTTTTCCAAGCCCAAATGAGATCATACATACCTTCAAGGGGTCAGTCTAGACAGGGTTTCTCAGACAGGGCAGTGAACTAAATGAAAAGTTCTCATTGATAATTGACATTCTTCATGACATGAAGAGTAAGGGCCTTAATCAAACATAGAACACTCTATTATGATCATGACCATGCAAATAGGCCTCATTAGGTTAAAAACATGCATAAAAGGAACCTTTTCAAAGGGTAAACACAGTCCATCATCTTGCAACCCTGCCCATAGTCTCGCCTGCCAGGTATGTATTGGTGTTTAGTGTTGTTGAAGGTTCTAATCATTGAATCAGAGGCTAATTTTTTGTGTGGAGAGTCCTTGTTACTTAGAAAAACACCTCCAATACTCAGATTTCTCAAACAAACACGATAGATGCCCCCTGTTCTCTCTCAGAACAAGGGTACTTTCTTTAAGCAAAACACAGGCAGGTTTGTGAGAAAGAGATGATTGGGTGAGTCGGGGATGTTATGGATCTTGAAGGAAGGTTTGATAAGCTGTATGACACCTAGGAAAAACATGAGAACACCCCACATGAGGATGGAGCCAAGTAAAATGGTCTAGGAAGCTAGGTTTGCAGGCAGACCCTAGAAGGCAGGCTTAGGCCAAGTAACCAAGTATGAGGTCACCTTCGCTTTTAAACCTAAATGTGATTCCCAACTAGTGGGAATATGTTTTTAGTGTCATATCAAATGTATTCAAGCTATTCAAGTGCAAGGAAATCAAGCAAGAGGGTCTCACTCACTAAGTTGGAAATAAGCCTACTAGGCATGGCTAAGCCTAGAAGCCAAATGGAGAGTCATTTTCAACTATAGCACGAGGTGAACACTCCAATGCATTTGAACATGTTTTTGGGTCACTATCAGCGGTCTCTGAGCTTTTGGAGACAGAACAAACATCAAGGAATCCCTTTTTGAGCTCAAAACCAACTCGGCATGCAAGGAAACAAGAAAACAAGCCCGAGAGGTCATTTTCAAGTGCACACATTTTTCGTGAGGCTATGCATGGGAGCCAAAGGAATTAGGGGATATTAGCAGTGGTACTTTAGGCCACATTCTTGGAATTTGTTCTCAAGTTGGACATCCCAACTTCATGAACAATCGTTAAGACCAAAAACAGGCCTAAAACCCTATTAAACCCTTGCTAGTGCCCGGTTTGGTAAAGTTGAGTTGGAAAGCTAATCTAAGGGCACAGTTTGGTTAGGGAACCTATTGGAAGTTTAAGAGGACTCACCCGAGCTCCTTCCCATGCCAGCTATATGTACGAAATTGTACGGACAGGGGCAGAAACAGGATTTTTCTCACTGTTTTGTGTGTTGTGCAGGCTACAAGATGAATTAGGAGATGAAACAAAGTTTGGGTGGAAGCTTTACACTTAAGCTAACTCCCAATATTCATCTCATTTCATTGATCAACCTCTAAGTGCCCCAACCAGGTCCTTACTTTCAGCCAGTCAAAACTGGCCCATTGAGCAAGCTAGAGAGAAGAGAGGAAAGCTTCACTTGAAGTGGTTTTAAGATACCCCTGATGCTTCCAAGGCCATGAAGGGTCTTGACACTTATCACTCACTCCCTCCCATGGATTTTCATGGACAACTGATGCCAATTTTGAGGCCAAGTGTGCAGGGTGCATGAAATGACAGTTTTCAGGACAGCAGATGATAATGGCTCTCTACAAGGGGATTCCAGAAGACCAGGCATGCAACCAATGCATGGAGAGGCATGTATGAGAGCCTCCCCTTCTATTCCAATCATTGGACCTTCCCTAGATAAGCTACATGTCACTCAAACAGCTCCAATCATGAAGGCATTTTTTTTGTGCAAAAAGAGGAGTTTTGTGCCATTTTGCCTAACTTTAATGACTTGGATTGACAATTGTTGCTTCTAAACTTGCATGGTTCAACCCATATCCTTTTTCCATGCATGGATAACTGAAATTATTGACTTGACAAGTGTCCTTGCGACCCTTGAACTTCTCTTTCTCTCTCTCTCTCAAACTCTATAAGAGTTGGCTATTTTGGCATTGTATTGGATGCTCCACCTAAGTATGGCGAAGCCCTGCTCAATTGTACACCTTTTGATCAATAAAATGACTAAGTATTTACCTCTCTCATGACTGTTTATAGTGTGCTCTACTTCAATGTTGAATTTGCTTAGTGAAGACTATGGATTCTTTAGCATTGTACTTCATTCTTTCACCTATTTGCAACCTCTTCTTACAAGGCATGTGAAGTGTTCGAGGAGATGTTCCTAGTTTAAGTGAGTAGTATTTTCATTAGAGTCATTCAAGACCATTTGTCTAGTCCTCCTAGCCTTGCATGTCATCTATGACCCCACAATGTAATATTGATGCAAGAAGACATAGATTTGAGAAAGTATATGTTCTAGTTGGTTTCTTGGTCTCAAGTGTGGAATGCAATTGTTTAAAAGTCATCAAATTGATCTGGTGTATCACCACCATAGTTTAGGTTTGCTTTCAGTTATCCTTATCCCTTTCCACCCCCAAGAGTTAGTAGTAGTTGTAGTCAAGTGGTACATCAAAGGAGCTAGCCCTATCTAAAGATTCACTTTATTTCTTAGGCTGCCCACAAGCCTAGAAGTGATTCTATTTTGCCACTTGGATGAGGAGAGCCTTTGGCATCTCCTCAAAGGGTGCAAATCCAAGTGACAACAGTGATTACACATCACTATGGGAAATCCCAAAATTTGTGATGACTTTTATGTTGTTGGTTTGGGTTGAGACCAATATGGTCTTAGGAGTACAATGGCTACATTCCCTTGGGGAATTTTCATAAAATTACCAAACCTTGGAATTAAAATTCAAATCAGCCGGAAAGGATATTGTACTTCGTGGTATTTCCAATGGAGCTCCCAGGATTGTTTCAGCTAAGAGGATGGAAAGATCACTTGGTAGAAGCCAAGTGGCTTGGGCAGCCCATTGTTTGATCACAACTACATCTTCATCCACTGAACAAAAGTCCTATCATATTGACATACAGTGTATTTTGGATAAACATAGTATGGTGTTTCAACGATATACCTCTAAGACTACCACTAGATAGGGGATTTCAGCTTATAGTAGAGCTGGAAAAAGGTTCCAAACCTGTTATTACCACACCTTATCGCCATCTCAGGGTGCATAAGGAGGAGATAGAGAAGACAATCAGAGAGCTTTTAGACACGGGGCATATCAGACCAAGCTCTAGTCCTTTTGCATCCTCTGTAGTTCTAGTGAAAAAGAAAAATGGCACAATCAGAGTGTGCATTGACTACAAGGCACTTCATAAGAAGACTATCAAAAATCGTTATCCAATTCCCAGGATCAATGAGTTGATAAATCAGCTACATGGAGCAGTATATTTCTCTAAGATTGATCTTAGATCAAGGTATCATCAAATTAAGGTGAGGGATGAGGATGTTCATAAGATTGCTTTCATGTGTCACTATGGGCATTACAAATTTATGGTCATGCCCTTTGGCTTGATAAATGCTCTAGCAACCTTCCAATCTTGCATGAATAAGGTATTCAATGCACACTTGAGAAAATATGTATTGGTTTTCTTTGATGACATTTTGGTATACAGTAAAACATGGGAAGATCATCTGAGACACTTAGATGTGGTTCTCGGCATTTTAGAACAACAGTTATTCTATGCAAAAGAATCCAAACGTGAATTTGGAATGATTGAAATTTCATACTTGGGACACATTATTATTGTAGAGAGGGTCCAAGTGGACCAACAGTAAATACAAGCTATTAGAGATTGGCCACCTCCTAGAACCTTGACTCAATTAAGAGGATTCTTTGGCCTTTGCAATTGTTACAGGAGGTTTGTCAAAGGTTTCTCTCAGCTTGTGGTACCATTGACTAATTTGACAAAAAAGGGGGCTTTCTCTTTTGGTCAGAATCAGCACAAAGAGCTTTTGATAAAATCAAGGAGGTCATGAGCACACGTCTAGTGTTGGATATTCCATATTTTTCACTTCCCTTTGTTTTATATCGGGGAGCTTCAAGAGAGGGAATTGAAGCGGTTTTGATGCAAAATGGACACCTTATTGCTTTTGAGATTCGGAAACTCAAGGAAATGGAAAAAGGCTTCTCCATTTATGATAAAGAAATGTTGGCCATCGTGAATGCTTTGGCCAAATTATGACAAAACTTAGTTTGTGGAAGGTTTGTAGTGAAAACCGACCATAATAGCTTGAAGTTCTTTCTCAGCCAAACAGACTTGAATGATAGACAGTAGAAATGGGTGAATAAAATTCAAGCATATGATTTTAATATAGAGTATGTAAAGGGCAAGAACAATATTGTTGCCAATGCTTTATCTAGAATGCCAATATTAAACTCTGTCTGAAATCTCTACTGATTGAAAAGTGATTATCATAGCAGAGTATGCAAAGAATGCATTCGCTACCGAAATTCTTGAAGGGAAGGTACATGATGATAGGTACAAAGTAGCAAATGATCTAATCCTTTATAAGGATACAATTTATCTTATCCCAGAGTCAAAAATGAAGCATAAGGTTTTGTGGGCAGCACGTAATACACCTTTGGCAGGGCACTCAGGATACTTCAAAACTTACAAACATCTCAGGGAAAGATTTTCATGGAAAGGAGACTCAAAGGGGATGTCCTTAAATACATTAGGGAGTGTGTTCCCTGTCAACAAAATAAAATAAAACAAGTATTTCCAGCTGGTCTACTGCAGCCCCTTCCAACCCCAAATCAAAAATGGGAGAGCATCTATATGGACTTCATTACAGGCCTCCCAAAAGTTCATGGTAAGGATTGCATATTTGTTGTGGTAGATAAACTTACTAAATTTGCACATTTTTTTGCAATATCTACTGAAATTAAGGCACCTTAGGTAGCTGATTTATTTTTCAGAGAAGTATTCAAGCTTCATGGGTTGCCCAAAATCATAGTGAGTGGCAAGGACAATAGGTTCCTTAGCATCTTTTGGCAGGAGCTTTTCTGTTTGGCAGGAACAGAGTTAACTCCCAACACCAGATACCACCCACAAACAGATAGCCAAACAAAGATTGTAAACAAATGGGTAGAAGGTTATTTGAGGAATTAAGTAGCAGGACAGTAGTATACTTGGATCAAATGGCTCCATTTGGGGGAGTATTGCTACAATACCTCATACCACATGTCTATTGGAATGACTCCATTCATTGCTTTATATGGTTATGACACTTTGTCCTTTATCGATTTGGTTCTAGTGGATAAGCAGTGCTAGGTGCCAAAGACTTGGTCAAACAAAGCCAATAAATCTTGGAGTCACTTAAGGAGAACCTCCAAAGAGCTCAAAATCAGCAGAAGATGTATGTTGATCAGCACCGTATTGACAAAACATTTCAGGTTGGAGACTTAGTATTCTTGAGGTTACAGCGTTACAGGAAATCTTCTCTCAACAGAAGTGGAGCAGAGAAACTAAAACCTCGCTTCTATGTACCTTACATGATCACCCGAAGGGTTGGAGACTTAAGTGGCTTATGAAATCGAGCTGCCAGAGCACAACAAGATACATAATGTTATTCATGTTTCCTATCTCAAAAGGGCACTTGGGCAGCAGATCATTTCTTCCACAGAATTGCCTCCTCTTGATGATGAGGGCAAATTGGTCTTGGTTCTGGAAGCAATTATTGATGCTATGATGAGGGCAAATTGGTCTTGGTATTGGTCTATTACAGAGTACCTGGTATGTTGGAAGAATCTTCCCCATGAAGATGCTACATGGGAGAATGCAAAGATTCTTGAGCACCCCAATTTGAAATTGCTTGAGAGCAAGCAATTCCGAGAAGGGCGAACTACCATCTCCCCATTTCCGAATTAATGTAATGGGGCAAAACACTAGCCTATTTCAGAATTTCCTTAGGCTAAGAGGGTTTAAGTGGGAAATGTTTTAATAATAATTTATTAAGTTTATCCTTGGTACTTTATTCCAAAATATCAAAAAGGGTAACTTAACTATTATTATTAAGTGTTTTAATTAAAAGTCACTTTAATGATTTATTAAAAGACTTTAATTAAATTAGATTTATTTTCGAAGGGAAAAATAAACCTAAAATAAAAAAGCTCTATAATAGAAGAATTTTCCAAAAATATTGATTATTCTATTCATTATCAAAATCAAAACCCTTATTTGCAAAGCTTGGCCAATTTGTTCATCTTTTTCCAGAGGACGAAAACCCTTTGATCCCCCTAATGATGATTCCTCCTAGGAATTATATTGTGCTCAGATTTAAGATTTTCTATTTTTCTATTGCTACAGTACCCAAGCCGCAGTAAATTTGTACTGCTATAGTACTCCGCACTATAGTAAATCCGGAATTCTACAGTGAAATCCATACAACTATAGCAGTGGATAAAGTTTCAGAAATCAATCATAAAATTTAGAAAATCAGGCCGTACAAATCAGTCTCCATGATGTACAACTACAGTAGTTGATAAGCTTCCGACATTAGTTGGGAAACCAAAAAAATCATTGGACTATCAAATATCTAGAAACATGATATTACATATAGGACCACTCTCAGTGGATGAGACGTGTGCGGGAGAACCGAAGGGCTCTGTGGTTGGATGTAATGTCCCCTTCTTTCAAATTAATTAAATTGAGGACCCAAAGCTTATATTTATTTCTCATAGGCTAAAGGAAAATTAATAAAGGGGAATAATCTATTAAGTTGTCCAAAAAGGTAATTTAAGTTATAACTTTGAAAAATGACAATTAATTATTATTGATGGGGCCAAAAGTAATTATTGGAGACATGACCAAAAAGTAATTAATATTCATTAATTGAAAAAAAATGAATATTAAATTAAAAAGTAATTATAATTACTTTAGAGTTAGGGTTGGAACAGAAAATGAATTTATAAAAGGACAAACAAGGCAATGAAGAAAGAATTATTGAAATCATCAAAACAAAACCAAAAACCCTTTTTCCCAGAGAAAAAATTTGCAGCTTCTGCAATTATTTAGAGGACGAAAACCCTCAGATTTACAGGTACGAGGACGAAACCCTTCATACCCATTTGGTAATTCCATCCAAGGATTTACAACTATGCTACTAGTTTCAGGTAATATCAGTTTTAGAGGAAAATTCTACAAGGTGCCACATATCCAAGCTTGGCGTGAGGGCTTACATCCAGCGACCATACATCACACTTGCAGGCCAGTCGTACAGCGTAATCATTCCAACATAGCAAATAAGAACAAAAAGTGGTATTTGTTATTTGTAATCATTGATATTTGTGTAATTTTAGAAGAGTTTCATCCAATTAATTGTAATCAGCAGTGGGGCACTTTCCATAAGTATTTTTAGAAGGGTTTCTAAGTATGCAATTAACTAAAATAAAGAAGGGCACTTGTATGTGGTTAAAAATCATGTTGCATGTATTCAATTATTTATTATCTTGGTGAAAGACATATATCTTGTGCCCCAATTAATATTCTGTGAGATTAACAGGGTTTGAATTTATTTCTGTCAAGGGAAATTTAATTTCTTCTAAGGGAATTTATTTTTTATTTTATCCAAAAAGTGATATTTTAGTGGTATCAAAGCTTTTATCTTGCCAACCTGTTGGGGAGAATTAATATTTTGCAAATACTACCTGATGCATAGCCTATAAATCATGGCATTATTTCCGGAGGAGAGAACTATGGTGGATGATGTTATTGCCAACTATGTTTAATATAGAGCTCTTCCAACAGAGATTCAGAAAGAAATATCTTTTCCAAACTTTATGAAATTGATGAAAACAAGTGGACAAGTGCACCATGAGGACGTGTTGTCAAATGAAGACTCAAAAGAGATAGAAAAGAAAACCATAAAACTAGGCAAAGTGTTGAATACATCAGAACTTCAAGAGGAAGGAGCATGAGAAAGACGAAAAACCAGAGTCACAAGAAATTGTGAGGAAGGAGCATGAGAAAAAAGAAAAACCAGAGTCACAAGAAATTGTAGAGATCAATGAAGAGCAACAAGAATCTGGCATACAAATAGAAGTTGGAATTAACCTACAAGGCAGCAATGTGGAGGAACATAAAATTGTGGAGAAGGTGGAATTTGGCTTCACTAATATTTATGCTACATATTCAGGTCACACAGATATGATCACAATCAGCAAATGTCATGAGGCTGAAATGACATGCATAGAGGCAATCGAAGAAATAGCCAAGGCTTCAAAAGCATTAACTCTTAATACAAACAACGATTTATATGAAGATCAAATCAGAGTAGTGCAGCGGAAGCAAAATGGAGAGGTCGTTCTCCATGAAGAAAAGTTTCCGAGAAAGCTAGAAGTTGCACATACATATTTGGACACAATTGAGAAAGTTTTACAGAGAATTAAAGATCAACGAGCTGTTGTAGAAAAGTTCACTAGATTAGCTTTTGTGCTTGGTCATGCGCTTAGTTGTCAACCAAGTCGGTTCTAGACTTGATGTGGCTAGGCACGAGCATACTAGGGTTTGGCACACAACATTTAACACACTACTACGCTGGCATCAGTTTCACACAAGACACAAGCCTTGCGCACTCACCTGAAGCGCAATAGCGAAGGAACCGGACCCGCATTGGGCTAGTTGAAACATGGCGCAACTTTGGGTTCAAAGGGACTTAATCATTGACGGGACGAGATCAAGCAGCCTGTCGGCACTAGGCTATTCTGGAGAAGCTCAAATAAGCGCGAGCCTTCTCAATGGCGCAGTTCCTATGTGCAAGTTCATATTTGCTAGACAAGGCTCTTCATGGCGCAAGCCATTGAATAGCGGGTTAAGGGTCATTCAGCTGCCTAGTCAAGTCATGGGGATGGCTTGGGTTCAATGGCTCATCCTTCAAGGTAGCACGCTAGGCGTGGGTCTTAGAGTCTCGGTGCATTCAGGTTCCAACACTTAGTCTATTTATAGGTAGGCCGAAGTCACTATATGGCACAAGGAAGCCATTAACGACTAGAGATAAACCTCCATATCACAATACATTCAAGTAAAGAACTATATCATTGCTATTATAAACTAAGTCATAAATATAACACTGCGCTATCTATATTGCAAGAATCAACACTAACGTTTTAATGACATTCTTCATTAACTTCACAGTTCAGCATATAAAGTTCACGATATAAAACAGAGCATATGCTCTTCCCTATCACTACTCATGCCCAAAGGCTCACTAGCGAGCTTGGGCTATACATTCGAATGCCTAATCTATCTTATGCAGACTACGAAATACTAATGGTAGCTCTCTATTTCGCCATAGTTTCACTGCCTTAGTTGCCTCCTTTTCCTCCAAAACAAGCCTCCTTATATAGGCAACTAGGCATCTTCTCGCCAGGTCAAGTGGGCGCATGCCAAGTGGTGAGCTGTCACTGGGGGTTGCAAGCCCGCCGGCTCCACTACACTGCCCAGGTTGGACAAGCGCACGTCGTATGTTGAGCTATCGCTAGGGGTTGCAATCGCACCTGCTCCACTATTCTGACATTCATGCTTCTTGAGCCATCATGTACAAGTTCCTGCAGGGATGTTCTTTGAGGGTCGATGCCATGCAATTGCCTGCCAACTAACGCGGGATCCTCGGGGACTCCAACTAGTGCCAAAAGGTACAAAAAGGGAGCAACCACTGCAAAAACTGCCTCGCACCAGATAGGTCCAGTTGGCACAGTCCACGTAGTTGGTACAAAAGGGGGCCCAACATTACCCCATACAAAATTGCTAGTCCACCTCGGACTAGTCTTTTAGCGCCTTTGGTGGGCAAAATTCGAGCGCACCCTACTCTAAATCTGCCTTGAAGTTCTCAAAACCTTGGATAGCGCCCTTGATTTCTTCAACGGCACCATCTGCTTCAGTTGAGGCATCCTCAAGGGCGAGCACGTATGTGCTTTCTAGTTCTTTCCTAAAGGCTTCAAGCCTTTCTTTTGCGCGCTTTACCCCGCCATCCAAGATCTCCCCCTGCTCACTGGCCTTTGTTTGGAAGGGGTGGAAGAGCGCCTCCAAGTCTTGCTCCTGGGTCTTCAATTGGGCACTTAAGGAGTTGACCTTTGCCATTACTTGAACGCGCTCAGTCCTGCTTACCATGAAGGAGTGTTGGAACAAAGTGTCGTTTTCCTCATTTGCCTTCTTAAGGCACGCATCAATGACTGCTCCCTAGTTGGTGAAATTGCAAAATATAGCGTTTGCTTCCTCTACGCCTTCTTCAAGTTTGACGAAGAGGTCTTCCACCACATCCAGCTTTTTGTTCAACTCTCCTCTTAAGGCCTCACAAGGGTCTTGTTGCTCCTCGAGCGCCGGCCTTATCCTAGGGAGCATCTGCTCTACAAATGCACAGACTTGGTCAACTTCCTTCATCTCCGAGGTATCCACACCATCCAAGAGGGATGGTTTCGCCTCTTCTATGCGCTCAACTGGCTATTGAAGCTTGAGCTTTGTTGCCTTAAGCTTTCTCAATCTTTTTTGCTATCTTTTTCCAGCTATATGCGCAAACATCATTGATGATGTTCTTGTGCGCTACTGCGGAGGCCATCTTGATCAGGGCATTGGTTGAGCGCATGAGGTTCATGTCGCGAGGATTGAGGAGTTGGTAGTCATGCCCTTCCTCCAACTTCTTGGCGCTCCGAATTGCTTTTGTCGAAACCTCAAATTCGGGCTCGTCCATGTAGCAATCCAGTGCCCAAGAAACTTGGTGGCGCGTCAAGATCATGGCAATCTTTAGTGGCATGCACTCCATGTAGAAGTCCTCATCCTCCTTAAACTCCTATTGTGCCCTTTCCCTCTTTCTTGGCTCATATTCCTCGTCCTCGACTAGCTCTTCTTCATTGGCGCTGGTGTTTGTGTCAGTGCCTTCTTCTCCTTCTTCTTCTTGGGGTTCTTGGGACTTCTCCCCTTTGTCCGCTTCTCCTCTTTCTTCAACGCTCAACTCGTTGTCGTGTTCTTCCTTCTACGAGGGTTCTCTAGTGGACGTTTCCCCCTCGTCCATTTCCTCTTGTAGTGGCTCTTTGGTGCAAGCTTCTGTTGCGCTAGCCTTCTTCTCTTCTTGCCCTAACGGGGCCTCTATCTTTGTCTCTGTTTGCTTCTCTAAGGCGCCAGTATCGCCTTCTTTATCTCCAGGTGCCCCTTTAGGGCTAGGGCTCGCCTACTATGCAACGTCTTATGTTATTTTGGTGGGGGCACTCGACGCCTTCTCTAGCATTATTTCCTTTCTTGGTTCCGCGCTTGCAGCAACCTTTTTCTCCTCGCTCTTTTAACATCCTGACCCTTTCTGCTTGGGCCGCCTCTTCCTCTCTTTCCTTTCTCTTGGCCTTCTCTTCTTTGACCTTTCTTTCTGCCTCCTCTTTCTTGGCCTTTCCCTTTTCGGCCTTTCTCTATGCGGTTTGGGCTTTGCACTTATTTTCTCTTGCTCTTATTTCCTCGGCCTCTAGCCGATTGATCTCAGCTTAGGACATGCTCTTGGTCTTCATTTCCTCACGCTTGCAATGCAACCTTAGCGCCGCATCAATATGCCATTGGTCCAGGCCCATGTCCTTCTACTGGCGCTGCAATTCTTCTTCCGTCGACGCACTTGAATGGGTTGCCTCCTTGGGCTCAATTCCCATTTCTCCTTCTTTACTTCCTTCTCCCATCTGTGCCTTGCACTCCTCTTTTCTTTGTTCTTCGACCTCCACCATCTCAATGACCTCTTTTGGCACTCCTGCCTTTGTCATTTCTTCCTTTTGTTCCCATAGCTCCTGCGCCCTCTGTATTTCAGCTTCACTGAAGCCGATTTTTCTCAATCTCCGCCTTCACTTCTCCAGTTCAGTCTGAGGTGGCGAGGAGGGGGTTCGTTCACTTGACGAGGACTCTTCGTCTTCGGGTACAATGTAAGTGCCCCTCCCACTCTCTTCTTCCTCCAACTCCTCTTCCTCTTCCTCGGACAAGATTATCCTTTGCACCACAGGAGGAGCCTTCTTCTTCTTCTTTTTCCCTGTGCTAAGGGAAGCCTTCAACACGAAGTGCACGCGCTTCGGCGCGGAGGTCAAAGGGGATGCTTCTTCTGAAGCAATCTTCAGCCTTAGTCACTCCTCAATTTTCTCCAAAGTCTCCCCTTTCTTTTTCTTTGGAGGCTTCTTTTCAACTGGCGTTAGAGTTCCTTCATCCTCGATCTAGACTGGAAGGTCTTCCTTCTACTCGGCGTCGGAGCCCTTCTTTAGCAACTTCATCTCATAGTATAGTCTATGGATGAAGCCAAGGATGGTGACTTCTTGGACGAGATCGATGTCTAGTCAATCCGAAGCATCTTCTTCATCCTCAATGGACTTTTCATCTGCGCAAGGGAATCGGCACCTCAACCTGCACCTCTTTGCATCCAATTCCTTCACCGGGATGTCCATTTGTTGTGTATTCGAGATTCTTTGTAGTGCATCCTTGAAGTATCCTACCAAGAGGGCGAAGGGGAGCTTCAACCATCCCAACCTATTCCCATCCCTCAGTGCCAAACACATTACGCAACAATGTTGCATTACGACGAAAGTTGTCATCTCGAACATGCTTTGAGGGAGCCCCTGGGGAATACACCACTCCAATCCGAAGGCTTCTATGTACTTTTTGCAAAAGCACATTACGCGCATCTTGTACTTGGGTCTAAAGGTGGTGGGGCAGGTGTAGTCTTTGTACTTTTGCACCGGAGATTCATGGTGTTCTGGGAACACCCATAGATTATCCTTGCTTCCGGCTGGGATCCCGATTTCCTCCATCACGATCAAGATAAGAATGAACCCCCACCTGAAGGTCCCCTTGGCACTATGGCATTCCAACGCATTCTTAACCAACTCTTATGCGATGAACTTCACAATATTGAATTGTTCGCCCTATGCCATATGATAGGCAATGCAGAGGTACGCCTTTGAAACATCCGTCCACTGGCTGCCCGAACACAACTTGGAACTTACGAGGCGCGCCGCCACCCTCGTGTCAGGGTCCTCACACTTGCTGATAGGGAACGCGAAACCCCCTTTGAAGTAATTGAGGAGCTTAGCAACGCACTCCACCTCCTCGACATCATCCATCATCTGATGGATGTCATGTCTAGCATTTGGTAGCCCGGTTATCTTCTTGATCAATTGCGGCAAGATCTTCATGTGTCGTCCTACAAAATAGAAGCAGTCCTCGTGGACGCACGAGAGTAGGAACTGGACGAGTTCCTCTGGCTTCCCGAAGCAAGGTAACTCATAGAGTTGAGTTGCGCTAGAAGCTTTTAACTTGTCTCGAATTGAGACATCAAACAAGGCGTCTTGCGCCCTGTGTCTACCATCCAGTCCTACGCCAAGTCTTGGAAGTGACTTGACATCCAATGGTTGTATTCTTTGAGTTGGCAATAATGCGCAAATGAGCGCCAACTTTCCCCCACCTGAACCTCTAGGGGAAACTGCATATATTGGTACATCTTTGTTAGCACCTCGATGTCTATCTCAACGACACTAACAGCGTCGATCGGCTGCACCTTGGTCTTGGCGACCGTCATCTCCTCTACAATCTTCACTCGCTTGGGTTCTTGTTATGCCTGCAAGGAGCTTGCTGCCTTTCGCTTCTTCACCATCCTGAAACAGCTTGTGTTGAAGCTAGGGAGATGTGGCTTGCCGAAGCCTCGGATGGTGTTCGACGCTTCTGCAGTCACGGGATCTGCGACTAAACTCTCAGCTCTGAGCTTCGCTAGTCGTTAATGGCGGCCTGGGCGACAACTTCTTGTTCCAAGTTTGTTTTTTGCCCAAATCGTACTTCTCAACCCCTCAATTTGGGCTTACTACAAGCGCAATCTATCTCAATACATTGTCGTTCAGTCTAGGTGCCTAAATTGCTCAAATTCTCACTGCAGCAAGATTCTTTCACTTTGGCTCTCTGATTTCTTGCTTGGTCCGCTCTAAGTTTTGAATTAGCTTAAACTTGGTAACCTAAGTAACTCTATCGTTTACCATTTTATATCCTTCTCTTGTCAACTACCGTTATTAATGCAGGCTTAATAGCATAGGCACCTCGATTTCTTGGACGATGCAAAAAATCTACGAAATCCTAGAAAATCTCGTCCTATACGCATTCAATGCATATCTTTGTGTCATCGCCGCCGCCTCATTGAATGCTCCTAACGACTTTTTTGGCAAAGTGACGTGTGGTTCAAACGGTCACTTCCCACTCATTTCTAGGTGGATGCCAATTATCTTAAAGACGTTCTCCTTTTGCACGTGTATACTTGGCACGACCTTCATCTTTCCTTGTGGCAACCTGGGCGCAGCACCTCACATGCGCACGATTCAACCTCCTCGGTTCCACTTCTAGCTACGCTCCTATTTCAAGCGCGCTTCTCTGTCTTGCTCGATTTCTTGCGCATCGTCTTGCCTTGGACTATCTTACCCCATACAAATCCCTTGTGTTGGCCCTCCAACGCTTTGTTTCTCTTCGAATTCTCTTGCGCACTATTAGATTGTGCGTCTTCACTTCTTGCCTTCTGAGGTCTCTGACGCCGGATCAATCGATGCGCCTTCTTGCAATTATGGCACAAAGGTAGCGCCAAAGTGGTTCAATATTGGGCCTTCAAGTGCCCTGCACTGTTCATCTTGTGCACATGTCTCTTTTGTTGCTTCTACTTGCGCCTGGTAAGCTTCACGCACCCACTACTTAGATGTTTGGCCTCATGTGCTTATGGGCGCAAGTGCTCGACTCGCCCGATTTGAATTATGCGTGAAGTGCTAACACATAAGTTCTTGCAGCGTCGCGCACCCCTCACTGCCTCTATACACTATACACAGGGCAAACAAAACAATTAAAAGAATGGTTTGGCTTGCGCCAAACGGTATCCTAGTCAGCGTACTCCCAACCAACTTGTAACCAAGAAGTTGGTGTTTCCATGGTGCGAGCGCCATCCTATTGCCTATATGGCTTCAATCAGTTGCCATTGAAATGCCCAAAGAGCATTTCGCCGAACAACGTTCGCAACTTGCATGCAACTGTTTCCAATATGTGGTTGATGATAAGGGCCCATCCACTGTATTTGCAATTTCCCTGGGTGTTTGAAGTACTTGGAATCATAGAGCAGCGCCAATGCTCCTTCAGTCAGCTCCTTGTGCTTGATATGTTTGTCATACCAACGCTTCTGGCGCATCTTCTCAATCTGCTAACTCCACTTGGCTTGGGCGCACTTCTCATCCAAGCGCTCGAAGTCTTCCAACCTTGTGCTTAAAGATTCTTGGTCATCTAAGCGACTAATCCGTGCAATGCATAAGGAGGGCACCATGAATTCCATAGGCAGAACTGCTTCAATGCCAAACACCAGTTGAAATGGTATAGCCTTGTTTTGGCGCTTGTATGTCATGCGGTATGCCCATAGTACCGCTAATACACGATCATCCCAATCCTTGTGACCAACGTCGCATATCTTTGTCAGGCACGTTCCCAAGATCTTGTTGAATGCTTCAACTATGTCATTGACCTGGGGATGATAGGGGGTGGTTTCGTGGTGTGCCACCATGTATTCAGTCAGAAGGATGGGCACCGTCTCATTGATGAAATGAGTGCCCCTATTGTTAGTCAGACTTAATGGGCACCCATACCGGCTTATGATGTTCTCCCATATGAAGCGCGCGGTTGTTGCGGCTGTGCAGTCTTTTGTCAGCACAGCTTCAGCCCACTTGGTGAAGTAGTCAGTGGCCGCTAAAATATATCTTGCACCTGTGTGTCGTGTTGCAGGAGTGATTGGCCCAACGAAGTCAATGGCCCATTTCTCGAATAGTGCCTAGGCAAGAATGGGAATGAGAGGCATCTCATCCCGGTGGTTAGGTTTTCCGGTGCACTGGCATATGGTCTATGCCTTACAAAAATTTAGGCAATATCTGCCAGTAAACCCATTCATCTTTTTCACTGATCATTAGGCACTCAAGTACCTCGTGAACAACCCTGTTTTACACGGGCACATTTGCAGATGGATTGTTCTCTTCCAGGAATTCCAATTCTCAGTTGTTGTTAAACTTGGAAAGCAGAACTTGGGGCCAAAACCATTTGTCCCGCATAAATTTTGGCGATGCGGCGGCACCAATTGAGGATGGCATGCCGGGGCGCAGCTATACAGAGTCCAGCGCACTCTTGAAGATCTAGCAAACATGGCACAACTTTGGGTTCAAAGGGACTTAATTATTTGTTGGACGAGATCAAGCGGCTTGTCAGCGCTAGGCTGTTTTGGAGAAGCTCAAATAGGCGCGAGCCTTCTCAATGGCGCAGTTCCTATGTGCAAAAGTTCATATTTGCTAGACAAGGCTCTTCATGACGCAAGTTGTTGAATAGCGGGTTAAGGGTCATTCAGGTGCCTAGTCAAGTCATGAGGATGGCTTGGGTTCAATGGCTCATCCTTGAAGGTAGCCTCCTAGGAACGGGTCTTAGAGTCTCGGCGCATTCAAGGTCCAACACAATCTATTTATAGGTAGGTCCAAGTCGCTATATGGTACAAGGACACCATTAGCGACTAGGGATAAACCTCCATATCACAATACATTCAAGTAAAAAACCATATCATTGCTATTATAAACTAAGTCATAAATATAACATTACACTATCTATACTGCAAAAATCACCACATTAACGTTTTAACGACATTCTTCATTAACTTCACAGTTAAGCATATAAAGTTCATGATATAAAACAGAGCACATGCTCTTCCCTATCACTACTCATGCCCAAAGGCTCACTGGCGAGCTTGGGCTATACATTCGAATGCCTAATCTATCTTTTGTAGACTACGAAATACTAATGGTGGCTCTATTTCGCCAGAGCTTCGCTGCCTTAGTCGCCTTCTTTCCTTCAAAACAAGCCTCCTTATATAGGGAACTGGGCATCTTCTTGCCAGGTCAGGTGGGCGCATGCCAAGTGGTGAGTTGTCGCTGGGGGTTGCAAGCCACCGGCTCCACTATGTTGCCCAGGTTGGACGAGCGCACGTCGTATGTTGAGTTGTCGCTGGGGGCTGCAATCCCACCTGCTCCACTTTTCTGACATTCGTGCTTCTCAAGCCGTTGCATACAAGTTCTTGCAGGGATGTCCTTTGAGGGTCAGCGCCACGCAACTGCCTGCCAGCTGGCGCAAGATCCTCGAGGACTCCTCCAACTGGCATCAAAAGGTACAAAAAGGGAGCAACCACTCCAAAGAGTGCCTCGCACCAAGATAGATCCAATTGGTGCGATCCATGTAGTTGGTACAAAAGGGGGCCCAACACGAGTAAAACAACTTCACGGGCTCACATTTGGACAGGAATCCAAAAGAATGATATGGGATCCTGGCATTTGTTGGGATGGTTCAAACATTGCTTGAGGACAAGCAATTTTGGGAAGGGCGGACTATAATGTCCCCTTTTTTTGAATTAATTAAATCGAGGACCCAAAGCTTATTTTTATTTCTCGTAGGTTAAGGGGAAATTAATAAAGGGGAATAATCTATTAATAATTTAAGTTGTCCAAAAAGATAATTTAAGTTATAACTTTGAAAAATGACAATTAATTATTATTGAATGGGGCCAAAAGTAATTATTGGAGACAGCCAAAAAGTAATTAATATTCATTAATTGGAAAAGGGTGAATATTAAATTAAAAAGTAATTCTAATTACTTTGAGGTTAGGGTTGGAATGGAAAATGAATTTCTAAAAGGACAAGCGGGGCAATGAAGAAAGGATTATTGAAATCACCCAAACAAAATCAAAACCTTTTTTCCAGAGGAAAAGCTTGCAGCTTTTGCAATTATTTAGAAGACAAAAACCCTCAAATTTATAGGTACGAAGATGAAACACTTCATACCCATTTGGTAATTCCATCCAGGGATTACATCTATGCTACTAGTTTCATGAAATATTAGCTTTAGAGGAATATTCTACCATGGCGGCACATATCCAGGGTTGGCGTGAGGGTTTACATCCAGCTACTATACATCACACTTTCAAGCTAGCCGTACAACATAATCATTCCAATTAGCAAATAAGGACAAAAGGTGGTATTTATTATTTGTAATCATTGATATTTGTGTAATTTCAGAAGGGTTTGATCCAATTAATTGTAATCAACAGTGGGGCACTTTCCATAAGTATTTTTGGAATGGTTTCTACGTATGCAATTAACTAAAATAAGGAAGGGCACTTGTATGTGGTTAAAAATCATGTTGCATGTATTTGATTATTCATTATCTTGGTGAAAGATATATATCTTGTGTCCCAGTTAATATTCTGTAAGATTAACACGGTTTTGAATTTATTTCTTCTAAGAGAAATATGATTTCTTCTAAGAGAAATCTGATTTCTTCTAAGGGAATTTATTTCTTATTTTATCCAAAAAGGGATATTTCATTGGAGGTAAAGCCCTTTGTGATACTCTCCCTTTCTACATCTACACAGGCTGCTGCTGGTCTCCAATGTTCTCCTATATGACTCGGTGCACACGAAGGAAACTTTTACTGAACAATATCCTCATTGTTATCTATGGATGTATATAAATGATGTATCACACTTAAATATGTAATTGTCAGATTACTGTCAACCTAGAGCAAGTCATTATTAGTTGTATAATTTGAATAAAGATCAGATTTTATTGTTTTGTATTACTGTTATAAGTTGCTTCATTATAGGCAATGAAAATGTAATTCAAGTTATTTGCCTATGTTGTACGTTAAATAAAGGAACCAAATTCTGTAGTGTTGTTTTATTGTATATATATGAATACGCATCATGCTCAATGAAGCATTGATTGTTTTAAAAGTACATTAGACTAGATCAACAACGCTAGGGAGATGAATTTGGCCCATTGCATTTACTTTTCATTTCCACATTCTTTGGTGCATGTAAAGAAGAATATGAGTTACATTCTATATAATATTATTTAGCGTGTTAAGAAACGTAATACCCTTTACTTCGTTTGTGTATATTGAAATTCAGTTTATAACAATTATAATTCGTATTGCATGAATAGATCACGGTTATACCGAAATTATGTTTTGTAGCAACACACTTGATGTGAATGCATGAGTAATTGATAGTAGTTATTAAACTATTCATTTTTAATGTATTGCATAATTCACTTATTACTCTTTGAATCTATCCATGTTTAAATTAATATGAGTAAACAAACCATCGAGAGTGTATGTTTGTTATCATTTTTTTTTTTTTTAAATATTGGTTTTAATTGTACCCCGAAGGGGGTGGGTTATAATCATTGTTCCTCCCCCCACTAACAAATGCTTAGAGGTGCTTGTGTGCTTTGTGGATCCCTCGTTGAAAAGTTCGTTAAGAAAATGACAACTCATGATAATGGTCATCGTGGTGATGACTTGAATATGAAAATATTCCACGTAGTGAAAAATCCCACAAAAATACAGTATCTAAATAGAATTTCAACCTATTTAATAACAGCTGCCTAAGGGCCAACTTTTTCATTGATTTTGTTTCATCTCAAATCAGCCAAAAGTTGAGCACATAGCCATATTTTTACTTTTTAGTCACTTTTTCCTTCCCCGCCAACTAATACTAAATTGTTGTTGCAAGAACTACTTAAAACATCACCATGAAAACTCAGATAACTATCTAAACTCAAAGGACTCTAGTAAAAATTCAAACAAGGCATCTTAAAAATTTTAAGCCTTAGGGAAAGTAATTCTCTTAGCTTTTATAGTTTTAGGGAATGTTTTATCAAGTTTGCCTCCTCTGTCTGACTTAGGGATTTTATCAGAAATTTTGATTTGTTCTCTCTTACAAATCCCACTTAAAAGCCACCCTGTTTGTGCCATTGACCCAAACCTCTATTCTTGTAGACCCACCTACCTACAACTGTATGAGTGCATTTTACAACCACCCATAAAATAGTTTCAAATGATTTTTTTTGCTTCCACAAAATAGGGGTAAATAAGCTTTGCCATTATAATGTTGATGCAAAAATCTGAATAAGGCAGAATATGAAAATGTACAAGAAGAAGAAGATAGCACCTAAAAAATGCAAGCCCCAAATCTGAAAATCATTCTTAAGGTACGAAGTTTGTGTTTGCAGTGCAAGGATTTTAAGGTGAGTTTCTAGATCTTACTGCATAGTAATATTCATCTATGACATTTCAAATCTTGCTAATAGACTCATCATTATGGAAGAAGCCTTAGCTTGAGAGGAAATAAGGAAATAATCTTTCATATGCCACAATCAATGGAGTAGACAATATCAGCTAAGAAAGGTTTATAGCTATAAATTTATTACATAATTAACTTCTCCAAAGTATTTAACTTATTGAAATGAAAAACCTTAGCCTAAGTGGAGGAAGCAATGTAAAAATCAATCAAATCAATAATGATAGCACCAGTTCAATATTGAGCTGATGAAATAATATTAAAAATCATTGTAAACATAGTAGCAGGACTCTGATTAAACTCAGGAAAACTCGCACGTCGAAGTAAGAGTCAGTGAAACCTCTGTTTTATAATCCACGGGTACCAAGCAGAATTTCGTGGGTATCTGGCTGAAATTTCACAAATGGAAAACCACCTAACTTAACACTGTATGGATCAATTCCCGTTAACCACAGGTTTTGACAAGAAACTAACTGCAGTTACTTGCCAAAACTTGTGGTTTGCAGGGATCGAACTAGTAAGTAAACAAATACAGCAATCAAGGTTAAAAAAATACGTCATTCTGTTATTTAATGTCGTGATTTTCTGCTCTGAACTTTCCACCTGAGATTTTATTATTGTCATCTAATAACATGAAGAATCACAGCCTAAAGGGAGTCTGCATCATTTTGGTAGCAATTTGAGTTTGTGGCTTTGACTGCCAGTGCCAAGGGTGCCTGCAGATTTTAAAACAAAGCTTCAGCAGCCTGCCAGCCAACTTACAGCCTTACAAGTTACACTAACTGCAGTGCCTCCATAGCATCAATAGACAAAATCAATATCTTCAATTTCTTAAAATTGCCTACGGGAAATAGTTAATGAATACAATAAAGACTGACAGAATTTGAAAACAGGGCTTGCTAGAAAAATAACATATAACTTTTCTTGATTGCTCATTTGCCATTGAAGCTCACTGCTAAGTTGCTAACCACTAAGATTGGCTACATTGAACAGTTTGAAGTGTGCATTTGAGTGGTAAGATTCAAGATGCTTAATTGCATCTAGGGGTTTATTTTTATTTTTATTTTTTATTTTTTTCCATTTTTTTCGTACTTGTTTCAGACTTCCAGCTGCTAAGGTTTTTTACAGAAATATATGTTTGTTTTACCGGGCTTCAGATTTCAAGTTTTCAGCTTCAAGAATGGCATCCGGTTCAAGTAGTTGTGCCTATAGGCCTAGGAAGTTTCATGACCCTACATCGAAGCATTGCAAAGACAGCCCAAAAAACAACTCTATCACGCGCAATTATTGTGGGTTTAAGATGAGTGCAGGTATCAATCGCCTCAAATACCAGATAGCACGAATTCCAAGTAATAATGTGCGATTGGGTGACAGCGTGCCCCCTGAAGCTCAACAAGAGATGGTTGCTACCCTAGTTGCTTATGAGGAGGAAAAAGAAGAAAAAAGAGGGTTGTTGAAGCACATATAGCTGTGATGAATAGGGGGAAAACTAGAGTTTATTCTAATGAATTAGGAGCCTCTCCCTATTTATTGACCCAAGGGTAGTTGGGGGATGGGGCTCATCTACTGGAGATAGTTCAAGTTCACTTGTGTTGGTATTTTTTTTGCTCCCCAAAATACCCTTAAGGCGTAACTTTCACTCAAAAGTACAACTTGGAACCACGAATTGCAAAATGAAGTAAGGATGGCTGCAGCAAACTTTTGGTATTACAACAACATTCCATTCAATATGGCAAAAAGCCCATAATGGGAGAATAAGGTAACTGCATTGACTGTTGTTGGAAAGGGGTTCAGGGCCCCTACTCCTCATGATTTAAGAGGACCGTTGTTGGAGGACAACATAAAAAATACACAAATTATTGTAGAAAAGCAAAAAAGAATATGGCACAAAAAGGACGATAACATTTTGTTGGATGGGTGGACAAATGGAAGGAACCACACCTTGATTAACTTTCTAGTGCCTTCAAAAAGGCAATTGGTGTTCTTTAAGTCAATTGATGCCTCCCACCAAGAAAAAAATACAAACACTTTGTGATATGTTGGATGAGGTGGTCATGGAAGTGGGTGCAAAGAATGTCGTTCAAGTTGTAACTAACAATGCAGCAACATATGTAGCAATGGAGAAACTTTTTGAAGAGAGTCACCTTTCACTTTTTTAAAGCCCTTGTGCAACCCATTGCATTGATTTCTTACTTGAGGACATAGGAAAGATGACATGGGTGTAAAATGTGGTTTAAAAGGCGAGAAATATCACAAAATACATCTACAATCATCTTTGGGTGTTAAGCTTGGTGAGAAAGCACACCAAGAAAAAGCAGTTTGTGCGACCGAGAACCACACAATTCGCGACAAACTTCATCACATTGCAGAGAATTGAAACCTCACTAACATCTCTTAAGCAAATGTTTGTGAGCACACAATGATTTGAGTCTCCCCTATAACGAGACTGAAGGGGAATAGGTCGTGAAAACCCTTTTTGATGATGTGTTTGCAAAGACCACCTATGAGATCATCAAGATAACTTTAAACTTAACTATTTTGTATTTATCATTTATTTTTTTATAATTTTTTGCGCTCAATTTTTTTTTAATTTTGATTTTTAAATTGCACGTTGTTCTATTTTAGGTGTTAGAGCCTTTGGTTGAAGTTCAACAGTTGGTGGCTGAGGAAAAAGATCCAAAGGGTTATTTGCATGAGGCCATGGCCACGACCAAGAAGGCCATAGCAATTTGTTATGGGCAAAATAAATATATATATATATATATGAGACCATTTGGCACCTAACTGATCAGAGATGGAACAAGTAGCTCCACCGACATATACATGCAACAACCTACTACTTGAACCCCAAGTTTTTCTTCTTCAATTCACTTAGGGTCAATGAGGAGGCCATGGATGGTCTAAACAAATGCATAGAGAGAATGATCCTTGACGAAGCCACTAGAAACATAATTGTTGATGAGCTACAAATTTACAAGACTCTAGAGAGGAGGCTCTTTTCTTCACCTCTATGCCTTCGAAGGAGAATGACCCATCAGCGACATAAAAACAAAATTCAAATTGAGTCATTTGATTGCAGTGTCGTTACTTCTTTAATAAATATAAGCATAGTTTGTTGGGTCTTGTAATTCAAAACATATTATGTTTTTAGTTTGTTAGTCGAGGCATGCATCTCGTGTGTGAGACGCCCCCTTTAGATTAAATGCTATATTGGCAACTTTGGATTAATGTTAAGTAACAAAATAATGTTATTCATTAATTTATTATGTTAGTTGTGTAGTTAGAATAACAAGCAGCTGGACCCTGTAAAATAGTTGAAGTTTGGTAAAGACAAAGCGTATTTAAAGCTTGTATGAAAGAATAATCAATCAATGTGTGATGGTTTGTACAAATCAATCATGTGGAACATCGTGTTAGATCAAGTTGTACATAGTGGATGAGTATGCCCAAGATTGATCTATACAAGCCATCATAGATTGATTTGTACAGGATGTACAGAGTGTCAATGCACATGTTGCAGTAGATATTGTAAGATGGCTTCAAACTTATTTGCTCCATATCATCTTTTGGTCCCCTTTGGATCAAGGGGGATTTGTTGGGTCTTGTGATCTAAAACATATTATGTTGTTAGGTTTTTAGTATGTTAATCAAGGCATGCATCTCGTATGTGAGACACCCCCTTTAGATTAAATTTTATATTAGTAACTTTAGATTAATGTTAGGTAATAAATTGAAGTTATTCATTAATTTATTATGTTAGTTGAGTAGTTAGAAGAATGGGCAATGGGCAATTAGACCCATTAGGTAGTTGAAGTTCGGTGAAGACAAAGTTTATTTAAAGCTTGTGTGAAAGATGAATCAATCAATATGGGAAGCCCGAACAATTTTGCTTAAGCTTCTTTTGAATAAACATGTAGTTGTTTCTTCCATATTTATAAATGTATTTTGTCTGAGCATAGTTGACTTGTAATGTTAAAAATGTCATAATTGCATATTTGTTGTGAGAAGATTATGGTGCAAAAACACCAAATTTTCAGATGTTAGTTGTCTGCATTTTGTGCTAAGATGGTGTTTCTAGGTGTGAACGTAATTGGAGCATGTTTGAGGCCACTCACAGAAAGAAACGTAACAGGTTAAAAACACAATGCCTCAATGACCTTGTCTTTGTGCAATACAATCTTCCTTTTCATGTGAAACAAGTGGAGGGGCAATATAGTCACAAGGCAATTGACTTGGATGATATTGATCCATATGCAGACTGGATTGTTGAGCATGGGGATAGGCAGCAACAGCCTATGTTTATTGAGGAGGAAATCACAATTTTGAAGAGTGAAACAGATGAAGCGATAAAAGCAAGGGAAGCAAAGGCATTAGGAAGGGTTGGTGAAGATCTGGGCAATATGTTTGCAAATGATGTTCTGGAGGAGGAATATTTTCCTTCCACTTTCACAGCACAACAAAAATGGTGTTGGAGTTTTATGGTGCATTGATGACTAGTCTATCAACATCGTAGTCTTTTAGTCTAAAACTTAGCATTGTACTCTTGTTTGGTGAAAAACTAAAAGAAAATATACTTATGTGTTCTCAATATTCATTTCGATTCTCATGTGTTTTACATGTTATTTCAATTTATTTTATGAATTTATATATTTTTTAAAGTAGCGATAAAGTTGTCGAGTCTCGAGAACAAGTCAAAATTTAGGGCTGCCAAGTAATTGTCGAATACGAGTTTTTAAACTGAGTGAAATGAATGCAAGTGAATCTAGAATCCCGACTCTAGACCCCAGACTCGGCCAAAGTTGGCAAACTCGGAAACTTGACATGTCTGACAGACTCTGCCAGCCCAAAAAAGGTTTGGAAGAACCTTTAAAACTCACTCATTTTTTTAGTTTTTCTCACCTGACAGGTCAGTGTAGAGCAGACAAATAAAAATGATTTTTGGTCATGAATGGAGAATTTTTGAATGAATATTGCAAATCGGCAAGGGCTTACAGCTGGAATTTTCAGATTAGATATAAGTTTTTTGAATTTTCAACAGTTGGTAAGGTCGAGACTTCATATTTAATTGGTTTTACTGTAGGAATTGATAGGGAGCCTGTTCTATTACTTTTCAATTTGCTTAGTCTTTTGAGTCTTGGTGCTGAGCCCAATCAAATCCAACTTAACTTGGCAAATGAGTGTTGTCGAGTCCAGGCTGAGTATGCGTCTGGCTACCATGATTTTAACTCATATGGTTTGATCAGAAAATAGTAAACAAACAGATTAATGTGGTAGGCTAGGGTTCCATTCTTACTAGAGATTGTAGTGGAAATAGGTGAAACACATGATAATATCTTGTTTATCCAATTACTTTTATACTAGGGTATTTTTATAGTCCGGCTACTCTTGCATTCTGGCTACTCATGCATTTCAAATACTCATGTAGTTGCAAACAAGAGGTGCCTACTATAAATGTAATAATCCCTTAAGAAGAACTTAGAGACTATGGAGTTTTGTAGATTATACAATAGTTCAACAATCATAACTACACTAGCTCAAATGCATGTAAACCTGGGTCCAAAATTCACCAATAGGAATTACTCCTAATGTTTTCCGTCACATCTATGTTCTCCATCCAGCATCAAATTTCAGAGTCGTGTTTATATGCTATTTCTTACTCAAGCAAAACACATTGATGCCAAAAAAAATTATGAGCGGTGCCTATAAGCAAATTTCAGGTGGGTTTATATGCTATTTCATACTCGTGCAATTAGATGTGAAAACATTGGGAGGTGTCTGACAGCAAATTTCAAACCCGGATTTATATGCACCCACGGACCTCCCTCCCCTTCCCTGTAGTGTAGATTCACACATTGGCATAGATAAACAAAACCATTAGCCAGTTGTTAAAAATGGAAAATTTGCTTTTTTGGGAAATTTGTGAAAAAATAGCCAAACAGGTGAACATTAGTCCATTAAATATACCCTACATTGTTTATGGAATTCGATGCCTTACAAACATTCCTTGTCTCACAATTATTGTCGATGCAGAAAAAACTCACACACCCAACACTATTTTTCATTTTTTCAGCCATGTCGAATGACCCAAGATCAAATTTCGTCGAAAATCAGAAAAATCAAATTGAAAAAAAACATATAAGAGATGGATGTATTCACAATTATTGTGAATGTAGGATAAACTCACATACCCAACACTTCTTTCATTTTTCATCATTGTAGAATCAGCAGAATTAAAATTTCACCAAAAAATGGAAAAGGGGATTAAAATAATGGTTGTATTCAAAACGTAATGTAGAATAAACTGGCACACCCAAGACTTATTTTTCATCTTTCACCAATGTACGATGACCCAAGTTCAATTGCATCAAAATTAAGAAAAAGGGCTTTGAAAAATACTATACGAGACATGGTTTTGTTCACAATTATTGAAGTACGGAAGAAACTCATCCCACATTTTTTTATCATTTTAAGCCCAAAATTAAAATTTCATCAAAAACCAGAAAAGGGCACTGTGAAAAGGAAACAGGGTGTAGCTTACCTTTTCTTTTTGTTACGGAGGATTTGGTTTTTTCTTTTAAGGACATCCTGAGGGGACTCGAAATACCTTCTTCGCCTACACTCTGAAATGACACCTGCCTCCCACACTGCCTTTCTGAACCTTTTCAACACCTCTTCCTCTGGCTCATTCTCCCCCACAAATACTTGGGCATTGCTGGCCTGGCCAATGATGGACACCTTATTCTTCATCGCCCCTTCTTTTACTCCCCATTGGCATCCTTTCGTGGAACTTAAATTTATTCTGTTTACATTGTGTGGCACTGCAGAGTGTAGGCCTGATGCTGAGGCCAGTCCCATGGCTGCTGAAGCCATCATGGATGGGTTCGTAATATTTTATCCACTCTTTTGTGATACCAGTGGTTGTCCAATTAAGTATAATAGAATTACTGACATTCATCGACCAAGAAAGAGCCACGAGAAAAAAAAGTAATATTTAATTTATTTAATGGGGAAAATAATTATTTTTTTCCTATAAGATATGGGTGTATTGATTAAGAGGTTTGGTTATGTTTAGTTGGATTTAAATTCAATTCTTATTATGGTATATTAGGTCGGTGGTGGTTGGTGGTGATATTAGTTAGGTTGGTGATAGTCGATGAGGATATTAGTTAGGTTAGTGGTGGTTGGTGGTGATATTAGTTTAGGTCGATGGTGGTTGGTGGTGATATTAGTTTAGGTCGATGGTGGTTGGTGGTGATATTAGTTAGGTTGATGGCCCCCATTGGTGATATTAGTAATATTGGCATTCATTGTATGTAGATTGTAGGGGATTTAGGCCTCTCATTTATGTCTCAAGGGGTTTGCTAACTCCAATCAAAAGTTGGTTCATTTACCCTAACCAAAACATAATAATCATCTTTTTTATTAAAGATAATATACAAATAATACAAAAATATAAGCATGCTCTTATTATTTTGTATATGTATATTTAAGGGTCTTTTTTTTTGGGCTACACTTCAATTTGTTAATAACTATTGAGTTTAAATTGAGCAAAGGTGATGTACGGGCATCTAAGGGTTTGTGCCATCTTACGTCAACAAAATAGAATGCTTGTATGTTTGTATATTTTATTTCATTTATTTGTTGTCTTGACATAGTTATTCAATGACCAGTTTAGTTCATGAGATTTACATAAGTTTGCACACAGTTATTTATACGTGTATTGGTGCAAAGATACAAGTTTTGTTCAGGGTTATGTTTGTGTTTAACCTTATATTAGATGTGGATCCTACTATAGGAAGATAGGGTTAAGAATAAAAATGAATAAGTACAAGGGTGACAAACAAATCCATAACATGTCAATTAATTACAAAACTTAGATAGAACATATCGACTAAGTGCACGGAGTTGGGAGATAATTTCGTGAACATTTTCGGTAATGTGATAGAATTAATAAATAACATAATCATATTGTTTAATTAATGTGATCGCATTATTTAAATTATGAATCAATGATTATCGAGTCACAACGCAATCACGTTATTAAATAATGTGATCATGATATTTTAAATAATAATGCGATCACGTTACTTACGTCAGGAAAAAAATAAAAACCGAAACTCGAATGCAAATTCGTCATTTTGCATTTGAGTTTCCTTTGCCTTCTACGACCATGTTTTGTGAGAGAGACCAAAGCTTGATAAGAAGACGCTAAATTCATCCTAGGAAGCTACTGATTGACGATGTTGCCACGTAGAAGAGGTAAGTGCTAAAAATCTATACTTGGTAACCCTAATTTTTCATTGTTTAACCCTAACTTTTAGTATTTTTTATAATTTTTAGTTCTAATTTGTTTATTTTGAACAGGTTGTCCTCCTAACCCTCTACAAAACCCCCTTGTTCCTCCTCCTAACCCTCCACAAAACCCTTTTGTTCCTCTTCCTATCCCTCCACCTAACCCTCCTACAATTCCACAAAATCTTCCCGGCAATCAAGAGATTCTAATTGACAACATTGTGGGAAATAAAATTGAAATTGAAGAATTAATGGGAGAATGAGGGATCCCACTTCCACCAACCCCTATCGCACCCATCTAACCAATTCTCTAGAGACATTATTACATCAAATTGACTCTATAATGAGTCAAATTGATAGATGGACTTCATACCAAGATAGATGTAGGGCTTATTATGTTGATAAATTATCAACACTTGAGGTCAAGAACAAAGAAATATCAAAAGCCTCCATTTGCACCTTATTTATTGACTTAGCCACCACTGCACCCTTTTCGATAAATGTTAAACGTTTTCTAATTCATCATTGCCAACATAATTTAATCATAATGAATTTTTGAGATCAATGGTGGATGGTGTTTGATTATCCACTATATAACAATCACGAGGTCCCATTGTATTTTTTGAAGAAACTCTACTGTGAGTTTATCCTCAATGAGATTCTGAACTATTTTGATTTTAGTGAGTTTTAGAGTCGAGGGAAAGGCTATGTGTAGGATCGACCAAGTGCATGTCATGCGTCTAATCAACCTGCAAGGATCCATATCCAAAAGCCACTCAAACCCAAGATCCCCTCTATAGTTAAGTAGGTCGTGAAGATCGACACTTTGCATGTTCTTAATTCACTCACTAATATACTTGTTCAGCATATGAGTAGGCTCTCATAGACCGATGCTATAGATACGCCATCTAGTGTGCATATCCGATCCCACCCTTGTAGTTTTTGTGGAGCTATGTGCACTGGACCTAATAATGATGATGTTGGTGGTTTAGAGGGTTTGGACAATATTCTTATGAGTGATGAGTTTTTGACATGCACATTTGGTGTGCAGACATCAACCACTATAGAGATGCAGGTATATTTTATATAAATATCATGTTAAATTTAAGTTATATTTACAAATTTGATTTAGATAACAATTAATTTACATATAAATTGAATAATATATGTCATTTTTTATGTCATAGGAGGTGACAGTGCCTTCATCATCATAGTTGACATTTATAGCATTTGATTTGATGCAGCCATTATTTACATTTTTGGATCCAACTATTGGCCCATCCACTACTACATCTATCTCTGTTAGGATGACATCTTTTACTTATACAGAGGTAAAATTTCAAGTTAATCTTATGCTCTATGTACATTTAGTCTATGTATATTTGCCTTGTAAGTTTAAGTTAAATTTATCTATCAAGTATCTTGATGCATAGGTTCTAACAAGCTTCCCTGATATGGATGGAAACACACACTTACCTCTGCAAAATACCCAAATCTAATCTTTTTTTATCCTTCTTTATCTTTTGTCTTCAACCTCTTTATCTCTTTGATCACTTTGCATTTACTAGGTCTTTCTTGCTCACTCTTACCTACTCAATGACTCATAAGCCTCCTTATATTCACTTAATTATCCTTCTCTACTTGAAGTCATTTTACTAATTAACTACCTCTGCAATACTTCCTTTTAACATCAACCTACTCAGTTCATACTTTGTTTTCATGTTCTCTCTCTTTATCCTTGCTTTGTTATTTACAATCTTCTTATGTGTTTTCATAAGTCTACATATTACTTTGATTTTGTCCTTCCACAATACTCATAAGATCATCTACCTACTTAGTTACATCTCATTTCATGCATCCAACCATTCACACACAACCCCCAAGCTTCAACTCTTCACTTAACTCTTCCTTTCTCTTTGACACCTTCCTTCTACTAGCCCCTTTTTTGAGGCAAACCTCCTCATTCTAAGTAAACTACAAAGATCCCAACCAAACCAAACCCACATTCAAATACCCCTTTACATTGCATAGTTCATGCAGGGACTTTCATAATTTAACTCTCTTTGGAGAACACCTAACTCAACACCCATTAGGACTAATTAGGTCTCCTATACCTAATTCAAAGCTACTGACTGTGAAACTCTACCATACGGATTCAAATCGATTTTAAACCTTCAAAATCCTCTTCCTCCTATATAAATATACCTATCCACAAATTTTAATGACTTTTTGTTAGTTAAATCACTTGTTATCTCATTTTCCAATTTTAAACCCTAACTTGTGTTGTCTCGGTCCTGCACCTACCTAAGAGGATAATAAATGAGCTAG